>JAIUJO010000250.1:70000-700000 GCA_023846275.1 Vanilla planifolia | reverse complement strand
TTCTTCTTCTTTTTCTTCTTCCATTCCTTTTCATCTAGTTCTTCTTCTTCTTCTTTTGGTCCTTTTCGTTTTCTTCTTCTACTTCTTCTAATTCTTCTTCATTCCATTCTTCTTTTCCATCTTCCTCTTCTTCTTCTTCGTCTTCTCCATTTTCTTCACCTTCTTCTTCTTCTCTAGCTTCTACTTCTTATCCTTCTCCTTCTACTGCTTCTTCTTCTTCTTCCTCTCCTTCTTCTTCTTCTTTTTTCTCCTCTATCTTATTCTTCTTCTTCTTCTTCTTCTTCCTCTTCTTCTTCAACTTCTTCTACTTCTTCTCCTCCACCATTTTCATCATCATCTTCTTCTTCTTCTCTTTATTTTTCTTCTACTTCTTTTCCTTCTTCTTGTACTTCTTCTTCTTCTCCTCCTCTTTCACCTTCTACATTTTCTTCTTCCTTCTTCTTCTTCTTCTTCTCTTCTTCTTCTCCTCCTCCTTCTCCACCTTCTTCTTCTTCTTCTTCTTCCTCTACTTCTTGTGCTTCTTCTTCTTCTTGTGCTTCTTCTTCTTTTTTTACTTCTTCTTCTTCCTATTATTATTCTTCTTCTCCTCCTCCTCCTTCTCCTTCTTCTTCATCTTCTTTCTCTTCATCTTCTTCTCCTCCTTCTACTTCTTTATCTTCTTCTTGTACTTCTCATTGTTGTTGTTCTTCTTCTTCTAATTCTTCTTCTTCTTCTCCTTCTTTTTCTTTTTCTTGTTCCTCTTCTTCTTCTTCTTCTTATTCTTATTCTTCTCCTTCTATCTTCTTCTTCTTCTTCCTCTCTTTTATCTTTTTCTTCTTCTTCTGCTTCTTTATGTTCTTCTTTTTCTTCTTCTTCTTCTTTATCAACTTCTCCTTACCCTCCTTCTTTATCTTTTTTCACTTCTTCTTCTTCTTCTTCCTCTCTTTAAATATTTTGGAAATTTGTAGTTGTTCTAATTGAGGTTTGATGGAGACGAAACGAATGTCTTAGTACTCTTCTCAATGAGATATATCAAACAAAATATTAATTTTTATAATTTTAAATAATTTTATTTTATAGGATTTTGTATTTTGCAAGATATATTGATTCATACATGTTTTGCTGATTGAGAAAGTTACACTCGATCTCATAGGTATTATGGAATCCAACCTTTGATACAACCTACCTCATTTTTGCAACTTTTTTCTTTCTTTTACTTATATTACAATATAATTCTAAATCTCCTTTAGTTTAACCATAGATTGCTTTGATTTATTTATATTATATTACTCCAATTTATCTCATTTGACATTTACAAAAGGTTTACTTTATATTAAAATAAAACTTTATTATATTTTATGCTTACATTTTTTGGTGATCATAATAATTTCAACTATGTAAAATCAAGATGAACCAAACATTGTGAAACTCATTTGAATGCGCTCTATCCATTTAAAAAATTATTATTGCGTTGTTAAAAACATTCCTTATGATAATTTAGGCATGTTTATGATATGTTTAAATTTGTGCCAACTTTAAGAATAGAGGGTATTCTACTTGATCTCTTTAGTATCTTGAAGTATAACTTGTCCATACAACTTATTTAATTTTTTTAACATTTTTATTTTAATTTGGTTATATTACTATAAAACTTTATTTTTCTTATCATTTTACCTTTACATTGCTTTGATTTGTATAAATTACATTACTTTGATTTAACTCATTTAAAGTTTAAAGCAAATTTACTAAAATTTTAAATAATAATTAAATATTTTTTTACACTTATTTACTTTGACAATTCTTAATAATTCCAAATGAGGAATTTTTGACTTGATACAAATATTATTGCACTTGTCTCAACCTCTAATGTTCCATATCCTTTTTTCTCAATAAATCACTATTCCATTACAATTTTTAATAAACTCTTTCCATAAATGTAATAAAATTTTTATTGATGAAGGTATAGCATAGGAATATTTATACTACTTCTTCAAATTGTAGTTTTATAATCTAGCTTGAGCTTTGTGGAGTGGTCCACATTGTATTGTTTTAGTATACCTTAATGTTATCTCATGTAATCATTGTGATATTTGTATTGGTCAGGTTGATCCATCACTTGAACATTCTTTACTATGTGCACAATGCAATAAACCATTTGGTAGCTATTCTTGCTGTAACCTGGAAGTTTTAAATGATGTGATTATACCTTCTTTTCACGAATGTTTCCCATGATGATATAGAATTATGAATAATATCCAAAGTTTGTAGGTGAATGCTTTGAATTTAATGGCAACATTTTTAACATCAAAGTTGTTTTTCTTGAATGGGATAATATCTTCATCGAAGGTTTTTAACGAAAACCATTATAGTTGTTTGGGCTTTTTTTGAGGACATTTACCATTGAAATTTTGATTCTTTTTTATAAAGGGTTTTAGTGGATCTAACACATTAAGATGTTGGTGGGTATAGAATTTTATACACTTTTGATAGCAATTTGTTATTTGATCTGATCGATTCTTTTTTATATCTTATCAATGATTGATTAGAACGTTGATTTTTTTATTTTTCCCATCAAAGGCCTTGATTCTAAAATATTAGAAAGACAATAATCATTTCACAAAGCCTTGATGTGTCTCAGTTAAGTTTAACTTTTACTTATGGGGTTTATCTAACATAATACATCTAAGTTTCGTAGATTAATTCCTCAACATAACATTTTTTTAATTAGGTATGAAAAATTCATTTAAAGATTAGTTCCTTATTACTATGAAAAAGATAATTCCAACTACGAATGAGAGGTAGGTCATAAGTGCACAACATCTTGGAGTCAAGAAGTTGTCTAGTTTTATCACTAGAATGTGAGTCCCTTATTCCATGACTTAAGGACTTGGATACATTATTAATTAAGCAAGTGAGATTGGGTCCCCTTACTTCATACTTGGGGATTTGAAAATTACACATGGGCTTCCGTTAATAATTATCACGTATCTACTAAAATAGACGTAGTTTTTAACCATATGTATCAATCAATTAAGGAATCCAAATGTCTCCAAACATTGTACAATACATTAAATTTTTTATCGAGTAAACTCTCTAATACATTACATTTGCTAGAAATGTTTCTCCCTCCAATAAATTCAAACATTTCATGAGAGCTTTTCTCTAGTAGTACTTTTTGGAATTCCTTAGTAAGGACCTTTTGGTGAAGATCTTACTAAAAAAGTTCAACAAATTAATAGTCCAAAACTTATTAGATGATCATATATTTTATGAATTTTGAATTTTTGTGGTACATATGATTTTTATAAATGTAGGAATTGGTCCCCCATTAAAAAAATTTTTGGTGGATAGCAAAAGTGTTGGGGAGATAATGTCCCTACATGTTTTGTAGAATTGACCAATGAATCCATTTAAGCAAACAGTGCTCTCAACATTAAGTCCTTTAACCATGATCTTGAGCTCTTCCTTGGTAACTTGTTGGGTAAATGATTCATTTTGCTCTCTGTCCATACAATATGGGGTGTGTTCTTGGAACCATCAAGTAGCATTGTTGTTACAATTCCCAGTTGAGGTTGATCGTAGGTTTTTAAAGTTTTGAATGGCCTCTCTAGCTATGTAATCATTTTTTTAATTTGATTTTCTTCCTTGTTTTGATTTAGTTAATAGATAACTTTGTATTCTAGGAAAAAAATAATTAGTGAAGATATTTTCAATTTTACTCTCCTTCCTTCAACAACTCAACATTTGCTTTTAGTTTTTGTAATATAGCGCTTTAGCTTCATAATAGATTAAATCTACTTGTGATTAGGAATATTTGCTAATGTATTATATTCAAAATTTTTACTAGTTGTGATTTTATTTCATTTTTTATTGTATAGTTTTTTTACTTATTAGTTTAGCACCATATTTGTACATCCTTAGCAATGTTTTGTTCTTTTGTCGACTGCTCGGTGTTAAAACCCCAAGTGTAGAAATCTAGATTGGTGAGTTTTTCTTCATGTGGGATAATGGAATCTTAAAATAATTTCTGCATGATTAGAGGTTGCATTACTAACATGGTTTATTGAAAAGTAAATAAATACTTTAACCTATTTTTTATTGTATAGTAGTCGATTTAGTCTCTTCTATATAAGAGCCCTATTCCTTTTTTCATTTTAACTAAAGGGCTTTTAATTACATGTTAAATTAGTGATTAGTCATTAATAAAGGATTAGAATCCTTCAACCACTTTTTCATCTTGATTAGCATTGCCTTAGCATTCACTAACATTTGAAATGAATTTGAGTTCCAAACAACTAGCCAATGCTTTCCTTTTAAGATTTTTTGGTGGTGTTGTCGTTCTTCCAGAGATTTCATTTCATTTCTAGTATGTTTTACACATACAATAAACGGGTATATATCCTAATAAATGTTCACCTAATTTATCTTAAAGGTTATTTATTGATTAGTGTTGTAGTTAACATCAATAACTAGTTCCTCACACCACATATTCAATATCATATTTGATTTGTTTTGTGTGGTTCTATGAATGCCTAATTTGAATTAATAAAGAGATTGGATGATGGATGTAACATTTTTCGTGATTGTACTCTCTAAATTACGGATTCCAATATTACTAATTAGACTCCCCAATATAGTTAAGTTTAACTTGCTTCTTATGGACCCTTGAGAGAGCATGAAGTGGCAGATTATGCAATGATTTGGTTCTTTGGTATTTTGGAGCATTCGATTTGAGACCAAAGCTATTATAGACATGAAGGGAATGCCAACATAGTGGTTGGACATTAGCTACCATATTTACTACATCATAGGCTTATGAGATGTTTAGGAAATTGTGAAGTCTTGATTGTTATTTGATGATTTAATATTCTTACATTTTGCTAGAGGGGAAGTGATTAATGTAATTCTATTATGGTTATATCCTAGGTTATCAATTAGCTTTGTTGAGTTGAATATGGCCATTTTATATGGCATTGTAGTTTATTAATATGTGCTAGTATGTTACTCTTTACTTTATGAAGTTACTAATATACATGTTGTTACTATAGATTCAAATGGAATACCATTTCAATTCCTTTTTAAGCTGCCCAACATACCCCTTCCATTACATGTATATCTAAGGTTTTAGGTGCAAGCAATTTTAGTTAGATTTGAGGTGATAAACATTATGCATAGTTGTAGCATTGGCACTTAGTAGTGCAATACATGGTGTTTTAGTTTCAAATAGTCATCTTTCTACTTATTATATAGACATGAGTATTTGTTGGTTACCATGCTTTTATCAAATGGTTAATATGCTAAGTTTTTAGTTTAATCCATTTTTTCTTGTTCACTTTATTTCATATATTTTGGCATTAAGGATTTTATGGGGCCTAAATGATTTGTTGTGTTTGTTTATATATAACATTTTCTTATCAAAGTATCTTGTTGGGTCATGTCAAATCATGGTAAAAAAAATACTTCCATTAAATTAGGGGAGTTGCAACCACTCTGATGATTAAATTAGGGGATGGCATCATCCAACTTCAAGATGATGCATGAAAAGTAGAAGTGGTTAGCTAAGTGTATCAATTGTTTATAAATCAATTTATATGTGCATTTTAAGTTAATATTAGAATAAATGGAAACTATTCCCATGATATATTGCAGATTGTTGATGCTTGACATTAGAAACTAATAGTTTAGGATGGATACATATATAAAAAGTCAACACGTAGCTACTAACTTCTATCCAACTATCAATTATGATTGTTAAAAACTACATAAGGAAATATTGTAGCATTTAAAAAGCTTCATAGTTAAGTTACAACATCATTTTCATTCTCATTTTTAAATAAATAGTTTTAGTTGGTTAATTTTTGTAACAAGTGATAATTAGTATTCTATAAATGATTTACCTGACAAGGAAGATAAATGTCAAATATGAAAAAATGGAACAACAACAAATCTAGTGGTAATAATTACAATGGAATTTATATATTTTGATCCTAAAATAACAAGAATTTTTTAATAAAATAATAATATTTTAATCATAATGTTATTCCATAATGGGAATTATTAAGTATGCCAATTGATGTTCCAAAATCATGAAATTCTTATTAACATAAAGAACTTAAGAAAAAACCTTTTTTACAACATTTTATTTCTTTATCTTTGCAAACAACTAGAACAATGCAAAAGTTATTGTATTTTGCTAACAACCTTTCACTCCATTGACATGACATTAAAATTTAGAGTAGGAATCACCCAATCTCATCATCATTCTTATGGAGTGTCTCCTAAGTTTAACCTTGTCTCTAAACCAGCTAGTCACCTTAATTAATTCAAGAGCTTGTTCATTCTATGTTAAGTAACATCCCAATAAGTACTAGCTTGTCCATGGCATGAAATGAAACTTGGAAACTTTTGATAAATCATATTTATACAAATCAATGTCATAAAATTGATCATTTTATGATACAAAGCTATCCAAAAGTTTAATTTTATCACATGAAATTTGAAAAGAAAGATTTCAAATTCCATTGTAATGGCCCCTTTGTAATAAACAATCCAATAAATATTAATGATAATGTTGTGTATGAATAGAAAACTATACCATCATAAATTACAAACTAATGAATAATCTTTTAAGGTATTGATTGTAATGCTCCCTTTTGAACTTCTATGTTGGGTTCTATCCATTTGCATCAATAGATTGTATGAATAAGGTGAGTCAACCATGCTCAATTTTTTATCCTCTAATTTTCCAATGAAAATAATGATGTAATAACATAATAAAATATAACAAAAATAAAATTATTTGCATAGACATTGAAAGGCATCTCAATCTACCGACCTAATCAAAAGCATAATTGATGTTCATTGACCTAACAGTTATTGACACTCCTTGCATAATGATATCCTTAATGCTTGTTCTAGTCTCCAAAATAATCGCAAAATGTATAATTTGTTATAGAAAGTCCAATCAGTTATGTCTATCTTATGTTTCTCTATGTCTCTTCAATAACGAAATAGAACATAACTAGGTCATTTGCAGTACTGTCACTTATGATGTTCTATAGATCAAAGGGAATGAGCTACCACAAGATTCATAAAACATGTTCTAGAACCCCACCAATGAGGATCTACCATTCATATGACCAGTTGTATATCACTATAGGAATCCTAGAAAATTCAAGGAACTCTCTACAATATGACAACCAATTCAACGATCTACCCTTGATCTTGAACTAACATATGGTGCTCAACAAGACAACAAATTAGTGAGAGTCTTACCATCTCGTATATCTAAAAATCCTAACTTTTGTTGGTGGGATATCATCTTTGTTTTACTACATTGTAAGTTATATGATTACTGATGTTGACTTTCTTATTAAGTAATGCCACACCATATCTTTTCATCTTTCAACATGTGAGGGCTAGTTCGATATTTTCTATAACTCTTACCTATCATTTAAGATAAGCTTATAGATTTCTCTAAAGCCTTAGTCATCTATCAAGATCATTTATGGTTTTCTCAAAACTCTAATAGCTACATAGGATGACATAGGGCTTCTAATAGATGTTGACAAGCCTACTTTTGAACCCATGATAAAATATTCTAATCTAAATTGAAAATCAATTGAATAGTCACTCAAGCTAAGAATTCTTTGTTGAATTACTTAGAGTGAATACCTTTATTTTTAATTCTTGGTTGACATGAGTTTAACAAATGACTATCATGTGTAATAAAACAACTTGAGAGCTACTTTGCCCATTAAAGGGACCTATCATGAGCCATATATGCTACCCAAATTACTCTCTATGGTACTAATCCATGGCCTAAGAGCCTAATTTATGGCTACCCATGATTTACTAAACAATCCAAACTATATTAGGGTTTAGCCAAAATCCAATGGAATTAGCACCGCCCCTCTCTTAACGACCCTTCCAAGGCAAAACTTGATCACCCTATTTCATCTAACGCTAATCAGCCATCTTATTGAGAGCCTTATCAACATATACTAAAACAAAGTGTTCTTAAGGACTCATTAACTACTTTATATCCTTAGACTTATCTTAATTTCCATCTTTATTTTTTCCTTATGCAAATGTTGCTGTGCGTAAGGATAATTTTATCTTTATTTATGGTTAGTTATGATGCAATCCTTAACCCACCCAAGATATTTTCAAGTCAAAACTTACATTTAACCCTCACAAGCATTACTTGGGTGCTTATCCTATCCAAGGTTCAAATTTCAAACCTTAGGTATTTAATTTCTAAATCCTAAATAGTCAAAATTTTAATAAATAACATCAAGATTTTAAACTTATTTCATTTAAATTTGAAATCCCCAATAATCTGACACCAATCCTTTAGTTTCCTTGGACAATCGTAATAGACCCTTAGACTTAGTTTGACTTGTCAAAGTGTACTAGTTAGTCTTTTTAATTTTTAATGCACAATCACTTCTTCATTGAACCCAAAAAGTCCAAACTTTAGACTTCTTCTATGGCTTACCAAAGCCCCTGAATCTTTCTAGTTCAAGGTCCTGCATGGGAATTCTTAGTTTCCAACATAATTAGCTTAATGACAAGGCTTATAATAGCAACATTCAAAACTAAAATTCAAATCTTATGTTCTTGCTCATGCTCGATATTAATTTAAATAAAAAATAATATTTCTTGGAATTAAAGGTTTATGCAACATAGCAAATCAAAAACATTACCTCAAACGTAGAATTTTAAGGATGACAATACAAATATGTACTCAAGATTTGGTTAAAGTAGAGCTTGATTAAAAACTTTTCAATATTGACGTTCATGAACATTTCTTACATGAATTTTTTTTTGCAATCAAAATTACAATAGAAATTTACATTACTCAATCATCACAAGAACTCATTATTGTAAGAAATGAATCTCAACAACAAAATTACATTTCATTGATTATGTAATTTATTTAAAAAATTAGTCATCCCATAAAAATTTTTGTTTAAAGGAGTAATTAAAGTTCCTTTTTAGGTTCATAAAAATTCAATTCTTTTGGAAAATTCACATAATAAAAGGTTGCATTTACAAAATTGTAAATTCATGAGTAAGATAGACATTTAAGATTTCCTATTTCATCATGGAAAGCCATGAAAAAGCTCATATTTACATAACAAGTTTTAGCCACATATCTTCTTTCCATTCCAACATACAATAATAGAAAATATTGAATGTCTCCACTTAAGCATGTATTGAAAACATCATTATTATTTTTATTATAACAAGAACTTTAATATTGCAAGCATAATTTTACAATAGCATCATAGCATTTTTGTCAAGCATGCCTCAGAATTACCAATCAACTCAATTTATCAAATTCATTCTTAATTCAAGGAGGCGATTTTATGTAACATTAACAAAAATTTTAACCAACAAATGAGAATATCATGACTTGGATACCATCAGGTCAGGCAAAGTTCAACATGTAAACTTTGAGCTTTAAGAGAAATGGGCAAAGAATCTTAATACAAATTCGATTTACATGCTTATGGAAATTTACTCAAATGTTATTATCCTAATGATCTTCTATGTTTTTATGCTAAGCCAAGGGTTAGAAACTAAGTAAACAACCACGCAAAATGGAAGTATTGTATTTTTATTATAACAAGGTTGACATTCAACTTTTTCTTATTGTTATGTTCTTTTTTCTAGTTTTTTCTCAAGAAAGTGATCTTAGAAGAGCTCATGATTAGAATGTGATAGAATGTCTAGCCCTACTACATCTTAAGCCCTTATATAGTTTTGGTGTTTCTCTTAAATTTATCTTCCCTTAACTATCTCTATCAAAGTTGTTTCCGTTTCTTATACTATAGACACTTTAATTGCAATAGTTATAATGAAATGTAACTCAACTAAAATCCTAAATTTATTCCATTTCTCCATATTGTCTATTATATAATGTGCTATATATGACTTAACTAACTATTGACCACACTAGTCATAACTGTATGACTCTAAAATTTGTACTTGTATGATGAAATGACATACTCATTCTTACATTGTAACAAAATGATTTGTCATATCTAATGCTTCTCTTAGGTTTGTCATGCTAATACAATTGTTGTAATCATACTATTCAATCTTAAACACATTTCATATTACTTGTTAAACTTAGCATACTTTTCTTTTCTCATTTTCATACTTTTATGATCCTAACTTTCTTACTTATACTTGCAAGAATTAGAACTTTTACAAAACTTACCTTCATTGAGGCAAAACGTTATTTTTTAGGGATTCTTCACTTAAAAAACATCAAATAATGACCATTTATATGTTGCCCTAAAACGTTTTTTGCATATTAACAATTTGGACTTTGTTGAAAGTAAGAAAAATCTTTATAGGTTGCATTGTATGTTACCCTTCTTTATATAGCACAACATTCATTTTTTTAAAAGAGGAGAGAATGCATAAAGTATGTGAACCTGAAATTAACAGTCGTGTATGCCCCATCAATTTTTAATTATTATTCATTTGTTGAATTTCATTAACAAGTTAATTCATGATTGGTATATTATTCGAAAGGGAATAACATGTAGATAAAAAATAATCAATAAATAATGATGTATTGCTTGTTTTGTTACATTTTGCAAGGTGCAAAATGTTTGATGTGGCATACTAGATGGAAACCACTACGTTACTAAGCTTCTATAAGACAATGTATTATTCCTTAAGGCAAATCTTGTTTGAGAAATGTGATGACAACGAAAGATTATCATTTTCTTAAGAAATTATTTGAAATGTTTTTCAACTAAAAGGTCTTATCATGATATTTATAGATAAGAAAATATCTCTGGAGAAGTGGCAACTTACTTGGATGAGTTTAAGATTATTTTAACCAAAAGTAATTAATGTAAATAAGATTTTAATCTAGAAGAACAAAGTGCATTAATTGTCAATCAATGCTCATATTTTCAAAATTAGTTGTTTCATTTTACTAAAAGCTCATGTCATCACTTAAATTTCTTGTTACTATTTGAGACTTGTTAACATTACAATGCAATACATTGATGTTCATTTTGCATATGCTTCTTTAATTTAAAGGTAATCTTTTCTTTTTCAAAACTTATCATGACCTTGGCACGCCTCTCGTTTGGATAGAAAATATATGTTATTTTCTCTTTTTATGGTTAAATGCTTGTAAAGTTTAGTAAATAAGTTAGTTTGATCGTAATTGTGCCACTATGGAGAATCAATTGTATGATTGTAGAAGGTGAAATAAAACATTATAGGAAAACATAATTGAGAGCCCAATAATGAATATTGTACACTACTATGTTAGTTAATCAGATTTGACATTTATGCAACAAAATCAATCAAGATGCAATTGTGAATAAGCTATTAAAGTGAATTTTGGCCATAGAAACACAACGTAGTTATGATATAAGTATGATAATGCCATGATATTATGGCTATTTACGTCTGATATAGCTAACAAAGAGAAACATTTATATTCAATAGGATGACCAAAACCCAACAAACCATTTGATCTAGTATAATAAGAAGAGAAATGTGATGAACTATAAAACTTAGTGAACTTTGCTAATTGTAGTAATCTACAGGGGCATTAATGAAAAATTTTAGAAGTAATGCTATGATCATACAAGCGTGAAGTCATGGAACATACAAGTATAGAAATCAGACACAAAAAATTGTCAAAGTGTGGTGAGTTGAGTATCAAGTACTACAAGTAGTTCTAACTTATGAATATCTATAGGCTAAGAGTGGTGACACAGAAGAGAAGAAATACATTATGATGTGAGAAATGGGTGTATGGCATATTATCACAAATAAATAGTACAATGGTGAAGTTATGATTTGAGGAATTAATAGTTGATAATGAGAGATTTAGTATATTGATATAGTACAAGTGTAATACAGTGAACTTAGTAAACTATATTTTTATTTAAGTTGATTTTCAACCCAAATATTTGAATTATGGTGCCTGAAATCTAAATTTGGAAACAACTTCAATAAAGGAGCTTACGTTAGGATTAAGGTAGTCAAACCATGCTGCTAGTTTTGCCTAAAAGCCACGGACCTTATTAAGATTAATTAAGGATTTATGGTCAATTATATATAAATTGCATTACTTAATTAGCTTAGAAATCCAAGATATAATTTTATTCTATATTACTAACCAAGAAAATGAGAAGAAAGGGTGTTGCATTAGCTAGATAATGTTGAGGAATCATAAGACATAAGGGAAGAAAATCTTACCCTTGGATACATCCCATTAAGTTTGATGATCTTCAAGGTTATGTATCTAAATGTATGTAATTTATAAGTGAAACAATTGACTAATTTGATAATGTTTTTGAATTTTTATTTTTGGCCATCATTCGGGTTGGATATGTTAGACATTTCCTCTTGATTTGTAATTTTAATAGATGAATAGACTATAATCAAAACATGTTCCCCTTAATTATTTATTAATTATCATGCTTAAGAAATTAATTTATATTATTTAAAATGTATTTTTAAAAGAATAATGCATTTTTAAACATCTTCACTTTTAAGTAAAATGAGTGTGTGAGAATCTCAAAAGGACAACGAATTGCGAGTTGTAAAATATTTTTTCCTTTTTTGGGATTGTATTTAATATTTTAAAATTCTTTATAGAAATTTTTTCATTGTCTATGAAACCTAGATATTCAAATTTACAAAAATTACTTTTAATTATTATGATTAAGAAAATATTTAAATAAAAATTAAAGAAGTTAACCAATATTTTTAAGTAGTTCAATTCAAAATAGAACAGACGTCCAGTCCTAACCAACATCAAGAAAAATATTACTATTTTGAAAGTTATTACTTAAAGGTTTTCTTAACATTTGATCGCATAGGTATTTGCCATTATGGGTTCAATTATTTTCCAAGCCTTCATGATAATTATGCATATATATAATATGAAAATAAAATTATTTTTTAAAATTTAATTTTTTTGATTTAACAAAAAAGAATTTTGGCAAAAATGTACATGTGACATGTCAAAGAAGAAAAGACTATGTGAAAAAAAATGTAATTCATGATGTATTCTAATTTAAGAGGAGTTTTGAATAATTCGAATGCCTATTTAGGATTTGAATTGATATGAGTGGAGAGATGTTCTTTATGTTTAATAGTAAACAGGCTAACGTTATATTTCATAAAAAAATCTTTTTCAAATTTGATGTGCATGTCTTAAATTCTTTTAGTATGTTGAGCACTTTAACAACTTTGGAGACCACTAATTCTCCATCTTTAAAAGTGCATGACTTGTTCTTAAATCTAAACATAACTCCTATCAAATAAAGCCATTGGAATAAAAGTTTAAACATTTATGACTTAGCTCATCAAACACAATAGTGACTTAACAATCTCCTCTTTTTGATGAAGATAAAGGAAAATGTTTAGATAAAAATATAATAAGTAAAAGAAGATATTTATGAAATATGATTATGATTGTAAGTGGTATTAAAATTGAAGAATGTATGCTTCCCTTTATTTTATACAACCCCTTACTATGTACTCTACCTCACTTTGTGATTTCCAAATTTTATCTAAACCGATCATTGTCCCCCTCTATACTATTTAAAAACAGGTGCAATTTACAAAATTTACATTACACCTTGTTGTTACGTATGATTTTAAATTGATGTGCTGGAAGTGATTTACTAAATATAACTATCAATTTTTTCTTGGTAGGATCATATTTGAATTACACTACACTTTTAGTTACTTGATCTCTAATAACATGATATTCTACATTTATGTGCTTGGTCCTAAATTGATGAAATTGGTTTTTTACATAGGCCAAGGAACTAGCATTTTTAATTTTATGAGAATATATGAGAGATTTAAACTATAATCTTGAAGTTTTTGTCTTAACTATAACACTTGAGCAACACAGCTTAAACCACTACATAATCGACCCCTGTGCTCAATAAAGCTATGCAAATTGCTAGTTGATTGACAACGAAATTAGATAATTTCCTAGGAATTAACTTGCACTTATGATATGTTTCTTACCTATCACAAAGCCTACAAAGTCTCAATCTATTTGACCTATAAGATTGCTTGAAATAGAATTTTTAGGGTAAAGAAATCCAATGTTCATTATAACTTTTAAGTATTTGAAGACTAATTTAATCACTTTTAAATGTTTTCCTTAGGAAATGATTGGAGTCCAACACATAAAAAAACATTAAATAAGATGTCTAGTCTATTAACTATGACATATGGTATGAATCCAATATGACTACCATAACGGTTTTGGTTAATGGTTTTCTTTATCTCATCTAAATCTAAATGAATTGATTGATTCATTGGAATCTTCCCATGCTTCATACTCCCATAACACGTTTTCATGAATAATTCTTTTATATAATTTATTTGTGATTTGGTTGTTTGATTTGAAATCCTAAGAATAAATTTATCTCACCCATCAAACTCCTATCAAACTCACTTGTCATTATGTCATAAAATTCTTTGCACATATTCACATTTATGATTCCAAAAATTATGTCATTAATGTAAACTTGTACGAGTAACAAAAGAACATCTAGAGACTTCAAGAATAATGCTATATCAACTTTTTCTTTCTTAAAATAATAATCAACTAGATAATTACTTAATCTATGATACCATGCATCAGGAGCTTGCTTAACACCATAAAGTACCTTCTTAAACACATATACTAAATTACCATATGCATGGGTCTCAATCTAGACATCTTATTTTATTACCATATTTAGAAATGCACTTTTTACATCCATTTCAAATAATTTAAAATTCTTATGACATGAATATAGTGAGAGAATTTTGACGGCCATTAATCTCGCTATCAAAAAAATGCCTCAAATTCTATAACTTCAACTTAGATATAATCATTAGGAACAAATCTAGCTTTGTTTCTAATGATCACTCCATTTTTGTATAAGTTATTTAAAAAGTTCTTTATTTCCAATCACTTGTTTAACACTAAACCAAAGAATTAGTTCATACACTTGGTTTCTATCAAATTCATCTAACTCTTCATTAATTTATTAAACCCAATAGTCACCTGCAAGGGATTCTACTATAAATATTAGTTTTGTTAGAAATACAACTGCACTGTAACCACTTCTCTTATGGAAACTCAAGTCCAAATTCGTTGATTAAAATCTCTTATAATTAATTCATTTAGATGTGAAGCTTAATACTTTGATTCTCTATGTAATAGATGATTAGTACCATCTTCGATTTTACTTTCTCTTTTACCTTTATCGTAATTGAAGTTGTAAAATTGGGCAAACCTATGTCAGTAATTCTTATTATCTTGTTCTTAATGTTGCCTCCTAGTATTTCCAATTTATATGGATCACGTTTTATGAATACAAATTTTGGTTAGTTTCTAATCATATGACTTAAGCATCCACTATCTAATACCCAAAGGCTAGATCTTAATTTTGTCTCTATGCATGGTTACATAAATTATAAATTTTAACTTAGTAATAAAAAATGTGATTTTAATTTGTCGAATTTGTTTTCTTACTTCTACAAAAGCTTCCTGACTATACTGTTTCTAACCTACAAATACAATAGAAATTATATTCCCTCACTTTAAGCACCTAAGGTAGCTTTAGTTGAATAGTAGCATTCACTACAAGAGTATTTGATTTGTTATTCTTAATGAACCCATTTAAAAAAAGGTTTTGAACTAAAAATGTTTTTCTTAATTTGATAATCCATGATAGTATTGCCTTTTGTAGAGCAATGAAATTTTTAACAATTGAAATGTAATTTTTATGCTCAAAAGAAGACATATATTTATGCTTCAAAAAGTAAACATGTGAGGCATTGGAAATTTTTTAATGTTTAGAAGAATAAATCTTTGTTTCTAAATTATTTGTTTTCTTTCCAAGGAGGCATTGTCATTAATCATAAAACATTTTTATCACAAATTTGAAGTATTTTTATTTTCATTTCCTCATTTTCTTTCAAGACAAGAACTAAAAGTTTGATTTTTTAAATAATGTTTTCCATTTTTTACGTGCTGACATTAAAGAAGTTAAATAACTAATAACATCTAAGTAATTATCCACGAGAACTTCACAATATTAAAAAAAAGTTTCTCATTCTCTTTTTGCTTATTAGATGCACTTGATTCATCATCTTTTGCCATGAAGCATATCGTTCTTTCCTCCTAACTATTTGGGCTTGTAGCATCCAAAACTTTCGATGCACTCCAAATAGTTTGACAAGCTTTCTTTTTCTCCATTCTCTTCTTTTTGACTTCCTTTCTTTTGGTGTGATAAACTTGCAGTCATTCTGGCTGAACTTGGCCAGTTTGGCCACATTCATAGAATCATGGTGCCACCTTATTCTCCCTTGTTCTCTTATTTTTCTAATAACTATTTGCAAAATATTTTGCTAAAATTTTAGCTAAAAGTTTAACATCAAAATTTAGCTCTCCTTCAAGATTCATGGGAGAGATGGATGAGTTGTTCAAATAAAAACCTTTGCTTAATGTTACAATAATATTATTTATGGGAGAGATGGATGAGTTGCTCACCTAAGCTTTTTAGTAGGATTAATAAAAAAAGATAGAAATTAAAATTAAAGTGGAAGAAAATGATTTGACTTGCTACTTATAAGGAAGTGAAGTTTGGTTTTAAAACACCTTTACTAGCTTTTATCATATTTATTTTTTGAATATGTTCTTATAAAAAACATTTTACTTTCTAGACAACCTTTTTATTCTAATATAATATATAGTATGTAATTTTTATTATTTAAAAAAAATTAAAAAAAATTAAAAAATGTGCAATAAACTATTTAGGTGGTTCGTTCAAACTTAAATCAAGCTTTTGTAAATGTTGGACTACACTGTCTGAAAGAAAAGAAAATTACTATAAGAAAAAAACTTCAGACAAAGATGTATAATTTATTATATTTTTTTATGAATAGAGCAAAGAACAATGAGCTCAAATTGAAGTGAGCAAACTATTAAGTGTTAGGCTTAGTTATAAGAGTTTGAAATTTCAAGTAATACTAAGTCACAAAAGACTACCCAAGGATTTTACAATAATAGAATATTATGTTGTGCTCTCTTTAGATCTCCAAGTTTTGTTTAATTTTATTGGCCGTTTTGTTCATAATTATTATATTTTTATCAGAAACCATTGATCATAGTAGTTAGAAAATCAAGTAAAAGGTTTTTTGCATTCTATAATCAAATAACTTGAAAATTTTGTCTAAATTGCTTTTATAATGACACAACTAACTGTTAATGAATTAGCCATTATATGGGATCAGTTAGAGCCATTGAGTCCAATTGGAGATGATCTAGTCTGAGAGATCAACAAATGTAAAAATGAAAAAATTATGGATGATTGGATCATATAGGATTATATTTAGGCCATTTGATCATGTTGAATGACATCTAGATCATTTGATTTATCTATAATAAAGGAAAGAATTATCTCAACCATTGAATTCAAACTAAACAACTATGAGTCACGTAATTGAACGAAAGGTTAATTGATAAGGCAAAAAAGAAAGCTAGTTGGTGGTAAAATTGGATAAATATTTGGTTTTCTCATTAAAGCATTTAACAAGCACTTGCAGGCATGCAAACTCATAGTTGTCTGATCAGTGACTAGATTTTGGGATATCATGCATGCTTAGGTACTAGGATATTCTCGTTGTGAAAACATTTTATTCCCACATGGAAAGATATTATAAGCATATCTACATTTTATCCACATATAGTGTGAGCCAAAATAGAGTTTGCTCCAATATTATGGGCTAGGGATTTCATCTCCTAACCTACTTGTTTCTTACAGTTTAAAGTATATGGGACCAACTGAATAGATTGCACATTTGCTCAAATGTGCCTAGATGAATCCTTCCTTTACCTAATATGCATTTGTGACTGCACCCTCACCATGAAGGGACTCCATCCTACGTGGTTAAAATGGTCTCTTGACTCGAGTCCTTTTAGGCCCACTCGAGCTTGAGTGCTTTGCGCTTGGGCACACTTTTGTGTAAGGCATAATATATATATAATTATTTTTGTTCAATTTTATTTTTAAAATTTAAACACAATTGAAATAAAATGTGAGCAAGTAAGATTTAATAAGAAAAATGATTTAGTACAAAATATCTCTTATTTCCTACGTTAAGGAAATGATACAACAATTTGGATGCTTAAGTAGGATTTCAAATTGGTATGAGTAGAGGGATGTTTCTTATGATTAATAATAAACAAACTAACATCCTATTTCATAAAAAATAAAACATTTTCAAATTTAATGTGCATTTTCCTCAATCTTTTAAGCTTAATTAATGCCCAAGTTTCATTGAGGATCACTAATTTACTATCCTATGTAGTGCATGTCATGTTCTTGGAAACAAAACTTGATCAATCCTAAACAAGCCTAAAATACTAAACATTTATGGCTTGACTAATCAATTGTAATGGTTACCTAGTGCACTTAATTGAGAGATATATGCCATAATTTTGAATATATGCTTACTAAGTTTTCATTTATTAGTGACTTATGAATTGAATTCAAATTGTTGAACTTCTAATTTGGATCCATACCTAAGACATAAAATGTTGGCTTTGTGATTAACGTCATGTTAGAATTTAGATCCTTAATAATCTAATGATTTCACCAATAATTTTAGAATTCTATTATAATTTTGCTTCCATGTCCCTTTAATCATAGATAGTAAAATTTTGGTTAAAAACTTTAAACACACAAACTTGATGATTAGGCAACTATGAAAAACAAAAGACACAAAAATAATAATCCATGTGGAGTGAGTGTTCGATTCTTTTAAAAATATTGTTGTGGAAATATTTAAATCAAAAGTATTAGAGAGTATGAATAATCCATGTCATTTGCTAAGACTTCTTGCTATATGAAATTTTTTTACATTCATACATGTTGGTTTAGTTCATTATTCTCTATAAATATTACATGATATCATTATTAAGAATGACATGTTCTAGGATTGAAACCTAAGAACCATGGCATTATGTAGACATTCATTCATAACCAAGATACCTTGAATGAAAAATTACTAAAAGATTTTTTGTGCTCAATTGAACTTAGATGGATTACATAGCATACAAAGGAAACCCTAAGTTAGCCATGTACTTTATTATGCCTTTGATGATTGATTTAAGGTTTGAAGAATCATATTTACATAAAATAGTTTATTAATGTTTAAGGGAAACTATATGGTGCCCAGGTAATTTATGGCACCCCATAAGGTTGATTTAAGTTTTAAAGCAAACCTTATGATACCTAGGTAATTCATTATAGTCTAGACAACTAGTTTAGGGTTTGACAAGACCATATGTACTTGGTTTTTGTTTTTAGAAAATCACAATAGTGCTTAAATATTGACAAATAAAGGTTAGAATGATGCTAATAGGCCCATGAAGTTGGTCTTGATTAAAACAATAATCAAAATGCAATGGAACATATTGTGAAAGTTAAACAAAAGATATAAAAGCTTGATATTGCTACAGCAAAAATACGAAACAGAACATTTTGCATGATTTGTTGAACATATAGAAGAAAAGCCAGAACCATCATAATAAGCACCATGTTTGCTTGAGTACCACTCATATGTTCAATCCAACTAGGGAAACGTTACACATTTAGTACCATTGTGATTAGATGATGTGCTAGGATATATTTCAAGGAGTGCATGTAGTTATTAAGGAGTCTTAGATCCTTACATGATTAACAAATGTGATTGACTTTACCAATTGTGGTGTGATAGCTTATGCGATGAGATAAGAGTGCAAGGTCTTTTATGAATTTATTGAGTGTCAAAGGAGTACTGTGATGTTGATTGTACACTTTGCACTTATTTTGAAGCATCATATCTTCATGAATCAACTTAATTCACTAAATAGAGATACAAAACACTTAATATTCCCTTTCTTTATAGATTGATATATATATATATATATATATATATATATATATATATATATATATGTATATATCACATTACTATTGAATTTTAGTCTTGAAATATAGCATTTGAATTCCCTATTGAACTCCCAAGCTAACTCCCCTATACACTTTTGTAGGTCCAAGTAATTAAAAGTTAATTAGGAGCTCAACTTTGAAGCATTTGTGTTTATAAATTTATTGGATGACATTTGTACTTATAATTCGTGATTAGGATAAGCTATGTTGTTATTTTCAATTATGAATTTTAGTTGTGCATACTGATTGGTGTTGATTATAAGAGTTTCTTATTTCTAGACTTTAGCAATTTGATAATTATCTTATTTTAGGCATAGCTTTTGGATGGCATGTTATTTTAGCATTGGATAATTATGGCTTATATATTTTTTATTATGGTTTTGGCTTTATATGAGTTAGGTGGTAGTGTTTGCATTTTGGCATGTATGACTCATTTGTGCCTTTTTTGAATAATATGTAGGCCATTGTATATTGGTGGGTCATGTAGCTTGGGATGAACATGTCCTAAATATATTTCATTACTGGTTGGTAAATGGACATGATTTATTTTTGGTGGCATGCTACAAGTAGGATAATCAAATTTGTATATCACTGCTCCTTGGGTTAATGTCATGCCCATAAGTGAATGAGTTTGATTCCATGTACATTGATGTGTATATGGGTTTTGTTATCTATGGGGTTTTATTAAAATAATTTGCTAAAAGCATAAGTGAGATAATGCACAAAATCATAAATCTGGTAAAATTGTAATTATACTATAGAAAGATATCTAATAGCTTTCTTTTTCTTATTTTTACGAGCTCTAATGGTTGAGTTTGTGCCATAAATGAACTTAGAAAGTGATTGGGTTTGAGCTTTAAAAATTGTCAAGTTAGTTTTTGATCTTTAAATGAAACTCTTGATGGGATGAGTTAGATCATTGAAAAAAGTTTGAGATGTGGTTGTTTCTTATGTTTTGTAGAAAGGCACATGTTGTACTAGTTCTCTACAAGAAAAGGGAAAGGAATGAAAGGAAAGGTTGGCAAAAAATAGAATAGATTAAGGGTTGATGAAGACTCTTTGGTTAGAAATGAAACTGCCAAAACATTTAAAAGAATTCTTCATTTTATGCAATTTTTTTGTTTTCTCCCATTATTTCAATTTTGGTAAATATTGCTTGTTTCTATTCGAAGCATGTTTGCCTTTTGATGTGTTGATTTTGAGAAAGTTTTATATGCAAAATTCACCATCTTCTTGTGAGCTTCAATGTCAAATTTTGGTATTAGAGGAAGGATTTTAATGGCTTAGCATCCAAGGGTGATCTCAATGGAAAACACTTTTGTACAAATTTTAGTTATGCTTTAAGTTCAATCAGACATCAAATAATAACTATTTAACAAAATACCCTTTTCGTTCTAGAAAATGACAATGGTCAATTTTAAGAATTGATGAATTTTTTTATTTCAAATTTAATTTAAAATTGTTATGTTTGACCAATTGAAGTAGTGGATGATAATCTCTTATAAAATCTATTTCATAAAAATATCAATGTTTATCAGATAGTTTTAGTTTAACACCTATTTATTATCTCACAATATGCATAGTAAATACAAGGAGATATGGGCAAATTGAATATTACACATGAAGGAACTAGCAAAGCTTGTTCACCTTAAATAAATGTCCTTACCCACGATTATGAATTTTCTTCACTAAAAGTGTGGGCATATTTCCAAAAAAAAATTCTTTTGTTTACAATTTCAAAGATGATGTAGAGTTATGCACAAAATAAGGATATTGAATTATGATCTTCAAAAAACCTTGATGCAGCAACAATTAGCAACAACTTTAGCTCAATGTATTTTTATAAATTTGATGATTACTTTAGCAAAAAAGATTAATTTTAAAATTCTTTAAACAAATTACACTCCATGAGAAATAACACTAGTGAAAGTTCCGACAAGTCTTATTACTTGACATCGATTAAAGGAAACTTATTGTTATGTTATCCAATACATAATGTATAGGTTCCAATTATAGACATACTAGTCATATTCTAACTCATTGTTAAGCCAAGATTATCTCGTCTACATCTCATTAGCCTATGATCTTATTACCATTGTAGTAGTCAACTATAGTCAACACTTTTAATGAACATTTTTGTTTACTTCTCATCAGTTCCTTAAGTTATTTGCATCTACATTTCATTTAAGACTTTTGAATATACCTTTAGTACAAGACATCCCTTTCATAGATCTATAATTCTATTAGTGCATAATTTAGATAAAAATGGCTTGTAAAGGCTTAATATTTACTGTTGGACTACTTTCACCATTGTTTGTTGCCATTAATAGTCATTGATGCCACATGTGTTAACCCACGTGGCATGCTCCACTCGAACCAACCCTTTGAAGTTTTTGACCTACTCAACCTGTGTCAATTCATCAAGCCACACAAACCCAGGAAAACATGCTAGATTTGTCCATCAACCTCCCTAAGCCAACATCTCTCACTGACTCATCAGCTTGTGTTGATTCCCTGTGAAACCCAAAATATAGACCCAGGACTTACGTGCCTATCCACACAGACCACATCGATCATGCTGGCAATTACCTCAATGTTCAAAGGACTCACTTCAAATGCATTTGCCTATTTGGGAACTACTTATATAAATTAATTTTATAACTTTTCAAGGACAATCATTTTAGTAAAATTCAAAGAATTTCTTTTATGATTTATGTTAACCTTGGGAAGTCTAAATTGTTACCTAGAATTTCAAATATACCACTTAGTATTTCAAAATATGTTTTGAAAATCGTATGTTAGTAATTTATTATTGTAGCCATGAGTTCTTAATAAATAACGATACTCACTATTTTGTACAAAAATACAATTTTGAATAAATAATGAAATGATAGCACCAAGGTTGTTTGATATGAGCATGTTGCGTGTGATCAATCGAATGATGTTATTTTGGAGGTACCTAACAAAGGTGAGTAAGAGGCATAGAACGAGAGATCATGATCCATTATCCAACTCCAAAATAAGCATCAAATGACTAAGAAAGTTCTTAAACCCATTACTTCAATATTCAAGAAATTAAATAGTCGTACCCAACTTTCATATTTTTGTACATGACCATATGATTTCCTATTTGGTATTCTATGAATTCCACTTATGTGTGTACCTTTCCACTTTACCACCAACATGATTACTTTAAGTGTGGCTTGCTAAAACCACTTTAACATTCATTGGAGATCCCTTTTGTGAAAATTTAGTGCATGTTTTTTGCTTCCAAGAAAAGTTCTTACGTGCTACCAGATAATCCTAGAATTTCTCATTTTATGCATAATGCATCTTGTGTTTGAATTTGTAATGATATTTTGGTTGACCCTTAGATTTTATTAATTGACTATGAGTTGAAATAAGTTTTAGCAAATCATTCTCTATAAATTTTTTATTAGAGCATGGTTTATTTTAAAAACTTGCATGATTTTTAATTTATCATGAAAAGTCATCATTTAGATAAGTACATTTATTTTTAATTGCTATAAGTTATATATATATATATATCTAAATAAATCTTATTTTCAAGTTAGATGCTATAACATTTCTTTATTTATATTATCTATTACTATTACATTTTGAGATTCTTTTATTTATCCTTTTCTTTTTGATTCCAAACTAACAACTTTTTTCAAACCTAATTTTTTTTACTAGTAGGTCTAGAAAATAGCATAAAATGTTTTATCCTTGACTTGCACAATCTCACTTGGACCAAGTAATACAATATGAAATTCAAGAACTAACTTATTCGAACTAAGAGTTAAGAACAACCTTAGAAGAATGTGTAGAACAATTTGAAATTGTAGAGATAGTAGATGTGATGGAACTTGTAGATCAAGTAAGTCTATGATAAGCGAATCCGATGTTCTACAAATGTCAATAAAAAATAACCTAACTAACTGAAATGTCAACCTTAGTGTCAAGCTACAACATGTACTTATGATAGAAAACATGATAGGGATGATGATCATGAGAGTGACATGGTTAAAATAGAAGATCCAACATTGCATGGTAGTTTAGACCATATAGCATATCTAGATTAAGAAATAAGAATGCAACATTTTTTTTGATTTGTGTGATCTTAGTAAGTAATAAAAGTACTAATTTATAGTAGCTATGCATATATAATTTGTTAGATTATTTGTTCACACATTAGAAACATGAAATTTTGACGAAGATTGTGCCTTACCCTAACCATGAGAAGAACTCAAGATTTGTCCACGAGTTAAACATGTGCCCTCCTCTTAAAAAGGTTAACTTTTGGATAAATGATAATATCTTTCCAAAGGTTGTAAGACTATTGATCAATACGTTGCTAAATTTGAGGATTTTATGGTTAGAGAAGATTTACAAGGGTTGGATTGTGTAGTATTATCTTGATTTTGGGTTAAGTTTAAAGATTCTATTGAAGTTGAGTAACACCTAAGAAATGTTACTACTTTAAAAAAGGCATATAATGATGCCCATGATGTAGAGAGGTTTAGATGATGAATTGCCTGCAAAAGTTAAGTTCCATTGACCACCTCCCATCCTTAAACTTGTTCCATTACTTCCATTATTCTTACTTCTTTTACTCTATAAGTAACTTGAGCAACTCTAGCCATGCCAACAACCTATTGAAATCCAACACTCAAACAAACCAACTACAAATTATGGAGATGAGTTGTATCACTACAATAGGAGAGGGAATGTCTCAACCTAGTGCTTAAGAGAGCCTCTACACATAGACATAGAAGAAGTCATATAAGAAGGCATTGAAGTTGAGGAAAAGGAGGTTATATATCTAGATGAGGATATTGAAGAAGGATTATGACCACAAGGAGAAAGGTTTTTCTATAATGAGCCACCCATAATTTTTTTGAGATGCATTAGGATTATGCCAGGACGATATGAAGTTTGGCAATGAGCTAGCATCTTTAATACCTTCATTAGAATTCAAGAAGAGCCTTGTAATATAGTTGTAGATAATGGTAGTTGTTTCAATTTCTTAGCATGTACTACTATCAAAAAGATAGGTTTAACACTTACAGATCATCCTTATCCATAAAGAATATCTTGGATCAACAAAACAACAATTTCCAAACAAGAAAAGTGTTGTATTTCTTTTAATTGTGGTAAATATTCTAAAGGTTTATGGTGTTATGTTATGATAATGCAAATTAGTAACCTTATTTGAAGAAGATCTTAGGATTAAGTTCATGATGCTCCCTTACATTGAAGAGCTAATGTGTGTGCTTTCACATTTGAAGGAAAGAATACTACATTATACCCATCATTTCTTATAAAACAAAAATTCAAATTCTAGTAGTAAAAAATTGATAAAATAAAAAGAAAATTATTTATACAATTTCACTAGCCAAGATTGTGGGAGATATGGCTAGTGGTGAGATTACATAGATTGGGACAAATACGAAAGCCCTTATTAGTATACTCACACCACCACCATTAGTTTCTACATTTAAGAGATTGTCAATCCATTATAGATTTAGTTTCTAGCACCTAAGTGCCACATTTACCACCTAACCAAGAAATCAAACAATTTGGATAAAACTTCAATGTCTATCAAGTTATTATCCTTTATACGAACAGACAAAAACAAGTCAAACCAAACTAAGGTCATCATCATCGTATCTTAATATGGGAACACGTTTCAACTTGGTATAATTTATTTTGATGCACTGAATTTACTAACAAAAAAAATTATGAGTCTTCCTAAAATTTATTTTAAAAAGTATCCCCAAAGTCTTATTATTTTGAACTATTCACCTCATTACTTCAACAGTTTTGAGTTTTTTAAGTCTTTTGCTCATCTTATTTCATCGCTACATTAACATATTGCCAAAAAACTTTAAGTGATAAGGTAAATTAATTTCGACATGCTGCTCATAGATAATATTAAAAATTATTTAAGAGTGATTATGTAATGATCCATGTTAAGTGTTAGAGATTTTAATAAAGAATCCTTGACAAATTAAGTGCCCACAATTATGGAATGACTTGAATTGTAGAAAAACTATCATTGTGTATGATTTGGATTATCTAAATTATTATGAAATAAGTACTACGTTTAGTATTTGGGGTCGTTTGTCTTATAGTGAACCATGTCCATTACCTAGTGAGTTTATTGAATGTTCACCATCGTTGGTTGTTGTTTGGGTTATTAAAAATTATTGTGAGTCCTTAGCTTCTAGAAAAACTTCTTGCTTGCTCAATGATTCTAGGAATTTTTTATCCAAAATATAAAACACTTTGAGAATCTATTCTATGGATATATTGATTGAACCTAAGCTAAAATACTTTTTAGCATATCATTGTACATCGAAATCACACCACACTTTTACCTCAAAATAAGTATGGCCCAATTGGAGAAGCTTTACACCATTTATTTGGAGAATTAATATATGTTATTTTCTTTCATTTTCCCTTTAAATTATTTTAGATTTTGAGAGATTATGTTAGGTTATTATTGATTGTGCATTTAATGAGAACCATATAGTATAATGATGAAGAAGGTTGAAAAGGAACTTGAATGTAATATTTTAACATAAAATATTAGTTAAATGTATCAGATAATTAACTAACAATAGACATCAAGATGGAAATGTAAGTTAGATTTAGTTTGTAAATGTATGAAATCACTATTGTATTTTTTGATAACGTCATGATCACTAACATTAGAAGCACTTGATTTGGCCAAAGTAAAAAATTGTTATTGTCTAGTAGAACAATGGCACGTCATGTAATATGATGTACTATGAGATGAGGGAAATTATGAATGGGCACAAAACTACCAAATGCTTGTGCCATGTTAAATGCACTAATGTATAAACACACTAATATGGAATTAAAAGGACAATCTAAGGTTATTCTATGCTCACAAAGGAATAAAGTTATGAATGGAACATGTATGTTAGTACAGGAAGAAAATTTTTTTATCTTTGACATGGGTGTTGGGCAAGCAATGGATGTATAGTACAACTAGCGATGTCATATAAATATAATTAGTTCATAATTATGTCACACCAACGAATCATCTGATTATGAGATGAGAAATGTGCAATTAATAAGTCAAACATGTAAAACTTGGTGATCATACCTTTATAGTCAAAGAAGTTATTATGTGGTAAGTGAAGGTTTGGATCATCATACAACACAATATTGGTATGGTATTAGTACAATATCGAGAAGCTGACTAGACTGAGTTTTATGATCGAGTCACTTTTGATCAAAATTGCTAAGAACAACATAAATAGTGGTGATTAATTATGATCGATGATTTTTGACAATCTAATTAGCAAAGTCTAACACAAACTTTAGATCTTGTTAAAATTAATTATGGGTTTGTGGCTATTTGCATATAAGAGACTTAAGTTAATTAACCTAGAGAATTGTAACCAATTTGTTTAGTAAATCCATAGATTTAAGTATGTTTAGTTGGTGTTATTTAAGTGTTGAGATGTTTCTTTGCTAGGCTTTGGGAAAATGTAGTCATATCAACAAGAAAGGAGACCAATCAATACAAGCAAAGAGAAAAATAAGAACTATCCATGAGCAAGATGATGAAGAAGGTTCCTAAGACTTTAAAAAGGAAACATTTACCCTTAGAGATGTCATCTACTTGGATTATAAGGTAGGTTGAATATTAGGATTGAGCGAGTAAATGTATAAAATTTCTAAGATAAACTAATTACCAATTTGATAAAGTTGTATGTGATTAATTGTGATCATTTATGACATATGCTTATAATTCTAAATCCATTACAAGAAATAGGTAAAACACGTTTTTGCTATTTAAAACTTAGCATAACACATAATTTTTAGAATGACACTTGCAAAGCTAGCCAAACCTAAGAAATTCTCTTGTCCAAGTACCTTCTTACCTAGAACATGCTTGGGAAGCTTGAAACTGGTTTGGCTATGTCATGTGAGGTATGAAGTTAACCCCATAAGTGAGTTTCTATGGCTTTTAAGGTCAATATGGCCTTCAGTTTTTAGTCTAGAGGAATGGAAGGGCTATATTTTAGGCCCTAAAATGAGTTTAGGTTTTTTAAGGTAATTATTAACAAGTGAAGAAATAAGTTGTCTCAAAGAGCTAGGGCTAAGGATAGAATTTGACAATATTTTACAGATCTTATTACTGATTCTTACTTGAGTTTTAAATGGAGTTGTCGTGGTTAAGCAAACATAATTAATGATACCTTATGTTTCTTATGCTTGGTTAGCATAAGATAATGGGAAACTATTGTAGTTAAAAAATTAGATAAATAATTGTATGGAATGCCTAGCTTTTAGCGAAGCTCATGATTTTGTTATGATGAAGAAATTGCTAGTAGAGGATCATAGGCATTGACTAAGCCCAATGCCACTTGAAGATCCATTTTGGATTATGTATACTGCCTTATAATAGTAAAGCTATTAATAAGAAGCTAAGAAGAAGGTAGGATGGCATAGGTTAGGAATTAGAGATATACAATGCATTAATAATGTGTTAATTATTATTGCAATGCTTAAACCATTGGCTTGACATGGTCTATTAGGTAAGAAATTAAGTGACTATGATTAGGCTCTTAGTTCACTTGATGACACTTTAAATGGTTATGTATGGGTTGTGTGTGGCTCAAGAAAGGTATTAATTTAAGGTATAGTCATTATGGTTTGGCTACAAAGTGCAAAAGACCATTGAAGATTAAATTAAGACTTATCTTGGAAGGATCTATGTTTAAATTAGGTCAAAGACTAATTATAGAAAGTATGGATAAGGGTACCATAGAAGATTGAATTAAGATTTAAAGAAAACCTTAGGATACTTTGTTAAATGATGTTAACCTCAGACAATTTATGAATGGTTTAGAAGAAACCTTTTGTTGCCTTGACTAAAGGATGGATGACCTTAGATACTAGATTAATAGATGTAGAGATCTTAAATAATCGAGATAGTTGAATTCATATTAAGAAATCCTTACCTACTCTATTCAAGTATAAGGAAACCCTAATAATGTTTAGATAAAGATAAATATTTATTGGTATTATGTTGTTCACCTATGAATATGATTTTAATTTAAAAAACAAATTTATGTAGTGGACCTTTGATCTTGGATCCTTACAAATGAGATTGGTAAGTTAGATATTCATATTACATTAGCTTCGTCGTAACCACTTCACCTTATTTCTTTACCTAATAAGAGGATTGCTAAATCATGTGCTAAGAGATTCTACATATAGATAAGTACAATTTTTATTTTAGTCTTAAGAGGGAACAATAACACATTTTGTCTAATATGGAAAGAATGCTGTGCTAGGATATGTGTTAAGGAATACGTATGCATTTTGAAGACTCTTAGAATCCTAAGAAGTTGGCCCATATTATTGGCATTACTATTATGGATGCTGGGTGATATGATGTGATAACAATGCAAGTCTTTGTTTTTATTTTCTTATCTTTCTAATAGTATTATGTTGATGTGGAACACAATCATCCATTTATTTGTATTAAAAACTATAATATCAACTTGGCTAGTTAGATAGAGGTACACTTGCTAAGCTTTTATGTATAGAGGTTATTATACATTCCTCTTATAGATTGATGTTTATAATTCTTTATTACTACATTGGATAAAGTGATTAATGTTTTCTTAGTTTCTTGGCTCACTCTACCATATATTGTTCATTTTTAGGTAGTTAAGAGTAATTCTGGAGTTATACATAAGATTATTAGAGTTAGTGCCCATGATGGACAAATTTCTTCTCCCATTTATGATTTATAGTGGTGGCATTATTACATCCATTCATGACAATAAGCTCTATATGCTGATCGATAGTACACTATAATAGACTATATTTTGATGCATATGATCATTTCAAGTTGGGCTTAGATTATGATGCCATTTAAGAATTTAACATTTATGATTTTTGTATTCTAGATTATCGATCTAAACATCTATGAGTTATACGACTATATTTTTTGGCATGTATGGTTACATTTGTCAGAACAATAATGGATAATTGCATTTAGTTATACTTGGGGGTGTTAAAAAAATGTTGGCAAAAACTCAACACTAATAAATTTGGTATTAGAGCAAAGATTATAGTTAAGGCATATTTCAGCATAATAGGTTTAACGTTAATAACCTTGGGAAAGCAAGACATGAGAGTGCATGAGTTTTTTTAATAAATAAATTTTATTGCATAAGGCAAGCTTTACGTTTCATTTTTTTATTCAATTTAATGTTTGTTCAAAATTTGATCTCATCTAATAGCCATAGAAATAATGAAAGGGTATAGTTTGTTTCTACTAGCTAATTCAATTTGTGGTGCAAGATCTTTTTATTTGATTAGATTAGATGTTGAAGATAAATATAGAAAAATGCTGAAAAGGGCTTCAAGTACATTTCTTTGGTCTGATTCTAAAGGAAGAAGCTACATTTACTAGTAGTGCTATTCCAATGATCCATCACAATATTGAAATGTCATATTATAATGATCTTATAGGTTGCACCATTTTGACAGCACACATGAGTTGATTGCAAGTTTATTAAGTGTGCTCATTGCATGCTATGTTGATTCAAGAGCAACGTTGTGGTATGAAGATGTGCAAGAATGAAAAGTGTGAAGCTTCAGGAAGGGTAATTGTATGATATGATATTATGTAGGATAGTTATGGTGTGATGATATAAGGTTGATGCGTCATACCATCTAGAATGCTTGAATGCATGGATGCAAAATTTCATCAAGTTTATTAAATGTTTGTATGATTTATGAATATTTTATGGATTCTAAGTGGATGATTTAAGCATTTTTCTTATAGTTTTTGTGAGGTAATTCACAACACCATTTTGTTCTTTGTTAAGATAACATCATTGGATTGTTGTTATTCCCATCACTTAACAAATTTGCTCAATCATGCTGGGTTACTTCCAAGGGATGCTCACCTTACCTTATAACATTTATCAGATTTCCTTATAGTACATCTCAGTGACAAGGTTAATTAGGTCCTTGCTGTAGAACATTTGTAAATTTAAGAGTAATGATATTACTTTTGCTTCTGTTATTGGTTTTTTACTAAGGAAATTGGAGAATGTCTTCATTACTTTGTTTTTATGTTTAAAAATAATTAAACCATAGACATCCAACCCTTTTTAACCATACATGAACCCATCAATGTAGACTTTCGACATTTTATCATGATGAAGAAACCATTATACAACCTTGTAGGTTTTATATTTTAGGAATGTGTATGGAGTAACCAAAGGAAGGAGAACATATTAGAGTGTAACCTATTTTAATATCTTGCATTAGACACATTTATTTATAGCTTTGTGGAATATCATTAATACCATGCATATTCTCCAATATAAGCTTTGTCAACTTTTTAAGATGGGATAATTTGATTACATGTTGGTTAAAGTGAAGATTCTTTATTTGGGCAAGTAAATTAAAAATTTGGGTTTAGTTTATTAATTGTTAGTTTTAATTTGTACAATAATTAAGGCATGACTATTTTGAATTTTGTTTAAAAGAATGTTACAATGAAAGCCTTGATTATCTCATGAACATTCATACAAAACATGTTTGATTTAGCATAAAAAATGTCCTTGTAATCTTTTACCTGTGAAAGAATTGATTCTTTATTAACATAATGCTTGATTTGAGGCATGACAATATTGCCTTCTAATCAAAAGAAATATATAATTAATATCTTTAAGGTTCTCTTACCTTTATAAGCTGCATGATAATTTTAGTGTGATTTTTTTAGCTTGCTTCTTTAAACTTTTGTGGTAGAACTATATGTTAAATTTCCAATATGCATGTCTGATAATTTGGATAATGAAATGCATCATATGTTAAGATCTAGCCATATAAAATTAAATGCCACATTTTTTTTGAAAATATGTTGTGGAAATCATTGATTATAAGTATTAAAGAAAATGGAAAATTCTTATTATTGTTAGGGCTTGATGGTATGTGGATAGTTGTTTGAAAACACACGTCTTCATTTGCTAGGTTATTAGATCTAAAAATCCATTAAATAAGGAAATAAAATTTTATGCTCACTTGTTGATTTTTCTAACTGCTAATTTATATATAAAAAAGTGTGATGAACATATATTTTTATCTTGAGCATCATAACAAGTTGAGGACATATGCTTATGATTTTAAGACCATGTTAAGAATTGGCAAAATTCTATTTAATGCAAATTGAAACTTATCCTTGGTCATGAACTTTTGAATTGAATTTTAAAATGTAGCTAAACCTAAGAAATTCTTATGTGTCAAGCATCTCTTTGCATTGAATATTCTTGGGAAGCTCAAAACATGGCTTGGTTAAGTTATTTGATCCATGGGCTTAAGCCCTTAAGTAAACTTAGATGACATATAAAGAGAATACGACACTCAGTTTCTAGATGAAAGGCATGGAAGGGTTCAAGCTTCAACCTTTAAAGAAGGTTAAGCTAGTTAAGATAATAGTTGGCTAGCAAAGTGAATTTTGTTGCGACAATGAGCTCTAAAGCTATTAATAAACTTTGATTAACAAATATTGTTAAGTATTTACTGTACTTTTTTGGTTGGTGTTCAACGAGATCGAAATTTCTTAGGAAAATCTAATTAACGTTACGTAATATTTGTAACATAAGGTTACCACAGGAATGTAGAGAAAGATTATAGCTATGACTGTTCATAAACATATGTAAGTTAATCATTGCTTTAGGTTAGATTTAAGGTTTAGATAATTCTAAAGAAATAAGTAATAGAAGGTCTTAAGATTGGATTGAGGTTAATAACACTTGGTGAGCTTTTACACATGTTGTGGATAAGGCTGTTGTCTAGTAAAAAATTCTATAAAAAGCTTCAAATAAAGTTAGGAAGCTCAAGCTAAGCCTTTAAGATGTGTGAGACTTAATGAATGAGTTAAGAAAGTTTGTTTCATTAGATAGCCCATTATCTTTATGTGATTCATTTCATTGGACTATTAGTGATCCTAATTATTCTCTTAGGTAATGAGTCAACGTCTTTGACAGTGACCTGGGGGATGTGAGTAGCTTATGAATGGCTTTCAAGGAAGACATAGTGGCATAACTTGCGTACGATGTATGAGTTTCACTAGTTCAATTCCTGTTATCTTAGACATTATTGTTGCAGCATCAAATTGGATAATACAACAAAGGGTAAACACTGATGATATTCAAGTGGAAATTATATGGGTCAAAAATTAATTTGTGAAATTCTCAAAAGTAATTTATTATGGAAAAGAATAAGTATAGGAAAGATGGACAAAGCTACCCCAGATGATAGATTTAGGCTTTTTATGAGACACCAATGTACCATGATAAATGATAATAACCCTTAACATTTTAGTGAGTGTTTGAAGGAAAATCTAAGTGGCCTCAATTGGGATAAATAACGTTAGATAATTGATAAAGGATTGAGGGAGCATTAAATACTCAAGATATGTTAGTTGAGATATAGAAATCCTAACTTCCATGATTCAAGTTTGAGGAAACAATAAAATTTTCTTCGTAGTAATAAATAATGATTAGCATGATGTCATTTGTCATGAAAATGATTTTTATTTAGATAACAAATGCATTTAGTGGAGCATAAATCATGATGATATACAATGATATATGTATGGTTCGTAGTACATGTGGTTATTGAGGACTCTAAGGTCTTTGACACATTAGCCCATACGATGACATTACCATCTCTAATGTTAGATCAATAATGTGATTGGTGTTCTAGACCATGCTTTCATCCTCTTTGTTTAGTGAGAGTGCCCAATTAAAGGTAGAACATTATAAGCCTAATTATTAGCAAATTGTTTTTTGCAAAGACGAAATGTATACTGATATTTATAAAACAATAAAAGCTAGAATGAACTTATGGAGTTTATCTGCCATTTTAGTTGCACATGCTTTTTTGATATTGAAATAGATTGGATTGATCACACACAAGACATTCATGTAAAACAAGCTTGGTAGTAGCATTCCATCACTCATTCAAAATTTGCTCATTGGTGGTTCCTCTTCTTCCCTTTCGCTTCTCACTGTTCGATTTATTATCTATTCTAATGAATTAGGTTTCTAAAAAGTAAATTAAGATACAACCTAATACTTAAATAGGGTAGGCTATTCATGTATATGACAAGGTATTTACTTAAAAAATTAGCTTGGGCTTTCTTGGACAATTAAGTAAAGCAACTCACATTAAACATTCATTAGCCCATAACCCCACTTAAAATGATCCATGGCTAGGAAAGCCATGCTAACAGTATAATCAAAAAAATTAAATCCTAATGCGACCAAAATTGTCAAAGTCATTTCCTTTCTTTATATATTAAAGGGCACTAATTATAATTTCTTGGAGCAAAAGCAACTTAACTATTAAAACAAGTTCATTCAATTACTTTTTATTATAGTAGTTCTACACCTATACCATATGGTACATTTATCAAAATCTTATTTTACTAACAAAAATTTCCTTTATCATAATTGTATGATCTAATATTTGACATATTTTATAGATGCACTGCATATACATTTCTTACATCTTGTCTTAATTGATTGTAATGAAATAATATCACCAAGCATATTAAGCAATCTTTAGCTAACTAGACACAAATCTTTGGACTTCAAATGTTTTCCTTATAATATTGTCCTACTTGAACGATTCAATTATTTGTTTCTATATGATCATAGTGTTACACAGACCAACCTATATCTTTCACAATAATGCACTTACGTGCAAAATTAATATGCTTAGTATAATCACATGTTAGCTCTGTGTGTATTTGAATTTGGCTCTATTTTACTAGAAGTTATCATATGATGTGCTATAGTTATATTATATGATACTAACTTTTTAAAGTAGTAGAAGTTGAAGCAACTAATAGTAATTCTTATCGCATGATCATACTTGTACTTGTATAAGAAAAATTTTCTTTACACATACATCTTAATTACATTTTATATTTGATTGATTGTATGAATAGCCAAAACTGTACAATATAATATTCAGACTTGAACCCCCTTTGAGGTATCACCACCCATCACATCATAGAACCTTTTGCCATTACACTATAAGGTTCCCATCAATTCCAGGACAAGTATCAACTTTTCCCAATTATTAAAACTTTCAATGTTTTTTATAAGAAATAAGAGAGAAAAATGACTTGTATGGGTTAGCCAAAAGGGATGTGTAATAATGTCTCCATCTTAATTGCGATTTTAACATCAAAATCTTGGTAACGGCCTTGCCCATTTGCAAAGATCTTTACTTTCCACCTTTGAATTAGCTCCTTGTTGGTCCAAGCCATTTAAATGGGCTTAGATGGAGGTATACTTAGACTTTTCTTTATCAAACATTAAACTCAGAAATATGGATAGACTATACCAAAAAGGATACATCTACCTATAACTACGATCCTTATGCTAGGCTTAAACATCTTATGATGTACAACACATTTATATGAGTCCAATAATACTTGTTTCTCCTACATTGGGTCTCATTTTTCAAATTACATTGATTTACAAAATCTATTAAATAAAATTAATAATAAATCATTGTTTTAATATTATGTGAACAAGTATTAAAGTTGAAGTGATTTGAATTAAGGCATTATAATTCAACTAAATCAAAGAAATGTAAAGTTCATTTGGAAAGTTGAACAATATATGTCGACATGAAAGTGAAGCATTTGAAGAAAATAAATAATCTATGGGAAAGTAGCATTACAATATACTTGGTGATCGAGTGTAGCATTTCTTATTATCAAATATCATATAAATGAAAATTTCTAATAAATCATCCCAAATTATTTGGAAAAAACATTTAAAAATAGAGAAATGAATACACAATTAGAGTGAGGTCATTAAGAAGACTCCTAAAATATTTACTTCATGGACATTAGGCCTCATTTTGGTATTACCATGAATTATTAATACCAATAAGCACAAGTAATAATAAATTAATTTTCTAATTAATAAAAGTTATATTAAAAAATAAATGATAGAAAATGAAGCAATATATTATATACAAATAAAGGCATAAAATTTAAAAAATGTGATAAATTGTAAGGAAAAGTTCCATTCAATAATACTGAGAAGATTGAGTGTAATATGCTCAATCATCAAATTAGGTTCAAATAAAATACAATTATAGAGCTAATCAAGATGAGTCCGACGATATTTGTTTCACCTTAATATGTCATTATTTGAAATAAATGTTAATTAGAAAACTAAACAGGCATAAGCATTGATAAATAATTATTTTCTTTTTAAAACATTATATGTTAAACATGAAATAAAATAAATTGAAGCAATACAATATAAGTAAATTAAATTGATGTAATGATGACATCAGAGGAAAATTTGAGTTTCTTAGTAATATATTCAAATCAATGCAAAACATTTGATGAAATTTGATAAATTATGTGAGAAAGTTGTATGCAATGATACTAATAAATCAAGAGTAAAGCTCTTGATTATCAAATCAAAATAAAATTTAAATATATTATAAATAAAAAAAAATTTGTCAAATAAAAATATTTTAAAATATAAATCAAAATATTTAATTCATTGCAGCTCATCAAGATGAGTCCAACAATATTTGATTTGTATTAATGAGACATCTTTTAGAGTACTTTGAATTATGAAAGTTAACAAGCATAAATAATATTAAATTATTATTTAATTATAAAATAAATATATACAAAAGCATAATTAAGATATAAAAGAAACATGAAATAGCCAAATAAAAGTGTTGAAATGGTTACATGAGAGGTGAATTGCATTTTTATAGTAATATAACCAAATCAAAAGAAACATTTTGTAAAATAAGACAAATTATATGGGATAATCACATTCCAAGATACTAAGGATAGTAACAATAACACCCTTGATCATGGAATTAGTTGCAAATAAAATTATCTTATAAAACATGCCATAATGGTATAATATAAAATGCATAAAAATATGAAAATAAATATTTAATTTCATAAAGCTCCTTGAGACAAACCAAAGTCAACATGATATGATAATTACAGTTTAATAGTAAAATATCCTAACCTAACCAAAAAGATTTAAAAATATGCTATTAATTATATGAGTTGCTTTCCATAATACAAAAGAGCATTCTTAATCATCAAATCTTTTACAAAAAAATTATTAGTCAAAATGTGCACAAATCTTAGATAATAAAATATTTTAAAATGTCAAATTTAATGTTTAATTGGTTGGAGCTCGTTTAGTCTAATGCTGTAATGTTGGTTTTATCTAGATCAAGCCTTATTAAGTACTGCTATGACTACAAATTTAAATAAGCATAGATAAAAATAAACTGTTATTTTTATATTAAGTAAATACATATCAAAGTAGAAATAAGGTAAATTGAAGCAATGTAACATAACAAAATTAAAGGCACATAAAGGTCATATAAGAGAAGATTTAGAGTTACATAGTAATATAACAAAATCAAAAGGACAAAAAAGAAGAAATGAGACAATTATAAAAAAATCTTTAGGCCAGGATATTATGGAGAACGAGCATAACATTCATGATAATCAGATATTTTTGAATGGAAATTCCTTCTAAAGCTTCAGAATACACAACATAATAAAACATAAAATATTAAAAAAACTAATATTTATTTATGTGGAGCTCATTAATATGAATATAATAGCATTTGTTTTACCCAAATCAAATGTTGTTTAGAACTATTACTAATTATCAAATTAATTAAACATAAATAAAATAATTTAACATTTTAAATTTATATGAATACAGATTAAAGTTTATATGAGATAAGTTGAATCAATGTACTATAGCCTAATCAAAGCAATGTAAAAATGAAATGAGAAGTGAATCAATGTTTCATAATAATATATCCAAATCAAAGCAAAAACATTTGAGAAAATAAAATAAATTGTGATGGAATTGTTCATTCTATGACACCTAATTGATCAAGTGTAACATTCTTGATCATTAAATAAGGAAGAATCAAAATATCCCATAAAGAGACTATAAAACCTAAAAAATAAAATATTTAAAAAAATTTAAAATATTAATATATGTAATTTGATAGAGCTCAACACGACGAATTCAATTATGTTTACTTATTCTTAAATATACCTTGTTTAGAATTTTTGTGAAACAAAAAAGCAAATAGGAATAAAAAAAAATTATTTTCTTAAAGTCAAAGAAGAAAATATTAATGCTAAATTTAAATGAATTGCAACTTTGTAATATAACCAAATCAAGGTGATATAAAGGTCACACGAGACGAGATTAAGAGTATCATAGAAATTTAAACAAATCAAAGCAAAAAATTTGATTTAATGAGAGAACAATAACGTGAATGTTTCATTCCATGATATAAAGGGTATCATGTGTAGAGTTCTTGATCATCAAAATTGTTATGAATCGTATTGTTTTGTAAATCATGCCATCATTATAGAAAATTAGATATTTAAAACTATTAAAATGAATATTTGATGTGATAGAGCTCAATGAGATGAGTTCAACATCATTTATTTCATCACCATAATACATTTTTTGGAATCACTCTAAATTGTAATATGAAATGACAATTTATAATAATAAATTATTATTTTAACATTAAGTAAATAAAATTAAATTTAAAATTAGGTAAATTAATGAAATGTGATATAATTGAATGAATTATAGGAACAAATTGAAATTACTAAGAATAAGTGAAAAATTAAAAATGATAACTTATTATTTCAGTAATAAGCGAAAAATTATTAATGCTAAAAAGTGAAAAGTCGAGGCAATGTAATATTGCCAAATGAAAATAACATAAGAATCACATTGGAGGAGAATTTGCATTTCACAGTAGTATATACCATTTAAAAAAAGTTGAAGAAATAAAAAGTTATAGAAAATTTACATTCCAAGAGACTAGCAAAATCTAGTATGACATCCTTAACAATCATATCAGGAATGAATAAAAATGTCTCATAAAGTATGCCAAAATCCAAGAAACAAAGCAATTTTAAAGTACAAAAATATTTATTTAGTTAGAGATGATTGCAATGAAACTACAACATGTTTTTTTAATTGAATGGAACTATTCTAAACTTACTGTAAATTACCAAAGTAAACAAACTCAAATAATAATAAATTAATATTTTAATTTGAAGTAAATATATACTAAAGCTAAAATGATAGAAATCAAAGTAATAAAACATAAGCAAATCAGAATTATGTAAAGGTCAAGCAAACAAAGACTTCGTCTCATATTATAATATCAAAAAGTTAAAGTGAAAAATGTGAATTAATGAGATCAATATATCAAAAAATTTTAACTTCAACATATTATAGAGATTGAGTGTAACATTCTCCAACATCAAAACAGGTACTACTGAAATGTATCATTACGTAGCCCAAATTGCTACAAGATAAAATGATAAAAATTATGAAAATGAATATATAATTCAATAAAACTCATTAAGACAATTCAAATTTTGTGTCCTCTCCAATGGCCATTATTTGGAATTACTACAAATTAAATAATTAAATTAGATAAATAATAATAAACTATTATTTTAACATTAAGTAAATAAATATGACATAAAAAATATGACAAAAAAGAAGTATTGTAACATAACTAAATCAAAATAAAGTAAAGTTCACACAATAGGAGATTTTGTATTACATAGTGGCATAATAAGATCATGGAGAAATGAGAAAATGAGTGAACTTGTTTGAGAAAGTTGACTCAATAATGCTAGAGAGATGAAATAAAAATGTCAATTGTTGGATGAAGTACGATTCAAAGTATCTCAAAAATGAGTATTTAATTGGATATAGCACGTTAAGACTATTCCAATGATGCATGTTTCATCTTCATATTACTACATTTGAGATTACAATAATCTAACCAAGAAAATAAATGTAAATGACAAAAAATCATTATTTTTAATATTAAGTATATATATAAAAGATGAAATGGGATAAATTAAAGAAATATAATATGTCCAATAAACTTATTTAAGGATCACAACATTGTAGGAGACTTAAAGTTGCATAGCAATATAAGTAAATTAAAGTAAAAACTATTTGAAAAATTGAAAGACTATATTAGAAAATGGCATTCCAAGATAATTAAGAGAATGAATGTAATAACCATTTTGGTAAACTAAATTATAAATTGAAATGACTTACAAACATAACAAGGTAAAAAAATAATATATTTTGAAATATGAAAGTAAAAATTTTATTTGGTATAGCTCTTTTAGACAAGTGCAAAGGCATTTGCATCATCTTGATCAAATCTCACTTTTTATTACTATAATTTTCAAGTAATAAGCATAAATGAAAATAAATTTATTTTAATATTAAATAAATCGATATTAATGTTGAAATGATTTAAATTTAAACAACATAAAATAAAATCAAAGAATTGCAATGAACTCATTAGATAAGACGGGTCACAAAATAACAAGAATAAATCAAAATAAAAAATTTGAAGAAATGAAATAAATTGTGTGGGAACATTGTTGTTTGTGATTCAATGGAGAAAGAGTGTATCATCGTTGACCATTAAATGTAGATACAAATGAAATGTCTCACTAAAAATGCACTTATTCTAGAAAACAAGACTTCTTGAGAAAAATAAAATTGATGGTTTAATTATCGATAGCTCATTAAGATGTGTGCGACAACGTTTATTTTTTCTCAATTGAACCTCATTTAGAATTCTTAAGAATTACAAAATTTGAAAAGCACAAATAATGACAATGTATCATATTTATGTTTACTAAAACTATAGTAAAGTTGAAATGAAGTAAATGAAAGAATTATAATATAACCTAAAAAAATTGATGAATAGGTCACATAATACAAAAAATAATAGTTTTAGAGTATGATCAAATAATAACATAAAATATGAAGAACTTAACTAAATTGTAATAGAAATCTTTAATTTAAGATATTAACTAGGTCGAGTGTGACATCCTTGATCGCCAAATCATACATGAATCAAAATATCTTCTAAAGTGGGTAGAACGTTTGAAAATTAAATATTTAAAAGAATATAAAAAATGAATACAAAATTGAAAAGAGCTCTGTAGGATTAGTTTGATGACTTTTGTTTCTCATAAATGGGACCTCATTTGTAATTACTATAAATTTAAAAAATAAAATCATGAATTAAAAAATTTTTATGTAGTATTGAACCAATATATATTAAAACTCAGATAGGTAAATTGAAGCAAAACAATATAGCAATATAAATGCAACGTAAAGGTCACGATGGAAGTGATTTATAATTACTCTTTAATATAACCTATTAAAAGAGAAAAATTTGAAGAAATAGGATAAATTATCTAAAAAAGTTATATTACAAATTATTTAGGAGAAAGAGTGTAACATCCTCAATAATGAAATGAAGTAAAAATTAAAATATGTCATAAAACATGCAAACCATAAAATATAAAATATTTACAAAATATAGAAATGTTTATTTATATAAATAGAGCTTATTGAGGTGAGTTAAACAACATTTTGTGTCATCTCTATGAGGATTTGTTTGGAATACTAAAAATTACAAAATAAATAAACATTAATAATATTAAATTAATATTTCAATTTATACTAAATATATATTAAAGTTAAAAAATTAAAAAATTTATCAAATAGATATATCAAAATCAAATCAATATATATGTCACATGAGAAAAGAATTATTACTTCATAAAATGTTAACCAAAAGAAAGCAAAATATTCAAAGAACTATACTAAAGAGATAGAGCAAAACATCATCAAAGGCCAAATACGTAATAAATCAAAATGCTCAATAATCCATGCAAAAATATTAGAAAATAAAACACCAAAAATATGATCTTTTAATTTTACAGAGATCATCGAGTTTGGTCTAACGATTCTTTTCATCACCATTGGAACTTATTTCGTATTACTATGAATTAAAAAATGTCACACACACATAATAATAAATTATTATATTAAAATAAAGTAAATATTTATTTAAATTAAAATGATATAAATTAATGGATTGTAATATAAGTAAATAAATATAACAAAATGAAAGAAAAACACTTGAAGGAATAAGATAAATAATACAAAAAAATGGCATAAAAAATATTGTTATATTAAGTTGTAACATCCACAATCAATAATGTATGTACGAATAAAAATATCTTATAATACTTGTATTTTTAAATTAAATATTTAATTATAGAGTATTTGAGATGTGTCTGATGACATCATTTTCTTCATTGGACCTCGTTATGAATTAGAATTAATTATGAAAGCAATAAACATAATTAAAAAAAGCAAATAATTAAAGGAATGAGATAAATTGTATGGAAAAGCTATATTTCATGACACTAAATATCAGATAAGCTACAAATAAAAATGATTCATAAAATATGCAAAAACACAAGAAAATAAATTATTTAACGTAAAAGTAAACATTTTTTGAGATAGAGCTCATTAAGATGACTAAAACGACATTTGGTTAGTCTTGATTGAGCCACATGTGGAATTACTATTAATCAACAAGGAAATTGGCATAATTATGGAAAAAATATTATTTAAATATTAAGTAAAGTTTTATTAATTTTCAAATGTGATAAAATAAAGCAAAATAATATAAAAAAATGTAAGCAATGCGAAGGTCGCAGGAGTGGGGATTTCGAGCTACATTATAATATAACAAAATCAAAGAATAATATTTGAAGAAATAATATAAACTATGTAAGGAAGTTGGATTTTTAGATACCCTACAGATTGAATGTAACACCTTTGATAGTCAAATTATTTATAAATCACAAATTATACCACAACTCTAAAAACAAAAGTAATTAGACATCTAAAAATAAATATTTAATTAGTTATACTTGTCAAGAATTGTCTAGTGATGATTATTTTATCTAGAGTAATCAAAGTTTTGAATTATTGTGAATTATTGAAGTAAATAAGCATAAATAATATTGATAATAATATTTGGTAAATTTATATCAAAACTAAAGTGTTGTAGTTTGAAGCAATGTAATACAGTCAAATAATAGCAATCTAATGGTCAAATAAGAGAGAATTAGTGTTTCATAGTGACGAAACAAACCAAAGTAAAAATTTAAAGAAGTGTGATCTTCTATGCAAGAAAGCTGTAGTCCAAACTACTATGAAGATTGAGTATAACATTCTTGGTTATCAAATCAAGTATAAATAAAAATATCTCATAGACTATTCTAAATCTCAAGAAATAAAATATTTAAAGATATCAAAATGAATATTTAACTTGGTGGAGGTCATGGAATAAAGTCCAATGATATTTGTTTTTTTTTACATTATGCCACGTTGGGAATTATTGAATATTTTTAAAATAAATAAAAAAATAGTTATACATGATTATTTTGTATGTTAGAAGACATATATTAAAACTAAAACAAAATAAAAACCAAAAATTAAGCTTTTTAAATGTCACATTATAAGAGAGTTAGAGCTACATAGTAACATAACAAAATAAAAGGAAAATATTTAAAAAAAATGACAAATTATTAAAAAAAATTTTAGAAAAACCTAAAGAGATTGAGTGTAACATCCTCAATTATGAAATGAAGATCAAATAAAAAAAAAAATAATGCATGAAAAAACCATTGAAAATAAAATGTTCATATATATAAAAAGAATGTTTAACTAAGTGAGGCTCGTTGAGATGCACCCAACAATATTTTTGTTGACCCAACCAGAGCTTAGTTATAAATTATAGTGAGTTACAAGAAAATTTATAATTGAAAATAATCAATTATTACTCAATATTAAGTATATGTATATTTTGGCTTAGAAAATTTAAATTGAAATAATGTAATATAACAAAATCAAAGACTTGTAAATTTCAGAGGATGCAAGAGTCTGAGATACATACTAATAGAAGAAAATGAAACAAAAAAACTTAGAGGAAATGAGATAAATTATATAAGAAAGTTTTTTTCGAGATACCAAAAGGTTCAAGGGTGGCATTCTCAAACATCAAATTAAGATTGAATTGAAATATTCAAAAAAGTATGTCAAAACCCTAGATAATAAAATATTTTAAAAAAATTATAATATACTTATTAAAGTGTTAACGAGATAACTAAAATGACTTTTTTGTCTCAATCAAACCTTGTTTACAATTACTAGGTGACAAAATAAATAAGCATAAATTATAATGAATTCTTATTTAAATATCAAGTAAAATGATATTAAAGTTGAAATGAGAAAAAGTGAAGAAATGTAATATAAAGAAATTAAGGTGATGCAAGGGTTGCAATACAAGAAATTTATATAAACATAGTAATATAACCAAATCAAAGAAAAATGTTTAAGGAAATGAAATATATTTCAAAGAAAGGTTTTTTGAGATATTTAAAAAATTGAAGTCTTGCTCCCTTGAGCAAAAAATAAGATGTGTTAAAATATAGCAAATCATGTGAATACACTTAAATTTTTAAATATATAAAAAAAGAATATTTAGTTGGATAAAATTTAGTCTTAATGATTGTACCAAAGTTTTCTCCATCTCATCAGAACTTTTTTGAAATTAGTAGGAACTTTTAAAAACATAAGCCTAAATAAAAACAAATTATTATTTTAAATTTAACTGAATATATATTAATACTAAAATGAGTTAAATTGATGAAACATAATATTACCATATAGAACTGATGTAATGGTTACATGATAATTGATATTCAGTTACATTATTGTATAACCAAATAAAAGAAAACAAATTTTTTAAATTATATAATTAGTTGAGAAAGCTTTATTCCAAGATAATAAGAAACCCAATTGAAATATTTTCACTCATTAAATTTGGTATGCATCAAAATGACTAAAAAATGAACTACTATTATGGAAAATAAAATTCTCTAGAATATAAAGATCAATATTTTATTAGATAGAGCTTGCCAACAAATGTCCAATGATATTTGTCTCATTTCCATCCGATTGTGTTAGGAATTGGTACAATTATCGAAATTAAATGAACATAAATAATAATAAATTATTATCTTAATATTAAGTAGATACACATTAAAATTAAAGTCATATAAATTGAAGTAATACAATATAAGCCAATAAAAGTGATATAACAATGATATGATATGAGATTGATAGTTACAATCTAATATAATAAAAAAAAATAAAAAATTTTAAGAAATAAGGTAGATTATTTGGGAGGGGTTCTTTACAATGCACTAAAGAGATCAAATGTAATAACCTTGATCTCCAAATTAGGTGCGAATAAAAATGTCTCTTAAAGAGTAACAAAATTATAGGAAATAAAATATTTGTAAACATAAAATAAATATTTAATTGATAGAGCTTGTTGAGATGTGTCAAAAAGACATTTATTTCATCCTAATTGAACCTCCTTTGGCTTAGAGTAAATCACAAAAGTAATTAGGATAAGTAAAATAAATTTTTATTTTTACATTTAGTAAATTTATATTAAAGTTGAAATGAGTTTATTTTAAATAATATAATATAACAGAATCAATGAAAAGCAAAGATTTAATTAAAAGAAAGTTACATTACAAGATGCAAAGGCGAAGGAGCACAACATCCTACATGACAAGAAAATGTAGGAATCTAATTGACTCTTAAATTATGAAGAAACTCTTTTAAGTAAAAGTTTGAGAAAATCAAAGTTTAATTAAACAAAGATTATTGAGATTAGTTTAATAATGACTACTTTGTCTCATTAAATATCAATTGGAATTTACATGAATTATTAAAACAAATAAGAATAATTAATACTAAACTATTATTTATATATTTAGTAAATATATAATAAAGCTAAAATGAGACAAATTAAAGTAGCATAATATAATTAAGTCAAGGTAATGTAAACTAGACGGAATAAGACTATTAAATTTTTGTAGTAATATAACAAAATTTAAATAAAATGTTTTATGAAATTAAAAAAATTATATGATAAAGAAGCATTTCAATATATTTGAGAGATCAATTGTAACATCCTCGATTGCCATTTTTATGTATAAATAAAAAAGCATGATAACGAATCAAAATCTTAGAAAATAAAATATTTAAAAGTTATGAAAAATGTGTATTTAATAAGAAAGAGCTCCTCAAGATGTGTAATCTCATAAATCAAAGCTAATATATGATTATTTGATGTAACATGATATAAATAAAATAATGTATCGTATATGTCACATGAGTGGAGAAATAAAGTGTGATATTATTATAGCCAAATAGAATTAAGACTTTTGAGAAAATGAGATATGTTATAAGGGAAGCTACATTATAAGATGCCACAAAGATCAAGTATTATATCCTTCATCATCAAAATCAGGGACAATAAGAAATATCTTGTAAAACAAACTAAAAATATAGAATTTAAAAATAACTTAAAAAATAAAAATAAGTATTTAATTACATAGAGCTCATCAAGATGACTCCATTGATATTAGTTTCATCTCAATGAAGCTTCATTTGGAATTACTCAAAATTGCAAAAAAATATCATAAATAATAATAAATTACTATTTTATTACTAATTAAATTTAAGCTAAGGTTGAAGTGAGATCAATTAAAGTAATGTAATATAACCAAATATTAAAGACTAAAAAATAATAAAAAGTGGATATTTGAAGCCACATAATAATATAACCAAATAAAATAAAAAGAAGTTAAAGAAATATGAAAATTTTATGGGAAAGTTCCATTACAAGATACTAAAGGCATTATGTGTAATATCCTCATTCATCAAATTAGTTAAAATAAAAAATGTCTCATAAAACATGTCTAAATTTCACAAGATAATGTAATTTGAAATATGAAATTAAATATTTAATTAGATAAAACATGTCAAGGAGACCTCAACAATGTTTGTACGTTCTCCATCAAATGTGATATGGATAAACAACAAGTTATCAATGTAAGCAATCATAATTAATAATAAATTATTAATTGAAAATAATTTGTATAATTATGTACATATATATTATTATTTAAATAAGATAAATTGAAAAAATATAACATAGCAAAATCAAAATGGTGCAAAAGCCACATGAGAGGGGAATTGAACTTTCATAACAACATAAGAAAATTAAAGTTAATGGTTCAAAAAATAATTGCATAAATTGTATAAGAAAGCTATACTCAATGATACTGAGTTGGATATTCTTAATCATGAAATTTGGTACAAATCAAAATGTCTCATAGAATATGCAAAAATCTTAGAAAATAAAAAAAATTAAAAACAAAGTGAAAATTAATATTTATTTGGATAGAACTAGATGAGATTAATTCAATGACATCTACTTGATTTCATTAAGTCCTCTTTTGGAATTACTACAAATAACAAAAATAAAAAGGATAATTAATAATAAATTTCTATTTTAATGTTAAGTACATATATAATAAATCCAAAAGTTGATAAATTAAAGCAATGTAATAATATAAGATTTAAGTGACGTAATGGTTACATTAGAGGAGAATTGGTGTTTCAAAGAAAAACAACAAAGTAAAAGAGAAAAATATGGATAGATAAGAAATAGTCCTTGGAAATGTTGCATTCCAAATAACTAAAGAGATCGAGTGTAATATTTTTTTATCATCTAATTAGGTTTGATTAGAAATGTCATGTAAACCATGCCAAAAAATGTTTGGTAAAATATATCAAAATATATTTATTGGATAGAGTTATTCAGATGAGTCCAACTAATATTATTTGGTCTCAATTTTGCATTGTATAGAATTTCTTTAAATTACAAAATTAAATAAGGAAAAATAATTATAAATTATTTTTTAAAATATGGATTAGATACATATTACATGTAAATTAAGATAAATTGAACCAATTTGATCTACAAAATCAATGAAATGTAAAGGTTACAAAATAAGAAAATAATGGTTTCAAAGTAATATAACAAAATAAAATTTATGCATTTCATTAGTAAGATAAATTGTACAAGAAAGTTACATTCTAAAATACTAAGGAGATCGAGTACAACATCTCTATTATAAAATAAAGCGAAATGCTTTGTAATATGCCCAAATAATAAAAATGAAACATTTAAAAATGTAAAAATAAATTTTAATTTGTTGGGCATTGTTAAAGGAAGTAAAATAATGCTTCTTTCATCTCAATTTGACCTCATTTGTACTTACTATGTATTACCAAAGTAAATAACCATAAGTAATAAAGAAACTATTATTTTAATACATAAGAAATATATATTTAAGTGGAAATATGAAAAATTGAACCAAAGTAATACAAATAAATTAAAGCAACGTAGTGGTAAAATTATAAAAGAATTAGAGCTTCATAGTAACACTAATAAATCAAATGCAATTACAAAAAATGAGATTTAATGGTACTTTATAGCTACAAATGTCCTCCTTAATCATCAAATTATTTTCAATCAAAATACCTAATAAAATATGCCAAAATCAATGAAATAAAATATTTTAAAACATTTAAAAGAATATTTAATTTAATAGAGCTAGTTAACTTTAGTCCAATGATTTTATTTCATCTTAATCAGACGTCAATAGGAATTTTTTTTAATTATAATAAAATATAGCATAAATAATAATACAATATCATTTGAAGAGTAAGTTAATGTATATTAAGAGTTAAATAAAATAAATTATGGTAATGTAATATGACAAATTTAAGCGAATATAAAGTTTGAAAGAGTAGAAATAAAGTGTTGCATTATAATATAATAAAATAAATAAATAAATAATGAGGTAAATTTTATGGAAAAGTTACTATTTGAGATATTAAGAAGATTGATCATAATAGCCCCAATCATTGCATTATTTAAAAATCAAATGTCCCAAAGATGATGCCCAAACCCTAAAAAATAAAATATTTAAAAAAATATAAAACTTGATATTCAATTTGTTAATGCTTATTGAGTTTGGTCTAATGACTTATTTTATCTTGATTAGGCTTGGTTTGGAATTATTGTGAATTAGTAAAGGAAATAACATAAATAATGATAAAGTGTTATTTAAATTATTTTTAAAATATATTGAAAGTGAAATAAAATAAATTGAGGAAATGTAATTTTGCCAAATCAAGGGAAAGTAGGCATCACATAGGAGGAGACTTAGAGTTGTATGATAACATAGAAAAATCAAACAAAAAATTTAACAAAATGACCTAAATAATTGGAGAACTTTGCATTCCAAGGTACTAAAGAGATCAAATACAATATCCTTGATCCATAAATATCATAAGAATTGAAAACTCTCTTAAAGCATATAATAACCATAAAAAATAAAAAGCTCAAAAATATAAAAAAAGAATAATTAATTATATAGAGCTCATTGAAATGATGTTTTTGATGTTGGTTTCATCTCTATTAGACGTCATTTAAAATTTCCATTAATTATGAAAGAAAACAAGCATAAATAATTTTGAAGTATTACTTTTATAATAAGTATTTATGTACTAAAATTTAAATGAGATGAATTAAGGCTATGTAATCTAATTAAATTAAAGTAATGTAAACATTAGAAGAGAGGCAAAATATTGTTTCATAGTAATATAACTAAATGAAAACAAACATTACAATAATTGATATATATTTCATAAGTTACATTCTAAGATGCTGAGGTGATTGAGTGACATACTAAAAGATGTCATATGGTGCAAAGTAATATATTTCTTGAAGTGTGCCATATCCCTAGAAATAAAAAATTTAAGAATATAAAAAAGTTCATCTAATTAAAATAGGGCTCATTAAGATAAGACCGATAATTATTTTGTCTTAGTTGACTCTCATTCAGAAGTACTACAAAATAAAAATTTATATCAACGTAAACATCTATTAATTGTTTTTTAATTATTTAGTTAATATATTTTAAAGTTAAATGAGTGAAAATCAAGTAAAATATTATAACTAAATCAAAGTGATGTAAACATCACAAAAGAGGAAATTTGTAGTTAAAAAGTGACATTAATAAATCAAATGCAAAAATTCAAAGAAATGAGATAAAGTTTGTTGGAAAGTTAAATTTGAAGAAACTAAGGAGATTATGTATGAATCATTGATCATCAAATCAAGTATGAATCAAAATATTTTATAAAACATACAAAAATACTTCAAAATTTATTTTTTAAAAATTTTAAAAAGAATATTTAATTGGATAGAGTTTATTAAAAAATCTAACAATATTTATTTCATCTTAATCCAATAACAATTATAATTTCTAAGAATTTCTAAAGCAAATTAGCTTAAATAATAAAACATAATTGCCTTAATGTTAAGTAATTTATTATATTGTTGAAACGAATAAATTTAAGAATGTAAAATAATAAAATGAAAGTAATGTGAATCTCATTAGAGAGTAGATTTAGTGTTAAATAGTAATATAAAAAAGTCAATGAGCAATTCTTGAAGAAGAAAGATAAATTGTGTATGAAAGCTTCTTTCTAAATTGCAAAAGAAGTTGAGTGTAGCATTCTTGATGGTTAAATTAGACACAAATTAAAATGCCTCATCAAGGCTAACGATATTTGCTTAATCTCAATAAGACCTAGCTAAGATTTAATCCAAGTTATATTTTTAATAATGATGAAATATATATTGATTATAAAATGGGATAAACTTTAGCAATGTATATAATAAATACTACAATATGCAAAGGTCACAAAAGAAAAAAAATTAAAGTTTCATAAAATATAAATAAATTAAAAAGAAAAATTGGAATGAATAAGATGAAGTGTACAGAGAAGTTGCAATCCAAGATACTAAACTGGTCGAGCGTAACATTCTCAAAAATCAAATTAAGTACAAATCAAAATTGTTTATAAAGCACACACAAAAATCATAAAGAAATTTAATTTATAAAAGTAAATATTTAATATCATAAAGCTCAGCATGAGTATTTGAACTTAGTTTCATCTTGGTAGGATGTAATTTGCAATTACTACAAATTACTAAAGTAATTAGGCATAAATAATAATAAATTACTATTTTAATATAATAAAATATATTAAAAATGTCATGTGATAATGTAAGAAATCTATTATAACCAAATCAAATTGATATTAAAATCACATGAGAGGAAATTTAGAGTGAAATAGTAATTTAACAAAATAAAATGAAGAATTAGAGAAATAAGATAAATTTATGGAAAAGTTTCATTCTAAGGTAATGAGAAGTTTAAGTGTAACGTTGTTGATTATTAAAATGTGTATGAATTATTACTTCACAAAAAACATGTAAAAACACATCAAAATAAAATATTTTAAAATATAAATATTAATAATTAACTAGTTAGTCCTCTCCATGGCAAGGTCCCATTTGGATTTTATTATCTCAATCAAACCTCAATTCAAATTATTTTCAATTATAAAAATAAATAAATATAAATAATAATAAATTAGTATTTAAAAATAATTATATATATTTTATCCATGATCTTAAATAAATAGAAGTAATATAATATAAATAAATGAAAGTATTGTAATAGTACCAAGAAATGAATGTTTGATTTTCATAATAATACAACAAAATAAAATTAAAAAATTTGGATAAATGAGTTAAATTACTTTTGGACATTGCATTCAAAGATACTAAGGAGATTAAATGTAACACCCTTGACTAACAAATCAAGTATGATATTAAATATCACATAAAATATGTAAATATCCTTAAAATTTAAATATTTAAAAAATAAAGATATTTTTTTAATTTGATAGGGATTGTCAAATCAATCCAATGATTTTGTTTCATGTAATTCAAACCACACTTTGAATTATTATTAATAAATGAAGTTAATAAGTACAAATAATAATCAATTATTATTTCAGTGCTTTGCAAATATGCATAAAAGCTAAAATTAGATAAAAAAGCAATGTAATATAATCAAATGAATGTGAAGCAAGTGTCACGTGATAAGAGCTTTAGAGATGCAATGTAATTCAATTAAATAAAAAAGGAAACATTTTAAGAAATGTGAAAAATGGTAAGAAAATGTTGCATTCAAAAATGTTTAAGAGATTAAATGCAACATCGTTAATCATGAAATCATGTATGACTCAAAATTACTCATAAAACATGTAAAACCTAAGAAAATATAAAATAAAAAAATACAAATATGAATATATCTTTTCATAAAGCTACTCAAGATGAGACTACTTGTTTTGTCGAAATAACATCTTGATTGGAATAACTATGAATTCAAAAAAAAATATAAGCATAAATAATAAAAAATTATTATTCTCAAGTCAAATCGTATGTATAAATAAAAAATGGGAAAAATTGAAGCTATATTCTGTAAATAATTCAAAATGATATAAAAGAGAAATGAGAGTAGATTGATTGTTTATTTGTAATATAACAAAATTAAATAAAAAAGTTGAAAACATTTGATGAAAAAAGGGTTTCATCGTTAACTGTCAAATAAAGAACGACTTAAAATTTCTTTTAAAATGTTTCCATCCTTTAAAATGTAAAACATTTAATATATATAAATGATTATTAAATAGATAAAGCTCATCAAAATAGGTTTAGCTAGTTATTTTCATCTCAATCAAACATTATTTGGAATTATTATGAATTTCCAAAGTAAATAAGCATTAATAATAATATATTATTTTTCTAAAATAAAAAAATAATATATATATATATTAATTCTAAAATGAGATAAAGATAATCAATTAATATAGCCAAATAAAAATGATGTAAAGCTCACACCCAAGGAGAACCAGAATTTCATATTAATACATTCTCATCGAAATTAAATATTTAAAGAAATTAAATTAAATCACCAATAAATGGATCATATAAACATGTAACTAAAAGTAAATAATACCTAAGAATTAATGCTATTTATTTGGACATGTTGAGGGTTTATGACAACATTAATTGCCATTTCCTATTCTTTGTTGTAAAAAAAATTTAGGTATTATGAAATGTTTTTTTATAACTTAGTGGATAGTTTCGATAATTGGTTAAAAATCATTGAATCAATTGTATCATTACATGAAGTTATCTTTTTAATGAAAACATTTTTTTTCAAAGTTCGAATTTTTTTTTTATTTTTTATTTATAAACATATATTTTACCTAGAAGTTTTGAAATTTTTTTACCTATTAAAATTATTCTTATTTTGTATGTCTTTTTTGCAAATAAATACTCCTTGATAATTCATTTTTTTTTGTGAGCTCAGCCATTCATTTGCAAAAGTTGCATATTATTTTCAAAATTTTACTTCGTTTTTTTATTTTGTTAGTTTAATTTATTTATTTTATTTTCACACTAAGAAAAATTATAATTTTTTTGCAAAATTTTTCAAAATTTTTTAATTTTTTTTAATATATATTTTCATTATCCATATTTGTAAACCGATTTGTCTGATATGTCACAAAAAGAATTTTAAAATTTAAAATGTTCAGTACTTTAAATTATTAAAAAGAAATAAATGATTTTTATTTCATCATTTTGATTAATTTAAATAGTATACTACAAAAATATCTCTTATTTTTTCATTTTAGTGTTTTCTTATGTATTTATTTCTATATAATGCTTAACTCAATTTGTTGTACAATTTATGTGCAATTTAATAATTGCAAAAATTCTTAAACACATTAAACATTTAGTTATATTTATGCTGATAGTAACTTGTTATTTTTGTTTCAATTTTAATACCATTTATAGAATAATTGCTTTAGAAAATTATAAAGGATGCTTTTGGAACTTTAATTCTTTATTTCTTTTTTGAAAATAAACTTAAAAATATTCAAATTTATGTAAAAAAAAACTAAGAAAAATAAGTAGATAATTCGTATAATAGAATGTTAATAACAATAAAAACTTATTCATGACTAATATATTTTTAGGAATTTCAAAATATGAAAAATTAAGTGACAAATTCTCCATGAATAATCTTTTTTCTGCTTTGAAGGGTTGGAGTGACAAGTGGACTGCATCTTTCACTTATGAATGCTTTGTCTAATAAGTCTTGGACCTGTTAGGGGAATTCTTGATTCTTAGAATTATTCATCCAAAGATGTGACAAATTTTGCATAGGTCAACAACATGTTCGATGTCATGAAGGTGTAACAAACCCTGGGGTTCCATTATAAAAATTTCAGGGAAGCTAAATAAAATAAATTCTATTTTTGGAGTTATTGTAATGTCAGATGCTACTGTGTGTCAAATAAAAGTGCTATCAATAAATTCTCAATCTAATTGATTATAAGACATAAATAAGATTTTCTTATTTCGAGTGGTGGGTGGTTTGTTTTTATAGGCTGGATATTGTCTATAAATGTTGATGGGTGTAGCTTAAACTTTTGCGAATGATGAGTTCAATATCAAAGTATGCATTGTTGCAAGGACTTCATGGTCATATAACTACGGTCATCATAACAAAATATTTTCTTTTGTATAGAAACAACATCACATAATTAAAATATTATTATGAGTAATGAGTCTTTTAGTTATTATGATTTTTATAATTTATTAATTATAAAGTATTTTAGATATTTTATTTAAAATATTATTGACTATTTTGTCAATTTTACAAGTGTTTTTAGTTATTTAAAAAAATTTATAAATTGGTAAATTCTTGAATAAGATAAAATAATACTTTTTTTATGAAATATAAAGAAAAATTTTCAAGTCATCATATTGAAACATTTAGTGCTCGATGCTCATTAACACATTTTTATGGTGCACGTTTCAATTGACACATTAATGATCTCTACTATCTTCTCAAAAACACTAACTTATTAATTTTATTTAATTATAATCATTAGATTTAAAAAAACTTGTGCTTCATTAAGCTTTCATTTAAGTATATGACTTTTATGTGTAGTAATGTACTTTTTGTGTCTCAAATTATTTTATTCAGTTGCCAAGTTAGTTTCAATGTAAGGTCATAATAGCCTTTTTCTATTATTTCATTATGAGGATTACATTACATATTTGATGAATTAATTCCATTTAAAAGTATTCCATATATATATGTGTGTGTGTGTGTGTGTGCGTGTGTTTGTGTGTGTGTGTGTATGTATATATATATATATATATGTAGGATTTGAGAAACTATGTATAGAAAATTCAAATAAAATAAGCAAGAAAAAAGAAAACAGTTAAAGAAAATCTTAAAACTTTTAAATTTAATAAAGATGTTTCAAAAGAATAAGTTATAGATAAAATTTTTATTTTTCTTAAAACTTAATCTTGTAATAACCAGTTAGCCTTTGCAATAAATTTGAAGTCATCCATAACACAAGATAACATAAATAACAAAACTTGGTAATACTTATAAAGAGAGAATTAAATAAATTTAAAAGGAATTCTATATTAGACCAATAAATAAAGGTATAATTTGAAAAAAATTTAATAATTTAACAAAATTCTAAATTTGTGAACAATTTACTAAATATAGATTAACTCCCTTTCAGTGCTGCCAAAGAGGGGAAGAATAGAATTTAAATGATTAAAATAAGAAAAAATCTAAGTTGGAGCTTTACTCTTGTCATAATGAACATCAAGGTGGAGCATTATTGTTCATGCACATTACTCTACAAATAGTTTATATTTTTATCAATTTCTTCAAAAGTTTTGCTATCATCAAGGGAGAGGGATTGTTGTGTTAACCTCTCATCATATTGTTTTGTTTGATGATCATAAACTTTAAGCACTACTAATGACACTGTTTAACTAATTTTAAGTTTTTAGATAGATGATACTTGTGTTCTTGAGAAAATTTAAAAAGAAATAGAAGCAAAAGTGAAATTCTATGATATTAATCTTGGTTTGAGTGACAAAAAACTATGACAAATATTTTGAATTTAGTTTTACTTATTACAATTATATTTTGGTTGAAATATTATGCTTGATTAAAATAATTCTATGATGGCACAAAAACTATATTTTATTTTAAATTAATTATTTTACAAAAAATATTAACATTCTAAAATCTTAGTCACATGTCAACCATTTAAAAAAGTATTTTATTCTTGATCATATCTTTGGAAATATTAAACTAATCACTTATTTTAAAAAGTATTTTTTATTTTAATAATTAATTAGTAAAAATAATAATATAATTAAAAAATGAAAAAGTAGAACTTATTATTAATAATATGGAAATTATAAAGTTAGATTAGGATAGGTCATTAAAGTCTAAATATTTGGGTAAGTTGGGCTTTGATTAGGATAGATTTATCATGTAATTTTGGATTAAGTTTTATATTTTGTTTTGATTTGATTCTTAACTTTAGTTTGATAATTGATAAGAGCCACCAGTCCTTGTGATCACATAAAAGTTTGACACATGAGGATATCAAGAAGGGAGAATAATAACTAATATCTACTTTTTTAAATATTTGTTTTATTTAAAATGATTTGTGTGGGAAACGTAACTGCAACTATAAGCTACCAAAGCTCAGATGACATGCATTTTAAAAAATGACAAGTGATCATGGTCTCACTTTACAAAAGTATGGTTGTCAAGAAAGATCATAAGGAGTCATATTAGTGCTTTTGTACTATCTCCTAAGATAGAATTTGTCCAAAACTAATTAAGAGTTATATAGTCGATAAACTAAGTAAAGGAAAATTTTTTGAAGTAAAAAAATGTATTAGTAGATTTTTTCAAAATATAACTTTTTAATACTAAGTAGAAAAACATAACATTGAAACAAAGTTGATATAAGATAAATTAGACTTTTACTATGGTCTAATTTTGAGTTTATAACATTACAATTCTTAATAGATTTTTAGAAAATATTAAAACATATCATATACTAGTTAGGGTTAGGTGATGCATGTGTTTTTTTATAATTATATAAGTATTAGCATCGAAATTTGTAGCATAGATTTTTATGTAGAGTATGTGGTAACACATTAAGAGTTAAAGGTAAAGTTTTACTAAGTAGTTTTATCACATAAAATTTCTCTCGAATAAAAAAAAGTTTAAGAAAAACATTATTTGGAGTACTGGAATAGATGAAAGATCAACCTTTACTTTAGGTGGTCATTTAAAAGATAAATGCCACAGAAAGAGTGCCTTTTTTTTGGTGATGATGGCTTATATTTCCTGAACAGTTAGCATGTAAAGTATCAAAGATAGAAAAGAGTGATGATTTGGAGGTTCGGATTTGTGGCGATAATAATGGGATAATAGGTTGGTAATCTAGGATCTCAAGCCTTATTGAGGAAGGTGATATTTTGGTGATTGTATTAAAAGAGTACTATGTGGGGAAGATTTATGAGTGTTGATAGAACGGTGATTTTTTTTGGTTGTGAGCTCTTCTGGTAGTAGATCCATCTCTTTCGATTCTTGTTTCTTACAAGAAAGGGATAGTTAGAATCTCTTTAACTAGAGTTGGGCACGCACTCTTTGCTCACAGAGATGGAAGTGCAAAAATTAGAGAAATTTATTTCATCAACATTTAATGAGAGAGCCTCTCGTACTTGGAGTTCATGAAAAAAATGAAAGGAAAATACACCTTTGGAAAATGTCATAAACATGCAAAAAATAGAGTGCCAACTTTTTAGTTAAATCAATTGATAAACTAAAAGAGATCTTTAGACTTTAATGACGTTATTCTTAAAAGTACTTTATTCTTGATCATATCTTTAGAAATATTACACTAATCACTTATTTCAAGAAGTGTTGTTATTATAATAATTAATTAGTAAAAGTAATAATATAATTAAATAAATAAAAAGGAGAACCTATTATTAATAATAAGGAAAATATAAAGTTAGAACAACGCTCCTAAATATGGTCAGTTGGGCTTATTAGATTGATAAAATAACACCATAATTCATCAAATAATTTTGGTTTAGTATATAACTCATCAAATAATAGAATAAATCATTTTAGGGCAAACCAGAGTGTTACTAACACCAAACAATTCACTTATTAAGTGGCATAGGAAAATTCTTATAAAGCAATAATAATTCAACATTCATGCAGTCTATAACTAAACTATTAGTGCATTTTGCACAACCACTCAAAATTGTTGGAGTAATTTTGTCATTTGATCATACAATTTTTCAATCAAATGATCATATTCTCATTAGCTTTTTAAAGACACCTAAATAGAGTAATTATTGGATAATAAAATTTTGTGATTGCCCATTTCATGTTTTGTCCATGCGTAAGATCTAAATCTCGCTATTAGATAAAAAATTAGATCTATTACTCTAAATCAAATAATGCTTATTAAATCCAAGCCATCTCATATTGTATTTATCGTGATCAAATGGTCTAAGATCATTTTGATCGAGCAGTTCTTGGGAAATGTTTTTTAGCCATTATTTTAAGACATTGGCAATTTTATAATTTATTACTAACGACTAATTGATTAGTTTCATAAGTAATTTTAGCAATTAGAAAAATGTCTATAAAAAGGTTAGTTCTTGAACAAAATTGATTGATAAAAACTTTGCAAAATTTAAATAAAACTTTTCAAGTCATGACATTCAAGCCATTACCACCTAATATTTGGCATCAATCCTTATGCTTTGTATTTCACTTATAAGACTCATAATCTCTACTTTCCTAAGAAATTAGTGAAGTTCTAAATTGTTTTTATCTAATTGATTCATTTAAAACACTTATACCTCACTAAACATTTTTCAACCACAGTGTTTTTGTTTGCATTAATATTTTATATTTTATCATTCTGTTATTTTATTTTTTCTAGGTTTGTTTGGTTGTATGACTGTAGCGGTAAAGTTTTGTTGTGTTATTATTAAAATACTTTATCGTACCTATCATTTGGCAAAAAATTAATATAAGTTATTTTTTTGCTAGTTTTTGTTAAAGGTTGGTGTACGCTTGACTTTAAGCTAAACCACTTGAAAAATAATCATCTACCATTTTTGTTTTTGTTAATTATTTTTCAAAATTTTTAAAAAAATTAATATTAGAAGAAAAATAAACATATTTTAAAAGAGAACATCTTTCAAATTAAAATTATTATTTAATAAACATAAGTTTTAAAATATAATCAAGTTTATTAAAAAAATATATTAATGTTTCATTGAAAACAATTCTCTCAAAAAATTATTATTTTTTCCAATAATTCACCACTCTCTTACTAAATAGTATTTCATAATAAGCATATGAGGAAGTTTTGATCTACAAAAAGGGGGTAAATTATTAGTAATTAAAATTTAAGTTTCTTATAAAAAATATTTAAACAAATTTAATAGTATTTTATAAAAATTTTAAATTTAATTGAAAGTAAATAATTTGACAAAATAAACTAAATTTATCAAATAACATAAGAAAAAATATTAATAAGAACTAAAACATACAATTGCAATATTTAGTTGGCTAAGCTTAAAAATGCCTACAATCACCCTAAGAAAATCTAGCAGAAAACACCCAATATAAAATATTCTCCAAAAGATAGGTAGGCTAAACTCTCACAATAATAAAATAAAAAGAAACAAGTTACTATAGCCTCATAATTAAAGTTAATACAAAAAAAATCCTTTTCTTGTGAAATAATTATTTAGGCAAAAGTATCTTAATGAAGTAAATAACGAATAAAAAAAATTAATAACTTAACAAAACTAAGAAGAAGGTTATAATTAGGAGTTTGGCAACTGAAGAAAGTAGTTATTGTAGCAGCAATTATTTTTTGTTACTAACGGCTTGAATATCATGGCTGAAAAATTTTATTTAAATTGTATGAAAATTCATCATTCCACTTTGTGACTAGTTCAATTATTTATAAAAAAAATTAGGACTAAACATGCTTAGCAAAGAAGTAGAATAATCACTATTGTTTCACAAATTTTTTTTAGTTGAAAAAATTATTATCTAAAGAAAATATTCTAAAGGCTGAAAAAAGTTGATAAAAAAATTGTGCATGAATCACTTCAATAGAATAAATTGATACTAATTGTTTGGGTAAGTTGTATGACCCAAAAAATGATATTTTATGTGGATTTTTTAAAAAAAAGTATTTTATCAAAACTGTTAGATCTAAATCTTAGTATGATGGCTAAATTTAGACGTTACACCTTGAATAAAAATTGAGCATGCAATTATTAAATAGTATCAGGCTTTATAAAAAGACGGATATGATGTAGGTTGTTCCATCATAAAATTGCACAATCAGGTTGTTCTTGTTAGCCCTATAATTTGGAAAAATGTGTGAAAAGAATGCTTTTGTTTAGTCCTATATTCTGAAGGTGAACAAATGAGTTTTGTATATAAAGCTTTACATGTTCATCAAAGTCAACATATTCATGGTTTTGGTTTGCTCGAGAGGGTATAACCAGAGCTGTTAGTATTGCTTTATACGTTGTGTCTGTGAATACGAGAGTACTAACCATTTCTAACACCCAACTAAACTGTATTCACTATTGTACTTATTACATCAATAGGTAGATGTGTTTTGTGATTTACATTTCAGACCACTTAATGATAACGAATGTTGTTTAGGAATAGTAGAGACTTTTGGATGTTACTAGTAATAATTAGCATTATTTTAATTGGTATTATTTTGAATTTAATTATTTAATTTATGACGTATATTTTACAAATGTTATTAAATAAATACTAAGTTTTCACAAAAAAATAAAAAGATTTTCAGGATAGTGAAAAAGAATGATTAAGTTTTTTAGAACATAATATTTCTTAACAAATATTAATTTTACTCAAATTTAACTTTGTGTCTCGTAATAAGAATTTTAGGTAAACTAAATATTTTTTAATTAAAATTAAATTAAAATACCTAAAATTAAATTTAAAAAGTGTCTCTATGTGGTTTTTCGCTACAACTAAGTTGATCTTCATAGGATTTCATCATTGCTCCGTGTCTTCAAGTTTTCTCACGAACACAAGTATCGATTTTCTAAAATTTGAAAATTAAATTGAACAAATTTAATCAAAATACGTATGATTTGTTATTAATAAAAAAAACATCTTGTCTAGAGGTCAATATCTGATGTATTTCTGCATTTTGATGATAGAAAAACTATAATAAAAAATTACGAACTTCAATTATTTATAAAAAGAATCTCTAAAATAATTAAAGATAAAGTCACATCCATGTCATGACTAAATTAATGCTCCTTCTTAATTTATACTTAGTTCTTTTAATTTTTATTCTCTTTCGTTTTTTTATCACTCATAGTGACTTTGTCAATTTTTGTAAAATTTTAATAAACTTAACATTTTATGAATTTTTCAAGTAATTAATGATCTATTTTTATTTTTTTAAGAAAACCACTTCCTTCTAACTACACTTTATTGGATAGTTTTTTGTCAAAACTGACAATTCTTTTCTAATTATTTTAGTTCATTTTTATTGCAATTACCACAAAAAATTATTTAAGGCATATTGTATTATTTTTTAATTAAAAGTTGTAAAAAAATATTTATTGTTATGATAAAATTAATTCTAAAATCAATCAAAATTTCATAATTAACATGATTTTTATGATAATCTTAAATAAGTTTTAAAGTTTTATGGTTTTTAAAATTACTTCCTTTTTTGCTATTTATTTCTTTTGAATATTTTAAATTTTATTTCTCATATCTTATATTTTTTCTTCATTTGTGTTTATATTAATTTTTTTAGTAAAAATTATTAATCAATGTTTATATGCATAATACATGATTTTTACTATTAGATTTGAGAACCTAAGCTATTTTGGGTTCAACCTTTTTTTGTGTAACAATGTTATAATTTTCTCTCTCTCCATGAGAAAATTAGAAATTTCAAATGTATATTAGCTCTAATCTTAAATGTAAGTAAAATATAATTGGGTTGTATGCAGTAGTGCCACATAAAATTATGATTACAGTATATAAAATGTCGACATACATGTGTATATAAGATCTTCAAAGAAAAACTTTTCTACTAATCAGTTTTGTTTCTTGAAATTGATCAAGTAGACTATATGTATTTAAAGTCACTCAATTCCATAAACTAAAGATACATTCTTGTTAACTTTTTTTATTTTAAATCATGAGCCTTTGCATACTCTCTAAGTACATGTTGGCCCTTCCTCAAATGTTTTATAATGAATTAGGTATTGACTATATTTTTTTTAATTCCTTTTATTTTTTATTAAACCATTCATACTTTTTGCAAACATAAAGTAAATGCTTGTCATATTTTTCTCTAAAGTAATTTTCTTCGTCACTTGACGACACACTCTCTTCAATTTCTTAACTAGCCATCATATGCAAGAGTCCATTATTTTCTTTCTTTTCACTTGTGATGATTGCTTTTGACTCATTAAAAAATATTTTCAATGCCTTCTTTTACTTTTTAAACTTTTTATTTCATTCTTCTCAAATGATGTTTCATTAGTCATTGCTAAATTGTTCCAAATTTTATAAGTTGTTTCAAAACTCATAATTTTATGAAATTTAGTAGTATTAAGAAGATAATAAATAATATTTATGACTCTATCATTTAATTGTAATTTTTGTTCACTTTTTTTTGTTATTTTACAAAATGATTTAATTAAAAAAACTTCTATCGGGGAAATTTTTGGTGAGAATATTAAAAAAAGTTTGTATTATTTCTCATATTTTCCTATCAATATATTTTAGAACATTATTTATTCTTGTTTTTCAATAGAGATTAAAAAAATTAAAACAAAAGAGTGGAGGGTTATTTTTAGAACCATCTTTTCCTAAACTTCTTGAAAAAACAAATTGAGCCATGGAACTCTTGAAAAATTTCTTCTAATAAAAAGAGAATTTTGTTATTATATAAATTTAAGTTTGGTTTGGTAAGGTATGGGTGAATAATTAGAAATACACATTTCGATTTCTTACAAAAATATTTCAAAACATAATGCAAAAGTATTTTTGAAATTTTTGTATAAACATAAATGATTTTGAATAAATTTCAAATTTAATTTAAAAGATATCATTTTTTCACGAAACCTTTTTTATAAAAATTATGAAATAAAAAACACAATAAGAATTAAAATGTCTACAATTGATTTTTATGTCATGTGACTTAGAACAAACATTCACCCACCAACAATAAAAATAATTGATAAGAAATACTCAATATAAACCTTTTGCTAAGAGAATGGCAAGCTAAATCATTATAGTAACGAAAAAAAGAATCTTGATACTATGACTATTCAATGACATAAAATAGCAATAGAATAAGCATTATAGGGAACTTTAACTTAAAAATGATTAATAAATCTTAAGTATCTTAATTAAATCAACTATAAATAATAAATATATTACTTGTTTGATTTGAGAAGAAAAATAGTTTTATTAGTTTCAAGACTAAGAGAAGTAGTGCATAGAAGTTGAAATGATCAAGAGCTGCAAACCCCTTCATTGTCATAGCTCAAAAATTTTTGTAAGATTGTAAAAATATTCATTAATCCATATTATTCAAAAAATCTATTACTCATTGACATTCTTTATCAATTAAAAGTACTTACCAAGTGGGCAAAATTAACTTATTATTCATACTATTTTTCGTATTTTTAATATAAATAATCATATAAAGAAAATATTCTAGTAGCTAGAAATAATGACTAAAATAGCTATTTTGCATGTGCTTCTTGATCAAAATGATCTAGACTATTTTATTTTGAAAATTGCATGATCGATGGACGAGATTTGCTTGTTTGTATTTAGAAATAGGATTTATCATTAGATTTGAATCATAATAGAATGACTAAAATTTCATCCTATGTTTAGAACAAGCACAAACAATTTGAATGTGATCCTTTATGCTCGAAATGAGGATATTGTCTATCTTTATAAAAATGTAGAGGTGATGGGATCATTCCATCACAAAGTTATGTGACCATAAAATTTTTGTTATTGCTACAATTTAGAAGCATAATGCATGAAAATATGGCTTTGATTATCTTACATTATAAAGGTGAACAATTTTATTTTCTAATGCTTTGCATTATCCACTAAATCAACCTATTTGGGGTTTGCTACCATCCAATTTGGTTGAGACGTCATCACTCATGATGTTGGTGATGAACTATGCACTATATATTAGGATATACTGGTAATAACTTTATCTAGGAACTGTATAAACACTTTTCACAATCCTACCTAGTACTGTAGCTAGTCTTGATGTTTATGGACATGCATACGAAACCCTTTAATGACATCTAACATGTATTAGGCATTGTTGAGAGTAATAGTTCCTATTACTAAAACTTAGCATTATTTTTTACCAAGTAATTATTAAAACTCTAGTATATATTTTGTGAAAGATAATGAAATAGTGCTAAGACATAACTTAAAAATGATTTTTAAGATATTCAATGAGTATAGATTAAGTATGAAACATGTAACGTAAGTAGCTGCTTATTCATTTAGTTCAAGACATGCAAAAGTGTCACATTTTTTTCTTTAACTTAGAATTGAAATGTGTAATGAAAACTAACTTTCATTTTCTTTTTTCAAATAATTATTTTAGGCAAATTTTTATTAAACTATCTTAGACGAGAAACTATTATGACTAAGAATAAAAGCTAAAAGGAATAGCTATAATAAAAAAATAAGTAGCATAAACTCTTGTCTTAAAAACATTGCTTCATTTTATATATTTAGATAATCAAAAATATGTAATACTCTTTTTTGTAGTACAATCATTAATATAGTAATCTCATCTTGTTTTTCTATGATTATAATTCTATATTACGATGTATTTTGAATAGAATTTCTCATTAAAAAATAATATCATTGATTTTGTTTTCAAGAAGCTTTTGCTTTCCAACTTTGATAAAAATTTATAAGCTTGTAGGTATTATCTAAATGAGCAAGTATAAGATTTACATTGATTACGATAGTGTTATCAAGACAAAAGAAGAAAACTATTCTACATAATAACCTAAAAATTCCATGTTTTACATTAGTCTTTTATGCCTAGTGCAAAACGTGCTTCTAACATTCTAATTTATTGTATCACACTTTTTATGCTTGTATTATGATTCGTTCTTAAGTAATAGGTAATTTTTTAATATGTTAAGAATTTGTTAATCATTATTCTTTATGCTTTGATTATTCCACACATTTTGCTTTTGAAAAAAATTTTATTTTCTTATTGAAAAATTATGTTATGTAAAGTTCATATACATTTGGCAAGCTTCACTTTGTCCTTTTCTGCTAACTAAAAATTTGTACTTGCATTATTTAATAGAATATGATTATTTTCCTAATTATGGTAAAAAGTTTTGGACCTTGTTAAATGTGATGTGACATTTGTTTTAATTTTCTTGCTTTTATATTTTTTTCCATTTAAATCTTATTTTTTCTATTAACTTTATGGTACTTCAATTAGTTTTTGATAATTTATTCATATAACTTTATCATTTGAAATGTCCAAAAAAATTAAATATGTTTTCTTTCTAATATTAATTTTCTAATTTCATTGATATAGTTCTTATTTTCCTTTAACGAAACTATTTTTATTTATTTTTTTCCAATATTTTGACTAACTCAAATATTTATCCATGAAATATATTTTTGTCTAAATTCAAATAATTTTATTAAAAATGCTTTGTTCATTAAGCTTGGTTTACGTAAAATGATATTTTTACAAGAAAATACATACCTTATATATTAAATGATTTTAATTATATTAAATATATTTTAAAATTTATGTTTATGCCTTACATATTTGTTAAATTTTAATTGAAAAAATAATATGTTTTAACAAACCAAAAGACATTTGTATGCATTTTCACTAATTTATTTCACTATTATAAATGAACAAAATATATTTTTGAATGAAAAAATTTATCTCTAAGAGATATTAAATATGCTAAAACTTTTACAGTAAAGGAAGTTGACAAAAGCATTACTAATATTGATTTGTACATGAAAAATACTTAATAAGGCAATAAAGAAGGGTAAAAAAAGTAATTAAAAAGTAAAATCGACATAGCTAAAATATTGTAGTAAAAAGTGCTTAACAAATTTGTTCATAAAAATGAAAATTATGAAAACAACAAAGAATGAAACATGATTTAACAAAAAATAAAATAAAATTGTTAATGCTTATATGTATATCTTGTTGCAAAATTTTTTTGATAATTCAATTGTATGTATTATTTTATTAAAAGTTGTTTAAGAAAAAGAAAAATGAGTAAGATTATAAAATAGTTTTAACATTTAGAAACATTTCAAGTATATTTTTAAAAAAGTCATTTTAAAACAATAATAATAAAGAGTATGTTGATATAGATTTAGAAAATTTAAAGCAATGTAATAAAATATAACTATTAAGGAAATTACACACTTCAACATTTAGATTGTATGATTATCCAAAAAAAATATATAACCCAACATAGATGACAAAGCATAAAATTACAAAAACTTTATATTTTAGAAAAATTAAAAGATTACACACGTAGCTCTAATAATTAAACTAAAAAAATTGTAAAAAAAATTTTTAGTTAAATAATAAATATATTTAAATATTTAAAATAAGTTTTGGTGACATTATAATGACAAACTTATTGCAAAAACATACTTTGATTTTTTTCTAACAAAAACGTGCAAAAAATAATATGAAGAAAATTGTCTTGAGGAACAGAATTTTAAATGTTTAAAAGAATTAGCAAACTAATATAGTAAACAATTGTATTAGAAAATCTTTTCCATTGTATACTATATTAAAAAACAGATTGCAATAATGTGATTGAATGAAATTATTTTGAAGAAAAATAATGCAATAAATAGTTAAACTGCGACCAATAATTTGAAAAAGTATTTAAATGTTCACACATTATAAAAAATTTGTTGCTTTAAAATAATACAAGAATCATAAAAATGCATCAAATTAGTTAGATAAAACAAAAATCCTTTATGTTTAAAATTAATCGGATAACACATAAAATTAAACTTCTATAAAATATAAGGAGTATGCAAAATTATGTTTTAGGAAATAATTTTTCAATTTAAAGGAGTTTCACAAATATGTGATCATAATTAAAAATCTCAAATAATTAAAATGAGTTATCAAATATTTTAATAATTTTAAAAAATCATTAAGATAGCCAAATCATTAAAATATGATAATGTTGAAAATACTTATATAATCTACTAACAAAAAGCTTTGTAGATTATCACAGAAAAACAATCTTCAATTAATATGTACAAAATTTCAACAAAACAGAATCATAAAAGAAAATCATCAAGATATCACATACTCAAATTGCTAAAAATTATTTGCATAATTCATTTACCAAAACATCCTCGTAATACGAATTATAAATTTGTCATTAAAGATAAGTTGACAATTGAATAGAAATGCAAAATGTCAAAATTAGATTACATTGAAAGATAAAAAAAGAGTACATTCCAAAACAATATGGAAATTTTGCTCAACTTTAACCATTCTCATTATAAATATAAAGAAGGCATGTGACGACATAGATTAGCCCTTCCTATGATCTGTCTAGTATAATATTGGATTTTTAGAGATGCGTTATGATTAGATTGTGCAATATATTTAAAAAATCATTACAAAATAAAGATTAATGACAACATATGCAAGAATATTTCACACAAAAAGTAATAAACAAACAATATTTAAATTTTAATAATTAGAAAAATTTAAGTCGAACAAATGTTTCTTAACAAGATATTAAAGAGAGGAAAACCTTGAAGATAATAAATAAAATACCATAGTATAATCATTACAAAAAAAAACTCATGTATAGTTATGTTTAATTAGAATATAAAATATTATTAGTGTAAATAATAAAAAATTATCTTGATCAATTTGTCATGAATAGGTCATTCTCCAAAAACCACAAAAAATAATAGAATGATTAAGAAGTAAAATATTTTTGTCTACAATAAATTAGTTTCTTAAATTAATAGAATATTTTTCTATTTTGTTAAAACTAATGTTAGCACATATGATTAAATTTTTAGTTAATTTTAAAAATTATAATTTGCATTATAATTAAAATTTTGAAATTTAATTTTGTTTGACCTTTTAAAAAAGTATTTTTGTAATAAAACCTCAAAAACTATATGAGCAAAATAAAAAATTATTAAATTAGTAAAACTAAGAATATAAGTTGTTAAATAAAAATAAATATTCAAAAAATTATGTATAACATTAATAAAATGTATATTCAAAATACAAACTTATTCAATTCAATGTTGTAATTAACAAAGAGAAAAAATAAAGAATGGCCAATTAAATGATATAACACCATAGTTTTTCAAATGTTTTTGTTTATTCATTCCAATTACAAGGAACCTACCTTGGCAAAAGAAGGTATAAATGACACCAAAATTTAAAATCTCTGAGATAATGAGTCAATTAAACAATTTAGAAAAACAAGTATAAATAATTAAAAAATATTTTTAAATCACATGAAATTGATTAAAATATTTGCAAAATTTGAGAATACAAAAGTCTAAAAATTTTTAAAATTAGGAATAGAAAGTATTATCTGTATTTACAAGATAACCTAATTATACCAGGATAACAACATCAAATATCAATTTAGAAAAAAACATAAACATTTAAGAAATAAAATTGATTGGATAATGCAAAAATTTTAGCAATTAAATAAATAATATAAAATAAATAAATTCACTAATATATATGAAAATATTAGAAATGAATTTTAGATGTTAAAAATTATTTGTATAGTTCACCAACAAATATTTTGTTATTAAAGTTCCAATTATAGTATATTTTGAAAAGAAAGTTTTGACAATTTGATGAATAGATATTATGAAATTAAATAAACACCCCTTTCTTATGCAAAACCTTAAAATGCACAACATTTTTTATCTTGGCTAGGTTGGAGTTAACTTGACAAAATACTCTGTTCTTATGCATGGCCATGTAAGTGGCACCTCACTCAATTATGCTGCATTTTCGATAGTTGTCATGTACAAATAATGGCACTGAAGAAAGAACGATATAGTTTATAGGATTACTACAACACTTGAAGGAATAATATAAAATAATTTATATAATTCATGAAAAAAATAATATGGCCCCACAACTAAATACTATGAGAAGATGTTGCCATGTTAATCTAGGAAACTTCAAAGTATTGGCCATGTTGATGAAGCAAGTAAAACACTAAATATAACAGTAATCAAGCAAATAAGATAAAGGATGATACTGTAGTGAAAAACCCAACCAACTTTGTTCTTCTTTGACATGTACCGTTACTTAGTAATAGATTCATTATGATATTCATTAAAAACAATTGTATTTATATGAAAAAAAGGAATATACATAAATCAAGAAATTTAAAGTGTTAAAATCCTTTTCTTAGAATAATCAAATTAACTATCATGCTTTTAGGATAATGATCATACTGTTATAAACCTAAGATTCATGCTTAACGTTAGCTATCACATTGGATTGCATGCATGATTTCTTATCCAATATATTCTTTTTCACATATCTCAATGTATCATATTTATATGAGTAAAACATTATAATATAGGTCAACATAAATCTACCCAAGGAAATTCATTAACTCGAGAAAATATTGTATGATGTAAGTGTGTAGTATATAATATGCTGTACGAGAATCTAAAGATGGTAATCATGAATGATTATATATGCAAACAATAAGAAAAGATTAACAATTGTAACGAATGCCCAACTCCACAAATAAAATCATATATAAGTCCATAACATAAAGGCACAACATTAATAATGAACTAGTACAATAGGAATCTATCTATATCCTTATTGAGAAGACTGATCAAACTTGTATGACTATATTGTATACACTTGCAAAAATGCATATTTCAACTCAATTAATGTTATTGTGCAAGTATGACTTTGAGATCGCATAAGTACACATAGGTTAGCTCAACTATAACTTAAGTTTTCAATACTTAGCATATAATAACCAATTATACATTTACATAAATATTATCGTTCTAATATGGCACTATAAATTTACATCACATACTTAATGTTGCTTAGTTTAAGCTCTAACAAATATTCTAATGTCAATATTTTATGATACATATGACATTATGTCGTTTGAAACTCAAATATACACACTTTAACACACTTCTCTTGTAGCCATTTAGTGTTGAAGTATGATAAGAATATGAAAAAAGCACAAACAATGCAATTGATTAAAATCTCTCATGGTCACATTTGAGTTATGTTTCATTTAATGCAATTCATATAGATTATATCATAAGATAGTTGAAAGGTAAAAATGTTAAAAGCATAGATAATATTAAATTTTATCACTTTTGCAAATTATGATAGTTGATCAATTTAACAAATGAAATCAACCTAATAAATATCTAGATGTATATAACATGTATGATATGCATGTTTTATTGTCTATAAATTCAATATTAATGAGTAATATAACATAGCCATGTTTGTCATATCAACAAAAATGGATACATGTTATAATTTTAACTAAAAGGAAGCGCACATGATGAATCTTTGATTGGGAACTAGTCCACCAAGTGTCAATGAAATGACTCCTTGATGTACGTCATGGGCCACGCTTGAGTAAAGCTACTAACACTTATTGACTTATATTCAAAAGTGACTTACATGATAGAACATTGGATCAAGGATTTTAAATTAATAATCAATATTTGATTTTCAGGTGCATGATTAAAATATCATTCAAAAAAATTATTAATAAAAAATTGAGTCATCAAAAAAAATGTTGCACTATCAGGTGTTCTAGTTCAAAAAATTTGTGTTTCATTCAAAGAACTTTATTTTTTCATATAAACATAATAATTACTAAAACAATCACATCATTAAAGAGTTTTAAGATTATATAAACTATCACGAATAAGTAACCGTAAATAAGAAAATTAGTTTTTGAAAAAAGCGTAGTTTATTTTTCAAAAATTAAATAATTTTTTTTAATGATACGTGCATCACTAAATGTGGAATCATAAAGAGAAAAAATTCCATGATTATTATATAATATTTAAAAAAGTTCAATATTTATTAAGCATAATAATAATTTCTTAATATTGGAAATAACATTGTATTAGAAATAAAAAACTCAAATTAGTAATAATACACAAGTTATTAAGATATTAGAATGCCCAAAATATTAAAATTTATGCACAAAACATATTTATTTGAAAATGTTCTCAAGGTGTAGTGTGCAACAAATTCACTAAACAAGATCATGAACTTGATACTAGAATCTACAATTTCAGAACTTAAGTGCAAAGTAACTTGTGTGGGCATGCTTTATATGGATACAATATGCCTTTTAAAGGTTTATAAATGCTTTAGGTAGAAATTAAAAAAATCCTTAAGAATATGTGAGCATGCTTTTTCTTTTGTGCACCTAGATAACAAGGAGTATTTTGCAGATCGAAATATGGTTTATATTATTTACATGAGGTTTGGTGGCATTTCAGTTTATTATTGCACACTTTTTTATCCATTGCATAAAAACTATTTGCCTTGTCTTAATTATAGAGATATTTTTATTATTATTAGATAAAGTTTTTAAGTACTTTTTTCTTTATTTATTATTCAATATTTTATCTTTTTTATTTCAATTTATCAACATAGAGTTAAACATTTAAAGGTTACATAATATTTATTATTTTACATTTTGAGTTTTTAAAAAATTTATATTTGCATTATTTTGTTGAATATTTTTTCTTACTGATCAATATTATAGTATGAATATTTCGTAATGCTTTAAATTTGTAAAATTTCTTATTTTTTTACTTGACTATTTTCTTTATGTTTGTATGCTTACCAATTTTTGATTTGCATAACTTTTTTTGATATCCCATATGAATATTTTAATAAATTAAATATGAATAATTCAATAATGCAAATGGTTTTGTCATATTTGGTTGATTTTAAAAATATACTTCTGACAATAGCATGATTAGAGTAATGTTAAATTTTCTTCCATAATTATAGTTAATTTACATTGATAATTAATTTTTATCTCTTTACCCTCATATTTGAGTTTATATTTGTTTTTCAACATATACTACATTACTTAAATGCTTTTTACTACATATGCATGAAGCTTATTTGTTAGAATATTAAATTACCTTAATTATCTAAGCTATTTTTGTTGGCATAACATTTGTATTAGTTTTACTTATTTAATCAATAGAAATTTTAAAATTTTTTTTTTAATATATTGTGAAAAATAATTTAATGTTTTCGATATTTTTTTCCATTACATAAGCAAAATTTTAAAATATTTTTCAACGAATGACTTCAAAATTTTGAACAAAATGTTTTATTAAAAATATGCTTCTTATTTAATAATATAGTAAAATAGGTCATAAGGATTAAATCATGGATTCTTTCTATTGTATCTAAAAATTCTAAAAAACTAAAATTGAAAAATATTATACATAAATTTAAAATATTAATTTATTAATAAAATAATGTCAATATAAGAAAAGGATCAGAAATGTAAGGAATATAATTATATGAACTACTTAGACAAAAGAAAATCTAAAATATGTAGATTTATTTGAATAATATGTCTTAAAGTGGTTTTCTATTCACATATCACAATACTTCAAAAATATATTTCATATTATAATTTAAGCATAATAAATGAGTTATTATAATAAGAAACAAAGAAATTTTACAAAAATCATAATATATCTAATAATTAACTTAAAAATAATTATACAATGTGTATATAAACTACACAAAAGTGCAAGAAAAATAGTAACATTAGTACAATGTGCATATAGGATATTTTTCACATCTACACAAAGATTAACAAAAACATTTATAAATGATTTAATTTAACAAAAATAAAAATTATAATAAAAATTTAAAAAGAAAAGATTTAAAAAATAAAAATATCCAAAACAAATAATGGAATGATAAAAATATTAAAAAACCTTCATGGCCTAATTACTTCAAAAAATGTTCTTATTGTGGACTACACGAAAACTTTGATAAGAAAAATTCATCAAAATTGTAATATTCTAAAAAAATTTAGTAAATAGATTGTATAGACAAGTAAATAATACCTCATAATTAATGATGTTTAGTTGGACTTGTAGATGGTTTATGATAATATTAATTGGCATTTCCTCTTTTTTATGATACATCAACTTAGCGATTATGAAATGTTTTCATAGCTTAGTGCACACTTTCGATAATTGCGTAACAAATGTTGGATCTTTTGTATGTATCATTGTAGAAAAGTCCTTTTTTGTATGAGAATATTTTTATTCAAAGTTCAAAAATATTTTGTTTGCTTTTTATTTATAAAAATATCTTTCATGTCATATTGTAGTAGTGAAATTGTTTTAATTTACAAAACCTTATTATTATTTTCTAAGTTTTTTTTTCAAATTTAAAATTTCTACACAATTTTATTCATTTTTATTTTACGTATTATTTTTTAGTATTTATTATTTTATTATTTTAATTTAGTTATTTTATTTCAAATTGTTTAACACAACATGTTTATTTTTCAAAATTACTCAATTTTTTGCGAGTGAGAATTTTGAAATATTATATATTTTTAGTTATGTTAGTTAGCTTCTTATGTTAAATTTTTAATTTTTATTTTTTATAGTATATTTTCGTTGTCCTTAATAGTATAATAATTTCTTTGATTTGTCACACAAACAATTTTAATATTTCAAATGTTCAATATTTTATATAATTAAAAAAAATAATTGATATTTTTTCTATATTTTGATTAATTTAAATATTATATTATAAAAATATCTTTTATTTCAACATTATAACATTTTTTAATATATTTGTTTCAATATAAAGCTTGGATAACTCAATTTGTTTCACAATTTATGTTCATTGTTATAATAGTAGAAATTCTTAAACAAGTTAAACATTTAGTTATATTTGTGATTATAGCAACATCTTATTTTTCCATCATTATTTATAGAATTTTATAAGAGAAATTTTCTTGCAAATTATAAACAACTCTTTAGGAACTTTAATACTTTTATTTCATTTTTGAAAATAAACTTTAAAATATTAAAAATTTGGGTAAAAATAAAGAACTATAAAAAAGAAGAAGATAATTCGCATAATAAAATTTTAATAATAATTAAAAAAGCTAATTCTTTCCTAATATGTTTTAAAAATTTTAAAATATAAAAAATAATTATAAGGATTGATATAAAAAATAAATAATTAGAATTTTTATGTTTTTAAATGGTTGTATAATCACAAATTATGTATGTAAAGATTACAATGATGAATAAGAAAATAACACAAAAATAACAAAAATTATAAATTATATGACAACTATTTTAATTAAATATTATCTGAATAGTGTAAATTGTGAGAATATTTTAGCAAAAAAAAAAGTTATTTAAGAAAAATTATCAGCATAATAAGAGTTTTGAAATTATACAAAATTGACATAAAATATGTTGAAAGAAATGAATGTGCAATAATATATTGCATATTAAAGACAATGAATATGGATTTGTTGAATAAAAAAGTACAAAACTATTGGGTAATGGTATATTTGATTACGGGAAGTATTATATTATAATAATAGTTTAATTATTCTTTTAGGTTTGTGACAACTTGAATATAAGTAAAGAAAGCGTGAGATTAAATTTTTTAACATTTTTAAGATAATTAAAAAATCTTAATGCTAATATCATAAAATTATTATTTAAAAATATTATATACTTAAGAATATGTTGTCAATTTAACAAAATTAGGTAGCAAAAAATTTTTCGATAAATTTGTATGAAAAAATAATAAAGAATGGAGGAATGAAATGAAATAAATCAAGCACAATATTACAAAAATTTAAGCTTATTCGACAATTATTTTTTAAAATAATGTAACAAAAATAATGGATTTTTAAGAAAAAAACATTAAAATTTTTAAAAATATAAAAGGTGGTTGAGATATAAAAACTTATTTCTTTCTATCCATTTTATTTTCAATAACATATTTGTTATTCATTTGTTAATATGAAAACTTTTTAATATAACATAAGATCAATCTTATATTTGAAATGTTTAATAATCAACTTTATTGTAAGTTTATTTCTTCTATTTTGCAAGTAACCATTTTTTAAATAACATAAAATAAGATTTAACACTTTTATTTCTCCATTTGCTTAAGGGAAGTAGAATGAAGAAAGTTTTAACTTAATTCTTAGTAAATGTCATAAGATCTTCAAAAAATAACTTGTAAAACTTACATTTCATTTAGATAATATGGTCATTGGAACATCGTCTAATTTAATTATTTCAATGAAGAAAATCTTTGCCACATGGGTTGCATTTTAGGTCTTGCAACAAATGATAAGTTAAGCTATTCTAATGAAATAATCAATCACAACAAGGATAAAGTCATGCCTTTTTGTGGCATCAGGTAATCCAAAAAAAATCCATATTTATGTACTCCATAGCTTGTCATGTATGGGTTGTGGAATGTAAAGACCTTGGCTTACATTAGAAGATTTTGTAATTATGTAAAAGCATAATTGGGCTTCCATAGATGTAAAATAATACAATATTCTAGGCCAACAAAATCTCTTTGAAATATCTCTATCAATCTTATCTCATAAAAAATGATCAAAAAAATCCTCTAACATGTATTTCACAAACAAAAATGTTTACATGATGAATTTGGGATACATAACCTTTTATTCTTATACAAGTAACCATCTTTTAAGATAAAATCCCTAGATATAAGGTTTGGAGGTTATTTGATTTCTTGATAAATTGGATCAAAGTTAGAATAATCAAGATATCATTTTTAATTTGGTAACATTTTTAGCCTTTTTATAGAAAAATAGTTAGTAAGTTAACACATTCCCTAAATGTATCAACTACTTTATTTTTTAAGTCAGACTTGCATTTGATAACAAATATATAACTAAGGTCTTGTTAAGAATTTAGGAACTTGATCACCTTATGGTCAGAGTAAAAGACAAATTCTTTGAAAAGTAAGTAAGATTTCTACCGACTTAAAGATTAAACTATAACATATAGCTTATTTTGATAAATATAACACTACTTTTTCAGCATCATTAATTTTCTTGTTAAAGAAGGCAATATGATGTTTATCTTGATAAAGGTCACCCCCTATCCCTACTTCTAGTCCATTGCATACAACCTCAAATGTAATAAAAAATCAAATAGTGTTGGAATGGGTGCCTTATTCATAGTCTCTTTTAACAATTTAAAAGTTTGGTCTACAAATTTGGTCAAAGGTTGCCAGACTTAAAACAATTAGTAATTAATGTGATGATACTATTAAAGTCTTGAAAATCATCAATAGAAGCTGGCTATTGTTTGAAAACTTTTAATATCATAAATTATTTTCTTAGTATGCGACTCATAAATATCTTGCTTTTGTTAGGGTCAGTAGAAAGCCCTTTAGAAGAAACTATGTTTCATAAGAAGGCAACCTCAATCGTCAAGAGTTCATATTTACTTAGATTGATAAATAAGCTCTTCTTTTATGGAATGCAACATAATTTGTGCAAATAAACTAGTTATAGACAAAAGTGCCATCAAAATAAAGTATGTTATTTTACCAGAGGTATGGTTTTAAAATGTACATCATCAATCTCAAGAATTTATGTAGTGTTTGTTATAACCAAAATTACATCAATTACTATTCATACAAATCAACTTTAATATTAAATATTATCTTTCATTCTTCTCCCAATGTAATCCTTAATTAAAGACAACCACCTTTTAAGTTTATTTTTTAAAATATTATGGCACTTAATATCTGATTTATTAGATCATCTAAATAAGAAATAAGAAGATTATATTTTATTTTGATTTCATTAATCACTTGATTATCAACACACATCACCATATTCTATTTTTAAGTAGGTTTTCTACCTGATGAGTTAACATAGTGTGAGTCTTGTGGCTTAATCTATAACAACGAAGGTTGGGTAGGCTCACCTTGGGAATTAGATTGATTATTAATTTTACTTACATGTGTGGTAGGGTGTCTGGAAAATCATTTAGAAAAATATCAAAAGTGTCATTTTAAGAAGCCCTATACAATCAGTGATGCGTCTAGTATGGTGGTAGCTAAGTTTTTAATTATAAAAAATGTAACTAAGTCTCCTTGATTAGTGGTCTTCTTAACTTGAGGTAGTGTGATCAAGCTCAAATTCTGTCTTTTTTTTATTCATGAGCTTAAAGTTTTTGTAGATTTGTTAGGCTAAAGTGACTGGGATTTTTGATGAGGTGGAGAAGGGTATAATGTGATGGCTTTTCCTTCATAAATAAAAGAGAACATGTTTGCGCGACCCTTGAAAGTCGTATCTAAATAAGAAACCCTTGTTGTTTTGAGGATAAGATGACTTACATAAATATGATCTTGAATAAAATATCATCACTAAATCTTTCCAATTTCAATGGTAAATAACATCTTTACTTATAGGGTATTTAGGTTTATCTATTCATGATAGACTAGAGGTTTGGGTGTTTCAATAAAGAAACACTTATCGCTTAATAAAATATTATAGTGACACAAATACTAATATTGACGATCATCTTACATGGTTATTCCTAAATTTTTATACTATTGTCGAAGATGTTGGTGCACCTCTAGTCATCCTATAGTTGTTGGGTTATAATAGTGTACCAAACCCTAAAGCCACTAACTTTTCCATATTTCCCAATTCTTGCCCATAATCCTTATTAGACATTATATTTTCTTCTTCGTCTGACTTTTCTTGTTCATTATTAACATATAAGTTTACAACCATGGTTTTATTTGAGAAGTTGATGGCTACAAGTTGCTTTCATTGCCCTTAAAATAATAGATTGGGTAATTTTTAACATAATGGGTTTGCATGAAAAAAAGGTTGTAAAGAAGTTGATGATAATATAGGATTACGAGATTTACGAACTATGATAGAGGTGTTAGATGAAGTGCATGTCTGAGTGGGTTAAGAAAGCAATGGTGGTGTAAGCCTTTAGAAAGACTTGAAGGCCACTTCTCTTAAAATAAGTTGCTCTTTTTTTTTCATATTTCTAGTTATATGATAAATATTCTTCAGTGTAGTAATTTTTTTCAAATTAAGCTCTACTTATATATATTTCTTTAAACCTACCCTAAAATAAGAAAGTGCAACATGTTTTGATTCATTTATATAACTTCAAAGTATTTAATCCTCAAACTTGTTAATGTATTGTTTCATTTATTTAACACCTTATGAAAATGTTTTCCATTTATCTAACAATTCAATATTATAAGTTACTCGAATAAACTTATTGAATAAACTAATCTTAGGGTTTCTACAAGTTTCAGATACCTCCTCATAATTATTAACATATTACTACTCTATATTTATATAAAACCTATTTATAGTAACATTTAGCTTACTATCAATGAATTAATATTTTCTCTATTGAATTATTTTTTGTTAACTAAAGTAATCCTTCATGCTAGTCTATTAGTAAATATAATACTTAGGGTTAGAATTTTCATTAAAAGATGGGGTATTTAGCTTTATATTAAGGATATGCTCTCCATCTTTTTTATGCCTCTCAAGTCTTTCTTCTTTATTAGGCATATCTAGATCATCATTTAGCTTTGACTCATTAGAAGGTTCATTTCTTCTTCTTTGTTTTTGAGTTGTCATATAGATATCTTGGAGAGATTCATCAGAAGGATCTTCCTATTTTCTATGGTTTTTATGCCTCTTAGTGTTTTCTAATAGATTAATAGGTATGATACTTCTTCCCATATTATCTCTTTATCTTTTAAGTTTTGGTTCACATTATTGGTTTAAGAGAATTTGTCTAACCATTTCTGTGAGTTAGGCTATTGATTAGGCTAAAAACACTCACAATACAAATAAAATATGCTAAAAATTAAAAATATTAAAAAAAGTAATTATTTAAGATGCTAAATGTGTTGATTTTTAAAAGTGTGGAAAACTTTTACTAAAGACAAATAAATGTATAATTTTAATTGAAAATGTAAAATATTAAATAAAACATTCATAAAAAAATAATATAACTTACTAAAGGTCGCTGTCCAATACCAAAATTCAATGATATGTGTGATGGGTAAGGGGAAGATTCTTGACATGTTAATTAGTATTTTACATTAATATTGATTGTATTTTATATTATTAGTGACTATTTTGAAATAATGTTTACAGGTCAAATTCAACCCTATGTAAATATGATTTAGGTTTGGCATGTCATTTCTATGATATCACTTAATCATTCATAAAATAGACATTTTTATTTAAGTTTTATTTGAAATGTCACAATGTCATTCTTGATAGTTATTTATATTTTTGTTAATATTTAAAAAACATTTTCTTTTTACATAAAATATATGAGTTTATTTCTTTCTGAATTTTTTTTATGTTTTATTATTTAACATTTAATATATTTAAGTGCATTTTATGAAAAGGAATGTTCTTTCAGGATGTTTTAATATTTTGTGTTGTTAATCATTTTTTCTCAATCCAAAAACCATTTTTATGTAATATTTGCTTGAACAAAAAGCATACATCTCTGTATTTGTTTATCAATAGAATGTGTTAGATAATTTTAAATTTTTATGTTACTTGTCAACACAATAATCATTTATTTCCTTTAAAGTTTTAATTTATATTACCATATTTTAATTATTTGTAATCATATATCAATGTTTTTTAAAAAAACTTTTATATTTAAAATTTAAAATAATTAAATATTTTTAAATAATGATTCCTAATTTTAATTTTTTTATTTTTCAATGCTCTATACAATGAAATCTAATGAACAACTTATTCTCAAGATTATTCAGCAAGTAATGTATCTATTTTTATTGTAAGAAATTTTTACATTAAGAGATTTCTTTGTTGACAATTTAATATCATGATAACTAAATTACATAAGGAGTTGGGTCACAACTTACCATTTATAATTGATAAAAATAGTGAGTTTTCAAGTGAGTAATTTATTAAATATTTTAATGACAACATAATTTCATAAAATGTTTTGCATTTTGCTAGAATGTTAGAAGCTTCACTAACACATTTTGAAATTTTGACAACTTTGGCAAAGGAGTAGTGTCCTTTATGGATTGAGGAAGATGTGAATGAATTGATTTTGTTCTACATAAATGTTGCATTACTATTGGAGAGAATTGATTGATCAAAACTTGATTCTCTAACTATCAATCCATTATTTTAAAACCCATTTCCCCTTTCCTTTCTTTGTCCATGTCACTAAAGGCTTTATGAATGGGTGTTCTCTTATGCACCATTGACTAATTTAATCATTGAATTCATTTAACACTTCTTGCATAAGATTGGAGGATCCCTTGTATAAATCATGTGTAGTGCTTAAATTAAAGTCAATTATTAATAACAGCAAAGCTTTAGTTTTCTGTATAGTTTGAGTTAACATGTAGCTAAAGTGTCGCTTCTTTAGTCTCTGAGTTTGGCATAAATAAAGGTATATCGCATGCCATTTTACTCCCTTGGATTATAAATGAACATGTGAATTAACTACTCATCCTCATTTAAGGTTAAATAATGGTTGCTTTTCATTCATAATACCTATATCTTATTTGATGTATTACTAACTTGTGCTTAAATTCTAATCTCTTAGATAGTTTATGGAATTTGTTATTATCAATAAAAGGTATTATGATAGTAATCAAAGTTATTGTTTTGGTGTTGAGTAGTTGAAAGAGCTTACAGTGCCCTTTTTTGTTGCAACTCCTATATTATAGACTAGGATGCTATCCAAATAAGATATCTATTATGAAATTTGAGAGAATCAAGAACTTCTATGAATGTTGCTCAAATTGAAATTCTTCTTTTAACCATGTCTAGTCTCTCCTTAAATGTCTATTCTAAAATAGTTTGACTTCTTTCTCTTTAAATTTAATTAGATAAGAATTTGTAGTTCTTTTAAGCTAGTTGTTGCTGAAATCTCTTAAATTATTATTAAGTGATATTGCAAATAAGCTTTTTCCTAAGATGCTACTAAATCAGAAACAGAACATAGTTGTTTATTCTACCTTTGGGTTTTTTTAAAAGAAATTTAATTATCAGTAATCAGGATCAAAATTTCATGTTGTTCCATGCCAATTGATTGGCAACCTTTGTTTTCCTTGAGCATGTGCTAATTATTTTACCCATTTTATCAGAGCAATCATTTGTGACTTCTATATACTCCTTTAATGGTGTGTAACAATGTGGGTGTGCCTTATTATTTTTTCATAAGCATCCTTACATAACAATAAACTATTAGATTTAAATGACTTTTCATTTACCATATTATCAAAATTCATAGATTCATCCACACTTGCTGGTGCCTTAGAAGCCTTAATTACAACTTAAATGTTTGATGACATTTTACTTTTTTTACATTGAAGAGACATATGACCTTGAACATAGAAGTCAATTCAATAACAAATTATCTTATTGAATTCATTTCCATAATCCATTTTAGTTTTCACCCTTTTTTTGTTATGTAGATGAAACTAGGTCATTCCATTACTAGATCCACTGCAGCATACATCCTTGCTATGCTTGATCTTTCTAGGTTTGTTTCAGCTTTTGTGACTTGCATAGGAGGGTTTTACTACAAAAACTAAGTACTACAATGTTACCTTATTAACAAATGTGTCAATAGATACTCAAATGAAACCCAAACTAGAGCTAATGATGATTTAACATTTCTGTGAAACTCACGATGCCATTTAAAGATTGCTTACCTAAAGTCATTGATGTTCTATGCCTAGTGAACCTAACATCACAAATAATCTATCTAAAGTAATTAGTGCATTTCAATTATAAAGTGATCCAACCTTAAAATTGTTTAAAACTTTGGCACTAGGATTATTTCCATACTTGGGAATTTGTGAGAATATTTTCTAATAAATTTAAGCTTGAATGGTATAGCCATTTTACCAATTTCTTCTTCTTTGAATATAATATTTAGTTAACCATTTGACATTCTTGTCCATTGATGTAGATGAGTGAAAGCTTTGCTATGTATCCTACAACATCAACAAATTAAAAGTTGATGGAGGTGAGGCCCTCCAAACTAGTTATGAAGACTTACTAGCCAATTGGCTTTGTATAAGTAAAAAATGTTCTAGTGTTTACCTACAAGAGTCTCGATCACTACACTCTGGCTAAAAATTAGGATTATTCATTTATACTGCTGCTACCTACTTATCATAACCATTGGTCATTTTATTTTTGGTAATATAATATTGTTTTTCATGTATTGAATGCTAATATAAACAAATATGATTTTGGGTATGCAATATTTAGTAATAATCCCTTATCAACGAATCCATTGGGTGAATCACAAGCGAATGTACAAGAATGGGTTGAGATAAAAAACTTTAATCTTGGCTTAAATACATATGACTTTAGAATATTAACAATTTGAACAAGATACAAAACACATGTTTTTAAGGATTTAGGATTCTAGTTCATCTAGTTTCCTTATTTAACTTAGGTTTATTCACAAAGGATGAATCCTTATGAATTTGGTGCAACTTAATTCCTTGTGAATCATAATTAGCAGAATAATTGAATCACATTTACAAAATATTTATCATTATTGATTATGATCTTTAAATATTAAAGCATTAATCTATGTTTAAATATTTATTGTTTAATGTTAGGAGTTACGTACATGATTGATTCTTGAAGCTAATCATTATGAACACAGTTTGACTAAGTTTTATGTCATATAACCAAAAATTATGAATAAATATTGAAATAAAAGTTATATTTAAAATAAATTTTAGAATTAGCCAATAATGTAAAGGATAAAGATGGGAAAATATTATCTACTCACATAGATTAATTCCAAAATCAAATAGTTGAAGATGTTAATCTTAATAAGCAACAATGTTTGTCATTTTGAAGAAAATAAAGTTATTGCTAATAAAATACGATTTAGTCTATGGCAATAATTGGGTATTACATTTGATGATATAGATGGAAGGCATGGAAATTGGTCCTTGGTAATAAGGCATTTGCATTGATAAACTTTGTTTACTTTCAATGTAAGCAAGAGTTTCTGATGATGCATGCATATGATCACATGATGTATAAACTAAAAATATTTCCTTAAAAGGATAGATTTCATACAAATCAAACAATATATTTTTTTTATTCTTGAAATTGAAATTTTCATTTCTAAGGAAGTTATTTTCTCCTATCAAATAAATCAAAATTGAATCATGTTCTAGAAGAACAATGGCATAATCATCCTTTTTTAATGTAATTAAATAAAAAAAGAAATGTTCAAATAATCATCAATTATAATGGTTCATGTTTTTTTAAGTTAGTCATATTTTATTTCTAGATCATTAATGCTATTTTCACAAAATGTGCAATATTCCTTTACAAAACAATTATTTCTTCATATGTTTTCCGAATATGTATTGCTATTCATCAATTGAGGGAGATGATTCATCATAAAAAAAACGTTTGAATTAACTTCATTATATGAAGAACATTCACCTAAGTCATGAGCTTTTTTCAAAGGAAGGGACAATGTACTTTTGGGGCTCCTCTTTCACTTCTTTTTCTTCTCTTTCTTCTTCTTTCTTTTCTTCTTATTACCTTATTTCTTGCTTTTCCATGATACACATCTAACCCATAGATAGCCTTAAAGAAAGTGCTTTGTGTTATTAATTTCAGGAAAATTCTTATGATATAGCATAAAAAAAGATATCTATACCTTTTGAATAATGTTTTGCCATAAAGTTCAAAAGAAATATTGATAATAATGACATGAGTTATTCAAACTATTTCTTGAACTTTAATTAAACATTTTGAACAAAATAGTTGGAAAGAATTTTTCCAAAATAAAAATTGTTGATTTATGAACATTTGTTGGTGGTGAGCACGCTACCAAATGAGTATTTGTAAAATTTTATATAAGTAATGTAATATGTCAATAGTGGATCACTCCATAATGTTAAGCCTATGGAATAGATAACTCCTGTACACAAAGCAAAAACCTACTTTGATGCAACGTGTTCGGCCTTAGTCATAACCAAATGGGGAGAATTTGGATTAACCAAATTTTTTGATAATTCAAAATCTTATTTGATTTTAAATTTTAGTATTTTGGTTCATAAAAAGAAAATATGAAGAAAAATGTAACAAAGTAAGCCACACTAAAACTTTCATGATATTTAACCACTGGTTTTTATTTTACACCCCCGATAGAATTTTAGAGCCGTGGGTACATAATCACCCTTTTACTTAACTTGAGCATAAAGAAAAAAATCACACAAACATTCTTTTATTAAGAAATTTATGCCTAAACTTCAATAAAAAAGAATACAAGATATATTTACCTCATTAATACACTTTACTAAAAGCCTTGAAGTAAATCCTTCAAATCTCCACCAAAAAATTGCCCTACTTTGGCACTCAATTCTATCCCAACATAATTCTTTGATGTAAGGTTGGTAGTTTTCCCCTCATTAAAAGGACTTGATTTAGGATCCTTGTTCACAAGTAGAGTGAAGGGAATTTTTATGAATTTTGTTGCTATAAAATTGAGAAAACATTAACCCTATCTTAATTTCATGGGTATTTAATAAATATCACTAATTCAGTAAGATTAGAAGTTTAAAAAAAACATAAGATTTGTATGATTATGAATGTATGAAAGTGCTATGTTACATTAGTAGAAGAACGTACTTGAGCATTATCCAAAAATGTTATTTCAACTAAAAGTCCTAAGACAGACCACCCTTTAAATGAAATGATGCTAGATGATTGAATATGATTCAAATGTACCATATTTTTCTTAACCATATTATGGGAGAAAAATGAGGCCTATTTATAAGAACTTGAGAACTCATATTTTCCTCCAAATCGTGGTATTTCAACTAAGAAAAATTTTTTTTCCCTCTTAATTCGTAAAACTCTTTGTAGATTTCCTATTCTAAACATATTATTGTATAGCATAAGTATACTTTACATCAATAAGATGTACAACAAATGAATGTTGTCCTACCCAATAGAAGTTAAATTAAAAAAAATATTTCGCACTCCAATGCCACTAACACATGAGGTCACTCATCACACAACTTCTATGCAAGTTGGCATTGCACAACTCACTTCCAAGTAATAGTACTCACCTACACATTTCTTTCCTACAATAATGACTCAACCTACATATCAAATGTTGGTATCAAACGCCATGAAATTTTAGGTTTCACACTAAGTATTATTTATCTTTCTAGAAATGTATATTTCGAAACATTATGTTAACAAAACTTTGTAGTTGACGTAATGTTTTGTATTCATGTTAATGGCCTTTTTCGTTTACTTTTAGTCAACTCAAAGAAGTTTCAAAATCAACCAAGTGATGATTAATATGTGATATGTTTGTATTGTGATATAGTAATATTTTTCAAGCTCTATTACACATGTAATACATAAGTCAACTGAAGTGAAGCTATGAAAAGCATGATCGAATATTAACTTGAATCATTTATCTAAATAACTTCATAATTGGTATGATGAATAGTAAAGTTATAATTATTATTTTCCTTATGTAATCCATGAATAAGATCTTTTAACAATATAATTTATAAATCTAAGTTGTCCTATAAAAAATTATTTGATATTGATACATGAATTTAACTATAATGCTCATTCTATTTTAAGAATAAAAGATTAAACATATTTATTTGATATGCATTTATAAGCTCTTAATTTTTATAAAATAAGAATTTATACAAAAGTTATAGTTCACCCACCATTAGGTCTCATGGGATTCTTTGGTAACAACTATTAGGATTTTTTGGTTATTATAGTACTTATTGTAAGGTTTGTAGTTCAACTCAATAGATGTCTTATAACTAAAACCCATGGTGGGGGTGTATTTGGAGTTATTAGAGTTTTTAAATTTTTTTAGAGAATTACAATGGATCATCAAGCATTGCATGAAATAATTGAAATGTTTGAAAAGAATCAAGAAATAAGAAAGATAAATATATACTAAAGAAAAGCATTAACAAATACTTGGTTTTAACAAGCTTTAGCCTGTCACTACCTAACCAATCCTTCATTAGTAGAGAAATTTTTGCAAATGCTATTTAAATAAGCTAAAGCTTAGGCTTCTTTACATTATCATGAGTTGAAATATTACCTTTATTACTTTTTGGATACAAGAACTTACCTTCACAACATTTCTATGGGGTCAAACATAACTCTAACAAACCACAAAACTAATGTCTAAGATAGTACTTCCTTTCTTGAACAAAGCACTCTATTGTTCTCTTAATCCATGGTAAGAGGGGAAAAAACATGAGAATTATAATCCCAAAATATGGAAAATAAAAAAATTTATTGTATCCTTTTTGAGATATAAAATAATGAGTCATAACATAATCGTTAATTCACTACTACAAAAGAATGTTTAATAATTATTGTACAATGAATGTTGTGATATAGCTCTTGTAAGCCCTTCCAAAATGCACATGTAAGCACTTCCAATAAAAAATATAAAGAAAGTGATGAAATGCCAGAGGCTAAAAAAAAGAACATAACAAAAAAGAACAAAATATTTGTTTTTCAAATTTTAACAAGAAAAATAAAAATTTTATGTAAAGTATTTAAAGTTAGGTATTTTATTTTAGCCTAAGTAGTATTCATTATTGTAACAAGTATGTTAGCTCACACTTAGAATCAAATTATTACCTCTACATTTTAATAATATTTACACCAAAGTTTTGGGATAATCAAATAATTTCTGAACTAATTATTAAGCTAAATGTTATAAATTTTTAAGGTCTAATTTAGAGCTTATAATACTAAAGATTCTTGGCAAATTATTAAGGAATATTGAAGGATATTATACATTAATCATGATTAGGTTGCATGTGGAGTATCTTATAATTATTCAAAGGTTAGCCTCCAAATTTGTAGTATTAATTATTAAGTAGAGAAAGTAATAACACATTAAGAGTTAAGAATAAAGTTCAACTGAGCTGTTTTATCACAACCAATCTCACACAAATAAAATGAAATTTTAAGACAAATATATGTATAGTAGTCTAATAAAAGAAAGAGCAACTGTAACATTAGCTTATCACTATGAAAATAAAAATTATAAAATGAGTGTACCTTTTTAGTAATGGTGGCTTATAGTTTCCATTAGAGCAAACATGTGGAGCTCTAAAGATGCAAAAGGGTAACGAGGTGGAGGTTTTGGTTAGTGAGGAAGCTTAGTTAAAAAAGATAATAAGAGGATAGGCTAGGCTATGGAGCCTCATTGAGAATGGTGGTGGTTTAGTGATTGGATCATGTTAAAAAGGTGGCAGAAAATATAACAGATGTTTGCAAAAATAGGAATTTTTTTGGTTGTTTGTTGTCTTTGTGGATGGTTTCTCACCTTCGATCCTTATTTCTCACAAGGGAGGAAAAGTTGGAATCTCTCCAACTAGGGTTGGGCATAAACTTTTTGCTTGCAAATGTGGAAAAAAGAAAATAAGAGAAGTTTCATTCATCAATAACTATGATATAATAAGGGAACTTATCTTATTTGTAGATAGAGTAGAGCCTAATGCATGGAAAAAAATAAAAAAAGGATAAAAGAGATCTTTAGAATTCAATGAAATTAACTCTTAATAGGTTCACCACATTAAATATAAAATATATGAGGAAAGATAATTTTACAATAAAATCACTTAAGAATCTTAAAAGATCATTAGAATTTTATAAAGTTAACTTCAAATGGTTCAACCACATTAAATATAAAAACATAAAAAACAACAAAAAAATTTTGACAGAAAAAATTATGCACTTATGCAACATTATGATCTGATGTTAACAATGATATGACTAGGATGTCAATTGTGCAAGACGGATGACAATCACTGATAGCTACTAGAGGTGTTAGCTGATAGACAACCAGGTGATGGTGAGTAGCCAAGGAACAATAATCAATTTAGTGATTATAGGCACCCTGGTGATGTTAGACATCTCAGTATTAGAGATCAGAAGCAACTAATGATCTGGAAATGAGAATGACTAATTGTAGCAAGCAATACATGTACAAGAATTGACATAGATGATAACATATTTAATTACAAAATATGATTACACAATCATAACAAAAATAATAGAGATAATCAAATAAAAAACTAGAGTACTATAGTTAAACCATATAGTACAAAAAGATGACTAATCAAAATATTTTTTAGCTCGAGTATGGCTTTGAGTTTGAATGGGTCTAGTGTGATGCCATTGAGTGCATCTTTGTGAACTAACAGAAGATGTTCTTGCAACATCTGTCCTAGGTGGGAGAGACCTTGGCATGATAGTATTAGGGTGATGCGTATAAAAGTTCTCCAATAAGTGTGGCATGATATAATATAAGTCATAAAATGTAAGCCAAGAGTTATTGATCAGAGAAATTCCCTTGCAATGAAAAAAAATATTCTAAGTATATACTCTTTGGTTATAATTATCATTTGATCTAAAATGATTTTCACATTTTCCATAGTCTTAGCTCTAACATTGTGGTAGGAATGAATTCACTCAACATAAGAGAATTAAACTCAAATAACTTACTATTAGTTATTAGATGTAGCACTTTATATGAGACTAAATATTTAACATTAAAGGTCACACTAATCACATATTCATCTAATAAAGCTAGTACATACACATTAGTTCTTTGTTTTTGATAAGCTTAAAAGGTTCAGCTTCATGTGCTTTTAATTTTTTGTAATATCCAAAAGGGAACAATTCTAACCTAAATTTAATTATAAAATAGACTTCTTCATGCAATTTCCTAACATTTTACGGGCATCTAATTATTTCTTATATCTTTCATCACTTAGATTAAGTTTTGTATATATTATTTTTTGTAATAAAAACATATGCGAAGCCCAAAAATAAGTAGAAGTAAAAGTATGAAGGTCTTCTAGTAAGGGAATAAGATCATCGAAGACCAATGCTTTTTCTAGGACAAAGTTTGAAGGGCCTTAGACCAATATTATGATTAACAAAATTTTTTTATGCAAATGTTTCTCATAGTAGTAGTTGCTCCCAAAGCTTACATTGTTTCCCTATAAAGCAACAATTAAGATTTCACAAACTATGATTTAATACTTCTATTTCTCCATTTGTTTAAGGAAAGTAGACTGAAGAAAGTTTTAACTTAATTCTTAGCAAATGCCATAAGATCTTTAAAAAATAACTTGTAAAACTTACATCTCATTTAGATAATATAGACATTGGAACACCGTGTAATTTAATTATTTCAATGAAAAAACTCTTTGACACTTGGTATGCATTTGAGGTCTTGCAACAAAGGATATGTTAAGCTATTCTAGTAAATAATTAATGATCACAATGATAAAGTCATGCCTTGATGAGGTATCAGGTAATCCCAAAAAAAACATCAATATTTATGTACTCCATAGCTTGTCATGTATGGGTAGTGGAATGTAAAGACCTTGGCCTACATTTGAAGATTTTGTAATTATGTATAAGCAACATTGGGCTACCATAGATGAAAAATAATACATTATTCTATGCCAATAAAATGACTTTGAAATATCTCTATCAGTCTTATCTCATAAAAAATGATCAGATAATCCTCTAACATGTATTTCCCAAACCAAAAATGTTTACATGATGAATTTTGGATACATAACCCTTTATTCATATATAAGTAACCATCTTTTAAGATAAAATCTCCAGATACAAGGTTTGGAGGTTATTTGACTTCTTGATAAATTGGTTCAAAGTTAAAATAAATCAGATATCATCCATTGTCAAAAAGTAGTTAATAAGTGAACACATTGACTAAATGTATCAAGTACTTTTTTTTTTAAGTTAGGCTTGTGTTTGATAACAAATATATAACTAAGGTCTTGTTGAGTATTTAGGAACTTCACCACCTCATGGTAAGAGTAAAAGGCAAATACTTTGAAAAGCAAGTAAGCTTTCTACCAACTTAAAGATTAAACTATGACATAGCTTATTTTGATATATGTAACACTTCTTTTCAGCATCATTAATTTTCTTGATAAAGAAGGCAATATGATGTTTATCTTGATAAAGGATGCCACCTATCCCTACTTTTACTCCATTGCATACAACCTCAATGTAATAAAAAATCAAATAGTGCTAGAATGGGTGCCTTATTCATAGTCTCTTTGATATTTAAAAGTTACGTTTACAAATTTGGTTAAATTTTGCCAAACTTAAAACAATTAGTAATCGATGTGTCGGTACTACTTAAGTCTTGAAAATCATCGATAGAAGCTGGCCATAGTGTTAAAGCTTTTAATTTCATAAATTATTTTCATAGTATGCCACTCATAAATATCTTGCTTTTGTTTGGCTCAGTAGACAACCTTTTAGAGGAAACTATGTATCATAAGTGCAACGTCAATCATGAAGAGTTCATATTTACTTAGATTGATAAATAAGCTTTTTTTCTATGGAGTGCAACATAATTTGTGCAAATAGACTAGTTATAGACAAAAATGTCATCAAAATAAAGTATGTTATATTACCATAAGTATGGTTTTAAAATATAGGTCATCAATCTCAAGAATTTACATAGTGTTTGTTATAACCCAAATGACATCACTTAGTATCATACAAATCAACTTTAATATTAAATATTATCATTAATTCATCTCCCAATGTAATCTTTAACTAAAGGCAACCACTTTTTAAGTTTATTTTTAAAATATTATTGAATTTAACATCTGATTTATGAGGTCACCTAAATAGGAAATTAAAAGCTTATATTTTATTGTGATTTCATTAATCACTTGATTATCAACACACATCTCCATGTGCTATTCTTTTTGCTTGCTAAAAGTATAAGGATAGCACAAAGGCTAATACTTTTTGGGATAAATATGATTTTAAGTAGGTTTTCTACCTGATGAGTTAACATAGTATGAGTCTCATGGCTTTATCTAAAATAACGAAGGTTGGTTAGGCCCACCTTGGGAACTAAATTGATCATTAGTTTTACATATATGTGTGGTAGAGTGTCGGACAAATCATTTAGAAAAATATGAAAAATGCCATTTAAGAAGTCCTTTGCAATAAGTGGTGGGTCTAGTATGGTGGTAGCCAAGTTTTTAATTATAAAACAACGTAACTAAGTCTCCTTGATCAATGGTTTTCTTAACATGTGGTAGTGTGATCAAGCCAAATTCTGTCTTTTTTTTTGTTCATGAGCTTAAAAGTTTTTGTAGATTTATTAGGCTAAAGTGACTGGAATTTTTGATGAGCTAGAGAAGGGTATAATGTGATGGCCATTCTTTCATAAATAAAAGAGCACATGTTTGCCTAACCCTTCAAAGTCATATCCCAATAAAAAAGCCTTGATCTTCTAAGAATAAGATGACTTACATAAATATGATATTGAATAAAATATCAGCACTAAATCTTTCCAATTTCAATGGTACATAACATCTTTACTTAAAAGGTATTTAGATTTAGCTATTCATGATAGAGTAGAGGTTTGGGTGTTTCATTAAAGAAACACTTATTGCTCAGTAACATATTATAGTGACGTAACTAATAATATAGGTGATTATCTTACATGGTTTTTCATAAAATTTTATGCTGGTTTCGAAGATGTTGGTGCACCTCTATTCATCCGATAGTTATATGGTTATAAGAGTGTACCCAACCCTAAAGCCACTAACTTTTCCGTATTTCCCAATTCTTGACGATTATCCCTATTAGACATTATATTTTCTTCTTTGTCTGACTCTTCTTGTTCATTGCTAACATATAAGTTCACAACCATGGTTTTCTTTGAGAAGTTGATGGCTATAAGTTGGTTTCATTGCCCTTAAAATAAGAGATTCTTGATTAGGTAATTTGGAACATAATGGGTTTGAATGAAGAAGGTTGTAAAGAAGTGGATGATAACATAGGTTTGCAAGACTTAGAATCTATGATAGAGGTGTTAGATGAATTGCAAGTATGAGTGGGTTAAGAAAGCAATGATGGTGCCAGCCTTTAAGGAGACTGGAAGGCCACTTCTATTAAAATACGTTGTTCTATTTTTTTTTCATATTTCTAGTTATAGGTTAAATATTCTCCAGTTTAGTAATATTTTTCAAATTAAGCTCAACTAATATATATTTCTTTAAACCAACCCTAAAATAGGCGAGCAGTACCTGTTTCGATTCATTTATATAACTTCAAAGTATATAATCCTCAAACTCGTTAATGTACTATTTGATTTTTTTACCACCTTAAGAAAATGTTTTCCATTTATCTAATAATTAAATATTATTAGTTAATAGAATAAACTTATTGAATAAACTAATCTTAGGGTTTCTACAAGTTTCGGATACCTCATTATAATTATTAACACATTACTGCTCTATGTTTCTACAAAACCTATTTATAATACCATTGAGCTTGCTCTTAATAAATTAGTATTTTCTCTATTAAATTATTTTGTATTAATTAAAGTAATCATTCATGTTAGTCTATTAGTCAATATAATCCTTAGGGTTAGAATTATCATTAAAAGATGGGGTATCTAGCTTTATATTAAGGATATGCTCTCCATCGTTTTTTATGCCTCCTAAGTCTTTCTTCTTTATTAGACATATTTAGATCATCATTTAGCTTTGACTCATTAGAAGGTTCATTTCTTCTTCTATGTTTTTGAGTTGTCTTATGGATATCTTGTTGAGATTCATCAGAAGGTTCATTATATTTTCTATGGTTTTTATGCCTCTTAGGGTTTTTAATAGATTAATAGGTGTGATACTTCTTCCCATATTATGTCTTTATCTTTTAAGTTTTGGTTCACATTATTGTTTTAAGAGAATTTGTCTAACCATTTGGGTGAGTTGGGGTATTGATTAGCAAATTTTTATCATGTAATTTTGGATGAAGTTTTGTCTTTAGTTTTGATTTGATTCTTAACTTTAGTTTGATAATTGATAAGACCTACTAGTCTTTGTCATCATATAAAAGTTTGACACATGAGGATATCAAGAAGGGAGAATAATGACTGACATCTACATTTTTTATATATTTTTTTTATTTAAAATAATTTGTAAGGGAAAAGTAACTGTAACTATAGACTACCAAAGCTTCGATAACATGCATTTAAAAAAAAATGACGAGTGATCATGGTCTCACGTTACAAAACCAACTCATGCATAAAACTATGTGGTTGTCAAGAAAGATCATAGAGAGTCATATTTGTGCTTTTGTACTATCTCCCAATATAGAATTTTTCCAAAACAAATTAAGAGTTCTTTAGTGGATGCACTAAGTAATGGAAATTTTTTTGAAGTAGAAAAAGTATTAGTAGATTTTTTTTTAAAATGTAACTTTTTAATACTAAGTAGAAAAACATAACATTGAAACAAAGTTGATATAACATAAATAAGATATTTACTATAGTCTAATTTTGAGATTATAATATTACAATTCTTAATTGATTTTTAGAAAATATTAAAAGAATCATATTCTAATTTGGGTTTGCTAATGAGTTGTGATATTTTATAATTATATAAATATTAGCATCTAAATTTGTAGCATAGAATTTTAAGTCAAGTATGTGGTAACAAATTAAGAGTTAAATGTAAAGTTTTACTAAGTAGTTTTTTCACATAAAATTTCACTCAAACAAAAAGAAATTTATGAAAAACTTTATTTGGAGTACTCAAATAGATGAAAGATCAACCATTACTTTAGGTTGCCATTTAAAGATAAATGCTATAGAAAGGGTACCCTTTTATGGTGATGATGGGTTATATTTCCTTAGGAGTTAGCATGTAATGTGTCAAAGATAGAAAAGAGTGATGAGTTGGAGGTTTGGATTTGTGGGGATGATAATGGGATAACATGATGGTAGGCTAGGATCTCAAGCCTTGTTGATGAAGGTTATAGTTTTGTGATTTGATTAAAAGAGTAGAAAGTGGGGAAGACTTATGAGTGTTGATAGAAATGTGAATTGTTTTGGTTGTGTGCTCTTCTGGTAGAAGATCCATCACTTTCGATCCTTGACTCTTATAACAAAGGGATAGTTGGAATCTCTTTAACTAGAGTTGGATACACACTCTTTTCTCACAAAGATGGAAGCATACAAATAATAGAAATTTATTTCATCAACAATTACATTTAATGAGAGAGCCTCTCTTACTTAGAGTTCATGAAAAAAATGAAAGAAAATACACCATTGGAAAATATCATAAACATGAAAAAAGAGAATGACAACTTTTTAGTTAAATGAAATTAATAAACTAAAAGAGATCTTTAGACTTTGATGGCATTATTCTTAAAAGAACAACCCCTTTAAATGAAAAATATATAAAGAAGGATAATTTTTTTAATTAAATCTTTTAGGAATCAAGAAAAATATTTAGAATTCCTTGACATTTACTCTAAGTAGATCAATCATATTTAATACAAAATTTAAAAATGTCAAAAAATAGTTATGCCAAGAAAAAAATCAATCATATAATATGATGATCAGATATCAATGGTGACGTGACTAGGATGTTAGAAATGAAGAAGACAGATGACGAAATTTCATGATGATCAAAGGGTGGTATCTAATGAGTGGCCAGGAGATGGTACGTGGTTGGGAAGTAGCACGTGGCTTAATGATGGTGGGCAACCAGGTGATATTGGGTAATTAGGTAGTAGTCATTGGGAGTAGCACATGATCACGTGATAGAAGACTTTATTGATAGTGAGTGATACATAAGAACTAACATTGATGATGACATATTTATTAATGAATTTGCTTAGATTAGTAGAGCAAAAATAATGAAGGTAACGATAGGGAGAATTATATCATTGTTGTAAACCATTATAAGCTATGTAAATAGTTTGGTATGGTCAAAATAATATTTTGCCTCTTAAGCACATGGTGCAAAAAATACCTACATTTGTATGATACCATATCAAAATACAATAAAGTATTAAAAACCTAAAATGGTCCTTAATATCATAAGATTCCTTAAAATATACATATAACACTACTCGTACAAAGGGCACCCAAAAGGTGGCAAGTGAAATTAGTGTGGAAACATTTTTAAAAAATCACACATTAGATACCAAAATTTTTTTAATTGTAATAAAAAATTCATAAAAGATATACTAATAAATTTATAGGAAACAATATGTGAATATTATGGGGCATCAAAAAGGTTTTTCTTTTTGGCTCTTACCAAATGTGCCAACAACTAACAGCAAGTTAATTAGGCTTAACTTACATAATCCTTTGACTTCTTTGTCACAGTTAGTGAAGAAGCCATTGCATAACGTGCCATTTCTTAAGAATTGAGGCCTAACTTCCTTTCCTGATGTACATTTGGGCTTCAACACTACTATCTTTATGACATTTTAGTAAGGCTCAAACCCAAACCTACTATAAGATGATATGAAAAGCCTATTGTTAGCTTTTAAATAATTAAAAAGAATTTAGGTTCAAATAATATTTTGAATAAGAGCCTACTCAAAGATTCTATTAATTTAGAATTGGAAAACACAGGATCGCTGGACAAGTAAGAACTTCTCCAAAAGCCAAGGACTTAAATTGAGCCTTGACATAAGGGACCTATCAACTTACCAAAGATCATTGTTATACATGATTCAATGTTAAGATTGTTTGATCATCTAAGGCTAGCTCCACTAGATTCCAATGCTCGCAAGATGTGGCTAAATGTATTGTTGGGATAATTTTACTTGGCAATGATGGTGAAGGCTAAAATGGTTCAACAGATATTTCGCATAGTTTTTTATAAGACACAAGTTATTGAATATTAAAGGTAGCTCTAATTTTATAATCTTTAGGTAAATCAAGATACACATGTTGATACTTAGTCTTTATTTAATTGTAAATGGTCATATATTATAGGCATGTAATATTTTAAGTGTTCCAAGTAGAGTCTCTTAAGCCTAACACAAATCATTATATAATCACTTTCAACAAATTTTCTAAGTTATCAAAGAGTATTTTCTAATTATTTATATATTTAGTTATTTAAATTAATTTATTTAGTAATATATTTATGTAAAAAGAAAATATAATGTGTAAAAGACTCAACAAACTAAGAAGTGTTAAATAATAAGGTAAGAGAATAAAATCAATTTGACTGTGATGATGATTTTAAGGACTCAAACTCGTTTTTTTAATTGATTCATTTTTAATGAAAATAAGTAGAATGCTAAACAAATTCCATGTTTCAGCATGTTAGATTACTAGGGTACAAATAAGATTGCTTAAAAACCTAAGTTTTGATTGCTTTAGGAACCAAAGTATTTTTCAAAAGTAGCAAGTAAATTTGACATCATGATCTAAAATAATTGTTTCATGTAAGCCATGTAGTTTCACAATTTCATCAAGAAATTACTTCCTAATAAGAGAGGTATTTGATGTCTTATGATGAGGTATAAAATGAGCCATTTTAGAAAACTTAACAATTTAAATATAGAATCATTGTTTCTAATGAATTTTAAAAATCGTAAAATATGTCCAAACTTACAAGTTTTGATGTTCATTGTGCTATGTGTAATTGTGCATATCCAACTTGATAACAATTACCTAATTTAGTTGTGAACATGTTCAAAATTGAGAATCGATTGACACAACTTTGTTTGGGTAGTCTTGGCCCATGAAACCAATCAAACACACCTCTTTTGATTTTGACTCGACCAAAATGTCAAGTGAGCACTCCAGTATGTATTTGTTATACAAGAAAATCCCTAAGAGATGTTTGGGGTATGTAAAATCGGGTTAGGTAAAACAAAAAACATCTTCCAAATAATAATCATCAAAAAAATTATTAGATAAAGTTTTGATTTCATGACAAGTATGACCTGAATCTAGGCAATCACTATAAATTCTTGATGATTGTGAATATAATTCCACCATTGTAGAAGCATCATGTCGGATGTGTTTAATGCTAAACATTAGGGCAAAGTGGTTTCATTTGTTTGTGCAACTAAGACACTCCACAAAAGATGGAATTTGAAAATCTCTATATGCATAGAAGGGTATTTTTTTAATAAATTTAAAATTCAATTTCCTCAAGTAGTTAGCAAATGTAAATTAAGTATTTAGGTGCCTCCACATAAGTAAGTTATTTTGGGAAGGCTGGCTAGTACTCTATATTATTTTTTCTAACTTATGAGTTCAGGAATTAATTATAAGATTGTATCATGTTGAATTGAGTGAGAATTGTATCCATCCATATCTTTTTGGTTCCTTTCATGAAAATAATGAGAATGATTTTTTCTATATCATTCCAAGATAGAAGCATGCTCTATAACAATTTTTTTGAGGTAATTACCACTTATGTTTTTAGCCAAGACAATCTTTGATCTATACACCTTCTAGCAAAGCCTTACATTACATGCATACTTAAAATATTTCAATTTCTTAAACAACTTATCTATAGTTTTCCTAGGAGAATCTAATTTATTTCTACTTGGCCAAAATTTGCTTACTTATCTTATCATTATTAGCCTATAAGAAACCATTTGTCATACTTTCTACTATATTGATAATCTGGTTGGGAAGAGAAGGTATCATTAGAGTGTACAATGGTATTAATTAGAGCACATCGCTAACCATTATTAACTCTCATTAAGAGCAATTTCTTCTTACAAATATTATTAATCTAGTATTTCAAGTGAACCACCTATTTCTTAGCTTTAAATAATGTGCTTTCAAGTTAAGGGATTGGAAGATAACATCTTTTCAATCCTAAGAGTTCCTAGATGATGCTATCAAGCTTATGTTTGATGTTTTTAAATCCAATAAAGAAGTCCTTTTGTATGTTAATCTACAAAGTTAATGTGCTCTCAAGATTAAAGAAAAATAACTTGATAGTTTTAATAGAGTGTTTGTAACCTCTTAAGAAGCAGATAAAGCCATCTGCGAAGCACAAATGGGAGTTTGGTTGACAAGCTCCTCTAGGGGCCTCATGATTAACTTTTCCTTGTATATGTAGATTATTTAACCATCTTCTTGGAATTTCAATAACAATGTGGAAAAGAAATGGGGATGGAGGGTTACCTTGCTTTAGGCAATGAGGCAGTTGGAGGGAACCATTTTTTTCTCATAAATAATGGTTAAAAAAATAATGTATATTATAAATACTTATCAATAGATTAATAAATTAACTATTGAAGTTAAACTTGTGTATTATACGTTTAACAAAACCCTAAGATATACTACTGAATACTTTCTTAATGTTTAGCTTGATAATAGAGACATTACTTTTGATCTTGTGATTTAAATCATTAAATAGTTCTTATGAAAGTAAGATCATTTTAGTGAATTTCCCATTAGTAAAAGCTGATAGCTCCATCGAGAGAATAGTGAGTAGGAAACACAATTAGATAACTACTAAAAGCTTTGTATTTTTTAGAAGAACCTATGGAAACAAATTGTTCTAAAATCTCCAAAAGATGTACTACAATAAGTCATTGGAAGGAAGATTATATTTGTTGTAGTGAACTCATTAGGTGATGAGCTATCAACAAGAAAAACATTGCCATCATCTTAAATATCATCTTGAATTATGATCAAATAATGCTTGTAAATGAAAACATTAAACCCATCCCATCCACAAGAACTTTAGGAATCCATCCAAAAATTAATTTCTTATATTTCCTCCTTGTTAGCATGCTGAATCAACATCATAGTATGATTTAGTGAGTCTAAGCATAACAAATCAAAACACCTATTAGTAAGGACTACTTAAAGATGAAGCAGTCCATCACATATCTGCCACTTAAATCCTCCATTGGGACCCAACTCCCACTTGAATCTTTAATTTTTTATGCATTAAGATATCTTTTTCCTATTATTGACAATTGAGTGGAAGACATCAGTGTTTTTATCACCATCCTTGAGTCACATAGTAAATGTCTTATGGCTCTAATACATGTCCTCTATTTTAGCAACCAAGATTAGCTTATTAAATTCCCTTATAGTTCCAACCTTGATAAATCATCTATAACTCTTTGAATTTTTATTTCCTTCTTCATAACATATTATTCTGATAATTCAGTCTAATAAAATATATTACTAAATTAAGTCTTAGGTCATTCCCTAAAGGGATCTTTAACTCTGTTTAGATTGTAAGCTAGGGCCCTAATTCTTGACCTAGTAATTGACAGACTCCAATTCTAAGCAACCATTAGGTAGAATTCTATGCTTTCAGCCCATGTTCTTCAGAATCTAACTTTTTTAATATTGCATTTAATTTTTGATGGAGAAATGATCGATATGCTTAGTGATTTGATAAGATATTATTCCTATGTTCGGCCATTATAGTAGGAAGTCCTATGAACCAATTGTGATTAAATCGATAACACATCATTTACATATCATGTGCTATAACAATGTCAAGGCATTTTTCTTTATTTTCATTATTTGGCATTGTAAGTACTGCAACTACAACACCTATATTTTGTTACAACTGTAGCCCTCAAAATAGTCAAATGTTTGTATCCTTTAAAAATGTCCATTTGTCAATCACTTGCAAAGGCTTCCCACACCGCAATTAACTTAATTTGGTGCATTTTGATCATGTTATTAAAAGCATGAAGACACTATAGAACTAACTACACCCTTGATGTTCAAAATCTAGAAATTATTTGTTACAATATATGGTATTTGCATTATGAGATTCTTGATGGCTTCTTTTGGTCTTTTTGTGGCAAATAAATTTTTTACATTCCATTTAGTTGCTATTCTTATTGACTTGTGGTTGGCAACCACTCTAAAGCCATTAAAAAAGTCTATCTCAAAATCCCTATGTGCCTTTGCTATTTCTTGAAGATCTTTATTACGGCTTTTAAGAGATTGAATCTCCACTTATTATTTAAGCTACACATCCTTCGTTTCTTTCAAGTTAGATTTAAATGTTTTACTCTTACTTTAGAATTTCTCATTTATGTTGATTAGAAAAATGATCAAATAGATGATTCACTATACGATTAAGTTCTTTTATTAAGTATCAATGTTCTATGAAGTAGTTGGGGGATTATTTCTTCAATTACAGGGGAAAGAGTGTTTCAAGTATGTTAAGACCCCATCATACCCTTATCAATTTCTATACCTTTGCTTGCCTCATTAATTTTCAATCATTATCCATTCTTTAGTTATCTACATTGATGACTAACAACATTGGATGTTTCACATTACTTACTACTTAACTAATTTCAATTTTCTCATCTTCACCATTTCTTACAAATAAGGTCTACAACCTTTTCTTACTTACATTGGACCATTGAGCATCCTCATTTAAAATTGCATAGATAAGATTTGAAAATATTTTAAATACTTAATTTTTTATTCCAAAATCAATTGTTGTTCCCAATCTTTTTAGAGATTCTAATACCTAAAGGAAGATCATTAACCATATTGACCAATACATAGGCTAGAGTCCCATGGAGCCTTGTTAAGCTGAATTGTGTAGAATCTACTTATAATGGGTTATTAACTATTAACATGATTGGGAAAAGGTACTACTTGGTTGACAAAGTGGATTGGAAGTCTCTCTAGTAAGATCCACACTATAGCTTTCAAAGATTCATATTAAGCCAATACATTGGGAAACATTTTAAGTTTCTCATTTGAAAGTCTATGATTATTCCAAATATTTCACATCTATTATCAAATATTGCCCAATTCCAATGAAAATCTTAGGAGCACAGGTCTACCCCATCATTGATGATCTAAGTGAATTCTTAATCTTGGTAATTCCATGTTGGGTCATCTAAGTGAAAACATAGCCTATTAGAGTGAGTTTGATGGGAGAATCCTTTACAGAAGCAAAATCATCATCAAACTTGAGCTTTTTTTCAAAGAAATTTGCATTATTATGTTTGGCAATGATGGAGAACTTTTCTTGATTCGCCATAAAAGAAAGGCCCTGAGGATAATGTGCTCCTACAGCCTAAAATAATGGAATGATAGAATCATGTTGCAAATTTTATCATGCTCACACCAAACTTGAAAAATGTTATCACCTCATTATCACTTACCTGTTTGTGTTTGATGTTCTTTTGAAATGTCATGGCAAAATGCATGATATTTTTATTAATTTAGATATCAATAATACCTAAAATAATGAATTCAATATTTAAAAAATTATTAATTAAAAAAAATTCTCAAAATTGTTCATTTTCTTTATGTTTTCTTTAAGAGTGGTCATATGTCCTCTACACTATCAACTTTTCATTTTTAATATCAACTTGCTTCCTTAAGCTTCACTGTGCTCCTTTCTTTCAATTTAATATTTACAATTCATATATGGATTCAGCATTAACCTTAAGCTAATAAGCTTCAAGCATCATGTGAAGTGTGGTTTAGCAAAAGGGATGATGAAATACTACGAACATTTTATGTTTCTTATAAAAATATTTAAAAAATATATAAACATATTTTTAATAAGCTTGAACAAATACTTAAAAGTAATTTTATATGTATTTTAATTGTCTTTTAAATTATATTAATTTATATTTAATAATCAATTTTTAAGGAAATTATAAACACAAAAGAGAACAATAATTTTAAAGTGTACACAAGTATATTTTTTTTGGTAATCTTATCTAAAATCAATCCTACTTTTACCCATGAAAACCCAAGGAATAGTGTAAAAATGCTTATATAAAATCTTACAAAAAAGTTGATAGGCTAAACCCTTAAAATAATTAAATAGAAAAATACAGACGATAAATCCCTTACAATAAAGAAGGATTTATAAAAGGAGAAAAAGGCAACAATAAGAATCTGTTAAGTCTAATTCTTATGCTTAACGAATTGCTCAATATGGTTCAAGTATTTTAATTTAAACAATTAGAAAAATGAGAGCTTAAGTGATTCTAAGTAAGAATTTGAATGTGATGATAATGGACACAATAAATGGAGTTGACGATGACCACCAGCACTAATGGCTTTAATATCATTACTAGAAGTAATTTCTTTATATTCTCGTAAAACTTTCATCAATCTATTTTGTTTAGTAATTATCCAATTTATAAACATTTTATATCGACTAATTGTGCTTACCAAATTGACCAATCAACCATTACGATTTGAAGGATGTTTTTTATTTAGAAACATAACATTATTTGAATAAAAGTTATAATGGTTAATAAATATTTGTTAAATAATAGTTTTGTAAGAGCCATATGATGTGAATCATCTTAGACCATTCAATAGTGAAAATTGCATAAAGTGTCAATTTTGAACAAACTAGAACAGTTTTCAAATTGTGATTTCATCTTGACCATTAGATCTAAATTGTGATATGATTGTTTGATTTAATTTTACTTGTTGATTAAATGTCGACCAAGCAATCACAATATTGAGTGATCAAATTACTGATGAAATTATCGTTAAAAAGAGGCAAATGAGTTGGCAACATTTGATTACAAAATTATATGATCATATAGCTCACATCATTCATTAAATATGATTGTTAGCTATGTAGAAAAAGCATTACATTTTAGTCAAACTTGATGTACTTGCTCTTCTTTGTGGTCATTATAAGACATCTTGTGTTCTTTCGAAGTAGTTTAATTTCAGTGTTAGCTATCTTAGGGTTTTTTCTAGGATTTAGTCAGATCTGTTGAGAGTAACATGATTAATTGATTTATTATTATAAGGTGTTGTGCCTTGATGCAATATACTTTCATCCATGTTCAAGTGTGTTGCCTCAAACTGATTGTAGTAGTAAATAGGTTCAACATTATTAGCTTAGACCAAAAATTTGTTATATAGATTTAGAATAGTTAATTCAATTATATTTATCTTTTATTTTTTAGATTTAATTAATTATTTTTGAAATAATAATTTTGAAGAATAGGGAAAATGATTCTTATGATGATCAACATATGATGATAAAACATTTTAAAACAAAAATATTTTCCAATATAGATAATTTAAATTTTAATTTCTTTTTTATAGCTGGCATGGATGTTTAAATTAACCTTAGCATTATAATAAAAAATAAAATTAAAAAAAGTAAAATTAAATTAAAAATGTTCCACTTCATGTTTATTATTCCAATTAAGATGATTTTCATGAGATATGATATTTGCTCTTCTTTTTTAATTTCTTTCTTGAAAAACTATATCAAATGTTTAACATGTAAAAATTCACTCAACCAAATCCATTATTAATACATCAAGTTTGTCATCATGAAACAAGGCACCACGGCTAGGTGTAAACAACATAACATCTTCCTTACAAAAGTTCTTGATGTCTCATGGAAGCTCCTCTTCATCACTTATTTAGATTAAATACATTACCATAGGAAATCAAACAGTTGAAAGTTATTCTTCTTATAAAAAACATGTAGATCCAATCATTCAATCACATTTATTCATCGTCAGATGTTTGAAAACTCATCCTATTTCTAAACCACAAATTTATTTCCTATCATTCAGTCACATAATTTTCATGATTATTCGGTCTAAATTCCTCCACCTTTCTAATTAACATAAAATTTTAATTTATTTATTTTGTTATGAAACTATTTTTGATCTAATGGTCTATGTTAAAATCAATCATGTAGCTCACATTTGTCTTTATTTGATCATGCATTATTTTGATTTAAAAGTCAAAAGTAAAATGATTCAAGTGGCTATTGATTTCCTTGATTCGATCATGTCATTTTTGATATAATGATCCATATTAAAATCAATCATATGACTCTCATTTATTATGATATATTATAGTATCTAAAGGTAGTAATGATGTCTGATGGATGATAATTGCTTTTTAATAAAATTTGTTGGGCATGCCATCTCATTATTTTGCATAATGGACAATATTTGTATAGTTCTATTAAATTCGACTCATTCGACCCATAGCAACACATTGGAAAGTTTTGTCACTACTTTTAGTTGTTGTAATATTCTTATAATTAGTATATTTTTTAACATAGAAAGAATGGTGTAAAGTTTACGAATTATTTTAAGCTAGAAAATTGAAGTCTTATTTTTAGGTGCTCACCATTATTTCCATTAGATGTATCCTCTAGTCTTTGAGCTCCAACACTCCCTTTTACTTGAATCAACAATGCTTATATTATTTTATTTCTTAATTTATCCAAGCAAAGCATAATACATTTATACTTTGTTAAATATTTTGTCAAACATAAGATTACTATAAGAGTCAAATTTGATTTGAGTCATTAGAATGTTTCTTCCACTATTAGTTTTATAAATTTGAAAGACTATTATACACCTTTTGTTTTATTTTCGTTTTTGTGAGGGCTATTTTTTTGTGAAGGGCCTATACTCATTGGCATTGTTTTTCTTTGGCTTTTATTTAGGGTAGATGTATGCTTAGAAATAAGTTGATCTTTCTAAATGTGTTGGTATACTTTTTAATTATTTTCAAATTTATACTTTTTAACTTTATTTCTAAATTTTAAAGAAAATTAATTTATTTTGAAATAAAATATAAATTTTGAAAACATCATTAAAACAAATTTACTTAAGTTCTATTTATTTTAAGTTGTTAAAATTCTCCGAAATCATTTAATCATCTTTTTCAACAACATAAGGTCATGTAAACCATTGCTCAACATTTTATTTTAAAAAAATGAGCTCTATCGTATATGGAGGTTATTATAGATAGAGTTTAGTAGTTGATATGCATTAGTGTTATAATGAAGTCCTATAAAGGAAAAAGGTAATATGTGAGAAAGAGGATGAGCATCATTAAGCTTTCAATGTGCTAATTTGTATTAATATCGTAAGCTAATAGGGTACCATTCAATGAATTGAAGTGTCTCATTGAAGTACCCATATGATCAATTCAGTGTGTTGGCTTGAATAAAGGCAATACATAGAGGTATTGATAGTGACCGTGATCAATTCCATAACTTTTGCATTGAAATGATATAAGCAAACATAAGAGCACAATGAATTGAATCACTATATGAATGGAATCATCATAGTAAAAACCCCATGAAAACATTGGTGAAGTGATAAACGAGCTAATTAAATAACTGAACTGCTCCAACTTAGACGATGTGCATAAATGGATAAGTTTGACCAGTGTATTTATGTGTTGTCATAATTGGACAACCTCGAATAAAATTAGAGGCATTCTATACGTATCAAAATGGTATGTGTCATGCCACATATTTAGATAATAACAATCTTATGATGAAGCAAATATTATGTTCTACATTAATAGATTTCATTGCTATAAAAATAGGAAAGTCTAATTAGAGTCAATAGATTTGTCTAATCATCTGTAAGTCACTTTAGCAAAATGGTCCTGACACCAGGTGGAGGAATAAAAGACAAAATTGATCTATTAGCATTGAGAATTATGTATAGGCATGGTAGTCCTAACATGAAATGTTAGGCTAGGATGGTGAAGGAATCATGTTGCACTTATTAAGAAAATGTTCATCATCAAAGTAATCAAAATTATTTTTTAAAGTATTATCATAACAAAATGCTCCTAACACGAATTAAAAAGGTTTTAGACCAATCTAAATCATCCTTGTTGATTATCATCTAAGGCGATGATAGAATTTCTTTGAAGGAAGTTGTTAAACAATATAATGATGAATTCCATAACCATACATTTTAAAATGAATTGCGAATGTCATCATATTTGTTTATACTTTTGTGGCCATATCATTGAGCAAGAAAGCCACTAAGAAGGAGTAATGAATTCAAACAAATAACCTTATTATCCAAATGAAATACAAAGTTTGTTATATTGTTTAATAAAACCGTTATGCCTAATTGATGTCATTGAACTAGTCCTTACATTGGCTTGATTGGGAGGATGAACTAACTAAAGAATCAACACATACCAATGATAGGCTTCTAGAAACATGCATGTGATTGAATTAGTAAATATTTCCACTTGCTATTGGATCAAATAACCAAGACATTGTAAAGAAAGCGACGATTTTTTCTCATTCTTTACCCATCCAATTTCTAAAGAGAAAAATAAATTTCATAGATAGCTTCTTAATTCACAAATCTACCATTGTTTTAATAATACTAAAAATTTTTATTTTAATTAAATAAAATTTATACTCTATTTACTTTAGCAAATGTACTCAAAATAGTATGCCTTACTCTAGTATTTTGTTAGAACCAAGTTAAGGTTTGAAAAAAAATCTTGAAATGAGTTTGATTGGTATTCTTTTGGAAATGGAGAAATCCTTATCTTTAATATAAGGAGAATAGGTATTACGTACTAGAATTGAGATATTATATGGAAATGGGTTTCCCTTGAATGAAATGAGCCATATCAAATAGGTTCATTTCATTGACTTCATAGTATGACTTGTTTGCCATGAGTTTCAAAGCCCCATCTTTTTATAGGAATTGAATTACTTTTGGAAAAGTTAAAAATATGATAAAATTTTGTGGTGTGTTTTCCAATATTTTTCTTCTTGTTTTTCATCCCCAATTAGTTAGTGATTTGCATAAGAAGAAATACAAGATGACCCCAATGAACTTTACAAAGAATTTCATGAGTTTGATTGTGGAAGGATTCATTGCATGACTTTTTTATGATCACTCAATAAATATGTTGACATCTCTCCTTATCATTTGTAATTAAATATTGAAAATTTTTAGATTTTTTTATGAATCTAGAATGTCTAAATGATTATGATTTCTAGCAAATTGACCTAATTGGTTTTCCCAAAGGGATTCCAATTACATGGAAAATCATTACAAGGATTGATTTACTAATTGATTCTACAATAAAGCTCTATAAGCCTAGATTGTCACTTAAGTTTAAACCAAATAGTACAATCATGGCTTATCTTCTATAATTATTTTAGATCCTTCATAAATTTAGAATGGATTGATTGGTTTACCCAAGTGGTATCCGATTACATGACCACAACCTACAATGCATTGGTTCCCTTTAGTCAAACAAATAGTATATAATTTAAAAAAAAATTATAGTTGGGGGAGTCCACTGAACCACTTTAATTTTTTTTAAATTTCTCCTAGAATGTAGAGCTAGCAATGAATATTTTACTAATTGAAGATTTATTGAACTTCTCTATGTGATTAGACTAAAATTGAAAATGGCATAGATATTATGTTGAACTCTATTTATCATAGAATTCATGGGATTTGTTGCCATTATTTAGTTTTAAATTTTTAACTTCCAGATATTGCAACATATGACAGATGGAAGAACTTATGATACATTAATGGCTATTGAGTTCTTTTGACTACAATTCCATCAGTGTGGAAGCAATTGATGAATCATTTCACATTGGCTATGTTTTATTCCACTGATCATAGAAAACTAGTTCAATAAGTTTATGCACCCTTGAGAATCCATAAAAGTAAGAATTTGAGAGTTCCTATATGCATAGAAAGTCCACTTGTTGGAAAAATATAATAAATTTATAAGATGCACTATATTAGTAAAGACATTTTGGAAGGTAGATGACTATTCCTCTAAAGGAACTCATTCATCACACATTCTACTATATTAATAATATTATTTGAAGGATAGAACATCATTAGAGTATTATGTGGAATTAATTATATGACATGGCTAACAATCAAAAGCTACCATTAAGAGTAATTTCTTCCACTTTTCAATTATCATCATGCATGTTTTGTTAATGCAGTTTTCTAAGAGAACAACCTACTTCTTACCTTTGAAAAAGGTGCTTTTAAGTAAAGGGATTGGATAGTTGTACCTTTTGAATCCTTAAAGCTTCTTGATGTTGTGCTCCTACTTGTGTTTTATTTATTTACTCAAAACAGATAAAATATTTTGTACAACAATTTCCATATGTAATGTGTCATAAAGCTCAAAGGAGAATATATTGATATTTTGAATGGAGTGTTTTTCACCACTTGAGAAGAGGATAAAATTTAACTTTTAAGTCCAAATGGGAATCTCGTTTATTACCCCTAGATTAATAAATTAACTATTAATGTTATGCTTATGTAGTACTTTTTAAGAAAATTGCATGATATACATTTCAATGCCATCCTAACGTATAGTTTTATAAAAGAGTTATTAACTTTGACCTTACAATTTAAAACATCAAATTAGTTTTTGTGCAATGAAGATATTTTTAGTGATTTCTCCTTACCAAAAGTTGACAGCTTTATTATGATTTGTGTGTTGGCAATTATGTTTGTAGGCTAACAACCAATAACTTTAAATTTTTTTCAAAGAAACCATAAGTGCAAATTAGTCTACAAATTTTAATAGATGCAGTGTAGTAAGTCTTTAGAAGGAAGATTATAATAGCACTAATGAATTATCTAAGTAATAGGTTGCCAATAGGAAATAATTGTCATCTTGATCAACAATGCTTGTAAAAGAAATTATTAAACCTATCAAAATTAAAACCACTTGAAAAATCCATCAAAAAAATTATTTTTTATAATTTCACCTTACAAATTAGCTAAATTAGTATCATATTCCTTTTCAATGAGTCTAAGGATAATAAAGCAAAAGCTCCTCCTATTTTGCTTGATAGGGACAATAAATAAGTGAGAGGTGAAGCAACCCGTAACATATTTGGCAATTAAATCCTCCTCTGAGATCCAACTCCCGTTGCATCTTAAATTCATTATATATTAAGCTTACTTTGCCTTTTTTTAGCCATTATATGAAAACGTTTTGCTTTTATTAACTTCCCTGAGCCACATAATGCTTCCCTTCAAGCTTTTAATACAGCTCCACCGTTTTAGTAACCATGAACAACTAATCTTATGTTTGGTCAATTCAAAACTTTATAATTCTTCTATATCTTGTTATTTCTTTTTTCTCCAAAAGTGGCTCTTCTAGTTCTTGAATCATCTAGAATATTTACAAAATTGAGCTTTCTTCATGGTGAGTTTTATGTCTCCTCACTTTGTAAGCTAGGGCCCTCATTCTTAACCCAACAATTTGAAAACACTTATTTTGAGCAAACATTGGATGGAATTCTATTCTTCTAGTCCTAGTGCTTTGGAATTTTATTTACCTTAGAATACATCTAATTGTAGGAGGAAGGATAGAAAAAGGGAGTAGCCTAATAGAATCTAGTTCATATGTTAAAGCACTAAGTTGGAAATGCTTTTAGCTAATCATGATTCATTAGGGTTCTATCCAAAAGAGTATATTTAAATTCTTGAACTTTAGTAATGACATAAGTTCTCTTTACCATCCAAAGAAGACAATTAGCCTCCATCATCAATCATAAACCCCACCAAAGATCTCTTCTATTAATGAAATAGTTGTTGGCATACACAAAAAGGCAAAACTTCATTTATGTATTATGCTTTACAACCATATGAAGACATTGTTCTTCATTTTCATTATTTGCACTTGGAAGTAATACAACTAAAACAACCATACTTTGTGACAGATGTTCTCACAATATAGAGACTTTAACACCTTTAAATGATGTCCATTTGCTTGTTACCTTCAAAGGGTTCCAAAAGCAAAGTCGCCATAATTTTGTTCAATTTGATCATGTTCTTATGGAATGAATACTTTGTAGAATTAACTACAAGATTAGTTTTTAAAGTTAGGATATTATTCATTGCAATCTACAATGTTAGTATTTTGAGATGCCTACAATCTTCTTTTGGCCATTTTAATGAAAAACACTTTTTGTATTTATTTGGTACCTTTTTTTTCCTAACATGTGATTGATAACCACTATAAAGCCATCTGGGTTCATCTAAGAATGGTTAAGAGCCTTTTCTTTCTCCTAGAGATCTTCACTAAAGCTTTTGAGTAATTCAAAGCCTATTTCTTACCACTTATCAGGCCTCACATACAAGCACGTTGTGCCTTGTGGCATGTAAAATACATGCACATTCTTTTAAGGAATCGATTGACACAAAATCTAAAAGTTTTATTCATTGGGTCAATGGCCAAATGTGTCATTTGAAAATTAAAACATTATAATTTTTGCATTAAAATGTTTATCCAACCCTTATATAAGGAGGTAAGAACGATGAACAAAATAGGGAGAAGTTCTTGGAGGGTTCAATCTTCTTATGCAAGCACAAGTTACTTCATTAACACAATAAATAGAAATGTTAATAGGGATGGTGTTCAAAAATTTATATACGCCATCATAAATTTAAAAGAAAAATCACCATGCAAAGAAAATTTTTCTAGATCAAGGACACTTGGTGACACATTTGAGGATTTCATCATTAACATTTCTATTCAATTCTTGGTGGTACTGTGGATGCAAAAAATTTAGATGCATAATTAAATCAAATAGAGACCTATTTCCTTAATACAACTACTCTTCATTCAACAAACAAGCATATGCTTGATTGGAAATGTTGATCCTTGCATTGACCTAATTCAATGTGAACTTTTGAACTCATTTGGATATAGAGCTAATATGGAGTTTGTTTAAGAAATTAATTGGAAAAAACTTTTATCTCATGGATTGTGTATGATAACTAGAGGAAGTTGCAATTTCTTTGATATTAACAAGTGCAAAAAATCTAAGATTACACCATTAAATTTCAAACATAGGTTATAGTATTAAGAATATATTTTTTAAAGATGTAGACATTATCTATTTACTTCTTATGTTTTTATTATCCTATTACTACATAACTAACCTTATTCCCTACAGAATCATTGGTATAAGCAAGTAGATTTACAATGGCCATTGATATAATAACCATTGAAAAGAAGAATCAAAATGTGGAACTAAGGACATGGGATTTCACACTACTAGAGGATTAACACTAATATATTGAACTAACGAAAGAGGAGAGATTAATATCCAATAAACTGGATGATAACCACAATAATAACAACACCATTTACAAGTGAGAGTCACAAAAATTGCATCCACTATAATAATTAAGGCCACATATAAGAAAAAGTTTGGATTATTTACACTAATCATTTCTTACAGACATTTAAGAAAATTAGGAAAAAAGACCTTTGTTGCATCCAAAATTAAGACCATTCTTGAGGCTTGACAATAAAAAGATAAGACTCTCTTTTGGTCGAGCGAGTAGAGCTTATTACCAAAATTATAATAGGAATACTCGAACTCTTTTCAACCTATATTCATGTAAACAAGTTGGTCAATGATATCGTAGACACTGGCAGTTAGAAACATTTGATCTTTAAAAGTTTTGTGGAGACACTGTGCTCAGAAAGTGGTACTTATGCAAACCCTATTCTCATGGGTTGAGTCAAAGAGACTCTAAAGCAATTCCATTAGAAATTTTTCATATCATATTTGGCTACTCATACTTGTGGAATCAAGATGATATATACTATTGTTAAGCCCAACAGGTTCGATTCACAATGGATGGATAGAGATTTCTTATAATATGGAACAAAGGAAAGTTAATAGTAGATATTATTACTACAAGCCATGAAATAAGATTAGGAAATAAAAGTCTAAATTATGAGTTATTATTAACTAGACTCAAAAACCTAAATAATGGCTCCAAAAAAACTTAAAAAGATACTAAGAGAATATTCCACACCATTTACTAAAATAAAAGTGCAACTATAAAATTGTGTCGTGAAGCATCAGATTAACTTTTAACAAATCAGCACTTATAAATAAAGATATGTATCATAACTTAGTAGTAAAAAAATGAAGTGATTAATAAGCAAGTCATAGAGTTATTAAAGAATGGAGTACTCAAGCCTACAAATTCACCATTTGGCCCTCCACTTGGATTAGTGCAAAAAAGAATGGAAGTTGGAACATGTGTTGGATTATCAAGCTATTAACAAAATCACTTGTATGAGTAGGTATCCAAATGAAGAGTTAGGATCTATTCAAAAAATTAGAGGTCTAAGCAAGGTATCATCAAGTACATATTATAGAAGGAGAAACTTTGAAAAAAAACGTTTAAATCTCAACAATTATTGTATGAGTGTCTAGCAATGGTGTTTGGGTTGTGCAATGCTCAAGAAATGGTCATGTGACTAATGGATGGCCTTCTTTTCCCTCCCTTAGAAGATTTTGTTCTAGTCTACCCCTATGACATCCTCGTTTATAGTAATACACATGAAGGACATGTAAAGAATTTATGGAAGGTGTTTGATGTATTAAAATCCCATCATTTATAGTTGAATGAGAAGTAGTGTGAGTATGCAAGGGAAACCATTTTATATTTTTGATATTAAGTTGGAAAGGTTGAAATAAACATTGATAAAGAATTGATTAATGGTATTAAGAAATGTTCTAAAGCATATGATGTTACTAATATCAGGGGGGTTTTCATTGAGCTTATCAATACCTAAGAAAATTCATCAAAGGATTCTTTGAAAGAATTGAACCATTTCATGAACAAACTTGCCGACATCTAAAATTTGAGTGTTTTGAACTCCATAATAGACATTTTAATAATTAAAAGAAGTAATTTGTGAAGCTCCAATTTTAGCTCTACCAATGTACAACACCATTTGAGATTCAAGTAAATGCATCATGGCAAGTTATTGATGGAGTTTTAATGGAATAAGGCAGGCCACTAGCATATTGTTTGGAGAATAAAACTTCTACTTAATGATAAAGAGATGATTTGTTTACATAAATCTTTAAAACATTAGAGGCCATACATCCTTAGAAAATAATTCATAGTACATTCAGATTGTTTGCCATTCAAATATTTATAGAGTCAATCACAGCTACAACATGTATGACACTTCAAGTGTTTGTGATACGTACAATAATTCGGCCTAATTATTAAATATAGGAAAGGCACTTTGAACAAAATTCTAAGTATGCTTTCTCTACCTCCTTCAATCATACAATGATTAATAACTATTATGCAAATATAACCTATAGAATTTATAAAGTAAGTTATGAAGTATAAAGATGACCACAACTTTTGCAAAATTTATCAAGAGATAAAAGAAGGTAAGCACTCAGAGTATTTTTTCAAAAATAAAGTTTTACACATTAAGATGGTCATAAAAAATGTTGCATAAGTGTAGATCACATTACCAAGGTCTTGAGTCACTTTGGAGTTTCAATGATCACTCCAAATTTTTTAAGCTATGCTTACTACTCCTATATGAATTTAGATGTTAAGAAATTTATTGACAGGTGAACACTTTTTGTTGCATCAAAACCATCAAGTCATAAATAAGAATTGAATATACTACTATCAATACTGACAAGTCCTTGGAATAATATCTCAATCGATTTTATCACTTGTCTATCAATGACTTCATGAGGACATAATGACCTATTTGTAGTTGTGGATATAATGCCTAAGATGGTTAGTGTAATGTCACACAAATAAGGGATTACAAGTGAACAATAGGTTATTCAAAACATGTGTAGGCTAACCTGGTTTATGTGTAGCGCATATGAAAAGGAGATGGAGCATCTCCCACACATATATGAGCCTGCTTTAGGTGGGTAGCTATGTTGGTCTTGTGGATGATATGTACCACCTACTCACCTAGCTTTTGCTCATGTAGTGCTAAGTGGTGCATCAAAATCAATTACTTCTTTGGCTTTGACAAGTAGGTGTGAAGCTAATGATGCAAAAGTTTGTCAGTTGTAAAGTTCTGATCAAAGGTCAACAAGGTCATTTGAAAATTAGAATATTATACCTTTTGTACAAAAATATTCCAATATAAAAAAGCAAGAATGATGAAAGAAGAACTTCTTGTAGTATTCAATTTTCTTGTGACAAAAGCTTTGTTCTTCTTCTCTTTATTGCTTTTTTTTCTCACCATTTTTATACTAAAAATATCATTATTTTGACAAGGAGAATAAGGTCTACAAGTGAGAGCTTAAGGCCAAGAAACCTCATAGAAAAATTAGTTGCTCATTGAATTTTCTATTATAGTTATTGAAGAGATCATTCATAGTAGAATATAGTTCTTTTACTAAGTGTTGATGTTCTGTGATGTAGTTAAGGAAGTTTTTCTTTTGACTTGCTGGGGGAGTATAATTTCTCACATGTTAAGCTACTTATGATACCCTTATCAACTTTTATTCCCTTGCTTTCTCTCATTAATGTACTTTCATTTACCTAACCTTTGGGTGTCGATATTAAAGACTACCAAAGTTTAGGTTTTCACATTGCTTATTGCTTGATGAATTGGAATTATATCACCATTGCATATATCTAGAACTTTTTTCCTTGTTTCTTGGATTATTAATTGTCCTTTTTTGCAACAATTTAGATATTAGATTGGTAGATTTTTAGTGCCTAATATTTTTCTAGAAACTATTACTATTGTTAAACTTTCTAATGATTCTAATATGTGAAGAAATGTCTTTAGAAAGGTTGAGATTTATGTTGATTCAAACCCCATAATCCCTCGTTCAATTAACTATTATAACATCTTCATTTAATGGGTTGTTGACTATTAACACAATTGAGAGTAAGGCTAACTTGTTGACAAAGTGGATTGGAAGGCACTCCAATGAGATCTACACTAGAGCTCACAAAAGCTAAATTTTGAGTAAAAAATCTAGGAGTTATTTGATGATTCTCATTTGAAAGTATGCAATTTTACAAATTTTGCACATGCATCATTAATGTTGTCTAAGTCTAGTGAAATTCGTAGGAGCATATGCTTTATTTATCATAATAGATCCAACATAGCCAACTTGTTTAGATGTTACGATCTTAATGTTGGGTCTTGAAAGTGAAAACATTGCCGATTACAGTGAGTTTGAAGGGTGTAACCTTGTTGGAGGTATCATCATCATTGACCATGACCTCTGGTACACACTTTAAAAACATAAAACCTAGTAAGGGAGAGGAGCATACCAACAAGAGATTAAACATAAAACCTCATTTGAGATGTCTTCCTACTTGCACCAAATTTGAAAAATACTATTGTTGCACTATGATTTCCACCATTCTTAACCTCAAGAATGTTATTCTTATTTTTTACATATGGCTAAAGAAAAAGATCATATAAATGAAATGTTATTTTTCTTAGTTATTACATCCTATTTCAACCAAAATTTATTATATGCAAGTCCCAGGTTGCAACTATTTAAGCAACAACATTTATCACTATCAAAGCCTAATAAAAAATATATTAAGTCATTATTAAGTCTGATAACACTATTTGATATAGTTCACATCTACTAAAATATAATTGAGGATAAATTATTATCAAATCTACAACTATTAAAAGTTTAAAAAGGAAGATGAACCATCTAACTATTGCACTGACTCTAACAATCTCCAATTTTTCTTCCCAAAAGTTCGGACTCCTTGATCCTAAAAAAATATGATGGGGTGACCTAGGAGACTCAACAAGGAATCTTTTAGCTATGTTATTACACTAAAATGTACTTGCCAAAAAAAATAAATGAAACAATAGAGTAAATCTTGTAGACTAATAAATCATATTTTAACTTCTTTGACAACATCATCATCAACTAGTTAGTCAAAATATGTTTCCTTATACTATGACTAATTGGATGCTTATTGTCCACTAGTTGATGCAACACACTTTCTTATCCTAAAGAAACATGACAAGGCCCGCACTTCTTTCACATCATGTAATCTAATATTCTAAGAGAAAATATTGATCACAGGAGCCATCCCCTTAAGGTTCTATGGGTCCTTAACAAACATAAGTGCTCCCCTAAAAAGCATAGCACATTATGTAATTCCTTAATGGACTAAATGTGCAAATAATCTCTCCTTGAACAATTTATATAATGGCTTCCTACCAATTTCTAAAGATTTTTATCCTATAATCTAACATTCCTATTTTAGGCTTAAGCATTTATGCATAACTACTCTAGGTCAAAGAAGTAGGATAACTAGACTATCTATCTATTAAGTGAGTATGGATAATTAATGGCCTAATACATCTTAATGCCTCACGATTCTCACAAAATATTAATTGAGCTAGTTAATAAAGTTTATCCCATTTTTCCATACTTATTATGTCTAGGATTGTACCTATCAAAACTAATGTAGTGTTTATGTTGTCTAGATTTTTAGCCCATTGTTAATTAAACGTCCAATTGATTATCTTTACAACTAACTTTGGATTCACACTAGTATCACTAGTAATCTTTATGACTCAATTAATTTTTAGTCATCATTCCTTCCTAAGGACCCTTTAGAGGTACCATGAATTCCATAGATCACAAACTAGGGTGTCATCATGTGGCTTAAGAACATGTATAAAAGCACTTATGGTGTAGCCCAAAGAATCTACTAAACGTAAGGGTGGCCAACATCATTGTCTTATTTCTTCATTGATAGGATGTAGCATATTCCAATGTGCATAAAGGTTTATCGATGATGTTTCCACAGAAGTTCAAAAGGACCTTCTATTATTGCTTCCTTTTCTATAGATTATTTTTATGCCTTTGAGCTTAATTCCAAGTCTATGTTTACCTACATAATCATATCCAAAGACCTTAAATTTTTAATTTAAATTTATAGGGAATTGTTAATTATTCATAAAACATTTACTTTAATGCTCAACCTAGTCCTTAACACTTATTCTAAGGCTTTGAACAGAGCTCTCCAAGGCTTCCCAACTAGGAACCAAAGACTACACACACCTTTGAAGATATCTAAGTTCACATATGGGATAAACTCTTGCGTCCAATGACTTAGCCATGAAAGTGATCCATGCTTCCCAAGCAAGCCCATGAGAAGGGATACTTAGCTAAAACATTTTCAAGGGTTTTTTCGTTTTATTTCCATAGACAAAGAAATCATTTATTAATTAAGCTAAGGTGCAAACTACCGCTTACGATTTCAAATATTTCTTATCCTAAATGTTCGCAAATATACACACATTTTTGCCTCCTATGTTATAAACTAAGATTGTGAGTAATTTCAAATACAATCATATTGACGCACATCAAATATAATTTTCAAAAAATAAATTTATAAAATAACGTAGAATCAAGTCTCAATTTGACACATTCCTTGGTTTGTTATGCCAAGAAACTCTTTGTCTATGCATGCAATAATTAAGAAGTGAATATTACATTAGATCCTTACTATCAAACATAAATTTTATTATTAATGAAAAAGAACACTAGAAGGCATCTTAACTTCTAGCAAGATATAATAACAAAACAAGAAAATTTTTTTCTAGGTTATTGATTACATTAATTAAAATTTTTCTTTTTGTTGGTTTTCCAATTTTCTAACAATAACCATGATAACCCTTGCTTGATGCATACATGCTTAAACAACCAACAAGGTAAAAAGAAGTAGTATGGTTTTAATTTGTTCCACATGATAATGTCTAAGATAAGGAGTGGTTTGCATCGACAAGTTTTTTTTTTAAAATTCATCATCTACATATATTTATAAAAAAATCAAAACATGCAACATAATTATAGAAACTACTTAGCATTCACAAGAAAAATGCAAATATACATTTTTGGCACGGTTCCACTATAAATATTACATAAGAAACAATGATAGTTGACCCATTTAGTTACAAAAAAATCTCCATTTGTCATGGGTAGAAGGCTTTTTCTCATTCTTAAGCATGTTTCTTGAAGAAGAATAACTAGTTTTTATCTTAATCAAATTTTCTTTGTTTCATATGCATTTTAACAAAGTAATTTCATTTTATATTTGATTATATCTTAGCTATATATTTTCTTACATCAAAGGTTTAACAATCCTTCTTCTTTATTGCTTAGCTTTATTTTCTACTTGGCATCTTCTTGATTAACTTCCCTAAATTACCCTTTTATGGTTTGATTTTCTTAATCGATTACAAACACATGTTAAGAGCTCATATAAACTTGGCCACACAAGCTTAAACAAAGGATTTACTATAAGATAAATAAGTTTTGTGTTAGGTGAGCCATAATTTACTCGTTTTAATTTACCCTCTTCTAATTAAAGTCTTTCAATCATCTTATCTATTACTATTTATTCCTATTTTTTAGGAATCATATCCATTTCCTATATTGTTTGCTAATGGTAAGGATGAGAGAAAAATCAAAATTTTAAAAAAAATGACAAACTCGTTTTAAAGCATTAAGCATAGTCAAGGCTAATGTGATACAACTCAAGTTTCATTATTATACCATTCTTGAAATTTAGAACTTCAGACTTCAAAATTCAAAATTCAAAATTAAACTTTCTTTTATTTAAATTTTAAAATATTCAAGTTTCAAATTTTAATTCATGAGGAAGCATATACATTAATGAACTAAATAGTAATAATATTTGTAAGAGTGCTAGGTCTAACATAAAATTTTTCAATTATAGGTAATAAAGTCCAATAACTACAATTGTCTTGCCCTTTGTTTTCATCAAAATAATGACAATGAAAATTGTTATCTATTGTAAATTAAGTATAATAATAATAGTTGGGATTCACATTAATATTGATTATTTTTTTCTCATAATAAAGGATTTAGGATTTTATAGTTATAACATACCTCTAAAATACATTCCAACCTACATTTTATTACCACATTATGAATTTTCGAATACAAGATTCTTGATGTCGTTCTTCTCCCATAATATTTTGATATTGTGTTTCTATGATTGTGTCAAGGCTATATAATAACAAAAGTTTAGCTAAATAATATAGATAGTTTATATTGACACGAATTGATGAACAAGTCAATATGACATTTACCAATTGTTGAGAAAGTAAGAAATAATGCCAACTAAATCTCAACATATCAAAAGTAGAAATTATTTTATTATATCAGTTATCAACTTATTGCATATATTAAAATAATAATAAAACAACTTGATAAAAAATATAGTTCACTAATTTATTGCACAAAAAAACAATTAGAGGGAGTTTAAGAAAGGGCTATAGTGACCAAGAGATTTGGAAGTTTATGCTTCATTAAATTTTTTTTTCTAATATTTTTCAAAAGATTGTTACTTATATATCTAATAATATTGAAACTGATAAAGAACTGCTTAGTTCTATGATAATGGGACCAATAAAACCTAAACTAGAGGGCGCTCTCAAATGCATTTGATTGCTAATTCAGGAACATTTTTGTTCCATAGAACTAAATCATTTCTTTATATCTTAAAATAACTTCAAGATAAAAAGAATTCAAGTTTGAACTAAATTAATAAATTAATAAGAATTTTTATTCTTTTTTCTATAGTAAATTAATATAGACATCAAGAACTTTAAATTGGACAAATTTCCCTTCAACAAATTAGGGCATAGTTAGATAGAGCTCTACCTATTGAAGAGATAGCTTGAGAGGTGACAAAACCATATGCTTTTCGTTTTGAAACCAATGAACTAGAGAATGGTAAATTATTTTGTGAAATAAGTTTTTAGGCAAATAGAAGTGGGATTTTTTCTTTTGGTAATTACCAAGCAATTAGGGCTAAAACAAAACAATGAAAATATTGTTAAGAATGAGGGTTTACTTGGTTGATTCTTAGAAAATAAGGTACAAAATGGGATAAACAAAACTCACATGCTTAATGACACATGTGTGCTACTACAAATGTCTTTCAAGTTATATTGTGAATTTGTAAATAAGCCCCTTCAGGAATTAGAAAATCAAGCATATTATAACGTTTGATTTGATCGAAATTTTAATTTGATATACTCAAACTAATAAACTATCATCCTATTCAACTTCAGTATGATGTCATAGCTCTAACATGAGTAATGGGAGGAGAAACATGAAGCTCAAAATTATCAAATAAATACTTTAAAAGAAGATTTGATCCACATTCTTGAATGGTGAAACATGAAACTCATGAAAATATATATTTTTAGTGGAACTATAAGTTCAACTTTGAAATTGTCATTATCTTATAAATCACAAACATGATTAAAGTGACACCATGACATAATCATCAGGGTTAGTTAGGACCTAAAAAATGTCAAACATAACAATAAAATATCAATAAAAAATGCTATTACAAGATATCTGTTTGAGGTAATGAATAATTTCATTAGATGTAGAGTACACATAATTTCACATTTCCATTTTCATGGTACAAACACCATAACCATAAAAGTGTAAAAGTAAATGAAGTAGAGTAAAAAGAAAATAACAATATTGAATTAATGAAAGGATGGCCTTTACTGATAGCTATAGTAAAGTGTAGCATTTTGAAGGTTTCATAAAAAATGTCAAACAAAAAGAATAATCATTTTATTTATTTGGTGTAACTTCATGAGCCAAATGGGAGGAAACTTTCACATATGATTTTGTGTGTGTGCGTGTGTATGTGTTTGTGTTTGAAGGGAGAAATCCTATAGGAACCTACCTCAATTTTTTTTGCATTCCCCATAACTAAAAACCCTACTTTCTTGTCCTTATGAGATTCATTTCAATACGAAATCCAATCTCTGAATTACGACATCCCTCGTTTTGCACTGCTCAAGACTTCAAGAAATTTCAAAATTAAGAAATCCTAATAGGGTTAGTTGTAATTAGACAACAATAAGCCAATTTGGATTAGCAAATTGTTATAAATAATACATTGGTAAAATGGAAGGAATTAATAAACAAGAAACTTTCCATAAATGAATATGAATAGGAAGATAAAAAAAGAAGAAAGGTTGTTTTTCCTAGTTGCTTTGATTTAGATAAATATTTTATTCAAATAAATATAGAACTAAAATAGATGGTTTTGTGCCTATTAATAATTTCCCTTCTATGTTGAAGCCAATCACTCAAATAGATTAGCCTAAATGAATAAGTTTGAATCTTAAGGAACTATATAGAAGTGTCATCTATCAAAATAATGCTTTTATTGATGTATTAGTTACATGTAGATTTACTGGCTAGGAATTAGTAATGTGTTAGGTGAGATTGGTATAAGTGACCATGGATAACTTCTTGATAATAGGATCCATGGACAACCCATGAGGGATTGTCATAATAGGCTTTACAACTAATTTTTTTAAATAATTGAAGGTAAGGTTGGAAGATTTCGTGACATTACTTGGTAAATAGGTAGATTAATTATGCGATTATTATGGTACTTTGCTTTCATTGCTTCAATGTGTATTACTTTGAGAAATAGATATAGAGCTCTTCCAAATATTTCTAATTCATCGTTTAATCAGACATGTCGCTTCTAACATAGCTATTGCTAAATGTAAAATTCAAAAATATGAACATATTGAATGGGAAAACATTGTGAAGTTATGTAGATGTGTCCTGTATTGTGGAGTAGAGTAAGAACCCAGCATATATTAGGCATATAGGATTTCCAACACACTTTAGTGGAGGGGCATGCTATTTATTTACAACCATTAGTTTGTATGGGCTTCAATGTAGACTTTAATGGTGATCAAATTGATCTTTATGTATCTTTACCTTTAGAAGGTCAAGCAGAAGTTTGTTTACTTATTTTTTCTGACATTAATCACTTTTTTCTCCAACAATTGGGGACCTTGTTTGTGTATCAATTCAATATATGATTATTGACTCTACATATTATTGATTGGGAATCCCTAAGGTATTTGTACAAATTATTATAGTCAATGGAATGAAAGTTGTAGAAACGATAAGAGGGGCACAGTTGATAATAAAGACTATCATACAAAAGAGAAAGGGCCATATTTTTCAACTTCTTATGATGCACTTGGACCTTATCAATAAAAAGGAATCCATTTGGACAACCATTTTTAGCTTTAGTAGAAAATAAATCGTTGCATAGTTAGCTTAAGGAAAGTTCAAATGAATTTCGATATGAATCTTTTGTAATCAAAATAAGATTTATATACACCATCAAATAGCAGGAAGTATCAAAGAGAATCTTATTTTATATGCATATAAATGACTATTGGTCACCTTCTTTTTGGAAAATAGATGAATTGGTATATGGTATATTGTTTTCTCCCGGCCAACTCATAAGCTATCTAACTTAAAAATAAAAACTACAAAGAATTTATTAAATGAATTTGCAATCGTGATGCCTAGACTTGATGGAATTTTAATTTCCTTTTAAGTTTTGTGAGAACAATGATTTAGGGATTTTTTTGAATCACTATCCTAATCTCATTATTGAATCTAACCTAATGGAATAAGGAGGTTGTTGTGGTTGAATGGGTAGATTTGGCCTTTCAAAATTAGATCATAAATATTAATATATCATTTTAGAATGGCATGCACATCACATATCCTTGTTCAATTAAGTGCTTTGGGTTTCCAAGGAGCAACTGTTACATCTATTTAATTACGAATTCATGATCATGTCACCATCAATATGAAGGGATGGTTGGTTCAAAATAATGAACAAATTGTTTCATTTTGAGAAAATTATCATTATGAGAATGTACACATGGTTAAAAACTTATATCAATCTATTGAGATGTTGATGCTTGAAGTGAGTATTAGAGATGAAAAATGAATCTTTAGTTTTGGATGATTGATCCCTCTATGCCAATCCATATAATATCCTTTTCATGGGTTATAGCAAATGCATCTTAAGTACATCAATTGGTAGGTATATGAGGATTAATGTTAGATCCTCAAATACAAATGATTAGTTTACCCATTCAAAAAACTTACAAGGGCTTTCTTTTATTGAACATATAATTTCTTGTTGTGGAGGTTACAATGGAATTATATAAACCATGGTATGAACTTTAGATGCTCGAAATCTCAGGCACAAACTTGATGAAGTACTTCAATAGGTTCTTTACATAGAATGAATTGTACTATTCATAGTATATCCATGAGTGGTTAAAATGGGATTAAGGGCAAATTTTTGTCCAAACACTAATGGGTTGTGAATTAAGAGAAAATGCATATATCAGTCCTTGATGAATAACTATTGAAAAATCAAAAAATTGGAATTGAGCTTTTGAATTAATCAATTATAATTTGAATACACGCAATACATTTCATGACCCCTTTTACTTGCAAAACAAAGTGTGTTAGATTAGTTAATTATGATATGGTGGGAGTCCTACTCATGGGGACCTCGTTGAGTTGGGAGAAATTCTATGCTTTATTGTGGCTTATTTCGTTGGGGAACCATATACTCAAATAACATTAAGAACTTTTTAGACAAGTAGAGTATTCACAAGTGGTACTATAGAAAATGAACAAGCTCCATTTAATGGAAAATTCAAATTTGAAAAGTATTTTATTATCTAGAGAGTTAAAATACTCTAGATAATGTGAATATTTTAACTAAAAGTCTAATTTTAGTTCAAAATGACCAATATGTAGAATAAAAACAAGTGATTACAAAGTTTTGTCACTGAATGTACTTTTCATTTTAAGAGGGTTTAAAAACATATTTTTTCTAAGTTAGTAGGAGAAACGGATAAGGTAATTAATGTACCATGTGCTAGTATTTCCATATAGTAATATTCATTTATTATCAAAAGCAAGTCTTTTATGGACATTAACAAAAGGAACGTAAAAATAAACCATAATGTCATTTTCCTTTCACAATGATCAAAATCAAAAGAATAATTATTTTTTAGAAGAAAGATGCATCTTTGCTTCCATAGCTAAAAATAACCAAGCTAAACATAAGTTTTTTGATAGTTTTTGGAAAAAAGGACAAGGAAACTCTTAAAAATTCAAATTTGATCAATTTTTATCTAATGGCCATAAGAATCTCATAAATTCTTGTATCTATCAAGATAGTTTCAACTATTCCTTTGGGAAAAAGAGAAGAAACAGAGAGACAATCTCATTATCAATCGATAGTTGATTGTTTGATGAACATTTCATGGAGTGTTGGATAGTCTACTATGTTATTAAGCCATAATCATGGTGCTTTTCTTGATGATAAGAACCTCTAAGAATTATTAAAAATAGTTTGAGTGAATTTTTGGTTTTAAATAATTGATGCTTATGTCTTTAGCTAAATTTAAAAAAGAAGAAAAATGAGGTAAAATCTCACAAAAATCATCTCGATCAGAGTTAAAAATAACAAAAGAGTATATTTTAAAATTAATTTTAAATATTTCATTTTTGTTTTAAATAGAATGTTAAATTTTATTAAAATCATTCATAATAGGTAAAAAAAGTAAATTATATTTAAATTAATTATTTTTGAAAATTCTTATTATTCAAAAGTCTAGACATTATCTTGTTGTTCAAATAATTGTTTTGTTCTTTATCGTATATTTGGAAATCTATTTTCAATAACTTATTGAAAAGGTATGTTTTAACTATAATAATTAATTAGTTAAAATAATAATTTAATTAAAATAGCAAACAAGAAAAACTTTTTTTAATAAGAACAAAAAGTGTCATGTTAAAGCACAATGCCAAAATTTATTTAACTACAACTATCATGCTAAGAAAATAACTGCCATGATTTATTTTTAATTATTTTAAATAAAAAACTTATGTCTCATTAGTCATTCATCAAGCATAAGATTTTTATTTATATTAACTTTAACTATTGTGACACAAAATTATTTTGTTATATTGTTAATTGTTTTTGTTGAAATGTCGTAGTAACCTTCTCCAATTTTTTAGTTATGAGGATTTATTCTACTCATTGTTTGGCAAAATTATTTATATTAGTTCTGGTTTTTCTTAGTTTTTATCGAGGGAAGAGATAGAATTGATTTTAGGTCAAGCTACCCAAAAAGTGTTTGCGTGCATTTAATATATTTTCTTTATTTTTCTTTTTCAAAAGTTTCATAAAACTTTATAATCAAAAAAGTTTGTGTCCCAAAATAAAATTAATATTTCTGCAAAATGACATTTAAATATGTTCTTAACTTTATTAACAAAAATACTTCAGTGCATTTTCTTTAAATGTTCTCTATGAATCCAAAAATTTTATTCTTAACAATTTGCCCACTTCTTAAGAACTCTCTTGAACCATACTTCAATTGGTGTGAGAACAACATTTCCTTCTAGCAAGAAGAAGTTGTGTAGTTGATCCATTACTCAAATTAATGTTTTAGGAAATTTGTGTGAAGGTGCATTTTCCAATAGACCACCATACTTTTTTGACAAGTCTTATCTTTAGAAAAAGATTAGGCCGACTACTTATTTAAAATTTGTTGATAAAGAAATATGAGAAATAATAAAAATCATATTTACTTTTTCCTATAGAAAATAGACGGTATTTTGATACAAAAACTATTTAGCAAAATAATTCAAAAGGAAAAATACAACCTATAATTAAATGATTGAGTTATAAGTATTTTATATTATTAACGTTGGGTAGATTTAAAAATCTACTAGGATCTAAATTGTAGCCAACAATACAGAACATACTTACTAGATTATTAGAGAATACAAAAAAATAATATGTATTAATTTGAGTTAAGTAACAAGTATGTTATTTTAGAACTATGCAAATATTGGCATTTTAAAGTTATGTATATTGATAAATCGAGTTTTACTAACATGTAAATTTTTTTTCCAAAATATTAAAAGCACAAAATAACTTATTAGTGTTACAAACGTTTTATTAATGCAAATATGACCAATGAGTAATGTTGATATAAGAAACTACAATATTTAAAAAATTATGTTAGTCTAACAAAATTTTAAAAATTCAACATAAGTTCAAAAAGAAAATGAAGAAAAGGAGACAAAATTTATTTACTTATGCAATACATTAAAGGCACTCTTTAGGAATGAAAGACGAATGGTATCTTATTGATTTGAAAAACTTTTAAAGAGTTAAAAACATACAAAAACAAAATACGACAAAGGAATAATCTAAACTTTAAAAATAATGTGCATATCTCACATACAAATATGTATATAGAAAACATAAAAATTAATCTAATAGAAAATTTTAAAAATTATCAAAAATTTGCATAACCAGTAGTTTAGTAGAATAGAAATTTATTAGATTGATAAGTTCACCAATCCTAAAATTTTAATGATGCTTGGAATGGATGTGGTGAAGGCCTATGGACATGTGGCATGGCCTTCATCTTGTCATATCAGCTATGGGTATCACTAATAACATGCAAGAATTTTCATTTTTATTATTTTATTTTTTATTGTGCAAACATTTTTTATTTTATTTAAATAGAATAATAAGTATCATTAATACTCTTCACACTTAAAAAGCTTTTTCCAAAGCATTCTTACAATTTTGGAAAAGGTAAGAAAATTTATTATTTATATAATTCATCTTTAACCATTTTATTATTCAATAGTTTTTGTGATTTTTTAATTTTCGAAAATTTTTATTATCTTTATTTGATTTTTATATGCCTCTTTTTTGAATGTAAATTCTTTTTATGTTTCATCATTCAATCATAATTCTAATTAATTTAAAATTTTATTTAAAAGATTCTTTTCATTTCTTTCTTAATAGATTATTCATCTACATTAACCTATTGTAGCATTAACTATAAAGTAATTTTGGACAATATTTGTAAATAGATTAGTTATTTAATATTTTTAATTACTTAATGTATTTCTTATATTTGTAGTTATACGAAAAGTTTATTCAAATTTCAATTTTTTAATTTTAATAAATAAAATAGTTTATTTTTTCGAAGTACTTTTAAATCTTTAATGGTCTAACTAAATTAAAAATAAATTAAAATATGAAATTTTTTTTTATACAACATAAAAAGCTTTTTATAAACCTTAGAATAAAGTCAAATAAGGTAATATAAGTTATTAGTTAGAAAATTTTAAAAATAGCATTGCACTAATTTATCTTATTTATAATTTTCATTGTTTTTTGCAAACATTAAACCAAAAAAGTATTCAAGTAATATAAAATATTTACAAAAATGCTATTAGAGTTGATAAAGTAATAAAAAGAAGTGCAATATGATGAACAAAACTAAAAGTTGAAATTACATATCAAATATTTAAAAAAGTTATTTAATCCTTAATATTATCAATATAAAATTTAAAAATATCATAATAAAAGTAAACCATATTCAAAAACAATTTAAATAATACACGTATATCGGTGTAACGAAAAAACAATTTAAAATTCTATATGTCAGTAGTTTGTTAAAAACTTAATCTTATGATAAGATAATAAAAAATATTTTTTTGTTGAAATGGTGAGAATAAGGTAAAGTAACTAAGATACTTTTAAATAATTAGTAATCATTAGTTAAAAATTATGTCATCAAAAATTTTTGTGCTTACATAAAAACATTAACAAATTTATATGTTGATAACTTTGTGCATAATTATGAAAAGAATACTTTTTCATTAAAACATATGAAACTTGATTCTTAATGAAAAAGTAATTTTGCATGCCTAAACTAATTTTTCACATAAATGTGTTAAATATTTTAGATTAAGTAGCTCAAATATGTTTTATTATTATTATTATAACTGCACCATATGCATTGACTAGTAAGAAAAATATTTTGTAAAGTGTGATCTTTCCTTAGTTGATAAACAAGGTTAATGTGTGTTTAATGGAAAACTAGTACAAGAATGGCCATTGAAATTGTATTGTATAATTTGTTGAAGCTGAAAATAAGCAATCTCAAAAGTGGTAATAAATTTAGAGGGTACATGGTTTTAGATTTTCTTATAGATTTGTTTTAAATTTGTTGTAAGTCTTTAATGCATAACAATAAAGGGGCTTCAGGAAAACTTTACACCACTAGTTTCACTGTGAACATTGCATATATTATCCATTAATAATGATACTGAGTTCCGTCTAGTTTTGTTAGAGCTTTGTAGAATTTTAGGATTTGTAAAAAATGAAAAATATTTGATAGAAGACTAATGAAAACAAATTACATCAAAAGATCTTTCACTTAATTGCCTTCATTGTATAGGTGCCCAAATTTAATTATTTTGAAGTTTAGTAAAACTTAGAGGCTAAGTGGCTTGAGATTTACTTATAAAGTTTTTTTGAATTTGTAAGATATCTTCAATACATGGCGATATATGAACATCTAGAAAGATCTACCCCTTTACTTGCATTACAATCATTCAGTATACTAATGTTTTGAAATTTAAGAAAATTTTAAGTCTTTAAGACTACATGAAACTTTCCAATCTTTCATGTTAAAAAAGTAGTGGTAAATATTTGAATAAAAATGAATACCTAATTTCTAATACTAGTTTTGTCAAATTGCTAAATTGTTTTAAAAAATCGATTTTAAAAACTTTGTTGTAGTAAGCAAAATATTTTAATTACAAAATGTATTGATAATAATTGTTTTGACAATTTAGGGCATAGCAATTGTATCATTCAAATGCTAACCATAAAATTATAAAATGATAAAAATTACAATATTAGTAGCTCGATAATAACATTTCAATGTAAATAAAAAATTTGAATTCTTAATACTATAAGAAATCATGTAAAAACTAATTTTCTATTTGAACATTCTAATTATTCAATATTAAATATATGAGAAGTATTTTATTATTAATACAACTATTTTATAAGGAGTTTTACAAAAGTTTAGGAATTATTATCTTGTTTATCATTTTTGTAATTATTAACAAAGAAGAATTAAAGTGATAAGAATAAAAAATGTAAAAGTAGGAAAATTATATTATAAGTGTAATTTAATAATTAAAATGTTCAAAAGTTTTGCATAATATATTAAAAAAAACTTGTTTTGAGTCATTGTAAAGAGAACTTCATAGTTTAAGTAAAAATACAAAGAATATTAAAATATAAAATTTTATCATTGAAATAGAGAATAGATCAAATTAAAACCTTTTTTCATGTCTAATTTACAAAAAATATTCTTCCAGTGAAAATGCTAAGGTGTTTAGAAATATGAAATATAACATAATGAATTACTTCAACATCTAAAGGGTAATATTAAGTGCATAAAAGGTATATAAATTGTCTTGCAATGAAGAAATGTTTTAAAAGCAAGGAATACAAAGGCAAATAAAGATACTAGTTAGCCAAATATAAGCTTTATAAAAAACATGATCAGTAGTTGCAATAAAATTGGAAAATATTTTTTTCTTAAACAAAATATTTAAGAAGACGTGGCATTGGTACAATTGGGACTATATCAACCATTATGTTAAATGTGGTTTACAACATTCATGTTAGTCAACAAGAGCTTGCTACTTGTTAGAAAAGTGAAACTCAATGTACACAAAAGTTGTATGAGGGAGTTGTTTATAGTTGTAGGAATCATTCGGGATTAGAAAGGAAAAATATTAAAATTTCTTGCCTAATTAGATGTTCATTGCTCTAATATGGAAGCAAGCATCCTTCCAATCACTCAGAGTTTGGAAGTGTAAATGGCAATAGGTTTGCATGCTAATGACAGAATTCAAGCACATCACATATCTTAGAATGGTTCTAGGCCTCCAAAAACTTCCATTAATGCTAGAAAAAATACTTATCAAATTAAGGAAGTGATCAAAGCAATTAAGGTGGATTGGTACACCAATTATATTTAGGGCAACCATAGAACTAGAAAGATTACAAAAATTGTTGGTCAATCAGATAACAAATAGAAAAGATATTGTTATAATATTTCATTATAAAGTAAGACCATATTGAACATGGATAAAAGTCAATTACCATACATTCATAAATAGTAACAGGCATAAAGTTTGATTTTTTTGTCACAATGATAAGATGCTAAATTGCAAAAGTTTGTTGTGCCACTGCAAAAAAACCAAGCAAATCTTATTAGACAAATTTTCAATTGGTCATTTCCCATCATAAAGTTTTGAATTGTTAACTACATTGTCCTGATATAGCATATTATCAATATAGACAACTAAGTCTGAAGAAATACCATTCACAATAGTGCATCGTCAAACTTGAATGATTATTGCTACATTGTTTTAAATATAAAATTTTTTATTTAAGAAATGTTACAAAGTTTTATCCCAATAAATCCTATGGATGATGTAGAGAAAAAAAATGCCAACATAGATAATATTCAAGTGTATACTAAAAGTACATAATTCTAATAAATCATATTGAGAAAGAAAAAATCATTTTTCTTAGAAAATTTCACAAAAAAAGCGAACGTACATATTTATTATTCTAATGTGAACAATAAAAAAGAATTATAAATGTTCAATTCGACATAAAAAATTAAATTTTTTTTAATTTGCTATAAAATTTTGTAAATATGTATAGATTCTAAAAGGAAATTGATAACTAAAGAATGGAGAAAATAATGTATAAAACACTAAATAAATATTAAATAACAATAACATTACAAGATTTGAAATGCCAAAAATTATGACTAGTAAATTATAATGGGAATAATTTTTGCAATTGCAAAAAGTGTAAAAAATTGTGAAAGTTAAAAGCATTTAGTTATGAAAAAATATCAAATGATTAATATAATTTTAAAAAAATATTAACATAAACTTAAATTAAATTATACTTTTTGTTGTGTAATATATCATTATAATTGTTGATAATAATTTTAAATAAGAAAGTTTTGTGAAGAAAAAATATTTATAAAAAAATAAAAATATTAAACTACATAATGTTTTTAAGACAATAAAAAATCTGAAACATTTATTACTATTAATGCAACTTGTCAAAAACTAATATTTTATATGCAAAATAAAAATATATCGAACTTTTTTTACCAAAATTTTATTTAATGAGAAAAAAATTTTATTTTATCAACACAAGGGTACATGTATCACACATTTAAGATGCAAGCATATAAGAAAAAGTGTAACTTAAATATAATAATAATTACAAATCTAAAAACATATATTAAATATTCTTGTTTCTTTCATAAAATATTAAAAATGATGTGCATCAATTTCTTTTGCACAAGAATATTTTGACATATTTATAAATTAAGAAACAAGATAGTAATTAGTTCAGCCAAAAATGAGAAATATTTAAACAAATGCAATTGTTTGTTTGAAAATAACAATTTTGTACAATAATTTGGGCTACTGCCACATTTTTTAGGTTTATTAGATTGTCATGTAAACTTAATTATTACATTAGTTAACCTTTTATTATGTTAGTTTGGTGTAATTAGAGGTTTTATAATATTCAAATTGAAATAAACAAAGAAAATTGTTATTATATGATAATTTATTATTGCTATTAAAAAATTATTTTTTATATTATAAATTTGAAAAATAATGAAATATATTTACTTATAATTTCACACTTTTTATTCTTATTAATGTGTATAACATGCTTTGTGACATTATACACATATAATGATAATAACTTTTGATAGTTCTTTATATTTATTATATTTTTTTAAATACAAAAATTTTCTACTTATGTTACTTTATAAAATTGTTTATGCAATGTCATCATTTATTGTTATAGATATTTTTGTAAATTTTTATTATTTGAAGTATATTAAGAATTTTAAATTTTTATAGACTTTTGTATTTTATTTTTATTCTTGAATGTTTTCATTAGAAAGGCGTGCTGGTAAATTTTGTTGTCTTAGATATAATTTGAACAATTTAATTTTTTAATAATATTGATGTTTTATAAAATTTTTTAATTCCATTAATGTATTTTGAAAATTTACTTTTATGAAAAAAAATCTTTTCTTGACATTTACTAAATAATTTTAATCAATTGTGTCATTTTTATAATTTTTTTCTATAATATTTTATATTTTTTATATAAAAATCATTAATAAGAATTTAAAATATTTAAATTATTTTAAAATATGTTAAGGTTGCATGAAAAATAAATCTTAAATTAATAAGATAATTGAGAATGAGAAATAGGAAGTCATCATGATAATACCTCAACCAAAATAATTAATAAATTAAGTATTATAAGTTTTTTAAGATACAAAAGTTGACCATATTATATGACAATTGCAATTTATAACAGTAATATAATAACACTAAATATTAAGCTTTGTATAAAAATGTATTAAAAAAATCAACAATAGAAAATCATCTATAAATGTACGAAAGCTGTTCACAATAATATAAGATAAAAGAAAGAAAAGCACAAATATTTGTACAATAAAACTATTAAAAAACAACTTTATTCACAAATAGGATTTTTTAACTTAGAAAATTTCATATAGATAATTAAAATCCTCATATTATTCTAATTGCATTAAATTTTCCAATAAAAACTTATTTAAAAAAGTACAATATTTTTAATATTTATTTTATTATAATGTCAATTGATTGATGAAAATATTTAAAACCATGCACACTCTGCATGCATGTGGGCAAGTGTAAAGAATTTAAAAAATAATAGCTATGAAAATTTATAAAATAATTTCAATAAGTTGCAAAAAAAATATTTGATTTTAAATATTGACTGATATTCAAAATGTTTTGTAAAATAAAAATTTTTTGATATAAGTCTCCAGTTGTTATTATATTTTAAAACCATAAGATTTTGTAAAACATATATCTAATTTTGGGAAATAGTTGTCTTATAGTTACAGCCACTATAGGTAAAATCAAAAAACATATATTAGTTGTACTAAAAAGTTAAAAGATATTAAAAATTTCATTGTAGTACATTGAGAAAGGATTTTCCTAATCATCTAAGGCTAATAAGACTTAAATTTCATAAAAGTGTTTTAAAAAAAAGTTATATCAATCATAAAGATAACAAGGTGCATGGAATACTAGAAATGATATTTTTGTGAAGTTGACAAAAAAGATCTACATATGATGAGCATGGCAAATTTTTGGAAAAAGTATTACCTAAAATAAGAAATTAATTAAAAGAATATAAAATGTATAAAAAGACAAAACATTTCTAAAAACTTAATGGAAACTATTTTAGAAAATAAATAATATAAAATACAATTGCATAAATTATTCAAAACAATATAAAAATTATCTATTTAATAAAATGAGCAAAATGATTAAACGTTATCTTTTTTATGGAAATTTCGATATATCAATATAATTTTACATGATAGTGAACATTTTTAATTTTAAAATGTCCAAATAAAAAAAGTCGACAATAAAAAAAAATATGCATAGTTTAGCATTTCAATAAAATATAATATAGTATAAAGAGATCATAAGAAAACATAAAATTTCATAGCCAAGTAAAAATGACTTATTGTAAGCAACAATGTTTAATAACATAAAAATATATACAACTTTTAGAATAATATAATTATAAAACACTCAGTAATTATTTGAACAAAATTTAAAAAACTCCTTTTATTTTTTTATAAATATGCTTGATAAAAAAATATCTTGAATAATAAAAGATTTCTTTTATTGTTACAAGCATCATAATTGAGTTATTACAACTAACAAGTGCTTCTACCAATTAAAAAGCTTGTATAAATCTTTAAATCAAATAATTGAAAATTAACCATGATAAATGTAATAAAGAATTGTCAAAAAAAGAAATTATCTTTGACTAGTATTGCAAAAAATTAAAAATATCAAAAGAAAATTAAAGAAGTTAACAAAATAAGAAAAAACAATGACCATGTTGTATGTAAAAATGTCAAAAAATATAAAAATTAAAAAACAAAGAACATAACGTAATAACTAAAATATTAAAAATTATTTTAATGTCTTATTGAAAAAAATATTCTTATTTTGAAAAGCATGACAAACATTTAGTAAGAGATGAAGTCAACAAACATGTGAAATTTGTTATAATTAATATGATTCAAAATATAAAAGACTAGATGGTTGAATTATGTATTTATCAATTTTTTAAATTCTAAAATTTTATTCGAAAAATTTTTATGCCTAAAAATAAAAATTATTTCTTTAAAATATTATTTTTTGAAATGAGATTGTCCAACATTAAATGAAATACACAAGGAGTTTTAAATTGTTAAATCAAAACTTGTGCCTACATCTACCCCTGATTACTAATCAAAACTCACTCATTTTCATGGTGGCTAGTAATGAAAATACATACAGATACTCCAATGAGACACCCAATTCCACAAAAATTTATGACTATACGAAACAATTTGCAGATTTTACAATTTTTGCATAAAAATAATTTCTACATTTTTAAATCTTTAATAAAAGTGTTGCACAACTAATTGCTAAAAATGGTTCCTGTAATAGCTCAAATTAGTTTTTTTGAAAAATAGCCATCATAGGTAATATGAACAAAAATGATGGTACAACTACTGTTTCATTATAGCTGCTCGAAGCAAATACTTTTTGATTTGAGTAATTGATAAAGGGTTTATATTTAATCATAATGGGATAAGATCTAGAACATCAGATTAAAAAGCTAGATCGAAGGTGATGTTAAATTAGTTATTATTGATGAAGGGAGAGAGACATTAAGCAGCTTAATCAAAGATTCCAAATGAATGGCTAGGTCTAAGTAAACATTTCACCAATGCTGGCATAATCAAGACCATTTGATAGACAAAATATGCGATCAATTGATGCAAAAAATGCTAAGTTTGGCAACAGCATTTTTTTTGTCTCACATTGCAAAATTGTTCATCCGACTTATGCTAATAATATCTTCGTTATGATTTAACCTATTAAGGTAGGCGATTCCATAATGTTCTTAGAAAGTTATGACCTAGGTCACTAATTCATATACGTAAATATGAGTTTGACTTATCCCAATTGCTTAACAAATTCATCAGTCCCTCCTGACTCCCTATGATTAAGCTAGTTAAGCAGTTATGCCCTAAATAAATGGACCCAAATTTGCTACAAGACTTATGCCTTAAATCGATAATATGAGCAATCCTACCTCGATTTTTGTAGAGCTCCTAGTGTGCGGCTGTTCATGTCCCATGCCTATATTATGAACCATAGACCTGGCTCATGTCCTTTAGGCTTTGCGGTGCAAAAAATATTGAAAAGATTACAAAAATTATATATATGTGTATATATATATATATATATATATATATATATATATATATATATATATATATATATATATATATTATTTGAACAATTAAAAGATTTTAAAAAGTCAAATATCTTAATTAAAAAACAAATACTACTTAAATACTAGTTAAATACAACTTAAATACACACTTAAATATAAAAAATGATAATCATTTATGCCATAATTGTATAGAAATTACATGATTTATGAAGCTTTCCATAAGGATTTAGAAATATACTTTTTTGTGCATTAGCAACTCCATAAATCCAAATATTGTTGGCTCCAAAGTTAGTAATTTAAGCCATCTAAATTTTATTAATTACTTAAGCTGTAGCTTTGCTCCAAGAAACTCAAACTACTACCATTAATCTTGAAATTTGATAAATATAATACAAAGCTCAACAAAGTGTAGGAAAATATTTTGACTGACTTTATCGTCATCACATCAAATATACAACAAAATTAATTATAAATATGATTTTTTAATATCTTAAAAAGTTTTACACAAAATAATAAAAATTATCGCAATAAATATATATTATGTTTTTTAAAAAACCTTTATATAATATAAAATGAAAAGCTTCAAAAAAATTATTTTATGTATTTTAGAATAAATACAAAATAGTTTTTCACAAATAAAAAACTGAAAAATTTCAATAGATACCTAGCTAAAATTTTAAAAATTTTGGGTACATACAAATTTAAAACAACACTTTGTGATAATTTGATCAAGAAAAATTTATTTGAAAACAAATGTATTAAAATTAAAAAACATTATGATAAAAATTTATCAACAGTATAAAAAAATATTTTAGTGCAAAAACACGTTTTTAATGTGAAGAAAAACACAACTACTATTACTATTAAATGTTTAATGTATAACAAATTAGATTAGCATTTCAAATAAACAGGACAATTACATTCAATGTTTAATAATAAAAAAATAAATTAGAATCATAATAACAGATAAAAAGTAGAAAAGTATTTGAAATTAAAATATTCAAACATGCATCACATTCAACAAAATGGATTCTTAAAAACCATAGGCATGCTAATCTTTATGTTACCTAAAACCATAGACAATTATGAGAAACAAAATGTAAATAATACTGTAGATTTTTAAATCGTTAAATACAACTATGAAAGGAATTGATGATGAATAATGATCACAAAAAATATGAAAGAATTGAAAAGTTAAAAATTAAAGAAACAATAACAATATTAAAATTTTTAATAAAAAAAATATGTGATATAAATTTTTTTTTCTTAATATAGGCTTAGTGAACACTTTTATGTATGTTAAATAAGAAAGAATAAAAAAATAATATGAAATTATTATGATACATAAAGTTTACAATGTAAAGTTTTGACTACATGACAAAAATAAAATATTACTTGTAGTTTGCTAATGCAAGATACCATTGTTGTAAATTTAATACAAAAAAATATTTTAAAATAAAAAGATTTCAAGAATTATCGAAAGGGATAAACAAATAAAAATTTTAAAAATACTGCAATTGTTAAAAATAAAAATATTAAAAACAATGTGTATAACTTGTCAACAATATGTTATTTAAAAATGTAATAAAAATAGTAATTTACATCTAATGAAAGGAGATATATCTTGTGAATAAAATATTAAAAAAAGTACTAAATATTTACCAATAAAATAATTTTTAAGCATTTTTCATATTGTTGTAAATAAAAATTGAATATAATCAATCAATTATGACATGTCTACTTGAATTACAATCCACATAATATAAAAATAATATCATGTATTTTCAAAGAAAACTTGAAGATATTGGAACAAAAAATTACAAAACTGAAATAACAAGTTATATTAATAAAAAATTTAAATGTAAAAAATTACTTATATTTTCTATTTTTTTATATTTTATTAAAGCTCATTTTCCTATCAACATTATATGAATTAAAACATGAATTTCAAATAACCAAAAAGATGTAATTAATATATTAGAAAAAACACTTTTAATAAATAAATAAAAAAATAAACAATTTGATGAAAGCTATGCACAAATCCTATTTGAAACTATTATGGCGAGCAAGGAAACTTTTAAATTAAAATAAAAGTCCCCACAAAAACAAAACATTACTTAATCATAAATAATACATATAATAAAATAACAATGACAAAAAATTATAATTAAATAAAAAAAATTTATTAAATGAAAGGAGATATATGTAATATAAAGAAAAATAATTAAAATTTGTAAAAATAGAACATTACCAAAAAAAGCTAGAAAACAAATGTTCCAAAAAAAAATATAAAATATGAAAAATTTAAAATGAATAATAATCAAATTAAATAGATCACAAAAAAAATAAAAAAAAAGATGTTTAAAAAAATTACTCATTTGTCATACCTGATTACTCATTTGTCATACCTAATGGAAATTTATGATATAATACTTTAATATATTGCTGAAATGAAATAATTTTTGTTAGTAAAGCAATATTTTCAAATGTTAAATTTTTATAATAAAATATTAAATATAATATATATTACTAAGAAATTTGACATTTCAAAAACTTAAGAAACTATAGATCAAGATTTAGTTATTCCTTTACACAAATCAAACACATGAGCATTACATTTTGTGTAAAGATTATCTTTAACATTAGATTAAAAAATGAAATTAAAAAATACATAAATTTTTTTTATTAATATTAAAAAAGTAAAGGTCATTAAAATATCCACATAGTATATTAACAAAAATTTTTGTTAATAATGCAAGAAAAAAAACATTATGTTGTAAAACAAGAAATTTAGAAAGTTGAAAGGTAGAAAAAAACTGTAATAATGAAACAACTAAAAAAAAATAAAAAAATAAAGGTGTAAATAGATTTTAGAAATAATATTCATAATATTTAAGTCTTAAAAAATGTCCAAAGACCAAAGTTGTTATTTGAAAATAAAAAACAATTAAACTTTTAATTATTTTAAATAATAAAATGTTTATGCGATTAAAGTGAGAAAATTATCCAAAAGTAAAAAAGTTTACATGATTCACTAATAAAATATTTGTTAAAAGTTCAATTTTTGTTATATAATATGTGAATTTATTGATTATTCAATTAGAAGTAGGCATGTTATGTGATATAATTAAATGATATAAATCATGACATTCCCTAAAAATCTCCCAAGTTACAAAAATTAGAAAATAGTATGAATATTAATAAATAATAGAAATTTAAAGTTATTTATTTAATATATTCATGAGACAATATTCTGACTTCAGCATCAACAAAAAGGTTTTCTTATTATTACAAACAGAAAAGAATTAAAAATTTTAAATTATATTATTTTAAGGAATAATTAACTCATTAAAAAAATATGATGATATAATTTTAATAAAAAAAAGAAAAATTATCTAACAAAAGATTTGATAATCTTAAAAATGCGTTAGCATGTATTTTTTTTATTAATGCAATCCTAATAAACATAATTTTGTAAATAGAAATTCTTATGAATTTTAACATATAAATATCTCATTATTGTAACATAACATTAAAAATTTTAGAAACTATGTGCATACATTGTGTAATAAACTTGTCTAATTCTAACAACAAATTCAAAAAAAAATCCCACAAAAATAAAAATTTTCGATATCTAAGGGAAATTTAAAACCTTAAAATTTTTTTTCTGTTGTGGTGGACACAAAATATTGTCTCGATAAATAATTAATGATATTTAATATTAAAAAAAATTAAATTAAAAAACATTAAAATCATAAGGAATAGTATAAAAACTATATCAATGCACAAATCGAATAAAAAAAATACAAAATGAGATGGATACATTTGAATTTCAATTTTTAAATCCAATTTTGTAAAGTAAACTAAAAAACTATTTGAGATAGCTCTCTAAAGATGATATCCTGTAGTTATTTGTTGGCCTATTATGAATATTTAGTAATAACTAATGAAAGTAAAAAATTGCGATGCAGCATAACATACATGCACCTTAAGTTTCACTTAAGATTGATGGCTCGTCTTAGTGGCTTCATTAACTTCCTGATCTAGGGTTGAGTGGGTTTGCTTCAAATGTTGTTGCTAAACAATTTCATGATCTTATGTTCACTATATTTTAATTAGTAAAACTATTAAACATTTCCATTGTAGATAAGTTGTAGTTACTTAAAAAAATGAAGCAATTATCCCAATTAAACCATTTTCTTAAGTTTCAATTAACATGTTTAGCTCTAGAACACATGATATTCAACAAAAAATATCATAGATTAAAAATATGTGATATAAATTATGAAAATAAGTTTAAAATAAGCTTAATATTTTCCCTAATTTATGGTCATCAAATATGATGACAAACGTTACATATGTACGATCTAGTTTTTGAATTAATTTATTAGTAAAAATTAGAACTATAAATTGGTCATACATTTAAAATGATCTCATTATGTATATATGACTATCATTTGAGATAGAAATATATAATGCGAATATAGTTTTACAGGGTAACTATCTTGTCACATTCTTTTTGATGTTCAAAAAGTTGAGTTCTCCAACATACGATATTTATACCAACCCTTTTTCATATGTGTAAAATTTTTATTTCCTATGAGAATCTGAAGTCTTTACTAAACTATAATTGACTTGAACATGTATGATATAATTGTAACTTTGATATTGTCACTTAACATTCTATGAGAAACCTCTTATTATTAGTAAGTTCTATCTTCCACATAAGGGTAGGCATTTTGTTTTGTGTTTTTGCATAAGTTTTATATGAAATAGTACAAAGTAGGATGTTTTACTTGTGTGAATCATTTGTTTTTATTTACTGCATAAAGGACTAAAGAAAAAAAATGTTACAATGTCATTATAAAAAATATCATATTCTCATTATGTGTATGACTTTTTTATTATGGTAAAATTTGTTAACAAAACATTATCATATTATGGTGTGAATATATGGTACAAAAAATTCCTAATAGATCTACTTATATGTCCCCCTTTTTATATATTTAAGACTAACTTAGCTTAATGTAGTAAATTTCTTATGCTTGTACAATTTGAGTGATCATTTAGAACAAAAATTAGAAACATAAAAAAGGCAATAAAGGTTTTCATTTTATTGTCTCTTAATTTATGTCAAACTTGCATGACAAACTTATGTTGCAAATATGCAAATATGAAATGGCGAGTTCATTAAGGTAATGAGCTCTATCTAACTATTACATTAAAACTATCTAATGATTGTATGTTTATTAAAAAATTACTAAATTCATAATGGCTAGTTTAATCACTCTAGGAAAACAAATAAATCTATTAGACTTGCTTTTAAAAATGAGTGGTTCATTAAGAATATAGGTACGACTTTTTTTTTATCTTAGAATAGATGGATGATCACATTTCCTTCTATTATCTTTATTTAGTTGATTCTAAGTATAGTAATATCTTCACCATACATTTAGATATTATGTCAGTTTTGTGAAAAAGGGATTAACGTAAAAGGTGTAAAACATTTTTAATGTATTAAAAATTTTAATCTTTGAAATACCATAATTGTTGTTTTGTTATGGTCAAGGCTGGCTAATCACTGTAACCTCATATGTGTAGTGTTGAATCAGTGATTGATAAACTTGTCGCAATGATTTCTAGTATGCCCACCATATGGAATTGTTTTTTTATGGTGAATTTTTTTAATATCTATTAACATTGAGGATTGTCCTCTATTTCTTTGGAAACAACAAGTATTGTGGAAAAATTGTTTTAAAGTATTTTTGGAATCATGAACTATAATTTTCTAAATGTTTTTTTTCCATCCTAGCATTGTTGTTGATGATAGGGGTCATAGGTCATGTACAATTGTTCAACTTAACCAAAGAGGACAAAAACTTTTACACTTTGCTTCTTATTGTGAAGAAACGAAAGATTTAACTTATTTGTGGATAATTTGTTTCAAATCTCTATTTTATACTAGAAAGAGAAGAAACAAAAGGAATAGAAAAGGAAAATAACATCATGTACTTTCAAACTAAGTTTGTTAATCGAAGGCGCAATGTTTAATTGATGTCTTGGAGATAACTCGCTTGTTTAATGTGATGATATTTTATATAAATGCATTATTAATAGCTAAATAAATAATGAAGCTAATCAACATTATGCTAATTTAAAAGTGAAAAGAAACAAGCATGAATAACATATTCATGGGTTATATGAGTCATGAAACTTTTGAAGTAATGAGTCACTCTTAAAGGCAGCATAGTAACACATTTATTTTCTGAAAGACTTAAGAAAAAAGCATGTTTATTGTGAAATCAATTATTTGTAAGCAATTCATACATTGATGTTTTGAATTAATGTAATATTTGCTTAACAATAAAAATGTAGATGTCAAAAAAAACTATTCTCTTATGTTGCTAAAGGAACTTATTAAATTGAAGGAAAATTTTGTAAATCTTTCCTAACTAATTTCTTCATGCATGCAAGTTATTTTGATGTGAATTTGAGTGAAAGTTTTAAGACTATTAATAGTCAATCTCATTTATGTTTGACTTCTATCGTTTCTTTCAATTGAATTGAAAACAATCGCATGTGTTGGAACACAACATAACAACTACCAAGTCATTGTTTTAGTACTTCTCTTAATAAAGTGAATAACTAAGCCCTTTGAAGTTAGATGTTTCTACTTTAAATTTTGCACATCATAAAATTTCTTGGGTATGTAATGACGTGGAGTCAACAATAGAGTTAAACAAAATTTGAATTTCTACTAATGGTATTTCAAACAATGGCCTTTGTCAAAAAATCTAGCATGATAACTTACCCAAACATGACAAAGGATGCCACAAACAAAGGAATGAGCTAGTTCAAGGCAAAAATTAAAAATAATTAGACAACTCTTATGATCATCTTGTTTTTTGTATGAAGGAATTGAGTCTGTAATTAATAAAAAAAAATGTCAATGAAGATGTAAATTTAAATAACCAACAAAAGGAAATGATTGAAGCCACCAAAATTTCTACTTTACTAGTTAACTCTTAAGCCAAGAAATCCATTATGGATGATCAATCACATATCTTAATAAAAAAATAAAAAGCACATCCCTAATGTTAATAATGACAACTAATATATACAAGGGAGTGCTACTATCTAGCATGCTAATTAATGAATGACTATGGCTCTTTAAAAATTCTAATAAAATGAAAAAAAAATAATTAAGGTTTTTATTCAAAAATTAATTTAATAAAATTGGGCATTGATATGGTAATCTAGATCTTAGAAGTTTTAGTGAACTTTAAAGAGACCAACAACCTCTATGTTTGAAATTCATACTAATGAGTTAAATCAATTGAAATGTCAAAGGATGAGAAAAAAGTTGTAAATGATTAAGAAAAAATCAATTATCCCAAAACTTATTAGAGGATGATTTCAGCTATCTAAATTTTAGATAATGCTAGTCTTAGTGATTGAATTCTTATTTTAAAATATTTGTGATGCTACTAAAAATGGTTTAGCCAAGTGATTAATTAATTTATTAAAATGTATATCGTTAAATAAGTTCCCTTGTTGGAACCTATGTCTTCTATCGATAAGACATGAAAATTTGCTATTAAAGTCAATTTTTAGCATTATTATTACAGTCAATCAAACAAGATATAGATTCTTTGGAAGGATTTCAATTGTAATGTTCACGTTAATGAAAAGTAGTTTATCTATATCAACATCAAGCATCTAGACTAGGTTACTAAAGATGGCTACACTTTCACCTATGATAAAAACATGGTATCTAAAAAGAGTCCACTAAAGGCGAGTCATTACACATTATCAACTACACAACAAATCCATGGATAGTGCGTAGGGATTTTCTTGGAATCTCATCTTCAATTGTTTACAATGTGCAATCTACTCCTTAACTAAAACTAATGCAAGAGTTTTTTGATTGTATAATTCAATCACCTTAAGCAATAGTCCTTTTTTAGTCATTCTTTTATGTGTGTAAGAAATGTTAATAATATATGGTTTGGAAAAGATTAAATAGGGTGCTAGGTAATGAGAAATTAATAAAACTACTTTCAACTTTTATAATTCATCATTTTGTAAGAACTAGATCAGGACATGCTCCACTTCTAATAAATGTCATAAAAATTAATCCTTCATCTCCAAAGTAATTTACATTTCATAAAATGATTTTGAATCACATTACATTTGCATAGACAACGGAGAATAATTAGAAAACTTCTTTAAACTACTTTGGGAAGAAGGACCAAGCTTAAAAATAAAATGCACATAAAATAAGCCATAAAGTATGAAAAAAGAAATGTTTGCAAAAATCTTTTATCCTATTAAATTAGATAAGGAAGAGGTGCAAATATGTAATTCTTTTAAGAAAACAAAAAGAGGATTAGTGGAAAGTGTTTTATCTTGTTAATTGTTATTATTCACAAGATTTTGAATTAGTGGAATTTTATTTAAAATAGAAAAAGAGAATTAGATGGCTAATAGAAAGAGAAAGAAATACAACACTCCTTTATACAAAAGTGATGATGTGAATAAACAAATAAAGAGGACAAAATAATGACAATTTGAATCAACGACATTTAGAATCTTTTTAATTCTTCTTAAGTAATTAAATGTGAAAATATGTTTAACAACATAATTTCCTTATTAACAAAAGCAAACTAACAATAGAATAATGCAAGATATCCTAGGAGGAAATAAATATAAAAATTTTAATAAGAAGTTAGATAGCAATCTGGGCCTAAATGGTTTTAATAGAAATTTCTTGATTAGTTATTTAGATTTAATTTGAAATGTTGTGTTGAATGTAGGTAAAGAATTTTTATAAGTTCTCCAATTCTTTGGGGTATTTTAGACACGGAAATTATATATATTCATTAGTCACATAACCTAGAAATCTTTGTTGATTTTATGGTAGATGTTTTTCAAGACATCATGAAAATAATGTTCATAATTCTCACTGTTGAATAAACATAACAAAATTTTTATAGCCTTATTTTTTTAAATAAAACAACTTTTATAAAAGTAGAGATATTCTACAAAACATATTTAAAGTTTAGTAATTACTATATCCTCTTATCAGTAAAAAAAGTGACAATATAATTATTATGTTTGATTTTAGAAATATGAATTAAACTTGTCATGAAAATTTTTATAAGAAACTTTCCAAGTATGGCGTTAATAGCAATCTTATTGAGGTGCTCACAAATTATCTTTGCAATGCATGGATATCAGCAATCATTTGTGGATCACCCAAGTTTCTTCAACTTTCAATCAGTCTTAATCAGGATAATCCATATCTTTGTTTTCATCTCATTCATGGAGTTCTTTGAGAGTAGCCTAATAACATTTTTCTTGAAAGCAGAATGATATTATATGGAGAACATAGATCATCTATATCTATCGTTCTCTTAGCTTATACAAACAAGATAATTATCATTATTACAGAACATCTAAAAACTGCTATTAATCTTAGTAACTTTCTATAGCTCTTCCAACAGTGTATTAGGTTCTTAAACATAAAAATTAAAAGAGAGGATATCTAAAAAAATAGAAAGAGTATATGGCAAGTTAATCAAATTTGTAAGGGCTCAGGATTGCACTAAATAAATCCTCCTTTGGCTTATTTATTCCTATATATAGGTTAGAAGAAAGTAGCATACTTCCAAAATTTGATTGATAAAATTAAAAATAGATTTCCTTAAGTGGAAAAGGAAGTTGTTATCTATGAAGGGTGGACTCATTCTCATCTAGCATGTGATTTCGTTAATTCCAATATATACTGCAATGACAAGTCAACTCCTAATGTGGTTTGATAATAGATTAAAAATGGAGTGAATTGACTTTTGTGTGGAGGCAATGAAGAAAATCTTAAGAATAACATGACTTCTTGGAAAAAATTAATTTACTATTAGAGGAAAAAAAACCTTGGTATTTAGAAAATCAAGAAAATGGCGAAACTTTTTTATGTAAACCGTAATTGGTAGATACTCACCAACAATACTTTGTGGTATAACTACATGTCAGTAAAATACCATTCCTCAGATGCATCAAGAATGAAATCCAACACATGGGCTAGCATGGAAAGAATGAAACTTTTGATTACAATGAATGCAAATTTGTTTAACTCAATGAATTTATTGCTTATGATCTCTAAATTTTGATGTGTAGTTTAGCTATCATTCTACCTTGGTTTACAGCCAAGCCTAACATTTAGATGACAATTATGAAGCACCAAGTGTACTGTGACGATGTTAATGTTAAAAAGGATGATATTCAAAAACATGTGCAATTGCGAAATAAACAATGAACCTAAACTTCCCACTTGCTTTAATGTGCCAACTATGTCCAATTGAAGAATCAATTGGGCATGCTTTTTTTATTATAAAGAAGATAAATAATCATGGGTTATTTTTGAAATTAATTTATCAATTATGCAACTTCATACCTATGAAATCATAAAATGAATTAAATCATGCACAAGAAAGCGAATATGAAATTTGTAATAGAGAGGTCATAATCACATTTTCCAATTTATTATTATACAATATTTGGAAAGTTAACATGATTAAGTAATTGAGTAATTAAATCAAATAGTAACAAATGTTACATATGTTATATTAAAGAGAATTGTTGCTTGATAATAAGTTTTTTTCTAATCATTAAAACATTTTAGGAGATATCAAACGAATGATTTTGGGAATCTTCGATTAATTGGCAAGAACTAAGGAAAAAATAGTGGAAGTGATTATGCAATTACCATTAATGATCTAAATGTAGCAAAACATCGTTGGTGAGAAGTTATTGGTCGATCGAGGTGTTATTGTTGTCAGAACTATTCAAAAAAATTTTGAGGAAATGAGTTTAGACTTTTTAATATTTAAATAAATCAACTAACACCTAATGTCAAGGTAATGGCCATAACTAGGGTCTTCAATTAGGTAAAAAATTGCAAATTACTAATTTATATTTTTAATGGATTGTAGTTTGAAATTGTACCTATTCCAAGATTGAGAAAATAAAGAATGGGTGTTAGCAAATTGCATGATGTAAGCATGGAAACTTGTTAGCTAAACAGAAATTGGAGCTTGGTATACAAAGAAAATAATAATGTGGCCATTATTTTTGCTAAAAAAACTACAATGAAAATTTCAACTCATATAAGGATGGAACATCAATTCTAGATAAATGTAAAGCAATTATTAATATAATGAAACTATAGATTCCATAAATTTTTCCAACATAGAGGGTAGACATTTGAAATATGGAATACTTTTCATATTAGATGGTGGCAAAATTAAGCTATTCAACACTTCTATCTATTTTTGTATAATACTAATACTTTTTTCATAGCATAGGTACTGCTGCTTCTCAGAGTTATTATTCTTGTTCATCAAAAGTCATAACTTAAAAATTGTTCGATAACAATACTTGGTGAGTACTATTCTTCTTAGTGCATGATTTCCTTAATACAACTTCAACAACTAATGGATCAAAAAAGCATGCAACAAATTTACTTTGATCAAGACAAAGCATTATTATGATGTAACACTTCTTCAAATCATAACATTTTGTGAGAAAAAATAGGCTATCATTATAACTTGTTATATGTGGAAGCTCAAATAAGTTTGAAGATGCACAAAGAATTTTAGACAATAGACTAATATGATCTATGTTGATTAAACAATAATCCATTTACACTTGGTTATCATTAATACTACTCATGTTATGATGTAGTTATGTTGTGAAATTTTTTTTGTAAGTGGAATTGGCAGAAAGAATCTTCAAATACAAGCATAGGAAAAGCATCTCAACTCGTATATTAAATAGAGTCAATCTTTGTTTACATTGGACTAATATGATTGGCATCTTTCAATACAAACATACCTTTTCAATGGTATGGACATGAACATCAGACATTTGAAAAATGGGAAGAGCGTAGTAAGAACATTGTATCCATATTGAAATCACACACCCAGAGCTTACACACTTTCGATATCGTAATGGATTTCTCACCATTTTGGATAACGACATCAAGAACATCTGTTTCACATGTCCTACTAAACTCTCAGAAGAAAAATTGAATGGCCAATTGAGCGATGTATAACACATTTATTAGGTGAGTAAAAAAATGAATAATGCCAAATATTTTTTAAAGACTAGTAAGAGAATGTCAATGATATGAATGAAAGTGATTTGTCACTATTTAAAAATGAGACAAAACAAATTTATATTGCATCATAATCATTTTTAAATAGAAATCCCAAACAAAAAGAATATAGCCAAATTATAAAAAAATGATCAACAAAGATGTGGCATAGTCTACCAAATCCTTGTTTCTTGTTAGAAGGGTTGTAATGATTAATGTATTATTTTTTACTAACCAGATATGCGCTCTTAGGGACAACATGGTCATAGTGGGGATTATCATTACACTTAATTTCATAACTTGAACCATTTTTTGGGGTGGCATAGCTAAAATCAACAAAATGCCCAATGATTATGAGATAGGACCCAAGGGGGAAAGGATATGACCAAAAATTATTAATCAATGATAGGTATTAGAAACTCCTATAATAGGATTTATGATGGAAGGTAACGATGAAATGGATGACAACAATGGTGGAGATAAATTCAAATCATAATTTAGATGTCAGATAATCACTTAAAACACCTAGATATAAAACTATTGTTGTTTATTATTTTGAATAAACAAAATATTATTTCGAAAAATATAATGCCATTATTAAAAAGGGATCTTTCTATTTATTCTATTATTTAATTTTAAATAGATTGTAATTTTAAACATAAATTCTAAAAGCAAAACTTACTAAACTATAACTCTTAATGAAAAAACATTAAAAAATTGTACTATTTGCAAGAAACTAAGAAAATATAATGGAAAACTTATTCAAAACCTTAAAAGTCATATTTAAATGAAAATATAACAAACTAACAACAATAAAAAAAATCAATAATTGAACTCTATTATTAACATTATTTAAGTTTTCTTACATCAATGAAAACTATTAAGAGAAGAATTGTCATGTAGTGTGTTAAGTAAATCTTCCTTAAACATACCATTAGTGCTATGAACTTGCAAAAAAACTAAATTAATATTACATAACAGGTTGAAAAAATATAATTAAAAATCTTATGAAAACGTCAATTGTTTTTCTATCAAAGTGTATTTTAAGTTATTGAAATAACCATTATGATTCAAAGCCACTTCTTATTGCATTGCCATATTTGACTTTTCTTCTGTCATGTTTAACATTTTCTTACAACCCACACTATGTCTTCACATTATTTTTTTTAATGCAGGCATGATGTTAGAACATTTGTTGTTTTTTTTAAAATTATTCTTAAGCAACAGTGTTTTAGCAACTCGACTCATGGCCTCACTATCATGTATATGTCAAAATCATTACACTTTGTGCAAGCCAAGTAGCTCCCAAAAGAGTTAAAGTTTTGAGCAACTTCTCTCCTTTACCTCCCAACCAAAAATTAACATTGCAAAGTAATTGCATCTTAACTACTTGAACAGTAATAGAATCTAAAGATGGCTTATGAAGGGTCAAACCTTTTCTTAGACACTTTGTAACTTAATTTGAAACCAATTTTTCAAAACTATTTTCATTAAAATTTTACTAAACTTTTATGTTTTTCTTATAAAACATGTGGCCTACTATTTTTACATTAGGTATGTTTTCTTGGAAGATTAAACTCTTTATAACAAATTAAATTACAAATATTTGACCTTTTTAGTGTTGTCTAGTGAAAACATTGGTATTGAAAAATGTGAACCCTTGCATTCAATATTCTAAACATAAGCTCTCAAATTAGGCATTTGTTATATCGGTTTTTATTGTACTCAAAGTACAAAATGATTCATATTACACATTTATGTATGAAATTAGTCAACTCACTATCAACATCCATTTGATTATTATGTGCAATCTCTTAATATATTTAAAATTAAATTTTTTTATGATAAGGTATAAATTTTATTAATGAGAACTATATTTTTTACATAGGATTACCGTAATTAAATATACAAATATTAATCCTATTGTAGACCCATTTCAATGGTCCATGAAGAAGCCATTCAATTTAAAAAACATAAAAATATCGTATTGTTATTAACTATTGAAATTACATACATAATATATTGTGTGATGGGTTCATATCGCTACATTTATTATATATTTTTAAAGAACTTGGCTATGCTAAGTGCATGCATGGCATTTTGGTCGTGTAATATCACTTAGAATATCCATCTTATTATTCAAAACTTTACTTCTACATTTCATCAATGATAAATTCAAATATGATGTTTTGAATTTATTTAATACAAACACATGCCTAAAGAAGTTTCTAAAATTTACCCACCTAAGTTAAAAACATCTCAATAATGTCGTCTTAATTCTAATTCCTATTGTAATAAAAAAAACTTTTAAACATTACCTTTTAAAGACATATCCACCAAAGTTTGTCAACCTTATGCTTAATCTAACTAGAGCATTGAAAGAAAAAAGTTACATTTCAAAATAACACTAAGCATAATGTTTATTTTCCTATTTGCATGAATTTATTTTGGTAAAGGAATTAGTCATATTTTCAGTATAAATGTTGAACTCAAAGAAAATTAATAAGAGTGTAAATGCATAATATAATTTCATAGTTTGATTAACTAATATAAGAAAAGGCTTATTAGAAGGTTAATAGTGACCATTTCTTAGTTTTTACATTTGTACTATTTATTCTTTTTGAATGGTTTCTGCATAAGGAATGTTTTTTATACATGAAGGTTAGTATTCTAGCACAGATTCTTACCATGCTAAAACATTTATGAATGAAAATATGAAATTTGTTTTATAATATTTGATTTCTCCATCATTCAGATTTTCTGCACAAACATGAAATTAGAGAGGAGCACAAAAATTGTCCATGCTTCCTCTTTTTAATTTTTTGTCTAGCTTTTTTTATCATTGCAACATACAAGTAAGATCTAAATCTAGTTGTAGAAATCTCATCCTACATTTTCTTCATAATTCATTTATTCATATTATCTATAATAAAATATTCTTCCTTCTTTTTTGCATAATATATACATATGTACATATTATTTATGTAATAGTAAATTATTATTGATAAACTATATGTTTTGTTATTTTTTTGTGTATTTTTTATTTTTTTTCACTAAATGAGCAATGTTTTATGACAAAATTTACCATGTATTTTTATGAATTTTCAAATATTTTTAGTGTCTACTATTTTTTTTGGCATTAAAAACTTTTGTTTTATTTTTTTTTGTAAAACATTTTTTCTTATCTCATTTTACTGGTATTGTGCTGTGAATATATTTGTAATGTTATATTTTGTGTTCTAATTTATTTTTATTTTGTTTAATTCTTTCTTAAAATTTTGCTTGTTTTTATTTATAATGATATGTAAATTACTTCTTTATATGTTTTTCAATTTGAATGCTTTATATGTCTACTAAGTTAAATGATTTTTTCGTTTTTAATATTTTATAACTACATTAGTTTTTCTTCTCTGGGTTTTATGTAAACTATTTTTTTAATTTCCCTCATTATTCTAATTAGTTGGATGTTCTGATATAACAATCATTTGTTTTTTCTTTGCTTGAAATTCCACTAATATTGGCTCATTCATAGACATGCCCAATGTGTAAAAAAGTTATAAAAAAATGTAAATAGTTCAAATGGAAGAATCATTTTTATTTTGTTAATGTTATTTAGTTACTTATATTTAACTCATATTTTCAATTTCTTCATATTTTTCTTATTTCTAAAATGGAAAAAGAATTAATTATTTATTATTAAATTATTAATTTTTTTTTGTGATTTAAAGATTAAATTTGCATTAAAAATAAAAAATAATATTTCAATTTAAATTAAAAATAAATTATTATCATGAAAATTAAGATTTAATAATTTTAAAAGTATTCAAATTAATTTGAAATAACTGGAAGAAATGATTTTTTTATAGTAATTATGTGAAAATATGCTAAGTCAATCAAAGATGCACATAACATCATTAATAGAATTGAAGAATAGCAAATCATATTTTTTATAATGTTTTTCATTAAAACGAAGATTGATGCGAGAAAATAATTTAGGTATTATATATTTGCTAAACTATTAGTGTATTAAAAAATAATAATGAAAAACTATGTAGATAAATCGTTCTATAATTCATTGATATTTAAAAACACATTTTCTATTTTTTATAATTTTGAAATATTAGTTAAAAATAAATACAATTAAAATTTAAAAAATAAATTACTATAATAAAATATTTCAAATTTAAAAAAAAATATATTTTGTAAAGGAACTAATGAAAAATTAGCTATATAAAAAAAGAGTATAGTTCTATGAAAAATAATAAAAAAATCCAAATTATATTTAAATAAGAGAGATGCATAGAAAGCTATAAATTAAATATCATAATATAAATAATAAATAAACTTCATTTAAATATATTGTAAGGAAAAAAATACTAAATAGTCATGAAATAAGTGCAGCATAATTTGAAAACAACTTACATAATATATTAAAAATAAATTAGGTAATTAAATCAAGTCAATTGCGAATATAAAAAAATAAAAAATTACTAAATAACAAAACCATAAAAAATGACCTCAGGAATTATCACCAAATGTATTAGAAATGAACACAAATTTCGCTAGTAATGTCATGAAACAACTAAAAGATATATGTCTATTAAAATAATTTAACATTGAAAATTTTAATCATTATGTTCAACCTATCAAGTAGTTATAACAAAAAAATTAATAAAGAACAAACAAACAAAAATAAAAAAAATATGAAAAAATTTAAAAAATAAAGTAACAAAACTTAACAAAAAATGATTAATTGACAGTTCGAAAAAAATTTAAATAATTTCAATAAAATGGATCAATATATTTTAAATTAGTTTCCTGTTTATTACATAAGTAGAATAAAATAAATTTCTTAGACTAATTTCTATGTATTCAAAAAATTATTGACATTATGTTTTTAAAATGATATAATAAAATGTAGCTTTATATAATAAATTTTTAAATTAGTGTTTAGTAATTTCTATGGTATAAAAAATAGTAAAAATATAAAATATTGATAAATATATTATATATTTTCTAAAAGGCTAATTTGTCTTTACTTTTTAGTATTTAATATTAAAATATTACTTGTTGTCTTAAAGATATCATTTTTAAAAGAGTTTTTAATGATATAAAACATTTAGATTGTGTGATCTGAGCAAAAAAATTTAAGAATTTAAGTGTGCAAGCACAAATGCTAAAATATAGATTAAATAATTCAAAGATATGTGAAAGTGTGATGTTTAAAACAAAAGCATAACAAAAGTTAAAATATGTCAATTATCAAGACAACATAATTTGGAAAGTATATGCATTGTAAGAAAAATTATTAAATACTTAATATTTTTATATTTAAATAAACTAAGCAAAAACAATAGTGCTTAAACAAAGTGTTTTCTTATCACTACAACAAATAAATAAGCAATTACTATTTAAAATATTTAAATATTGAAAAAATTTTGTAATTTAAGGAGTTGTTTGCTAAATAAAACATGATGAGTTAAAATAATAAATGCAAAAAAGTCAAATCACAATTATAAAAATATTTCTAAAATATTTGATATATTTACAAGATACATCATAAAGTTGTACAATATTATAATAAAAAGTCTTGTTATTAAAATTAAAAAATAATATGCTTAAAATATTTAAAAACAATTTTGACAATTAAATACTCGATATGTTAGAAACTATTTTTAACATAATTATCAAAATTTTCCTCCTTAAAAAAATGAATGAAATTTAAAATAAAAAATTAATTTATAATACAAATTTTTAAAAAATGCACATTACAATTAAAAACTTAATCTAAAAATGTACAAATAAGTACAGCCAACTCATATGCAAGGAAGCTTAACAAAGGCTTAAGATCTAAAAATTCCATTTAACATCAATATTTAATCCATGTTGGTTTGGTAGGAGGTGGCATACAAAGATTCTTGAGCATATTAATTATTTTAATTTTTTAGTTCTACAATGAGGTAAAAAAAAATAAAAAATGTAGGATGTTGTTATGATAATTAAAATTTCAAAATATATGAAAATTATTAAAAATAATATCCCATGAAAACAATTATTGATAATCTTCTTGTGAATAAAGAGTGCTCAATATATTTAAGATTTATTGCAAAATAAATCAAAAGAAGTATACAAATAATTATTGCATAACATTCCCATGGCAAAATATAAAATAAATTTAGAAAGAAAGTCATTGAAGATTTCAAATAAAAAATCATTGAAAATAGAATATAATTTCAATATACTTGTGCAAATTCAAATTTAAATTAATAAACATAATTAAAAATTGAATTATTAAGGTAATAAACTTTTTTTAAAACGTAAGTATAACATGTGTTACATATTAAAGGAATTCATTTAGTGACGTAATAATGAAAATGTACTTCTAGAAACAATTTTAAAAAAATTACAATTTCAAAGCTAATTAAATGTTGGAAATTTAGTTCGTATTACAAATATTATAATTAAAACGTATAATAATGATTTAGACAAACAAATGAACATGAATACCACAATATGCAAATTTACAAATGATAAAAAATACAATCATAATAAAAAAACTCGAGATATCAAATTTTCAAATGTGTTAATCAATAGAAAAGGTTTAAAAAAAAATTAAAATTTTGAAATTAAAAATTATAGCTGAAGAGTATATTTATAACAAAATCATATTAAGTAGAAAATAAAATACTTTTATTATTGAAATATTTGATTAGAACCTATCAAAGAGAAATATCTCACATTAAGTAAAAATTATAACAAAATACAAAAAATCAACATGTTAATGATTTAATAAATTATTTAAAATTTTTATTGTCTTTCTACTTGACGTCAGCCAAAACATTTCTTTTAATATAAGCTCAATGAAAGCTTTAAAAATAATTATCTAAGAAAACTAAAAAAAGATAAACGAAATCATTATCAAAAAAATTTATACTATAAAAATGATAATTACCACATAAAATAAAATTCATCATAATTAAAAGTGTATAAAAGATATATAAATTATAAAATTTTTATCAAAATAAAATATTAAAAAGATTCAAAATATTGTTTAAAAATGTTAAAAAATTAAAAAAAAAAGAATAGAAACTATCCACATAAAAATATAATTTATCTAACTGCAAAAATACAAAATTGTTACAATAACTTGACAATAACCTCTAGTATATGGATAACATAATGACAATAAATCTTCTCTATGATATCAATTTATCAAATATTCATGAGTATTTAGAATCTATTTTAAAAAGGACAACAAACTTATAATGCAAAAAATATTAAATTTATTCCATCAGTCTTCTACTTAGTCAACTCATTTAATATTTTAAGGATAGAGAATGTCTTAATTAAAATTAAAAATCACAACAAATATTTTACAAAAAAAAGTTCATCGAATATCTATAAATCTAGATTTTTCTAAGATTTATGAATAATTAGCTAATTAAAAATATAAATTTTTTAAAGGAATATAACATAGTTAATGTCATAATTTGTTTAAGATTTTCAAAACATATAAGAGCAAAATAAGAATAAAAGTTATTTATAATAATAAAACAATAGTTTCATTCATCTAAAAAGTGATATTATAACACCACTAATATCTAAAAAATTATGTCAATGAAAAATTCTTAGGTGTGAATATGTTAAGAAAATGGATTAAATTGGACAAAAAATTTCACAGCCCAAAGCTTAAAATTTTCTTTTTCAAACTTATCACAACATACAAACTGAGCGCTACTTATTTTCAAAAAAAATATAAGATTTTTCATTTTTGTAAAATTTTTCAAGTTAGAATAATGCAATAAAAGAATTTCACAATATCAAAAATTTTTAGTGTTCTGATGTAAACAATTTTTTTCCAAGTCCAAAGCAGTTGATTGAGCCATATTAAGGAAATCATACACCATTATCAAAATATATTTCATGGATCTAGATGATTGCACAATTCGAAATAATAATTATATGGTCTGATATCCATTTATAGTCAATCCAATTGGCATGAAAGATTGTTAGCATACCATATGAATTTCTTTTGGTAAGGAAAAATGAGTAGTGTTTAGAGTCCAATAAAGTTTTATCGTACCATAAAAGTTTCTTTATTTTAGTTAAGTCTACTTGAATAAGATAATTACATGTTCTAAACTAATATTTGCGTATTGTATTATTTTTTTTGGTAAATTAGGATGAGAACAACACCGATATACAATTCATAATATTCGTTATGCCATTGCGTATTATATGAAGGCAAAATACAACATTTTTAAAAGTTTTATTTGAATTTGAGTGATTTTACTATAAGTTATAAGCTAAATGTATTATTTAATCTGTTTGAGTTTTCCTTATACCATTTTTATGCAATGGCTATTCATTCAGTGATTAATTTTGATCATATTGTTTTAATCTTAGTAAGCAATTGTTCCATCCAATTTTACTAGAACAACTTGTTATCCCAAATCAAATTGCCTACTTCTAAAATTGTCTCTTTTCTCCACTAGCTAATTGTATTTTATGAAACATGATCATGTGGAGCATTTAGTCAAGAAAAAGTTTTCATTTCAAATTTGGAAAATCATGCATATTGTAGTTGAGCCAAGTGTTTAATTTATAAGGCGAGGAAATGTCTTACTCAAAAGGGACACTTAATTTCTTGATCCTACAACTATCTTTTCCATTATTATTATACAAATGCTTATATCTACATTTTTAATCATTCCACAAGTTCTTCTAGCATTATTCTCCTTCCAATGTTGTACACGTATCATACTCAAGCAAATTTTGATTATCAATTAATATGCCACTAAAAAAGGTTGATATTATCAAAATATATTTTTGTATTACTCATTAGATTGACGACCTCTTTTTTTACTTACATACTAAGTTTATCATAAAGTAATTAAATGTAGTGTAAGAAAGTATTTACTAAATATTATCAAGTGAAGCAAGATTTGCATGCCATAAAAGAACAAGGATAAGGTCCCTTCACTCAAGGAACTACTCTTAAAAGCAAGATTAATGTCTCATACATTTGTCATCATAAAAAACCCTTCCAATCTAATAGAATAAATCTTTCCTAAGCAACTTCATTATGATGTCAACTACTTGCATATTGTTAGCAACAAATTAAATTTCTACCGCATTCATTCTGTATGGTTTGTGATGAAATGGTTCCTAACATAATTTTTTTGTCCTTAGAGTATTAGACAATGTTTTGAGTAAGGCAAATGGAACAAAATGTTTCATATTTTATGAGTATGTTTTGTGAATGTAATCCCATCTATTCTATTTTCAATTTTAAGCCAAAAATTTGTTCTTTAAATGGTCTCAATGCTATCTATTATGCTTCATTAACTGCAAGAAATAATTCTATGTTTTTAATAGATCATGAGTTTAAGGTGTGTCCAAAAAATGATTAAATACCTACAATGCTTTTCTTATTTACTCTTCAACCCACATAATCCTTGTAGCTTCATCTTATGAGATGATGACATGAATTAAATTTTGGATATTAAAGCACTAATAACTTTGTGCCAAGCAAGTACAAAAAGATTCTTTTTATAGATTGTAATTCAAAGTCCTTGGAGGTTTACTAAAACTGATTAAAAATGTTCAACACTAAAAACTTTCTTAGGTCGTCTAGTAGTTAAGTAAAGAACATATCATCCCGTGGTATACCTTGAAATCTATTTGTTTTCCTTTCCTTTCTTTATTTAATACTTTTGTGGAGACTCTTGAAACTAGAAAAAGGTTTGAGGTTATCAAGGTCAAGCATTTACAAACATCTCATTTAAATGCTTTATTTAAGATACAAGGAGACATTTCTCATATTGTTTAACTTTCAATGTAAGAAAATAGGTAACTTAAGCCATTATGTTAATCTCTAATCCGACAACCATAAGCTTAGTAAATCATTCACATAAGGCCAAGTTGATGGATCCAGAAAAGATATTGTCTGTGAAGCCTTAGACAAGAAGAAGTTCATTAGTCCAACTCTTGATGAGCAAGGTTCAATCTACATTTCCATCTTGAAATTATATTTGAGTAGAAATCTATTAAGTTTGTCATACCAAGATCATTATTCTTGTCACAAATCATATAAGTATTTAATTAACTTATGTATCTAATTTTTATAAGGACAATGTTGAAAGAAATCCAATTATCCTACATAAACTTCCTTTTAAACAAAAACATTTACGAATGTACTCTTAATTTTCATTAGTATAGTTTAAATACTTTGTAATAAAAAAAAGATAATAATGACCATTTTCCTTCAACCATACGATTAGTTCAAGGTGTCCTTCTAAGTTTAGCCTTTCGAACTTATCATAACTATTTTTTACTACCGTTTCCATATTTTAAATGATATCCACATGGCTTCACTTGTATTTTGAAGAACAAGTTTTTAAGTTGATGCTACATACATAATTTATTTTTAAATAGTGGTATGGATTTGTACTGAAAAAGATAGGTCACTTAGAATTAAATCACTAACATGATTTTTTATTATATACTAACTCTTTTCTTGTAATCATATTCTTATTTTTAAAATTTTAAGATATCATTTATAAGCTTATGTAATATACAAGGATGCCTTTCTCATCATTCTTAGCTTGCAATCAAAGAAAATAGGAAAACTCGCTCACTATGTCAATCTCAAATCCTACACAAGTAAGCTTACCAATTTGTTAACATAAATCAAAGTTGGTTGATCGAAATATTATATCATCGACATAATCTTGGACTTGAAGATGTTCAATCAGTGCAGTTCTATTTTGACAAAGTACAATATAGATTTCATTCCTAAAATAAAATTGAAGTAGAAATTTACTAAGTTTGTCATACTATAATCTTTTTTGGTTTTCCAATTTGTTTTTCAAAATCATCCATGTGATCCAAAATTTCCAATTTTTATGTATAACATCATCAAACACAACTTGAGTAGATTCCATCACAACTAAGGTTTCCTTGTTAAACTTCTTGTAGGTCTATTTATTTGAAGAATATTGTAAATAGAAAGGCTCCATTAAATTAGTTTTTAATCTCCAATTTCTATCTTACATTCCATCCAAAAAAGCCTATGTTTTAATTTTTAGGATTTTTATTATTCCAAAGTAATATGGTATCTTATTCATAATTCGTTTGACAATAAATCTATTCAGACATTGGAAAAAATAGAACGTTTTGAATAATTACGACATTATGTATTGGGGACCCTTTAGCAACAAAGGAAAAGTAATAGAAGCTGCATTGCTTTAAGAGGAGAGTAGCCTTGTTCGATTCATGACATTGAAGAAGCCCAACTAAGTATTTAGATGCAAAATTGAGAGATAAATGTTTTATCTATAACAAATAGAAGGAATATTACTATATTGGTAGTTATTAAATATTGATAGCCAAACATTGTTGTCACAAACAAGAATGATAATATGTTTAAGATTAAAACAAAAATATTTGTAGGCAAAGAGGTTGTTTCAAACTAAATGAGAATGATATTATGTACAACAAAAATACTTATTTTTCTTATAATTACTACAGTTTTGAGAAAATAATAAATTAAATATAAGTTGAACAAGATGTTATTTTATCATTATTTTCCCTTTTGTTGGTCTTCAAATTTTCTTGTTACCAAAATCTTTTGTGTTCCAAATCTACCACTTTGTTTTGAAGGATAATTCCATCAAACATCACTTGAGTATATTCCTTTGCAAATAAGGTTCCCTTGTTAAATGGTTTACAGGTCTTTTTACTTGTATAATATCATAAAGAAATAGTATCCATAACTTGGTTTCTAATCTCCAATTCTTATCTTAATTATGTAACACTTCCATCAAAAAGCTGAAAAGTTTCTACTTTTGGTCTTCTTGTTATTCCAAAGTATATTCTACATCTTTTTTATAATTTGTTTGATGATAGATCGATTCAAACATTAATATAGATAGAATAGCTTGAATTATTTAGGCATTGTGGCTTGGAGATCCTATATCACCATTCAAAAATTAAAAGTAGATACCAATTCGTATGGACTCAAAATTTTTATGATGTATAACATAGATAAAGGTCAGTTATATATTTAGATGGATAATTTAGTGATATATGCTATATCCATAACAAATTGAAGGAAGTTCACTATTAACTAATGTGGCGTATTGACAACAAGATGTTGTAGTCCTAAACAACCGTGATGATGTGTGGAGGATTAAAACCCAAATATTTTTAAGTTTGAAAATTAGATTCTCAACCCCAAAAATTCGTTATTACTTGTTAACGAAACATTTTTGATAAAACAGTAAATCAAATATATGTTGATTACTAGTATGACTTTTGTGTTATGGAAAACATTATTATATTATGTAAGGGTTCAAAACTTTTATCATACTTTTGGAAAAGGTATCCTAATCCATGGGACACTCAACTAATGTCTAACATAGCATTCTAGGATCAAAATAAAGTCGATGAAAGAAAATATTTAAAACACTTAAGAATATGTTAGGACTATGAAAATTATGTTTGTAAGACTACTAGAATAAGTGTCTCACTTTTAATTAACTTTCCTATAACAACAATTATTAGTCTACCATAGAGATGATATCCAAACTAATATTATATAATAAAATGCAATAATTATCATCATATTGGTTTGAACAAACTAACAATACCCTAATTGATATATATATATATATATATGACTTTATATTCTATAAAGAATATCTAAATAATCAAAACATGAATTCAAAATGAAAAGATTTACTCCACAAGCATTATGATAAGAAAATTAGGAAAGTGGGCTTTTAAGAAGAGGATAATGTATTTTCAAAGGCAAAACCTGTGAAATGCATTACAATTTTTCTAAAATAGACTAAATAAAGACAACAAATTATGTGCTTTCAATGATTATTGAAAGAAATTTTTTTATTACTTACAAGATAGTTGTCATTATACTTGTCATAAAACATAATGTACATTTTCTTTTAATCCTAAAAAACTTTTTGGCTAGTGGCACTTTTACATCTAAATATGATAAAAGCAACATAGTGGTTCATCCTTAATTATGTCTTAAGGAATTGATAATGGCATACTTAAAAAGAGAAATCAACAAAATAAGGAAAAAGAAAATCATGTGGACAAGTTATACTAACTAGTAGCTACTTTGGAAGAAAGGAAGAGAAGCTTCGGAGTCATCCAAACATTTTTTAAATTTGAATGATTAAATTGTTATATGGAGGATTGTTTACAAAGTAGCCAAAGGCCATTAATATTTATTTAATGTTGGTTGAAACAATTTAAGTGAATTTCAAAATTAATTTTTAATGTCATGAAATGAATTTCCATATGGATATTTTTGTATAAAATCATAAAGAATATTATTTGAAAAAAATAATAATATGGAGGGGAAGTCAAATATCAAAGAAAAAATTAAAAGGAATCTCAAATAATTATTCTACATCAATTGGAAGAGGATATATCATAAAAATAAATACCAAACCATATGAAAAAACATTATTTTAATTATATGGGAATTTTTAAATAAATAAAACAAAAGTACCAAATTAGAAACATAATAATTCTTTACTTCAATAAATAGTTCTTGGAGTAGACTTTTGTGAAATTGGTCAAAAGGTTTTAGGATATCATTTGCAATAAAATGTTTAAGAAATACAATTCTTTGTATGGTTTTTGTTCAAAGGGTTATCTAACAAAAAACTTAATGTAATAAAAAAGGAGAACTTCAAGAGGAATGCAATCGATAACAAAGATACTACAAGTAGGAGTGAAATAGAAAATTATTGAAAAGGTTAGAATGAAGGACACAAATCTGATAATTTAGAAATGCCATTAACAATGATGAGACTTATTAATGTAAGTTATGACCAAATGATTCCATAAATAGATTGAATGGTCCAAAAACATTATAGAATGGAGATAGTGTCACTATCAAATTATGGCCGATAGTTTGATGATCTTTTCAAGGAGTGTTTTATGCTTAATTTATCGTATTTTGGACCCCTAGTTATGATGTTTTTTTGATGATAAAAACCTTAAGTATTACTAAAGAATTTTCTAGTAGAATAATGTGTAATGTTTTGTTAACATCTCAAAGATTGGTTCATATAGACATTTCATGAATAAGGGATAGATTTATATAAAAAAATTTGATTAGAGTAATTGGAAAGTCAAGAAATAGATGTTTCAAACACTGCTTTGAAATAGCTTAAAATAGTTTTTCAAAGATGACTAATGTAATGGCTCAATTAATGGCGATGAAATTAGTCGTTATGTAGGATTGACTGGTGCAATTTGCTCAAATATATGATGTTCTAGATGGTTAAATCGAAGTGGATTAGATCTTGGCCAACTAATGCAATAGGATGAGATATGAATCATTCGATTCATCATTGGAAAGATGAGAAATATCTCATTCATAAGATTCAAACATAGAGAAAGATGAGTTAATCCAAATTAAGGATATTTTTTTGAAAGAGCAAAAATAATATAAAATTTTCAATGAAGTTGAACAAGACCTTAGCTATCCAATTTCGAATTAGGATCAAGTACTCTTAGTGGATGAAACATTTATTGTCCAATCAAAGATCGAATGGTGAGAAATAGAGCACATTTTTAGCACTCAGTTGTTAGATAAAATTTAGACCGATATTGTTGAAAAGAAAAGCAGCATACTGTTTATAATACCCTTCATGGGTGTATAATTAATTTCTTGGCCCAATCTTGTTTAATATGCACGTTAGCTAATTTACTAGCTTATTTTCAACTGGTCTACTTACTTGATGCAACCTAGCAAAGTTGAACATGGTTCTCCCGAGTGCTTCATTGAAAGTTTAGTAATTAACATAAAATTTCACAAAGATGTATTACATAGATTTAATCAAAAAAAGGATTAAATGAAAAATGCAATCTTATAAGTTTCTTAAATCAAGAAAGGATGAACAAGTGAAATGCTTCAAATGGAATAATAAAGTAAGATGAATGGAGATGTAACTTATAATCATCGAGCTAACATTCTATTTTATAATAAAAATATAAAGCTTTTCAAAGTTGATGTATATATTGTTAATTCTTGAAGCTTACCAAACCATTCATGGTATGTTTGGTGACCATTAATTCACCATATTCAAAAGTGTTAGATTTGATCACTAAAAATAAATCAAACTCACACTAAACAAATCCATTAGAATAACATATTAAACATTTATAGTTTGACACATCAAACATAAGATTAACTTAACAATCTCCTTCTTTTGATGACTGTAAGATAATAATTTTTAGATAAAAATATATCAAGAAAAAAACATATATCATTATGATAAGTGGAAATAAAAATGAAAATTTTTTGCTCCCACATAATTCATGCTTTCCCTTACTACATGTACCATCTCACTTACTTAAATCATGATAACTATCCAATTTTAATGTTATAAAAAGGTAGGTATAATTTAGAAAACTTTTATTATACCTCATTTTGTCTTATGATTTGAAATTGATCGATTGGCAGGAAGTTTGCAATTATGTCTACTAATTTGATTTTGGCAGGAACATATGTGAATTTTACTATGCTTTTAGCTACTTGATCACTAATAAAGTGGTATCCTTTACAATGTGTTGGCTTCTAAAATGATGAACTTAGTTTTTTGCTAAAGCCAAGGAAGTAGTATTATCTATTCTAATCAGAACATGCAAGAGATATAAACCATAATCTTAAAATTGTTGTCTCAAATATAATACTTGAGCAACACAACTTTTGTTCACTATATACTTGACTTTTGTGGCCAATATGGCTATGCAATTTTTTCTTCTTTCTTGATTGGGAAATTAAAATATTTCCTAGTAATTAACATGCACCTAAGGTTCTTTCTTATCTACCTTAGAGCTTGTAATGTTTTAATCTATAATACTTATAAGATCTCATGAATGAACATTTTTATGATGCCTTCAACTTATGTTAATTATACATTCTACATATTTGAAGATTAATTTAGCCACCCTTAGATGGCTTTCCATAGGATTTGTTGCAATCTAGTACATAATCTAACACTAAATAAGATGTGCAATCTACTAATCATAAAATATAATAAAGATCAAACAAGTTCTTCATAAACTTTTTTATTATTGTGTTTCTTAATTTCATCAAAATCTAAATACAATGACTGATTCATTAGAATCTTCTTATGTTTCATATTTCATATTCAAACTTCTTGAATAAATATTTTAAATACGTAGGTTATAAAATACAAATCTTATCTTTTCATTACATAATTTGGAATCCAAAGAAGAAATTCATCTCACCTATTATACTTATCTCAAACTCCCATGTGGTTAAATCACTAAGTTCCTTAAGCATACTTTCATTTATGCTTCTAAAAGTTTTGTAATCAGCATAAACTTGTACATGCAAGAAATGATTTTTTAAAGATTTTAAGAATAATGTGTTATCTATTTTTCCTTTCCTAAAATCACTATCAACTATATAAATTCTCAATCTACGATATCATGAATGTGGAGCTTACTTAAGGCCATAAAATGCCTTCTTAAGCTTATATACATAATGATCATCTGCATGGGTCCCAAAACATAGGTGTTGTTCAACACACATTTGTTCTTGTATTATCTTATTTTAAAATTGATATTTTGCATCTATTTGAAATAATCTAAAATTCTTATGACATGAAAATGGAAAGAGAACTCTAATGACCCCTAATTTTATTACCAATATGAACGAGTCCTCAAAATATATACCTTCAACATGGTTATAACCTTTAGCAATAATAATTCAAGCTTTGTTTCCAATGATCACTCTTTTTTAAAAAATATCTAATTTATTTTTAAATATCCATTTGGTTCACATCACTTGTTTATTACTAAGCCTAAGAACTAGTGCCCACAATTTGTTTCTCTCAAATTAATTTTACTCTTCTTTTATTACTTAAACCTAATTGTCAACCTTTTGGGCTTCTTCTTTAGGTACTAGTTTTGTCAAAGATACAAATACATTGTTATCAATTTCTCTCATTCAGGCTCTACTGCTAACTCCTTTGTTAACTTCAAGTATAATTGATTTTATTTAATGTGAATCTTGGATTTAGAGTATCCATTTTGTAAACATTATGTTTTCCTAAAAGAAGAGTATCCTTTGAAAATTTCTAGTCATACCTTTGCATCAAACTTGTTCAAGTTGATTCTTTCATTATGAAAGTTATGCATGAAAGTAACTGACACTGAATTTCTTATTTTTAAATAACTCATGAGTAGATTTTCTTAAATATTGGCCTTTAATTAATTCTATTTTTTGTATAACAAGTTTTGTTGATTTCCTTGGCCTAAACATATATTGGTAGGTTGTTTTCCATTAACATAGTTCTATCCATCTTTTCTAAGGTCTTACTTTTTTCTTTTTACAAAGTCATCTTGTTGATGTGAATAAGGACTACTAATTTGATGCACTCATCTTTAAACTCGTTAATATTATGAATTTGAATATAACTTAACTTGAGATAGCTTTTCTCTTCTATCACTTTAATTAAATTAAAAATGATTTTGAATGCCTCACTCTAATTCTTAAGAAATACAATGTACTTATATCTAGAAGAATCATTAATAATAAAAATTCTATTTTTCTCCTCTAAAATTCTATTTCTTTGTGTGTCTAAAAAAGTATAAATAAACTATCCCTAATGGTCTATTAGTTGTTAAGTCATTTTTAGGTTTAAAAGATATATTTATCTTGCCTTCCTTTTTTGTATGATTCCTACATTTTTTAACTAGTTTTGCTTGGCTTAATAAGAATTCTAACCACAGCTAGGTTGCTTGTTTTCATTTATGTAGAACATCCTATGTGGCCAATTCTAGTTATGTTCTTCTTAGACTTTTCTTCAAGTGTTACCTATCTATTTAGATAGTGTCTTATTGAGATAAACTTTGGTAGCTCTTTAGTCATATGTCTTCAGCTTCGATTATCCAACTCTAAAGAGCTACATTTTAATTTTTTTCTCCATACATAGTTACATAAATTACAAAATTTTTATTAAATATTCATAAAATGTAAGTTTTATCTTACTTTATTGCATGCATAAATTCAAAATGTATTACTTCTAACTTATATTCTCCAAAAATATTTTATCTCTGTATAAAAATTATGAACACAACTTATTTTAAATTATGTATACTTTAGCCTTAGGAAGCCAAACAAGCTTGGCACAGTCATTTGAAACAAGGTTTTGAACTAAAAAAAATTTCTCAATTTGACAATCCTTAAGAGTATGACCTTTTCTACAACTATAAAAGTATGTAATATCTGAAATATTAAGCATATTAAGCAATCATGTATTTATTTTTAGAAAAATAAACATCATTAGAAACATTAGAAAAGTTTACATGTTGAATAGAATAAATTTTTACTTTCAAACTCATAATTTCTTTTTTTAAAGAAGTATTCTTAGTCATCATGGAATCATTTTCATCACCTAATTTATTTGCAATCTCTTATAGTAAAATATAAAAGAAATTATTTATTTCTTTGTAAAATGTTTTTAAATTTTTATGCATAAATGTTAAAGAAGTTAAAACACTAATGGCTTCTATGTAATTATTTCCAAAAACTTCACAAGACCAAGAGCTAATCAATCTTTTATTCTTCACTTGATGCACCTGATTCATCATCATTTGTTATGAAGCAAGTAATTCCATACTCCTCAGTATTTGAAGTTATGAAGTCTAATTCTTCTGAAGCAACGAAGTAGCTTGAAAATCTTTCTTCTTTTTCATTCTCTTCTTTTTCTTTATCCTTTTTTGATGTATTTGAATTATGGATAATTTTGTATAATATAACAGATTTTTCTACAATCATAGTATCTTTACGTCTTCATCTCCTCCCTTCTCTTTTTTGTACAAAAAATTGTTGTCAAATTTTTATCTAAGCCCTTAACATGAAAATTTACCTTTTCATCCAAGTCCATAGAAAAGATAGATATTGTACCTATTATGCATAAAAGATAATGGTTCCTTCTACCTCGTGCCTTGCTTTGCTAGCACATCGAGGCCTCCTTTTTAACTCTTTTATTCATCTCAATTTCTATTCTTAAAAATTTTTTAAGAAAATCATCCAAAGTGAGCTTACTATGTCTTTCGTTACCTTTGTTGTTGAGGCAAGCAGATCTTACTCATTGGATAGAATCTTTGCTACTTTTCATACAAGATTTATATTATGAAGTACTTTTCTAAGATTTTCTAATCTGTTAGTAATATTAGTAAATCACATAAACATCTTATTTATAGTTTATCGAAAATTTATTTTCAAGATCTCAAAGTCATGTGTAAGAAAATTTATCTACATTTTTTAACTTACAAAGTACCTCCAAAAGTTATTTCTAAACTTTTTCTAACTTTATATATGATTTAAAAATTCTTAACTTGATTAAATTTAGTTGAAGATAAGCCACGATGAAGGTAGTTGAGTGTTATGGCATCTAATTATATCATTCTCCTTTGATTAGTACTTAGTATACTAAATGCCTTGATTTCTTTTGGACATGAATCTTAAAGTAAATTATATAATTTTGTGAGCACTTTTTAATATCTTAAGTCAATTGATTGGGTTAGAACTCTAAATCTATCTTCCAAATATTAATAAAATTTATCTTTAAATACTGACAGAATGATTGAAGAAGACCATCATCTAAACGAATGGGTAACCAAACAAAATATGATTAGATGGACTTATTTGAACGAGAAATTGCACCAAAACTATTCAAACAGTTCTAGTTCAATATATAACTCACAAATCCATATTTAATTAAACATGAATGTACTGACAATAGAGAAAGTACTTTAGAGCAAACCAGGGGTACCTAACTCAAAACAATACGCTAATTATGTAGCGAAGGAAAACTGATAGAAAGAATTAATGATCTAGTATTCATGTAATATAGGAGTAAAACCTATATCTGTTTCATGTGATTGTGATTTGAATTGTGGTTGTTATTTTTCCGTCAAATTGCATTATGTGATGAAATAATTGTATTCACACCCACCTTTATACACATAATTACATTTGTCATCTAATCGCATAAATTTGTGGTCGAAACATGAGATCCTAACTCAAATATAGTACTCCAGATCAAATCCTAATTTGCAATTAGTGCTTGTTTAGTCCAGTTATCTAATCATGTATTTTGGAATAAAGAGGTTAAAGAGGCTTCTAATGGAGCAGCTAAAATGTAATAGCTGTTTTAATAGTTCTTTTGAGCTACTAAGATTTTTTAATTTATTATTTTTGACTAATTAATCAATTTGGAAAATATTTCTAATCATTAAAGTTATATATAAATAGGTGAATTCATAAACAATTTAAGTAATAAAATTTTTTATAAAATTTGAAGAAAAAGTTTCATGTACTGACATTCAAGTTATTAGCATCTAGTGGTCATTCTCACTTCCTTACATTGTGTCTTCCAATCATTAAACTCTTAGTCACTACCTTTTTATCAAATCAATGAAGTTATTAGTTTTCTTTATTTTTAATAGATTCAATTAAAACACTTTAAGCTCATTAAGTTTTTTTATTATTGGTTCTTTTTGTATTAATTTCAATTTTGTGTCAATGAATTATTTTATTTATTTTTCAAATTTATTTTGTTATAAGAGAAAAGTATCTTTATCAGTGATAAGTGTATACTTGATTTTAAATTGAAATATGTAATAATCATTTAAGTATTTATTTTTTTATTTTTCAAATTTTCATTAGGAATTTTCATTAAACTTTATTATTAAAAAAATCAATGTATTTTAAAATAGAATTAATTTGTTTTAAAAGAAAAGTAACATTTGTTAATAGCCAATTTTAAAGATGCACTCAAGTTTATTAAGAAATTAGTTTAAACTGTTTCTTTAAATATTCTTTACGGAATAAAAATTTTTATTTGAACAAACTCATGCCCATCTTGCTAAAGCCAGACAACATGGAGTGCATTTAGAACTATATAAATTATTTTAGTATTTTAGTTATATTTCTTTATTGTAAGACAAGAAAAGAACTAATGATCATTCAATGAATTTGAGTTAGCTTAATAGTGGACTAGATAGTAAAATTTGAACATAGAGTGGAATTAGAATGTAGATGAATTTGATGCTACATGCTTATGATTGTTGTTCCTCACAAATTTAATGGTTCAAAATATTTGATCAAATTGTTGTATGGCTTAATAGATTACTTATAAAATATTTTTAGCACATTCTAGTTAGTCAAGGATGATTAAAGTAATTTAAATAAAGCAAGATAAGCACATTGTAATGTTACTAAAAGAAACACATGAACAAAGAGCTTAAAATGTGATGGAGACATCGAAGAAAAAAGTAACATGTGCATTATTATCATGATTTCTAAAAATATAGGTGGTATAAAACAAAAACCCTTACTAGTTACTAAACAAAGTATAATATAATAATATCCACTTTGGAGATCCACTCTATAAAATATGGTGGCTCCGACTATTTGAACGAACAAATTGTAGAGCATATCAATTGGAAATCTATACTTAATCATTATTTTGTTAATGACATGACTATCTATGTACATCCACCATGTTTCACCATTTTTTGGAGAAAACAAATTGAGGCTAGCACATGCTCTAATCCTTTTCATAGCAAATTTATATTGATATGGCTCATTTACGAATCAAATAAGTTCTACTTGAGACAATACATTTAATTAATAATTTAGTGAATGTGATGGTCAAATGTTACGAACTAGATCAATAGCATGCTGAATATCTTATAATAATTAGAGTGTGTTTAGAAAGTCATCAAGAAACTCCTTCACAAATTCCTTTAACAACAATTAGACCAAGGGTGGTGGGGTGGTTAAACTAATAAGGGCTTCCTGAATTGCTACAAACTAGATAACTTTACCACTGGTTATATCCCTCACAATCTTAATAACTGAAATGACAAATTACTTTTTCTTTCTCTTTATCTTCTTTTTGGAATATTTTGGTTAGAAATTGTTTTTGAGGGAGGAAAATGGTATTTTGTAATCCTTACTCCTTGTTATCTAAAAGTATAGGTATTTGCTTTTCCATTTAAAGTAACATCTCAATTGAATAACCAAGGTATTTCTCAAATATGACCACCTAATTATATTGGGAAAACATTACATCATAATTACTTGAAATATTGACCAAACTTGAAAGGAATGCAACAATTTTTTTTTGTAGAAATTGATGTTTTGTTGATTGAAGATACTATGTATAGTGGAGGTGGTCTACGAATGTGAAACCTATCTTTTTGGTAGCATTCTCTGATATAACAAAGATACAACTATTGTTATCCATAATGATCTTATTAGGTTGTTATTTAATTCTAATAAATGTATAAAAGATTTTAGTTTACCAACAAATTTTACTTATTCCTAGTGTAATCAAACTACATCAATAATTATAGGTGGTGTAATATATTAAATTCTTTATTTTAGTAGTTGCAAGTCCACTCCAACATCCTCATGTGTCTATATATCCTCATTTTTCTTAACCTTAATACATTTTTTTATTCCTTCTTTTATGTTTATGTGTAGGGCTCTCTTAGGATATTTGGTTATGACATGCCCTTCTTATGACAAAGATAACACTCTACTCTAGAAGTTGTAGATGGTTTAGCCATGAGTTGAATTCATTGAGTTAATAATATTAGTGAAGAGATAGAGTTTGTTCCTATAGTACAAGTAGTAGAATAGTAGAAGTAGTGATATGAATTTTTGGGTGTGAAGTGGTCAAAGGAATCTAACTCTTATAAGTAATTGATATTCTAAATCATAAGCTACTTTATATGCCTTTTTTAAACTAATAATAATTCTCAAGGATAACTAAATTGAATAGTCTCTCTAAGCCTAACTCAAAATAAAAATAATTTTACTTGATCTAGCTTCAAGGCACCACATTAAAGCATATAATCCTCAAATTTAGCAATTTATTTGTTAGAAGTCTTTGAACCTTAGGATAAATGATGTTATTTATCCAAAAGTTCATCAAAATAAGAATTGAGCAAAATTTAGCTTACAAGCACATTGATTTCTTTCCATGATTAGGGTAAAGCATGCTTATCAGAAAATTATTTTTTAATATGTGAATAAATACTCTAGTATGTGATATGATATAAGTTTTTGAAAATTGGTACTTTTTAAGCTTACTGAGATGATATCATTTAAAATAATGTTGTATTCTCATTTTCCAAATTTGATATGCATAAAGGTCTAAACTACCATCAAATGTTGCAACTCTTATTTTAACCATTTGAACCTAGTGATCATTATCCTTACTATGTCAGCTATCATAGGTATGTGGGGTAGCTTGACCCCAAGGCCAACATTCTGTTTGGATAGGTTCATTTTCAAAAGATATTTTCTTCACTTTAGGGTCACATATCATATGCCTAGTTAATATATGACTTTCACCACATCTATTTTCATTTCATTGTTCTATTTTTTTCTATGCATGTTACTATAGTTTCTCTTAGCTCTTGCATAGAATGAATTAGTGTTATAATTACATGTTATATTATTAGGCCTATAAATGGTTGACTGGTTGAGAATTAGACATTGTATATTACTTTATAGATGTACTAGTCATAAATAGTTGGGTTTGAAAAATTGTTTGTAATATGAGTTCATAAAAAACAAAAACTTGAAATCTAGTAGTAAAAGAACACAAATAAATACATGTTGTAGCTTCAAGCTTAGAAATATGATTTTTTTAAAAATTTTTTGTGTTTTTGATAGAATGTTTAATAAATTTAGCTTTTAAAAATTCATAAAATTAAAAAAAAAATTGTTTAATAATAAATTACAAATTATACAAAATTCTTACAGCTAGCCATCCTTTGATACTATGTTAATATATGACGATATTTCAAAACCTATTTTTAGGTCATCGATAATTGAAAAGTTCGTAGGTTCATGCAACACATCTTTATAAAGGCCTACCCATAGGTTCTATAGGTTTATTATAACAAATCTTAGTATCATTACACAAGTAAAAACTTTCTTAGAAACTTAAATCATACATTGATCATTAACATAATGGATGTTAACTTAAAGAAATAGTGGTTTTAACCAACATAGAGAATACTCAAGTTAGCGGTGAAGTATCAAGGTGCGCAAGTGGAGTTCTTACAATGAAAAAAATACGAAAATGACTTGTTCATTATAACAAATTAGGAATTTTTGATCAAATGGTTAATTTTCAAAACGTTGAGATTAAGTGATTAAGAGCATTCTTAGAGATTTGATACTCTTGTGAATATTGAATAATATGTTAGGATCTCTCTTTTTTTAGCATTTTGCTCTCCTTCTAGGTTATCTTTAGAATCACACTGTTATATTGAATATACACAACATGATTCTATTAAACTAGCTTAAGGGTATCACTTTGTTATTTCATTCAAATGAGATTAATTATGATATTGTAAGCATCATTATTTACAAAGATCTCAAAGCTAAAACGATAATTTGTTTGCCTAGGAAATAAAATGATATTATTGAAATACTATGGAACACATATTACATTTCTGAAGTACATTTTTAGAATTCAAACGGTCATCAAAATTCTAAAAAACATAATTTGAATTCAACCAAATATTTTCCTCGAAATGAAGGAAAATTAATTTGGCATAAGAAACTCCCAAATTGTCAAGTGAATTTTTGATGTTAGTGAAGTGAGAGGCAAGAAGGTGGCTTACATGATTAGTCTAGCATAGGTGAACAGAAATAGTTACACCACAAGTCTATTTTGCAGACAAGCACGAGCTGATAGGTTGACATGTGTTGATAGGTTAGGAAATTTGATGGATTGCAGATCAACGCTAGTGAGTGTGTGTTGAGCTGATAAATAAGTTTGAAGACTCAAGGTGGGACAAGTAGGCCACTCAAATTGACACTATTATTAGTAAACTTGAAAGATGAAAATGTGTAGTAGTAAAAAGCGACAGAATACTAAATTTTAAGCCATGCTGAAGTCATTTGAAACAATGTTTTTACTATCAAAACTACCATACAATTGTAAGAATGTCTTCGATAGAGTTTAAAGTTATAAACATCTGAAAAGCAACTAATCAATCTCCAAATGACTTAAACTAAATTATAAATACAAATAACTCGAAACTTTATAAAAAATTTTAAAAATTGCAATAAATAATGATTATATGTAATTATCTCCCACAATATGTTTAATATTGGAGACTAACATAAAGTAGAGGTTCCAAGCTTAAAATGTCCGAAAATAATAGTGGACTAGTATGTCTCCAAGTCAAATATTTCTGTGATGTATGGTATGCTACTATGTCACAACCTTACTAATGTTTTTTGGATGCTAGAACATAACTACTCAATGAATTTTTTAAAGGGTTCTAACCTATTACATAATTCTAAAGTAAAAAAAATCTACAATTTTCTCTTCAAAGAAGACATAATGTGTAATTTTATTGCAGATGATCTTTGGCATGATATAAATGTGGATATCAAAAGCTTATATAATTTTTGAAGCTATGTTGATGATATAAATGATCCCCATAGCTTCCTTAATAATTACATGGCTTTATTGGTGATAATGAGAAAATTTGTTGTTTTCAAAATATTGAATTATTAAATAATGATATGTAATTTCATTACTGAATGATTATATTAATCATAAGATATATAGTTCTATTTACATTTATTACAAGTATTTAATATTTCTAAAAATCACTTAGTCATCTTTTCCACCATTTGAAAGCTATAGTTTATTACATAAAATGTATTATTATTATTATTATCAAGACTTCTGAAGGCTCCTATTGATATTTGGGTGTGAAGATGACAATCCATAAGATTTTCATGTGTTGATGCACGTTAATGTCATTTGCGAACTAGTTTCTATTTAGTGATATAGAGTGTCTCGTTTAAGTATCAGTATCACCAATTGAGTTTATTAGTTGGAATGATTCTAATGCATATAGGTATATGTAGTGACTATTATAGATTCTACATAAGTTATAAATTGAAATTTTATAAAAGCACAAAAGAATGCAATGACTAACCTTTGTTTACAGACTTGTCATATTGCATGATGAGAACCATATTGCGAAAGATTTTATGAAAAGATTGATGAATAGTAAACCAAGCTACTTGAGGAGCTGAACAATGAAAATTGAGACAATGTGCCTAAATGGATAAGTTTGATTAACATACTAGTGTGTTATTATAAATAAATATTCTGACAAAAATCAAAGGGTTTTTAGAGAAATTCAAATGGTTCAATCCATACCACATTTTTATGTGATAAAAATCTTTCTATGAAGATATATTGTACTACATTGATAGAATTTATGATTGTTGGATGTAAAAAATATAAATTAGAGCCACCATATTTGTCTAATCAATTCTAATGAGTGGTAATATTTGAATGACCTTCACACAAAGATGAAACATAAAAAAAGATCTGATTGATCAAGATTTAAGAATGTTCATAGAAGATGACAGTCTTGATGTGAAATGTTATTTTAGGCTAATTAAGGAATCATCTTTTGTGAGCCAAGAAATTGTTCAGCATTGGAGTAATCCATATTGAGTATTTAAGCATTATTAAATTTTTTTTGACCAATGTAAAAGTTTTGTGTTAGGTTGCTACTTAACAAGTGATTGTATTACTATGAAGTAAGATATAACTCAATACAGAGATGAAATCTATAACCACACATGTTGAAGTAGTTGATAAGTGTCATAAATTTGCTTAGTCATTAATGACCATATTATTATGATTCAAAGCCATGATAAAGGTGCAAAGAATCCAAATAAATTCTCTAATGATTCTAAATTAATAATGAGACAAATGTTTTGTCTCATTAAGTCCATCATACTTAGCTAAAGCCATTGAACTAGTCTCTACATATGGTTGACTAGGAGGATAAGCTGGCCAAAGATCAAAGACTACTAGATGATGAGGCTATAGAATCATGTTGTGTAACTAAAATTGATTAACAATTACATTAGCTATTAGGTTAAATGACAAAGAAATTGTTGAGAAAAAGATGGGTTTTTTGTTAGTCTTTCCATAACTTATTCGTAAAACAAATAGTAAGTTTGCTAGGTAGCTTCCTAATTCACAAATTTGCTATTGTATTAATACTACAAAAAACTTTTTCATGTAATTGTAATGCAATATGTACTCAATTTACTTTCGAAAAAGTAGTCATAATTCTATAAAGCTTTCTTTTACATTTTTGCTAGAATCAAGTTCAAGTTTGATTGGCATATAATGGTGTGGGTTGGATTTGTATTATTTTTTAAACAAAAATGTCATGATCTTAGATATAAGAAGAATAGTTATCATTTCTAAATATTAAGGGATTCTGTCAACAATTGTTTCCCAATTATGAATGAGCCATGTCAAATAGGTTCACTCATTTCTTTCTAGAATATAACTAACTCGACATAAGTTATATGAACCTAAAGTAGTTTATCAAATTTGTTTTCTTAAGCTAAACTAAAAGTTATATGATAAAATATAGTGGTTTCCCAAGATTTTAGTTCTTTGTTTTTAACCCAAAATGCTTACTAATTTCCACAAGAACAAATCAAGTAAACCTTAATGATCATTTGAATGCATTTCATGCATTTAATTATGGAGAAATTAGTTGGATGACTTTCCTTGTGATCACCATATCAACATGTCTCCTCATCAAGCTTAATCAAAGATTTACAAACTTTTGGAATTTGTTTTAAGCTTAAAACCTCTAAATGAATACAATTATTAGCAATGTAAGCCTACTAGTTTGTTACTTCATTTCCTTCCCTGAATGTGTTAGACTTAAACTACTTTTAAATGAAATTGATTCATTCTATTTAGTAGAATTAAGATATAACAAGGGATTCCAATGCTTTTATGCAACAGTATAGGGATCGATTAATTATTTAATTCTATAATGATGTTTATGTATCCCAAAATTATCACATAAGTTTAAACACAAATAGTTTTTCAAAGCATTAAACTTATATATTTTTTAAGATACTATACAAATTTCAAGTGCTTTAATAGCTCTAGCAAGTAGTCACGAATCACACAAACACAACCTATAAGCCCTTGCTCATTACAATTAATACATTAGAACTAAATATGACTAAATCCAATACTAAGGGAGTCCATTAAGCAAATTTTTAATTATTCAATTGATCTTAAAAAATTAGAGAAGAAATGCATATTTTAGCATTTAAGAATCCATTAAACGTTTTTGCATAAGTAGACAACATTTCAAAATTGCGTAAGTATTATGTTGAACTCTATCAAGGAATAGGGAACATTTGAATAATGAATTGTTTTGAATTTATATCTTCTACAAATTTTAGCATATGAGAGATGGCAGAAGACTAAATCCCTTAATAGCCACTGTGTGTTGTGACTACACTTCCACCATGGTAGAAGCATTTCATGAGTCATGTTGTTGGGTTTGTTTAATGCCATAATTAGTTGCAAATGGGTTCCATAAGATTCATTTGAGAGTCTCAATATAGACAAAAAGGGCATTTGTCTATAAATTAAAATTCAACACCCTTAAGATGTAATCAAAATGTAATTAGTTATTTAGGAGTCCCCACATAAGTAGAGACATTTTGGAAGGTTGACAATTATTCTACGTTATTTTTTTTGGACTTATGAATAAGGCAATTAATCACCTCTAAGATTATCTTATTCTAAATTAATAGCAAATTTACCATCATTGGTGAGGGTCCAGCAAATGATTGCATCCTTATCTTTTGTTCCACATATTGCAAAATACAAAATAGTGAAAATGATTCTCTTTATTTGATTCCAAGTCATTGAGAAAACTCCATAGCTTTTTTTATTAAGGAGATAATATCTCATGTATCTAAAATAGATAATGTTCGAGGTATAGACCTTATAAAAATGCTCTACATTTTATGCATCATTAAAATCCTTCAATTTCTTGACTAGTAATCCATACATTTCATAGGGGAAGCTATCTTATTCAAGGCAACCAAATGGTGCTTTCTCTCCAAATCAATAACACCCCAAAGGAAACAATTTGTCACATTTTTTAAAAAATTAATAATATTATTGAAAAGATAAGATGTTAATAGATTATAAAGTTTTATTAGTTAGAGGACATGACTAACAAATACTACGTTCCATTGAGAGTAATTTCGTTTTACATGTTTTGTCAATCTACTGTTTGAAGTGGACCTCTTATTTCTAACCTTTGAATAATGAGCTTTTGTGTTAAGGGATTGGAAGATTGCATCTTTTTTGAAGGAAGAGCTCCTCGCCGATATTCTTCTACTGTGTTTCATGTTTGTACATTTGCATCTTTTTTGAAGGAAGAGCTCCTCGTCGATATTCTGCTACTATGTTTAATGTTTGTACATCTTATAAAGAAGATCCTTTGCACATTAATCTATAAACTTGTTGTGTCTTAGAGATTAGAGAAGAATAACTTGACATTTTTGATTGAGCATTTCTCACCTCTTGAGAAGAGAATAATGTAATCTACAAAGCACAAATGGGACATTGGTTGACAACCACTTCGAGTTGCCTAGTGCTTCACTTTACTTTGTATATGTAGGTTTTAAACATTTTGTTTGTGCTTTTGCTATGGAGAGGAAATGTAGATAGAGGGCTACCACGCTTCAGTTAATGGGAAAGCTAGATGGAACCAATTCCTTTTTTTGTTAATAATGACTATCAACCAACTTATATTATAGATACACATGATTGGATTAATAAATTAATTATTGAAGTTAAACTTGTCTAGTATTTGTTTTTCTTATAATATATTATTGAACACAATCTTAAATCCAAGCTTAAAAATATAGCTATTAACTTCGATCTTCTCACCTAAAACATTAGCTTGCTGTTATGGAAGTATTATTTCTTTTGTAGGCAAGATACTTTTAGTGATTTCCACATCCATAGTAAAGTTGATTGCTCCATGGAGATGACAGCGGGTAGGAAACACTATAGGCTAACTACTAACAACTTAGTGTATTTTTGAGAAACTATATATCCAATTGTCACAAAGTTTTTGAAAGTTGTATTGTAATTAATCTTCTAAAGAAAAATTAAATTAGCACTACTACATTCTTTATGTGATGCATGACCAATAAGAAAATCATTAATAGCACCATAAATTTCATCTTAAAATATGGACCAAAAAAGCTTGTAAAATAAAACATGAAACCCATCAAATTTCCAAGCACATGAAGAATCCATCAAAAAAATAATTTGTTGTATATTCTCCAAATTAACTAGCTACATTAGCATCATATTACTTTTTAGATAGTCTAAAAATCAAAAAGCAAAGAACCTCTTAGTTTTCTTTGTAAGGAATAGAGTGATGTTAAGGAATCCACAACATTTTTAGCAATTAAATCCTTCTCTATGACCCAACTCCCACTTGGATCTTCAAGCCTTTACATATTACCTATCATTTGCTTATTATTGAACATTATGTGGAGGACATTTGTGCTTTTATCACCATTCTTAATGTGCACAATACATTTATTTTAGCTCTTATACATCTGATGCAATAGCATCCCGTACAAGATGTAGAACTTCAACTTAAAGATGTACTAGTTCTATTTGAACTTGGAGCCCTATAAACATTGGCGACTATATTTCTCATTATACTTCGTCCTCAATGTCATTGTGAGGATCAATTATAATAGACCCTCATTTATTGTATATTTCTATTTATTTTAATTAATGCATAAATTTATTTGTATTTATAAGTAAGTTTAAATTATTTAAAGAACAATTAAAAACTTTTTAGCAATTTTAATCTTCATATTCAATGTATGTATTTAGTTCAACCATCTCACAAGTTTGTTAGTATAAAAGTTTCTTAAAATGTGATTTAAAAAGGGCTTAAAATTTAGTTTTGGGGTTTTATTATTGTCATTCACTATTGATAGCCATTGTTAACCCCACCATAAGTTTTGAATCATCAAGTTGTGCTAACTCTCTTCGATCTACGTTGACCCAAAGTGGACTCGAAATGTCAGTGCCTCTCCACAGATGCTACTCATTAAAATTTGAACATATAGTGCAGCACCGATTGACCCGTGTGGCACCATGCGTTGCCCATTACATCAACGTTTTCCATTACTACTTCCTAAAATGCATGTGACAATTTAAGAAAAAATTATTTTAAGTATTTTTACAGTGCTTTAAGTCAATTTGTTTATTTTTTGTGAGAATTTTAGCTATGCATTTTGTATTTTTGGTGGTATTTCGAATTCTAAAATATCCTTTAGAATTCCAACAAAGTATCCCTTGCTATTCCCATATATCTTCTCCTTACATCTCCATTTAATAACCACGTTTAGTTTATCCTAACATTTGTTAGTTCTAACATTGACAACTCATCTGTAACTCTTTGAAGTGTTTTACCTTCTCCATAACATGTTATACTTTCTCTTCAATCTTCAAAATATATGACAAATTTATGTTTTACTCCATTCTATATGGTGTGCTTTAGCTCTCCTTAACATGCAAGCTACGACCCTCCTTCCTAGCCTAGGAATTGGAAAACTCCAACGCTAAGCAACCATTGGGAAGTATTCTTTCTTTCAATCCAAGTGCTTTTGAATCTAAGTTGTTTAGATTTAATTGCTGATGGAGAAATGATCAATAATAGAGATTGGTATAATAAGAACTTGTTCATATGTTAAGCCACAATGTTATCAAGGCTTTGAGCAAATCATGATTCAAAAGGGTTCTACCCACAAGAGTCACCTTTATATTTTTGAATCATAGTAAAGACACTTGAGGGTCCTTTCCATTCAAAGAAGATAATTGGCCTCCATCATCAATCTTAAGTCCCTTCAAAGATCTATTCTTTGAATAAAAGAGTTGTTGGCATACACAAAATGGAAACACGCTATTTACGTATCACCAAGTGAAGAAAATATTCCTAATTTTCAATTTTCAACATTGTAAGTGTTATAACTAAAACACCTATACTTTGTTACAAATGTCGCTTCACAATAATGAAAATTTAGTCCCTACAAAGAATGTCCATTTTTCTACTACTTGCAATGCATTTCATCCTCACAATTATCTTAATTTTGTGTAACCTGATCATGTAATTAAGCATCAAGCTATTATAGAACTAACTACATCCTTTATGTTGAAAAGTAGGGCATTAATAATTACATTCTACAATGCTTATGTTTTGATATTCTTGAAAGCTTCTTCTAGTCATTTTTAGGTAAATCATTTCCTTGACATTCCATTTAGTGACTTTTCTTATTGACATGTTACTATTAACTGTTGTGAAGCTATTCGAGTCATCCTAAAGACATTAACAGTCTTGCTTTTTCCTAGAGATTTTTATTTAAGCGTTTGAGAGATTGAATGTCTACTTGATGTTTAAGCTACAAGTCCTTCCTCAGTTTCAAATTAGATTGATATTTTTTACTCTTACTTTACAATTTCTAATTGAAATTGATCATGTATTTGTTGAATATATTATTCATATTTCAATTATGTTTTTTGTGCTGATGTTGTGTGATGTAGTGGGGTGTTTATATTGTTTTCTACCTTGATGGCTACAAAAGTTTGAACTTTCATATTGCTTATTACTTCATTAATTGGAATTGTTTCATCTTCTTCATTTCTTACATATAAGAGTTTAGAACTTTTTTCTTACTTGTGATGGACTATTGAGAATCCTTGCTTACAGTTGCTTCAAAAGTATTTTAGAAAATTTTTATTACTTCAAATTTCTCTATAATCCATTGTTGCACCCATCCTTTCTAAAGATTTTGATATATAAAGGAAGACTTTTAGCAAGATTGACCAATATGAAGACCAGAGCCCCATGGGGCCTTATTAAGTTTATTGTCATAACACTACTTTTAATTACTTGCTAACTATTAACATGATTGAGAATATGGCATACTTACTGACCAAGTTGTTTGGGTGGTGCTTTATTGAGATCCATAGTTGGGCTTTCAAATCTTTATTATTGAGCCAAAAATTTGGAACCAATTGAGGATGCTCATTTAAAAGACTACAATTATCAAAATATTGTGCATCCAACATCAAATATTTTCCAATTTTAGTGAAAATCCTAGGAGCTCATGCTTACTTCTTTGCAATAGTCAATGATGCCAATTGTTTTAAATTCCATGTTGGGCAATCCAATTGAAAATATAACCTATTAGGGCAAGTTTGAAGTCAGCAACCTTTTTAGAGACACCATCATCGTCAAACATAACCTTTTGTTCACACTCTGAAAAAAAGATTAACACTATGATGATTAGTCAAGATAAAAAAATTTGTCATATTCAACATAAAAAATGACCACGAGGCTAATGCACACATGAGATATACCCATTAAGGGAGAGGAGCATGCTTATAAGAATGTGTTGCCAGAATCATGTTGGAGGTGTCATCATGCTAACATAAACTTGAAAAATGATATCACCCCACTATCACTTTGATGTTTGATTGTGAAGTTCCTCTAAACTTTTCTCAAAATACACCTTTTTATGAATTTAAAAATCAAGAATGCCTAAAATAGTGCCATTAATACTAATGAATGATCAATTTCAAATTTTATTTAATAAAAACTTTTGCTCAAATTTGTTTTTTCTTTATTTATTGTTTAAGCTTACCACATATCCTCCTTGTTGTTAACTCTCGATTTCAAATATCAACAAGTTTTTCTTGTGCTTCTTTATGTCCCTTTAACTTACTCATTTTAGTTCAATTGGGTTTTGTACATTTTCTTAAGCAAATGAGCTATTTTCATCATGTTAAGTGTACTTTAACAAGAGAATTTGTACATTATTAGAAAAATAATATTCGTTTCTTGCAAAATCATTTTTTAGAAAATGTTTTAAAAATTTTCTAATAATCTTAAGCAAATATTTATAAGTAATATTATGAAAATTTTAACTTTCATTTAAAATATCTTAATTTTTATTTAATAATAATTTTTGTTGAAAATTGTGTAATAGTAAGTTCAAAAAAATTTTAAACTCTACTTATGCTTTGTTTAGGTTATTCATCCTAAAATCAAACCTATATCCAATCCTAGAAAAAACAAGGCAAAAAAAAACAATAATCTATATAGGACTTTTGTTGAAAATTGGGTATGCCAAACTCTCACAACATTTAAATAGAAAGAACATAGGTTAGAAAGGCCTTATAATGAAGTAATATTAGCAAGAAATGGAAAGGGAAGTGGCAATAAAAAATGTGCAAAGAAACTCAAATCTTAATTTAATCAACTAGAAAAAAATGGAAATGAGAGCTTTGTTTATTTTAAGCACACAACGTAAACTGGGAACAATGAGCACTAGATGTTAATGGCTTCAATGTTATTACTTAAAATGTTTCTTTAGAATTTTGTAAAAATTTCATCAATTTATTTTGATCAATAATTACCCAATTTATAAATATTTCCTAATGAATAAAATTATTCCAAAAACTAACCAATTAATGTTTTTAATAAATAGATGTTTTTTAATTAAAAACTTAATATTGCTTAAAAAAATTATAACAACTAGTAAATATTAATAAAAATAGTCATAACATAGGAGCAACATGATTAAAATAATCTTGCAATGTTTGATTGTGATAATTGCACAAATGCCCAATTAAGAATAAATTATAGTAGTTTAGAAATTTGGATTTCGTATGAATGGCTCATTTTGAATTGTGACATTATGACTAGATTTAATTTAACTTGTAAATTAAATATGGATAATGCAATAATTTAATGGAGAGATTACACAATTAGGAGAATTACTGCTTTAAAAAGGGAATTGTGGCAATGATCACCAGATAGTAAAATTACATGATTAGATAGCTTAAATTGCTATAGCAATTTAGAAGTTGGCAATGGCAAAAAAAGCTTTAAATTTTAGTCCCAAATGGTGCATTTCCTCTTTAGAAGTGGTTGATTTCATGATCAGTGTTATCAAGTTTATTCATGATTTAGTCACTACAACTCTTATAAAACAAATAATTGATTTATGAATGCAACGAGCAGTGCCTTGATTCAAGATGCTTCCATCTATTTACATAGGAATAGATTATTTAATTTTGGTAGAATTAGTTTTTTTTAAATTTCCTTAATTATTATAGAAACAAGAACGAAAAAATTCAAGAAAAATAATTCTTAAGATTATTACGATATTATTATGAAAGATACTAAAAATTAAAAATCATTTTTTATGTTGATTAATTTAAATATTTAATTTAATTTTTATATCTTATATAGATGTTTTAAATTAAGTTAACATTCTAAAAAAATTTGAAGTACATAAAATTTTTTTCAAAATATTTGTTTTTGTGGCTTGTCACCCCAACCAAGATGATTTTCATTAGATTTGATATTAACTACTCTTTTTCTTTAACATCTTCCATGAAGAAACACATTAGCTATATAAAATTTAAAGATTTACTCAGCAAAATTCATCATAAATATTTTGATTTGTTGTAATCAAATAAACCATCAAGGTTAGGAGTCTACATCATAAAATCAAGTTTATAGGACTAGTTAACATCTTGTTGAAGGTCCAGTTCATCACTTAGCTAGGCAAAAAATATCCAAGCTTTATGATTATGTTAAAACCTCACATAATTAGGTTATTGTCATCAAAATATCTTTGATCGTGCATGAGGCCATTGGGATAACAACATTCACCATTTTATAGTATAGCAAAATAAACCTTTAAAAGTAAAATAAACTTCCATTATTTATAATCAATCGATCATATAATTACTTATTCTTAATAAAAAAGATTCAATTATAGACTCACATACACACATACACACACACACACACATTTATATATATATAGATAGATATATATCATTTTGCCATGACCTAACTCTTAAATTTTGTTACATTACCAAACATTTTTTTTTAAAAAACAACCATGAGTGTAACAAAATTATAAAGAATCATATTATCATATTGTATTTAAAATTCCAAGAAAACTATTATTAGGCTAGGAGTCAAAAAAACTTTATCATCCACAAGACCAAAACATGAATAAAAACTCTGCAAAATCAATGAAAACACTCAATCCTAATCTTAACCAAGAAATTGCCATGAATAACTACTAAAGCTTCATATGAAAAAATAGTATGGACCAAGTCTGGTAAAATAATTAAATACAATCATATATCTAATAAAATAGAGTTGACGAGAAATAAGTACCAAATTTGTTATTATTAATGACGAAATAAATAACATAGATTATTTAACTAATTCACTAACTCCGATAATCTCTAGCTCGATTCTTAATCAAATTTTAACAACTTGATCTTACTATAAAGGGGAGTGCTAGGTGGTTCAACAAGGAATCTTTGAGCTGTACTTTAAAACTATTAAGCGCTAATATGAATTATGCATGTAACAATAGGATAAATCTCATGAATGAATGACATTAGTTTCTAACTATCAAAAGGATATCATCTTCTGCTAAGTCTTGATTCGCACAAGTATCACTCTGACCCTTATGATCCCAATGCAATCTATAATCTTCGTAATAACAATAAGGCCTCTCTTAATTCTTGACATATTCCTCAAAACACCATTGACAGTGTCATCATGTGACTTAAGAGCCTAAATAGAATTACTTGTGGTCTTACCCAAATAACCTACTCAATCCAAGGTCTATCCAACAACTTGCCCATATTACATGGCCAAACCTAGTACAACTTGATTTCTTATATTCAAAATTGTTCCACATTCTTGCAAAGTATTGACTAAGTTCCTAGCTAACTAAAGCCTAATTTGCATTTTGTATAAAGGTTCATTAATAGTATTTCATGAGCTTGTCATAATAATCTTTTGGTATAGCTTACTTTTTAATTGATTTTTTTTTATTCCTTTGAACAAGATTCCAAGGCTACTACATGTTCATATCTAAGCACCTTAAAGTTACAATTTGACTATGCAAAACTTTATTAATTATCCATAAAATCTTTACCATAATGTCTAACCTTAACCTTTGTAGCATTAGCTGTAACCGAACTCTTTAGTTGTTAATCATATCCTTACATAACCTAGCTTTCTTCTAAGGCCTTAAACTAAGCCCTCTAAGGCTTTCTAACTAGTAACCAAGAACCACACACACCTTAGAATCTAGTTAGTTTCTCTTGCGATTGAACAAATGACACTTATAACTTAGCTAAGTCCATTGTTTCATGCCTCACAAGTAAACCTTAAACAAAGAAATGGTTGGCTGCAACATTATCCAGAGTTTTTTTATTTATTTCTAAGTGCCTTTAAATTGTTTATTACTTGATCAATCGTATAATGTATATCACATTATATTTTATATATTTTTTATCCATGATTTTAGCAATGAAGTACACATTTTGACCACGTCATGCTATCAACTATACTTGTGAGTAATTTCAAACATTATCGTAGTGCCTCACATCAAAAATACATTTCAATCAATAGGTTTATATGAGTCATATACAATAAAGCCTAAATTTTATACATTTGTTTTTTCATCATGGTACAAAACTCTTTGCCCATTCATGTAATAATCAAGAAGTAAATATTCCATTCAATCTATATTATCAAACATTAATTCTACTTAGAAAGAAGAAGAATTACATTAACTATCCTAACTCTTAGATACATATAATAAGAAAACAAAGCCATTATGTTTAAGTTATTAGAGTTCTTTCGATAAAATTTTGTTCTTCATGATTTTTCATTTTTTAAAAATTATCATGATAATCTAGGTTTAATGCAAAATGCTTAGACAACCAACATTGATAACAAACAAGGCAAAAAATTTAGCATGATTTTCACTTATTTTACATGGTGATGTCTATGTTAAGAAGTTGTTCACATGAACAAATTTCTATTCTAACATCATATTCTATATATATATCTATAAACAGAGTCAAACATGTGATATGTGATCATTTAATTAGCTTTGCATCCATAGGAAAAAAATTCAATATGCATTTTTATAGCAATTTTAGAAAAACTACATAAGAAATTTCCTCCTTCTTGAACACATTTCATGAAATTCAATGACTAATTACTCTCACAATCAATTTCTGAGGTTCCATAGACGTTTTCACAAATCAATTCCTTTTTATCCTAGCTTAGATATTAGCTAAATTTTTTACATAAACTAAGGTGTCATCCTGCCCCAAGAAGTTGTGTAAATGACTTCTCCTTTGTAAGATCATTCCTTCCTTTAATGCTTTAACCGTCCTTCTTCATCATATTTTATCTCATTTTTTTACTTAGTATCCTCTAAATTGGCCCTTCCAAGTTCGCCTTATATACTTAAGCTTTCTTAAATTATAAGCACATCTTAATGGCTTATGCAATGCTTGTCACACCATGTTAAACCAAGAATTTAATTTATGATAAGCTAGTTTTGGGTTGTAGTAGCCACAATTAATTATTTTAAATTAACCCTCTTCTAATTATGCTACTTTTGGTCTTCTATATGAAGCTCTTTAAATTTAAGAATTTATGTACTCTTTTGGTCTTCAATATCAAGCTCCTTAAATTTAAAAATTTATGTAAGAGATGGTACTAGATTCTTCTTTCTCTTATATTCTTCTTTTATTATGATATTCCTAAATGCATCATATCTAAAAGGTTTTTTAATCCTTGTATCTTTAACCCCCAACACTTTATATCTAAGAATCCTATCCATATCTTATCAATGATTCATATTATGAAAAAAATATGGATGAGAGAAAAAGTTAATAATATAAAAAGATATAATCTCTTTTTCATGAAATAAGCCTAATCAAGATTCATGTGTTACAACTCAAGTCTTGAAAATCTATAATTCTTCAAATTTTAGGTTTTTAATTTTCAAAATCTTTGAAATTTTCAATCATAATAGAAATTTTATATGTTAAAAGGTATGTCTCGATTACTAAATAATTTTGTCATAATAAGTACATTAAAATTACACAAAACTAAACCATATAACTAATTTATTTAAAACAAAAATGTTAAAATTTTGTGACATAACTTATAGATAAGTAGTGTAAGCATGAAGAAAGAGGATGCTAAGCCCATCCTTAATGAAACTTTTAATCGATTTGAAAAATGATTACGACCATAACTATGACATTTTTTTATTTTAAGATAACTAACATGACTAAATTGTCCTAAATAATTTTAATCGATAGTACTCAATAATGATTTATCCTAACAAATTTGACTTTCATCTTTGGATTTCATGGTCATAGATAACTAACCACCTTTGAATACCATTTAAAACTCTTTCAAGTTATTTTCTTCTTTATTTGTAATGTTAAATATTAATCATAAGCTTTTATTTTTTATAACTTATATGTTTACTTTATTTCGTAATATTTTTTATTTTCCTTTTCTATTCATCAAACCATTTTTGAAGTATTTTGTAAAATAAACCTTTTTGCAAAACTTAATTAAATAATATTTTGTAAATTTTTTAATTTTTTGACTTTTTTTTCATAATTTCAATTTTTTAATTTTTTATTTACCTTTTCTTTTCTACATTTTATATTACACTAATTTTGAAGGTTATTCAACTTATTTTTGATATATGATATATACGTTATGAACATTTTTTATTACCAATAATTTCTATTTCTTGTTCATGCATTTTTGATATATGATATATACTTCAACATTATTTTGTTAGTTTGGATATTTCTTTTTTACTTTTAATTTTCACTCTTGCATTGTTTTATATCAAAATAGTTTCAAAGCTCACATTAATATGGAAGGGCTTTTTTATTTTTTTGTTTGTTAGTTAGAAAATTAGAAATATTTTAATTATCTTAAATATTTTTGGTAGCTTACATTTCACATTTATTATATTTAGATTATGAAAATAGCTTATGTTTTCAAATTCTAAAATAAACATTCAGTATTTAAATTTTTACTTTCTTTTATATAAATAAGTAATTCAAACAAAGTTAGATATATATATATATAACAATATATACGGGAAATACAAAAATATGAAAGGGTAAGAAAAAAAAAATAATAAACATAATTTCTCATCTTGGATGTTTAGCTTTTTTGTTCACTATGCCATTAAATGCTTTCATTTTACAAAATCAGCTTGAGGAATGTCTAAACATAACCCACAACAAATTTATAATATAAACACAATGTGTCTTATTTGAGAAAATTGATCATTGAAGTATAACAATAACAAATTTCAATTTTTGAAATGGAACAACAAAATAGACAAAAAAACAAAGAATATTAGATTGTTAAATTATTTATGCATTAAAACATATTTTAAAACATAATTAAACATAACCTTATTTTTTTGATTCAAAATATTTTGAATATCTAAATCAATGTTCATAAAATTCCAATTATACGTTAGCTGATATTACAATCACAAAAATAACTTATATGTACCAAAAAGTTTATAATTACCAAAACAATTGAAATAATAAAAATTAAAGATTTTTTAATATTTATGTTATTTTTCGTTATAGGATCACTTCGATGCTCTAATTTGACAATTATTACAATATAGTAAAAATATATTTGAAAATGTAAAAAAAATTGAAGAATTAAAAAATTAAAATCTTAATGATTGCATGTAATTATATGAGTTCCTTTGTGGTGTGAGAATAAAAATTAACTTTACTAAAGTATTCAAAATAAAATGATGTTGAGATATTATTAAAATAACTAATCTTTTTTTAAACATTTTCAATTTTAAGTGCATAACAAACTTTTAAAAAGTTTTTATAATTTATTTAATGAATGTAATATATCAAATTTTTAAGAATCTAAAAGATATCATTTTAAGTTTTAATTAATTAACTAATGATATATGTAATAAAAATTTAATATCTTTGCTACTAAATGAATATTTAAAATTTTCCAAAAAAAACATTCTTTGTGATAAAACATTTAAATGTTCCAAATTATTTACATTAGATATCAAGCAAGTGTTTTTTTTGGAACTAGACCTTTCCATTTCATAACATATCAATGTAAAACATTATAATAACGAATGGCTTTGTAACATAAATAAAAACATATAAAGAGTTTAATCATTATATTTCAAATTAATCATTTCTAATTTATAATATGTTAGACAAATGTTCTTAAGAATTGCCTGACCGCATATTACCTAATGCAAGTAAAACAACAAAAATATTAAATGGCTGAAATTATTATAATAAAAAAGTTTTTAAAAGGTTCATACTTAGGCAAAATCATTTTAAAATAAATTAAAATATCATTAAAAATAAATATATTTTTAATGCCAACAATGGTAGTGAAAAATGCATAACTCTTACAACTCTTTACAAATAGTGAAAAAGCAATTGTTTTAAATAAGATTGCTAGATATTAAAAAAGGAAGTACAATGAAAGAATTTTTAAGTCAGATAATACTATTAAATATCTACTAAACAATAAAATATAATATTTTAAAAAGTAATTTTTATCAATTAATTAATCAAAAAAAGAAGTATAATTATTAAAAAATTGTAAAATCATAACAAAAATTAATTTTACAAAAAAACTAATTGCAAAACTACAAGATATTGACTATGTATTAAAATAAGAAAAGTAAATTTGATTATTTAACAAAGATAGATACTAAACATGATGTATAACGAAAGAGCTTATCCATAATGATAGTGTAAAAAATTAGTTACAAGAAAATTAAAAAGTCTTTGATTTAGCAAAATTAAAACAAATAATTAACTCAAAATGACAAATTTTGCCTACAAAAAAATGTAAATTTATGAAAAAAGGTAATTGTTATAATAAAATAAATTTTTTATTGACATCGCAAAATATAATTTTTTTCCATAATATAACAAATTAAACAAGATAATGATACAAATAAAAATTTTCAAAATTACAAACTTAAATATAACAATCATGATAAGGGTGTACATAAAACAGTAAAAGTTGTCTACATCTTATAAAAAGTATTTTCATCATATAAAGCATAGTAAATTTGAAAGGAAAAGGTCCAAGCTCTTAATTTTATTTAAACAATAAATTTTTGTAACATAACTACACAAAACTTTAAAAAATTTTGTAAGTATGAAATAAAGGAAGACCTGTTACTTTCCTTTTAAAATTTTTTTAGTTGGACATAGATAATGCATGAGTCTTATCAAGACTAATTGGTATGCAAAAAGATATATGACAACTACTAGTACATGTTTCAATAGAGTAAAAAATATGTTTAAAAATATAGATTGAGTAGGAGGATTATTTAGATAGTCATAGTATGCATAAATAATAAGTAATACATATGCATATAATAATAGATCAAAATTGCTGCAATAATCAAGCAAAAGAACTAAGATGACTGTTTATCGATATAATTTTAATGATTTAGAAATTTTATTATTTCTTATCTTAGTTAGTTGAATGCCTACTTCTCTCACTATAATTTGGTGATGCAAAAATCATTATACTATATATTAATTTTTTTGTTAAATATTCATGTATATCAAAATCTAGTTGATCAATCAATCTACTATAGAGCCTAATCAATTGATTCTTGGCTCAATAAAACATTAACTTATCTATCACTCAAAATGTAGTAATTTCCCATCTAGAGCATGTCTTTTACATTGTACTTTGGGTTAGAACTATTAAACCATTCACTTGATGCTCGTATGACACATAAGTTTATTTTCATCCTACTCATGATAAGAGGCATCACTTTCCATAATATTTTTGTCGGATGAAATGTTAATCACTATTCAAAAGATTAGTCAGTGAAACATATGGATAAATAATAGTGAATAGATAAAATCTAAATAGTTTAATCAACCTTAGGTTTAATGTTAAATCAATGAGAATTGAAATCATGTTAACACAAAATATTGAATTAAATATGCTTATAAATACAAATAATTACATGCACTTTATCATAATAATTATGGAGTTGAACACCAGTTATTATGCTTTATTTGATGATAACACATAAGTATTTATAATAAATTTTATTTAGTGAATTTTAAGATTTTGGATAGCAAATGTTTAGGTTAATCGAAGAATCGACATAAGAGAAAACATTAGATATTATGAAGATTCTATTCATTTCAGAGACTTGTTATAAAGAGATTCATTTTGAATTTAATTTTAAAATTTTCACTTTTACTTTTATTAAAATATTAGGTATTATTGAAATTATTTTTAACAATATCTAAAATTAAACTTCATCGTGACTATAATTTATATTTAAATTTTTTATCTTAAGAAATAAAGGTCTCCAATTTTTTTAAAAAATCATCTTACCTTGATCTCACTTCGACAACCTCTTTCCAAAGATGCAAAAATTAAATTAAGAAAAAAATGCCACATTAGAAATAACTTAAGCCTAAGCTTTCCAGAGCATAGAGTAAAGGCATGCTCTTGAACCACCCATATGCTACACTATCTTGTCTCAGAATCACTCTTAAACCATTTATTTGGTTATTAGTCAATAAGAGTTATGATCTTTGAAGCGAACTAAAGGGTAGCCAAACTCATATTTTTTACTACTTTTATACGCATAAGTAAAGCATATATACAACTATCTCATGTGCAAATAAACAATGTGTGCTAAAAATTCCCAATTTCTTTTTAATATATCACTTTAAAAATGCACCAAAAGATGTGAACTATTTTATTTTGTGGTAACATTAAGTAATCTAAAATTCATTTGACTATCTAAAACATGCTGATCCAAATCTGTTGCTTGATCGCACAATTTCATTGATTAAAAAATAAAATATTAATTCATTTTTTAGAATTTATTGATTTAAAACCAATTGTTTAGTCATTCAATTTTCAAGATTGAATACCTGAAATTTTATCCCATTTCTAAACTACGTGGATTTAAATCTACCGTATTTTTATATTATAATTGTCTAGATTAAAATCAATCATTTACCTTGATTCAAGCATTTAATTTTCTGTTTTAATAGTTTACATTATAATCTATCGCGTGGCTATCATTTACTATTTATAAGCAATCGAAGTTTTTTTATCTAACAATCTATATTAAAATGAATCATGCATCTCTTATTTATCTTTATCTATCCTAGACTTGGAAAGTCCAAATGACATTTAATTGATTGTTATAGTTATTTTATAAAAATTGTTTGGCCACCCTAACTCATTTATTATTGTAAACGAATATTTTTGAATAATTACTTAATTAGAGCTATTCTACCCATAACAACATATAAGAATGTTGGTAACTATTTTTAGTCATAATATTTTTATAAATTGTTTTTTTAATATTGAAAAATTGTTGAAAGAATGAAGAATTTGTTCAAGCAACAAAATTTATATCGTATCAACTATTGTTAATCACTATTTCCATTCATTGTATCCCTTATAAAGGAGATTGACTGTAGCTTCCTTTATTACCAAATATGGTGCAAATCTAAATAACACATAAAACAAGTCAAAATCTAAAATATGTACATATATACATATATATACGAATATTTAACAGCATAGACATAATTTGGATGAGTCCAACGACCTTAGCTTTGCCTTGATTAGAATTATTGTGATTTATTAAACTAAAAAGTCATAAATAATAAAAATAATTTTTTAATATAATGTAATATATATATTAGTATTGAAATAAAACAAACTAAGTAATGTAATATAAACAAATCAATAAGATAAAAAGGTAACACGATAAGGTTACGAGAATTTCATTGAACAAAAACTAAATTTAATTAAAAAAAATCTGAAAACAAGAGATAAAATATAAATCAAAGTTTCATTCCAAGATTTTAGGGAGATAGATGGTAAAATGCTGGATTACAAAAAAAGTTACAAATTGGAATACTTTGTAAAGCATTCCAAGGCCCAACGAATTAAAATATTTAAAAATATAAAATAAATATTTCATTAGATAGTCCTCATTGATGTAAGTCCAATAATGATTCTTTCTCTTTCACTCAAGGTGATCTAGAATTATTATGAATTTTGCAAAGTAAAAAACTTAAATAATTCAAACTTTTGTTTTTAATATTAAGAAAACATATGTTGCCACCAAAAATAGATAAACTAAAGCAATGTCATATAACTAAATCAAAGAGACATAAAGGTGACATGAGGGGAGAAATAGAGCTTCATAGCAATATAAAAAAGCAAAAAAAATTCATAAAATGAGTTGACTCGTGTCGAAAGTTGCATTCCAAGATATTAATGAGATAGAGTTAAAATATTCGATCATCAAATTAAGTATGATGTTGTCTTATAAAGTGTATTGAAACCTTTAAAATTTAATTATTTAAAAATATAAAATTCAATATTTTATTTAATAAAGATCATTAATATAAGTTACATTAATTTTGTTTAGTTTTATTTTTAATTGCACCTTTACATATCATAAATAGAAATAAATTATTATTCTAATATTAAATAACATGAAATAAAGCTTAAATGAGATTAATTGATGTAATATAATTAACCAAATTAAAAGGATGTAATAAATCACATGATAATAGAACATGGGTTTCATAGTAATGCATCCATAAAAAGTTGAATAATGAACAAGTCAGTTGATTTATACAAAAAAATTATATTCCAAGAAACTAAGGAGGTTGAGTGTAGCCTTCTTGATCATCAAATATGGAATGACTAAAAACAATTTATGAAATATACCAAAACTCTTGAAAGGAAAATATTTCGAAATGAGTAAATAAATATCATATTTGTTAAAGCTTTCTGAGATGAATGCGATAATACTTTTTCATCCCACAAAGATATTGTTTTGAATTATTAGGATTCATCAATCTAATAAGCATAAATAATAACAAAATATTATTTTTGTATTAACTAAATATATGTTGTTAAACATGAACAGAGAAATATTTAAGCAATGTGTTATAAGTAGAATATAGCAATGTTTAAGTCACATAACAAGGGACTTCGATTACAAAGTAATATAACAAAATCAAGACAAAAATTTTTGTAAAAAAAAACAAAAATTGTACAGAATTTTGTAATCTAAGATTCTAAGTAGATTTACAGTGCCATCCAAAAACCTTAATTTGAATACAAATTGAAATGTCATGATGAATAAAAAAAAGTAAGAAAATATGATATTTTCAAAAGTAGAAATGAAAATTTAATTTGATAGAGCTTGTTGAGATGAGCACAAGGACATTTGTTTCATCTCGATCTCACCACATTTGAAATGTTTGAGAATTATGGGAGTGAATAAGAAAAAATAATAATAGCTTAGTTTTTAATATTTAAAAAAATTAAATATTAAATTTCCAATGAGATAAATTAAAGAAATTTAATCTAACCTAATTTAAGGGATGTAAATTTTTCATGAGAATTAGAGTTTTAAAGTAATATAACCAAATTAAAGAAAAAAATATTCAAGAATTAAGATAAATTATGTTTGAAAATTGCCTTCCAAAATACTAATGAGTTTTAGTATGAAATCCTTAATTATCGAATTACTTATGAATCAAATTGTCTTCTAAAGTGTGACAAAACCCCAAGAAAATAGAATGTTTGAAATATATAATTGGACAAGTAGTTTAATAAATCTTATAGAGTTGTATATAATGCTCCCTATTTCATCTCAATTAAACCTCATTTATTATTACTACAAATCACAAAAAAACATAATCATGAAAAATAAAAAATTATCTTTTCAATAATAAGTGGCTATATATTATAGCTAAAAGCTACATTAAATGATCACATGAGAGTTGATTAAGAGTTGCAAAGTATCAAAGCTCATTTATTACTAATAAAAATTACAAAAAAACATACGCATAAAATTTTTTTTTTCAATACTAAGTGGTTATATATTAAAACTAAAAACTGCGCTAAATTGTGACATGAGAGTTGATTAAGAGTTGCAAAGAATTATAGCAAAATAGAAGTGAAAAATTTGTAAATATATGACATAAAAAGTAAATGAAATGCATTCAAAGAGGCAAAATAGATCGAGTGTTGCACCTTTGATCGTTAAATATGGTAAGAAATAAAATATATCATAGTGCATGCCAAAACCTTAAAAAATAAAATTATTTGACAACACAAAAATAAATATTTAATTAATTAGAGTTGATAAAGAGGTGTCCAAAAATACTTTTGGATCTCAATTAAATCTCATTAATATTTACTATTAACCATAAGATTTAAACAAGCATAAATAATAAAATATTACTATTTCAATATTAAGTATATATATAAATTGATGTTGAAATGACATAAATTGATGTAGTGTATTTTATCTTAATAAAAGCACTGTTTATGTTGCAAAAGAGGAGAAATAGTGTTTCATATTAATATAAAAAAAAAGAAAGTAAACAATTTATGAAATTGACATAATTTCCACATGAAAGTTGTATTCTTTGACACAATAAGTTTTGGGGGTAACATTCTCGATCCTAAAGTTACTTGTGTTTTGATATGCCTCGTAATGAATGATCCTCAAAAATAAGGTTTTTGATATGAGTTCATTGACCTTTATTTATTCTCAACCATAACCCATTTGAAATAATAAGAAATATAAATTTAAATAAGCATAATTTTTTTTTTTAAATATAGTAAATATATTTAAAATTTTAGGTCAGAGGAATTAGAACATGATAATATAACTAAGTTAAAGTACTATGAATGTTACACAAAAAAAGATTTAGAGTGTCAAATTAGTATTATAGAATCAGAGCAAATGATTGAAAGAAATATGAAATATTTCATATGAAATTTACTTTCTGACACACTAAGACGATTCCATGTAACGTCCTCAATTAAAAAATCTGTTGTGAATCAAAATGACTCATAAAGCATTAGAAAACTTAGAAAGTGAAATATTTCTCCAAAATAAAGAAATTAATATTTATTTCGATAAATCTTAATTAGAAGGCCTAATGATAATTTTTTTATGGCTGTAGTATTTTTGTAATTACTATGAAGCACCAAATTAAATAAGCATAAAAAATAACAAATTATTTTACTCATGCCAATTAAACATATATTAAATTTGAAAAGAGATATATTTAGGAAATATAAAATAATTGATTGAAAGCAATATAATGGTCAAAGGAGAGGACATTTAGTATTAAATAGTAATACAACAAAATAAAAATTATTATATCTTAAAAAACAAGACAAATTTGTTTATAAGTTGTATTTCTAGATACTTAGGAGATAGAGTAATACATACCTAATCATCAAATCTGATATGAATCAAAGAATCTAATAAAACACGACAAAACATTAGAAAATAAAATATTAAAAAACATTAAAAATAATATTTCATTGAATACATATTTTAAGATAACTTTGATGGTGTTTATTTCTTCTTGACTGGACCACATTTTGCATTGCTATGAATTACAAATGAAAATATGTATAAATAATAACAAGTAATTATTTTAAAACTCAGTAAATATATATTAAAGTTGTAATGAGATCAATTAAAAAATTTAATAAATCCAAATTAACATAATATAGTATATCAAAATTAAAATAATGTAAGTCTCACAAAACCCCGAGATTTAGAGTTACACAATAAAATCACAAAATCAAAGGAAAAAAGGACTTGGAAAAATGTTAGGTTTTTTTGGAAAGTTGCATTCCAAGATATTAATCAGATGAAGGGCAGCATCCTTGATCAACAAATCAGTTATGAATCGGACTGTCTCATAAAGCATATAAAAACTGTAAAAAATGAAATATACGAAGAAAAAGCGAACACATATTTGGTTGGAGCTCAATGAGATGAGTTTAACAATTTTTTTGTGCGATCAAACCTTAGTTAGAATTAATACTAATTATAAAATTAAATAAGCATAAATAATTATAAATTCTTATTTAAACAACAAAAAACATACTTTAATAGTCAAATGAGGTGAAGTAAAGCATTTTAATATGAACAACTCAAAATGATGTAAAGGTAAAAATTATAAAATATTAAATTTCATTGTAAAATAAAAAATCAAAATTTTTGAAAAAATGACATAATTTGTACAATAATGTTTCACTCTAAGATACTAAAACGATCGAGTTTAACATCCTCCTTTATCATATGATGTATGAATCAAAATGCCTCATAAAACATGATAAACCCAGGGAAATTAACATATTAGAAGATATAAAAAAAAGAATGTTTAACGTGATGGAGCTTATCAAGCCAAGTCTAACAATGTCCTTTTCTTTATCGATCCTTGTTTGTAATTACTTTGAATTACAAAATTAATTAAGCTAAAAAAGTGATAAATTATAATATTAAGACCATGCAAATAATTATTAAAACTTGAATATGTTAAACTAAAGTAATGAAGTATAACGAAATCAAAATGAAGTAAATGTCACATTAAAAAAGATTTTGCATTACATGGTGATATAACTAAAACTAATTTGAAGAAAGGAGATACGTTGTGTAAGAATGTTGCATTCAAAGATATTAAGGAGGTTCATGTAACATGTTTGACCACTTGATCATGTAAAAATTAAAATGGCTAGTAAAACATGCTTAAACATTAGAGAATATAATTTCAAAATAATTAAATAAGAATATTCAATTGGATATATCTTGTTGAGGTGAGAGAATAATTAGCTGAATAAAGCTCTTTAACATAAAATAATCAAAGAAGAGAACAATTATAGTTCATAGAGATATAACTTAATCTATGCACACAATGTCAAGAAATGAATAAAATTGTATGTCAGAGTAACATCCTAGGATACTAAGTTGATTAAGGGAAATAAGGGACCATCAAACAAGCTAATATTGAAATGTTTAGTAAAGCATGTTAAAACCCTAGAAAAAGAATAACTAAAAAAATTGATATTTACTTATAGCTCTTTGACATAAGTTCAATAAGATTTCTTTTGCTCTATCTAACCTTGATTGGAATTACTTTTAATCGCTAACTTAATAAGCATAAATGCAAAGAAAAAGTTATTTTAAAATTAGACAGAACATTTAATGCTGAAATAAGCGTAGGGAAATGAATATAATGTAATCATCACATGACGTAAAATTTAAAATTTGGAAGAAATATAACAAAATTAAAAATTTTAAAAAAATTAGATAACTTTTATGAGAATGTTCCCATAAAAGATAATAAGATGATAGAGTGAAACATCCTAAATCATCAAATCATGTACCAATAAAAATATCTCTTAAAACATGAAAAATATTAGAAATTAATGTATTAAAAAAAGAATATTTAATTTGATAGATCCAATTGAAGAAAGTTTAATGATGCTTATTTTTTTTCAATTAGTGCTATTTTTGAATTACAATTATTTACCAAAAACATAATCATAAATAATAAGGAACCTATATTTTAAAAGTAAGTAAATAAATATTAAGTATACAATTAAAAAATAAAAAATAAAAATAACTAACTAAATCAATTGGATAGAATTGTGCATTGCAGTATAACCAAATGAAAATAAATCAATTGATGAAACTAGATAAATTTTAGGAGAAAGTTTCATTCAAACACAATAAAATATCAATTTTAACATCCTCGACAATAAAAGCTTGATATATATTGAAGAGACTTGTAAGGCATGCCAAAATCTTATAAAATAAAATATTTAAAATTTTAAATTTAAGCATTCGTCAAGATTGATCTAATTGAGATGAGATTGGATTTATTATGAACATGTAATATAAATTAGCAATAATAATAACAAATTATTACTATAACATTGAAGAATATTTCTTTAATTTTAAATGAAAAAAATAACAAACTAATCTAAACAAATCAATTTCATGTAAAGGGCACACTATATGAGTTTAGATTTAAATAGCAACTTAACTAAATCTAAGTAAAGAATTTGAAAAAATTGGAGAAATTGAACAAGAAAATTGCTTTCCATGATGTTAAGATTATTGGCTTGAATGTCATTGATCATCAAACGTGAAATAAATTGAATTATCTCATGAAAAAGTTAAAATTCAAAGCATAATACTTAAAACTATATTAATGAATGTGTAATTGGATAACGCTCATCATATGAGCCCAATGGCTTTCATTTCATCTCCACCAAACCTCATTTGAAATGACTACAATTTATGAAATAAAATATACATAAATCAGAATACAATAAAAATTTAATATTAAGTAAATATATTTTAATGCTTAAATGAGATAAATTGAAGTAATATGATATAAGAAATTAAAACAATTGCAAAGGTCATATTACAAGAGAATTAGACTTTCAATGTACATTACATTCAAAGGTGCTCAAGAGATCAAGTGTACAATCATTGTCATCAAATAAGGTACTTATAAAAGCAATGCAAAAATGTAAATGTCCTATGAGAAGAGATTTAGAATTACATAAACCAAACTGAAAGTGAAAGTTTGATGAGATAAGATAAGTTGCATGGGTATGTTGTATGCCTAGGTTTAAAAGAATTGAGTGAAACATCCACGATCATAAAATCTTGTATGAATTAAAATGCCTCTAAAAGTGTGTCAAAATCCTAGAAAATCAAATATTATAAATTATAAAAATGAATATTTAATTGAATAGAGTTTTTCAAGGTTAGTCGAGTGACTTTGAACGTTGTTTGAAATTAACAAGAAATTTTGAAATATCTGAAATAGATAATTAAAAGAATAAAATTTTAATTCTAAGTAAATATACAATAAAGCAAGAATTTGATATAATGAGGTAATGTATTATCACATAATTTATGTAATAGAAATGCCACATGAGAGGAGAATTAAAGTTTCATTACCATATAAGCAAAAAATAGAAAAAATTATCAAAAAATGTGATAAAGTTCATAGCAAAGTTGCATTTCAAAACACTAAGGGGACTGAGTGTAATATCCTCGATCCTCAATCCAAGTGTAACTTAAAATTCCTTTTAAAGCACATAAAAAATAGAAATTATTTTTTAAAATTATTAAAATATCTATTTAATAAGACGAAGCTCATCGAGAGGAGATAAAATATAACTTTTGTCATATCGATCGTACCTTGTGAAGAATTATTACAAATTATAAAATTAAATAAGCACAATTAAAAATACATGGAAATATAACATTACTTTTATATTAAAAAGAAATATGCTAAATCGTAAATTTGTTAAATTAAATAAATAAAATGCAAAACATCAAAGAAATGTAGAGGTGATGCGGAAGGACATTTAGAGTAAAATAATAAAATAAACAAATTAAGGCAAACAAATTTAATAAAAGGGAAGTTGCCCAAAGAAATCCTTTCCAAGATACTATGGAGTTCAATTACAACTTTGTAGATCATTATATAACAAAATAAAACTTTTGTGCAAAACAAAAAAAATAAAATATTTAAAATATGAAAAATATCTTTTAACATAATATTACTCATTGCATTGAGTTTATTGAAATTTATTTTTCCTACATTTTTCCTAAAATGGTACTATAAATTACCAAAGTAAATATCCACAAAAATAAAAACTATTGTTCTACTAGTGAGAAAATATATATTGAAGCTAAAAAAGTTAAACTAAAACAAAGTAATAAAACTAAGTTGACGACATGTGAAGGTAACATAATGGTGGATTTGGGTTTACACTGTAAGATCAACAAATAAAGGAAAAAAATTTAAGAAATGACAAATTGAAAGGGAAAGTGGCCTTTTGAGAAAATAAACAGGCCCAGAGCAATTTTCTTGATCGTCAATTAAGTATAATTAAAAGAATCCAGCTAAATATACCTAAAAAATAAAATATATCTAAATGTAAAAAAGAATATTTGTTGCCCTTTAACATGAGTCAAACGATGTGTATTTTATCTTTGTTAGACACCATTTGAAATTATTAGAAATTGTAGAAGTAAATAAATATGAGTAAAAACATGTTATTGTTTTAGTGTTAAGTATATATAAATCCAAAAATTAGATAAATTAAAACATTGTTATATGACTAAGTCAATGAATTTTATAAGCTACATCTCAAGGGATTTAGCGTAGCATAATGACATAAGCAAATTAATGCAAAATGTTTTGAGAAAATCTCATAAATTTCATTAAAACCTAACATTCCAAAATACTAAGATAATTAAAGGTATTATTCTAAATTATCAAGTTTGATATGAATCAAAATATCTTGTAAGCTACGAAAAAATCCTTAATAAAGAAAATATTTAGAAACTTTAAATGAGTATTTAATTGGTTATTCTAATTGAAACAAGTCAAAGAATTTTTTCTATTGTTTAAATTAATAAAAGTTAACCAAATGAATATGCCTTAATTAGAATCCTTTATGATTTCATTATTAAGTAATTATATAAAAAGTTAAAATGATAGAAACTAAAACAATGAATCTAACAAAGTAAAAACAATGTAACGCTTAAAAAAGGAGAGAAAGTAATAGAGTAATATAATCGAAGAAAGTCAAAAAAATTGAAGAAATCAAAAGTTTTGTCAATGTTCCATTCAAAGACGATATGAAGATCGAGTGTAGCATACTAGATAATCAAGTTTGCTACAAAATGAATTCTGACGTAAAGCATGTTAAAATAATAGAAAATAAAATATTTAGAAATTTAAAATTTAATTTTTAATTATATAGAGCTTTTAAAATGAGACCTATGACATTTTTTTTGTCTATGTTGAACCTCGTTGGGAATACTCGAATTACAAAAGTACTTAAAAAAGAAGAAACAAGACATTATTTCAAAAATAAGAAAATACACATTTTAGTTAAAATAAGATAAATTCGAACAATATAATATAACAAAATTAATAGATGTATAAGTCACACAAGAATACAATTTTAGTTTCATAGAAATATGACAAAATCAAAACATAATGTATGTATCAAAATATCATATAAAGCATGAAAAATCTCAAGAAGAATAATTAAAATATGAAAATGAATATTTAAATTGATATAACATATCGGGATGACTCTTATGAAGTTTCTTTAGTCTTCAATTGACCATATTTGGAATTGCTAGAAATTACCAAAGTAATTATATTTTAAAATTAAGCAAATATACAATAGTGCTATTGTTTGGTAAATTGAAAGAATGTAATAAACCAAATTGAAGCAATGTGAAGGTCAGATGTGAAATGAATTAGAGTTACAAAAAGATATAATAAAATCAAAATAAACATTTAAAGGAATATTATAAATTATGTGTGAAAGTTATCCTCTGTGAGATTAAGGATATCGACTATAACAATTTAAATTATCTTTTTAGGTCTGAAATAAAATGCCTCATATAACAAACCAAAGCTCAAAAAATAAAACATGAAAAATGTTTAATGATTATCTAATATGATAGGCTCATTGAGATGAGAATAATCATGTATGTTTCATCTTAATTAGACTTAGCTTGGAATTATAACAAATTATTAAATTAAATAAGCACATACAATAACAAAATTTCACTTTTATATTATGCAATATATTTTAATATTGGAATAATATGAATTGAAGCAATGTAATAAAATTTAATTAGTATAATATAAAGGCCACATAATAGTAGATTTAGAGTTATACAAAAAAATAACCTAATAAAAGAAAAAATATAATAAATAATATAATTTTTAAGGAGTGTTGTACCCAAAACTATTAAGGAGATTAAGCACAATAAAATATATCTATAAAAGAGGTAGAAATTAAAATGTCTTGTAAAGCATGCTAAAATCATAAGAAATGGACTATTCAAAAAATAGTTAAGAATTTATTTAATTGGTTATAACTAATTGAGATGACTTCAATGACATTTCTTTCATCTCGATTAGATCTCATTTGAAATTTCTATGTATTAGAAAGTGCATAAAAATAAACAATAGTATATAAATATTTTAATGTTAGGTAGATATATGATAAAATTGAAATTAGATAAATTTAAGGGATATAAATATGCAAATGAATGCATTATATATGTCACATAATAAAACATTTAGAGTTATATAGTAAAATAACAAACAAAAAGTAGAAGTCCTCAACAAGTGAGATAAATAAGTAGAAATGTTATATTCAAAGACAATAACAAATTGATAGTAACATGCTAAATCATAAAATTTCTTCAAATCAAAATGTCTTGCAAAACATAAGTAAAACATTAGGAAAAAAATTTAAACAAATATAAAAATAAATTTTAAATAGATACAACTCATTAAGATGAGTCCAAAAATTATTTATTTTCATTTTGATTGAACCACATTTGGAATTAAAAGGAAATACTAAATTAAACTTAAATAAGTATAATTTATTAAATTAACTTTAGGCTCTTATAAATTTCAAATGACATGAATTAAAAAATTTTAGTATAACATAATAATATATTGTAATGGTGACATGACATGAGATTTAGAGTTGGGTAGTGAAATAACCAAATGAATGCTTAAAATGTGACAAAATTTGGTAAATTACATAACATTAATCCATTCCAAGATACAAAAATTATTAAGTGACACATTCATTATGAAATAATGTAAGAATCAAAATTTACCATACAGAAAGCCAAAACTTAAGAAAATAAAAAAAATCTTATAAATATTAAATGGAGTGTTTAATTTGATAAAGCTAACATAAGGACTTCACCTATGGTAGTTTTGCATCAAAATGAACCTCATTTTGAAATATTTCAATTTACTAAAGTAATTAAATATAAATAATAACAAATGGTTTTTTAAATGCTAAGAAAATATATATATTAGAGTTTCATTAAAATATAACAAATTTAAAGTAAAAAGTTTGAAGAAAAAGGGAAATTGTATAAGAAAATTATATTCCATGATTGTGAGAAGATTGAGTTTATCTTTCTCAATTATAAGAGTAGACAAAAAATATCTCATAAGTCATGAATAAAAAAATAGTATAAAAGAATTACAAATAAAAAGATTAATATTTAATTGGATAGATCTTGGCAAGTGGAGTCCATCGACGTTGAATTCTTCTCGATCGAACCTCATTTAGAATATTAAGTAATCTAAAAATAAGATAAGAATAAAAAAAATATTTTCAATAATTAGTAAATTATATTGAAGAGAAAAAAACATAATTGAGGAAAAATATTATATACAAATCAAAGTAATGGTAATATCACCAGGGAGGAGATTTAGAGTTACCTTGCAATATAATCAAATCAAAATGAATAATTTAAATAAATGAGATAAGAAGTAATGTTCATTCAAAAATACTAAGAAGATTGGGTTGAACATCTTTTATTGAAAAACCTTCCACAAATTAAAATGTCCTATTATGCATGCAAAAATAATATAAAATGAAATATTTAAAAATTTTAAAAAAATTTAATTTAAAATTTTCCTAGAACTTTACAAGTCTTAAAACTTGTCATTTGAGCTCTACCAAATTGAAATTTTTTTGTTAACTCTTTTTTTTATATATTTTTCTTATTATTTTGGTATTCTTTATGAGTCACTTTCTTTCAGACATACTTTTATGGTCAAGGATGCGACGCACTATGTCGTTCGTATCTTGAAATGCAACTTTCCAATATATTTTATCTCATTTAATTAAATGTTTTTGTATGATTTTTTTATTTTATCTAATAATACAAAATTTATTAAAATGTAACTTCAAATTTTTTTGATTTTTTTATTTTGCATTCCCATAGTTTATCTCATATTAGCTTCAATATAAGTTTACAAAATATTAAAATAATAATAATGTAATTTATGTTTATTTAATTTGGCTATTTTTGTTCATAGGAAAACAGGTTATGTTAATAAGAAATATATGCCATCAGTCTCATTTGGAGAAGATCTATGTAATTCGTTATTGATTTTTAATATTTCTAACAATTTTTTTAAATTTTGTTTCACTTCATCTCCTTTTTATCATTGAAAGGAACATTTCTTCATATATTCGCTACTTTGTTCAAACTTTTCACTTAAATGTCGATATATTACTCTATAGCTCCAGATTCTTCTATCCTATGTGTTTTACCTTATTTTCAATTCGTTATATTAAATTTATTTAATTTACCATATTTTAGCTTCATTATTTATTTAATGGATACTACCATAATAATTAATAATTATTTATTCTGATTCAAATTAGTAATTCAAAGTAATTCAAAAGAATGTTCGATCAAGGGAAAACTAACTTTTTTAGGCTTGTGTTTAATAGCTCTATCAAATATAATAATTATTTTTTAAATATTAATTTTTTTATTTTTTAGGATAATTTGTTGACCAAAGATATTAGATTTAATCCCCTTAGAACAAAACTTTCTAGAATAATTCATTAAATTTCTTAAACATTTTCACTTTTATTAGATTATATTGCTACGAAATTTTAATTTTCCATTATTTTAAACTTTACATCTATTTGATTTAGTTATATTATATTTTTAAAATGTATCATATTTTTGTTTTGATACTAATGAGTAAATTTTAATATAATTTTTTTTTATTATTTATGGTTATTTAATATTCTTATTCATTATAATTCTAAAATATGTTTGATTGAGACAACAAAATGTCATTTGACTCATCATCATCAGATCAATCTAGTTAAATATTATTTTAATTTTTTAGATATTTTATTTCTTATGGATTTGGCATGCTTTTTAAGACATGATTTCACAATCAAAGATATTACACTCAATCTCCTCAGTGTCTTTGAATTTTATGTTTTAGCATATTTTATCTTATTTTTTGAAATATTTTCTTTGATTTGGTTATATTATTATGATGTTCTACAACTACTCTTGTGTGGCCTTTACATTATTTCAATATTGTTATATGAAAATGATATTCATTTCTCAGTTTGATTTGGTCACATTTTTTTGAATTTATGTCATCTCAGCCACAATATGCACTTTAATAACAACAAAAAATATTTTTTTTTATTTAAGCCAATTTATTTTCTTATCATGTAATTCAAAATGAGGTCTCATCAAGATGAAACAATGTCATTGGACTTGTCTAAATGAGGTCAATCCAATTAAATCATAAGTTTTATTTTTTAATTATTTTAACTTTCAGGGTTTTCACATGATTTATGAATCATTCTAATTTCTTTTTATTTTGTAATATATTTACTTAAAAAAGAAAACAAATTGTTACATTTTTTGTTATTTAGTTTTTGTAATTTTTATTACATCCATACTATGTCTAATAGAGACAAAACAAATGTTATTGGAATCATCTCAATATGTTATCTTGAAAAAATATTAATTTTTATATTTAAATTGTTCATTTTCTAAGGTTTTGGCAAGCTTTATAAGCCATCTTGAATTGTGCCTAGCTCAGTGATCCACATTGTTCCATCTGATCTCATCAGTATAAATGAATGTAATTTTCCTACATAATATATCTCATTTAGTTATAGTTTATTCCTTGATTTGGTGATATTAATAAGAATCTCTAATCTTCTCTCATTTTAGCTTTACAATGTTTTCATTTTTTTCCGTTAATTCTCTTCAATGTATCATAATTTAGCTTTATTATTTGTTAACTAAATGGTAAAAAAACAAGTTATTATTTATATTTATTTAAATTAATATTTTATTGTAATTCCAATTGAAGTTGGATTAATGAAAAATATACTTCATTGACTCATCTTCATGAGCACTTTTTTATTAAGTAATCACTTTTATAATTTTAAATATTTTAATTTTAATGGTTTTTGCATATTTTATGTGATGTTTGGACTATTACATCTTTGATGATTGAGGATGTTACACACAATCACCTTAGTTCTTTGGATTGCAACTTTTCCAATAAAATTTATCTCATTTATTTAAATTTTCATCTTTTATTTGTTTTTTTCAATGAAACTCAAATTATCCTCTTGTGTAATATTTCCATCACTTTTATTTGATTAGAACAAATTATTTCAATTTATCACATTTGAAATTTAATATATACTTGTTTAATATTAAAATAATAGCTTATTTTTCCAATTTATAAAAACAATTCATAATAATTCAAAAAAGGTTTGAACCAAATGAAACAAATATTGTTGGTCATATCTCAATGTGTTTCATATATTTAAATAATAATTCTTAAACAATTATATATTTAATTTCCTAGGGTTTTAGCATACTTTACATGATAATTTTATTCATACTTAATTTGATGATCAGCGATGTTACACTCAATTTTTTAAATATCTTAGAATCTAACTTTCTTATATAATTTAAATTATTTTTTCAAAATTTTCTTTTTTATTTTTTGATATTATTATGAAAATAAAAGTCTTCTTTCCTATTGCATTCTTATTATTATGATTTTATTATATTACATTATTTTAAACTGTCTAATTTGAACTTTAATATGTATTTAACAAAAAATTAAAATAATAATTTTTTATTATTTGTGCTTTTTTACTTCAATAATTTGCAATAACTCAAAACAACATTTGATTAATATGAAACAAATGTTCTTGGACTCACCTCAATGAAACAAACTTTGTTGGACTAATCTTGACTAGCTCTTGCTATTAAAAATCTATTCATATTTTTTAAGATATTTTTATTTTGAATTTTCTAGAGGACTTTAAAAGGTATTTTGATTTGTACATGATTTGATAATTGAGGATGTTAGAGTATGAATCCTTAGTATCATGTAATGAACTTTTCTTATATAATTTATTTGATTTGTACAAATTTTTTCTTTTATTTTTTATCTTATTATGATACTCTAATTCTCCTCTATTGTGACCTTTATACTACTTTCAATTTACTATATTATAATACTTCAATTTATATTATTTTTGTTTTATTATATATTTACTTAATAATAAAATGTAATTCTTTATTTTTTCCTTTTTTACTTTTTAGTTTTTATGAGTTCAAATCATTGTTTGATCAAGATGAAACAAAAAGCTTTTCACTCACCTATATAAATTATATCTAATAAAATTTTAATTTATATTATTTTTTAATTTTTTAAATTATTTTGGCATATTTTACAAAATATTTTTATTGATAACATAATTAACTATTAGGAATGTTACACTCAAACTCATTAGATTCTTTGAATGCAATATTTTTATAAAATTTATACCTTTTCTTAAAATTTTGATATCGATATCATTATAATGTATGCAACTTCAAATATGTTTTTAATTTGCATCCAGCATGCTTTTATTTAATAAGGGGAGGGTCGATCAAAAGCAGAAGCTTTGTTGAAATCAGATAAGTTATATGGCTAAGCTACATTCTAAGATAATATGGAGTACTAGTGCAGCACTATCATTTTAAAATACTGTAAGAATCTAAATATCTAATTAAAATGAATATTAAGCTAAACATAACTCATCAAGGCAAGTCGATTGACATTTGTTTTGTCGTGACCTATCAACGTTTGAAATTACTATGAATAAATAAAACAAATAATTGTAAATAATGATAAAATATTATTTTCATATTAAGTGTATATATATTAAAGCTAAAATTAGATAATTTTAAGAAATATAACATAACCAACTCAAAATGATTTAAAGGTAAAATAAGAGAAGATTTAGAATTACATTATAATATAGCTAAATCAATACAAAAATATTCAAAAAATAAGATAAATTTCATGAAAAATAATGCATTCCAAGATAGAGATGAGAATTGGTGTAGCATCCTTGATCATCAAATTTTTTACAAATCAAAATGCTTTAAAAAGTATTCCAAAACCATAAAAAATAAATAAATAAAAATATTATTAAAATAAATATTTAATTGTTAGTGCCAATTGTGAAGAGTATAACGACATTTCTTTCTTCTTCGTCAAACTTCATTTGTAGTTATTATGAATTACAAAATTAAATAAATACAAATAATGATAAAAATTATTTTAACATTAATATGATATTTATAAAAGTTAAATTAAGGTAAATAGAAGTAATGCAACATAACCAAATCAAACAAATGTAATGCATATGAAAAATTTGAAGCTACAACATAATATAACAAAATCAAAGAAAACAATTTGAAGAAATAAGATGAATAATATGAGAAAATTGCATTCATAGGTATTAAATAGATCAAGTGTAACCTTCTTAATTGTCAAATTAAGTATGAATTACAATTTCTCATAAAGTACTCCAAAACCCAAGAAAATAAAGTATTTGAAATATTAAAAATAAAAATTAATTAGGAAGAGCTCTTTGAGACAAGTCTAATGAAGTTTATTGCCTCCATAAGGATTTATTTGGAATTACTATGAATAGTGTCCTTTATTATGAAATAAGATAAGAATAATAATTTAATTATATTAAGCATATTGAGATAAGTTTAATGACAATTTTTGCCTCTATCAAAACTAATTTAAAATTATCATGAATTAACAAAGTAAAAATAATAAACACTAACCAATTATTATTTTAATATTAAGTAGACCAATATTAAATTTAAAATGAAATAAATTTAAGCAATAAAATATGACAAAATTAAAGGCACATGATCAGAGATTTAGAGTTATATAGTAATATTAACAAATTTAAGAAAAAACTTTTAAAAGTTGAGTTAAATTATATAGAAAAATTTTATTATAAGATACTAATGGGGTAATATGTAACATCCTTAATTGTCAAGTGAAGTACACATGAACATTTCCAATAAAAAAGTTTAAACAATAGAATAATTGTAACGATATCTATTTGTTCTACATAAGACCTTATTAAGAATTAATAAAAATAACAATTTAAATTTACATATATGATAATAAAGTATTGTTTTAGTTTTAAGTAGATTTTTATTAAAGCTAAAAAAACGTAAGGTAAACAAATGCTATAAGATCAAATGAAAGCATTGTAAAAAGGTCACACGATAAAAGACTTATAATTTCAAAATAATAGAACTTAATCAAGGTGAAATTTTAAAGAAAATAGGACAAATTCTGTTATGGAGTTGAATTTCAAGATAATAATGGGATTGAGTGTAAGAACCATGATTGTCGAATTAGGTGCAAAAAATGTCTAGTAAAATGCACCAAATCCATAGAAAACTAAATATCAAAAAATTTTGAAATGAATATTTAATTGGATAATGTATATCAAGATGAGTCCAATGACATTTTAGTTGCTTCAATTATGCCTCCTTTAGATTTTTAAAAAAATATTAACATAATAAATAGGGAAAAATAATAATGTATTACTTTTGTATTGAGCAACTTCATAATGAAATTAAAAATGTGATTAATTGAAGTTGTGTATAATAAAAAAGGCAAAGAATTAAAAAATTTACCCGACAAAAGATATAGACTTAAATAGAAATAGAATGAAGTGAAAGTAAAACATGTGAAGAAATTAGTTAAATTATATGATAAAGTAGCTTTCCAAGATACAAAAGATATCAAGTGTAATTTTCTTTATTATTTAATTATTTTCAAATAAAAAATTCTCATAATTACGTAAATTATGAATTTAAATAAGCACAAATAGTAAAAGCATATTATTTTAATATTAATAAATTGAAATTAAAGTAAATTTAGGTTAAATTATAAAAATTTCATGAGAGGAGAAATTGAGTCACGTACTAATATAACTACATCAAAGCAAAGAAGTCGAAGAAATACATTAATTGTTACTTAAAATTATATTCCAAGATACTAAAAAATTCAAACAAAGGACAAGACCAAAGGCAACAAAATAAAAAATCTAAAAATGTAAAAATGGGTACTTCATGGATTGCACTTGTCGTGATGAGGCTAATGGCGATGGTTTCAAGTCAATTAGACTTTGTATTTAATTATTCTATGTTACTAGAGGAAATAAGAATAAATAATAGTAAATTATTTTTTTGATATTTTTCTATAATAAGTCTTACAAGAGTTAAAGTAAATTAAAGTAATGCAAGCAAGTCAAATCAATTCTCAGGTCACATTTGGGAAAAATTAGAGTTTCAAAGTAATATAATAAAACCAAAAGAAAACCTTTGAAAAACTTACATAAATTAAATAGGAAAGGTACGTTCACAGACATTAAGGATATCTACTTATACATCCTCAAGTTATTGCACTTATGCCAATAAAACTGTCTTGTGAAGCTTGTTAAAAGCCATGAAATTAAAGTATTAAGAAATATAAAAAATAAATAATTAGTTTATAAAAGCCAGTTGATGTGTTGAGCAAGGTTTGCTTTATCTCGATTGCTCCTCGTTTGGAATACTACAAAGTACCAAAATAAATAATTATAAAAAGGATAAATTATTTTTAAATATTAATAAATAAATATTAATTCTAGAATAATATAAATTGAGGCAAAGCAATGCTATCATGTTAATGTGATGTAAAAATCACATGACAAAAGATTTGGATTTACATTGTAAAATTTAATTAAATTGAAGAGAAACGCTGAAGGAATGAGATAAATTACTAAAGAAATTTACATTCAAAATTAATATGTAGATAAAGGGTAACTTTAATGGTTGTTAAATTTTGTTGTAGTTTCTCATAATGCACCCTAACTTCTATTTTATCTCCATCAAAACATGTATAGACCACCATAGAAAGTAAACAAGAAAAATTAAAAAAATTATTATTTAAAAATTAATTTGATAAATATAAAATCAAAAATATTATTAAATTGAAACAATGTAATATCACAAAATCAAGGCATTGTGAAGATGACACATGAAGGGTATTAGTGTTTCATAGTAGTATAACCAAATCAAAGTGAAAGATTTGAATAATGAAAAATATTGTATAGTAAAGCTACACTAGAAGATGCTAAGGAGATTAAATGTAATATCCTCATTCTTCAAATTAGGTCAGAATCAACATACTCTATAAGGCTTGCAAAAATCTAAAAGTTAAAAGTCTTTAAAATATAAAAAATTTATTTGTATAACACTTATCAAGATAACTAAAACGATGTTTGTTGTCTCCATCAAACCTTGTTAGGAATTTCTATAAACTACAAAAGAAAAGAAACTTAAATATTAATAAATGTTGTTTTAATTTTAGTAAATATATAATATCAAAATAAGATAAATTAAAGTAACATAGTATAACAAAATCTAAGTAATATAAAAGTCCCAAGAGAGCAGAATTAGAGCTTCATGGTAATATAATCAAATCATAGAAACAAACTTAAAGAAATGAGGTAAATTCCATAAAATTTTTTGCATATCAATATGTGAACAAAATTATATGAAAAAACCACAATCATTCATGTCTATTGCAAAACTTGTTATTAAACTTCATCTAAGATTTGTATTAATAGTATCTATTAAGGTTATTATTGTTTTTGTCCATTACTCATTTCAATGAAATTCCTTAAATATGATCATAATAAGGCCTACATGAAAAAATAGAAATCTTTTATAAAATTCATAGCTAGTTACATTGATGATATGGTGAACTTCTTGGAGCCCTTGTTTTGCAAAATTTTTCTCAAAGCATGTCTAGTAGATCATATCTACCATTAAAACGAAAATGACTAAACAATATCTACTTATTTTTTGGTGAAAATTGTCTTTTTGTCGAATAATTAAAAATAATAAAGTAGATAGAGAGAATTTAATCATGTATATAGAAGTAGACCATTAAAAAATGATGTTATGATAGAATCATGGCCATTCTCTTTTGATGCATAAAATGAAATAAGAAATTGCCAACAATATAGACTTAAAGGAATTCCATCTCCAAAGGATACATGCTTCTTTGTGAAGGAATTTAAGGAAAACTTTATGGGGACCAATAACTCTTTTGATACCAAAATGATCCAAAAGTATAGGAAAAAGATAGAGCACTAAGTAGCAACTGTGGATTGCTTCTAGTGAGAACGATTATTTATAACAAGCTTCTCACCAAAACCATCATCCTAACATTGAGCACCATAAAAAAAGATTGTAAAACTATTAAATGAATGGTTAACATGTTACACAAGTGAACTTTACAACTCATAAAACTTAATTTTATTCAAATTAAGACCTTTAGTTGGCCTAATACCACTTGTTTAGATGAGCTCAAGTGCCTAATCCTATGATCCCTCCATTTTATTTTCAATATTTTAAAATTTTGGGGAGACTCCTATATTTGCAAGCTCTATAAAATTTTTTAAATAAGGTATATTATATGGATCATCATTTTTGAATCCCCAAATTTTATATCAAAGTTGCCCTTGATTATTTCTCAATCAATACTATTGTTAGAAAAAGGATCTAAAACTTTGTGATTATTATTTTTTCCCTAAGAAAATTCCATAAATGTATTTTATTGAATGATATTTGTTCCCAAAAATTTTGTCTCCTGTTTCTTCACAAAGAAGCTTATTTCCAACTAAAAAGGATTTATCAACTTTAATTACAAAAGCAAAACTTCTCTTTCACGATATTTGTTCTTTTTGGTCTGCTCGATATTTAATCTTGTCAATTACAACATTGAATATTTCCATTGTTAAGCTTATTGCAGTGATTAAGCTCTTATTTCTTACTTCTTTTATATTATACCTTCTTAGTATAATTTAGTGCAACTTTCTCATATAATTTAACATATTTTTGGAAATGTTTTTCTTTTATTTTGTTATATTACCATGTCACACTAAATCTTCTCCAGTGTAACACTTAGATCGATTCTCTTTAGTTTTGGCACAACAATTCAATTTATATCATTTTTTCTTTAATATATTTTTACTTAGTATTTAAAATTAACTTAACATTATTTGTACTTATCTTATTGTTATTTAATAGTAATTCCACATGTGCCCTAATAGAGATGAAATAAACATCATTTTGCTTATATAAATTAGCTATATCAAATTAAATAGTCATTTTCATATAATTAAATATTTTGAATTTTTAGCATTTTGGCATGTCTTAACTCCTTCCTTATTGCACATTTGAAGATGTGCACTCGATTTCCTTATTATATTGCTATGTTATTGTCTTAAAAAATTTATCTCAATTTTAAAAAAATAATTTGGTTCAATTACAACATAAATACAAAGTATTTCTTATGTGACCACTCAATCATTTTAATTTACTAAAATTATATTGCTTCAATGCTTCTTATTTCAGGAATAATATATAATTATTTAATATTTAAATAATATTTTTATTATTTAAGTCATTTTTCATTTGTAATTAGTAGTAAATTAAAAAGAATGTTAACCGTGACTAAACATTTGTCGTTACACTTTACTCGACTAGCCCATAACATTAAATAAATATTTTAATATTTTCAAATATTCCATTAATTTAGGGGTTCAGTTGGGCTTGCAAGTTGTTTTGATTCACATGTTGATTGATATCAATGATGTCCTACTCTCCTAAGCTATTAGGAAGTAATTTATTTTATATAATTCATCTCAATTGTTGAAATTTTTTGCTTTCATTTTGAAAAATTACTATAAAAATCTAATTCCTCTTTTATGTCAACATTACCTTACTTATTTTTGTTATATTTCATTTCTTCAACTTTTCGCTTCTCATCTTTATTATATATTTACTTAAAACTAAAAAATAAATTTATTTATTTTTATGCTTATTTAGTTGTGAAGTTAGTAGTAACTCTAAATGTGGTCCAACCAAGATAAAAAAAAATTTATGAAGTCATCTCAATGAGCTTTATTCAATAATATATTCATTTTAATATTTTAAAATTATATATATTCAAGAAATTTGATATTTTTTAATAAATATCTTGATTAATATAAGATTTGATGATTGAGGATGTTACACTCCATCTCCCTAGCATCTTTATAAGCATTCTTCCCATAAAATTTGTCATATTTCTTCAAAAGTTTTACTTTGATTTAACATTAATAATATATTACTCTAGCTCTACTTTCATGTGACTATTACATATCTATGATTTTTTCCAAATTTCATTACCTCAATTTATCTTATATCGACTTTAATATGCATTTATTTGATATTAGAATAAAAATTAATGTTATCTATTTTAGTTGCTTTCGTAATTCATAATAAATGTTATTGTGGTTTGGTCAATAAAAGACAAATATGATTAGCTTATTTGAACCAACTCATCTCTATGATTCTTTTAAAGTTCATTACCTCAATTTATCTTATATCAACTTTAATATGCATTTATTTGATATTAGAATAAAAAATTAATGTTATCTATATTAGTTGATTTTGTAATTCATAATAACTTTTATTATGGTTTGATCAATAAAAGACAAATATGATTAGCACATTTGAAACAACTCATCTCTATGATTTTTTTAAATTTCATTACCTCAATTTATCTTATCTCAACTTTAATATGCATTTATTTGATATTAGAATAAAAAATTAATGTTATCTATATTAGTTAGTTTTGTAATTCATAATAACTTTTATTGTGATTTGATCAACAAAAGACAAATTGATTAGCTCATTTGAACAAACTCATCTCAATTACTATGCAATTCTAAATCTGTCCACTTATGACCTTTACATCACTTCTATTTGATTATATTACAATACTTTAATTCACATAATTTTACCAAAAATATATATTTACACATAATGAAAAAATAATTTAATATTTTTGTGTGTTGTTTTAGTTCACTAATTCGCTATAATTCCAAGCTTTGTCTGATGAAGATGAAGAAAACTCTTTTAAACAAAGGTTAATGATTGAGAATGTCACACTTGATCATCTTCCTATATTGGATCGTGAAGTTCTTGTAAAATTTGTCTCTTTTATTTTCAATTTTATTTTGTTTTATTTTTTTGTTTTACTAGAAAAGTCTAATTTTCTTATCTTGTGGCCCTTAATTAGGTTTTATTTTATTATTTCGATTTACCTTATTTCAGTGCTAATATATAATTATATTTTACTAAAAAATTTATTTTTCTTTTTTCTTTAACATTGACAGTCCAAATAACTCAAAACAAGGTTTGATAGAGAGGAAATAAGCATTTTTGGACTCATCTCCATGAGTTTTATTAAATAAAATACATTACTTTTTGTGTTTTTAATTGACTTATTTCCTATTATTTTAATTTGTTTTAGAGAAATTTCAATTCGTACCAAACTAGATGGGCAATGATCTTACGTTGAATCTCTTCAGTAGTTTGAATTTCAAATTTAACTTATGATTAATCTCATCTAACTTTTCACTTTGATTTGGTCATATGACTATCAAACTCTAATTCTATTCTCATGTATCCTTAACTTTGATTTTACTTGGTCATATTAAAGTATTCAATGTATATGATTTCAGCATAAATTTATATTTACTTATATTTAAAAATATAATTTTTATTTTTTATATATATATTTACTTTGTTAATTGATATGGAATAAAAATTTGATCGAAGCAACCATCAGTGATTGCATCCAGCGACGGAGGCATCCCACCCGAAAAGCAACGCGCGAGTTCTAGAAAAGCCTGGAAGCTACTGTCTTCACGCGATTCTCTGGGCGTGCGGCAGGGCCACGCGCGGGCGCGATTTCTTCAACTTGGTGTTTGACTTGCCTTGCTACAGATTTTGGTGAGTGTTCGAGCATGGTTGTTTCTGCAAGCAGAGTCACTGCTTCTTGTAGTGAAGATGATGATATGGCTCAAAACATGTTGAAGTTGGGGTTGCCCCTAATATGAGTAATGAGCAACGCCGTGCTGCTTCCCCTATGGATGCAGTGCCGCGCGTGGCTGCATTCAGAGAGCCATATGATGCGCCGCACGCGGTTGCTGATGATGCTGATGCTGATGTTACTGCGATGTCGCATGGTGGTTCAAAATGCCATGACCATGTTTCGCCCACACTTGCTGCGGAAGACAAAAGACCTATTGCTGCTGCTACTTCGGTTCATAATGTCACCAGAACGGATGTCAACAATGCTCAAAATGTGCCTAAAGCTTCAAGGATGTGCGAACTACTAACAGCAATGTTTCTCGAGGAGGCACCTCGCCTCTTGTTCGGCCGTCCCTCATAGACATTAAGGATTGGGCTGCTTCTATGCCAAGCTATATTGTTAATGATTCAATCATCATGTCTTCGGAAGCATTTACACACGTAGGGACTTGCATCAACAAGATCTTGTTGGCCGGGTGTATGGGAACTCCCATCCATTCAACATTATTGCTTGACTGCTTATCCGCCACTAGGGACACTTGAAGAACTTAGGGGGACTGGACCTCACTACAGGGTGCTTTTGTCTGCATTTTGAAACCTTTGAAGGCAGGAACTCAGTGTGACTGGCCGACCCTTGCCCAGTTGCTTGGCATGCAATGGGACTCGATGTTTGGACACAGGATTTCTACCCCACCGCAAGCACCGCAATGCATGCCCCCGTCTGAGTTCGTTTCCCTACTTTACCTCTTCTATACTGGGATGTGGAGAATATCATCAAAATTGCGAAAGTTGTTGGCGATCCTATTTTGTTGGATTGATGGACTAGTGACTTGCACCGCACTACCTATGATCGCGTGTGTGTTCGCATAGACCTATCTAAGCCTCTTGTTCCGAGAATGTGGCTTAGTGGTGGCCAGGGGAAGACTGTCCAAATATTTAAATATGAGGGGTTACCACAACTATGTTTCTCTTGTGGCTGTGTTGGCCACCTTGCGTAATATTACACCAAGAACCAGGCACTGAATGGGATATCCCAGGGTCACCCCACGCCGAATGTGGTTGGGGTGGGTGTGCCAGTGCATGTTCAAACAACTATGAATAAGGGGGACGTTGCTGCGTCGTCTGCAATGGGCACATCTCTTTCACATGCGTGCATGTCCCAGCCCGCATCTTCGCGCATGCCTTTGAGCTCGAGTATGTCCCCTGGGACCTCTACATGTGTGGTGGCTCCTGGGCGTGGCCAGCAGCTACAGCAGATTTTTGGCACTAGAGCTCAGGCGCAAGCCCGCGCCATGGCGCAGCATGAGTCTGGGAAATGTGTGGGACATGCGCTTGATGTAGAATTTGACAGCCTTAATATCATCGATAGTGCAATCAAGGATGGTTTCAGTCCTTGGATGTCAGTTCAACCAAGACGTCATAATACTGCTGCCACCTATCGTCGAAGCCAAGGTACATGACAAAAGGTTCAAACAAACAAAACTACCCCTAGGAGGTCAGGAAGCTTTGATGACAGGGGACGAGTCAATGCAAGAAGTAGGAGCGCGTTTGTTGTGCTCAGTAGGGAGCCATTCCGTAGAGAATGGGCACGAAAGGCCCCGATGAAGCGGGGCGACTCTCCTACGGCGTCACAGCATGATGATTTGCGACCATTTCCATCGCAGTGTATGTGGATCGAAAGGGAAAAGCAATCATGTTCTATGACATGGATAGGGAAAATGGAGTCTATAATCCCTATGTCACACAACCGATACGTTACTGAGGGGATGGCCCCTTGGCTGTACTTCGTGGGGTATGGCCTCGTCTACTACATTCTGTGCGTGTGGGGATTCAGCTTTGCATTGGGCGATGTAAGGAGGCACCTGCTACGACAAGTGAAAAGGCCAATTTGTTGGGCGCCCACGGTAGATGTCTATATGGTTGTATGGTTGCGACAAAGAGGCTGGGTTTGGCACCTATGTTCGTCTAGGGGCTGCATTGCGTGCACATGCTGCCTTATGGGTGGGTGCGCTAGCGTGCGGACCTTTGCGGCTGTGTTGGCAGGGAGGTTCCTCACCTTGTCTAGATTATTTCTCTATGAAGATTGTTGTATGGAATATTAGGGGGGTACGGGACAAGAAGTCAAGGGTATATCTCTAGAGGCTCGTGAGGGAGGAGAATGTCGCTGTGTTGGCCCTCGTGGAGACCAGTGTGCAGGAGTTCACAAGGAAGGATGCAGATGTTCTTCTTGGAAGGGATTGGCAGTTTATAGTTCAACCGTCTGTGGTTAAATTTGCTGGAATCATTTTGCTATGGCTTGGCTGGTGTCACCTTAGACTCGTTCGTCGCTCAAAACGTGTGGTGTTTGCTGCTGTGACCATCAATTGTGACCGCACTATGACTTGCTACGTGGTCTATGGCCCCAAGGATGTCTATAAGAGGAAACAAGTCATGGACTTTATGCACTGGGAGGCTCGTGAGGACACACCTCTCCTTGTGCCTGGTTACTTCAACCTTATTACATCGCAGGAGGAGAAGCACGGAGGAAAAAAATTTCGCTACATGGAAACCCAGCTCAAATTCTCGGAAATCATTCAGGAGCTCCAACTTGAAGACATGGGGTTCATCGGTAATAAATACACTTGGTGCAATGGCAAGGTGGGGGGTGCTCGGAGTTGGAAGAGGCTCTATAGGGCCTTGATGAATACTTGTGCAATGCATGCATTCCCAATAACAATGGTGACACATCTTCCCCAGATTGGCTCTAATCATTGCCATCTTTTAATTAGCTTGATGGGAGTCCAATGCAAGTCCATTTGTCCAAGACCTTACTTTGAAGCCACTTGGTTGGAGTTCCCACAGGCTATAGGGATTGTTCGCAGCGCATGGTGGAGGCACACGGGCGGCAATGTCATGGAAGGCCTTTCTTCTAAATTTGGTGGATGCCTGCGCGCGCTCCACTGATGGAGCAAAACCAAGGCTGGAGTGCTTATTCACACTAATGGGAGTTTGGCTTATGAGATCTCTGCATCCAGAATATGGAATTTGAGTGTGGCCTGGACAATGAGGAGAATATCTTACTTGGCCACCTTATCATGGAGCTTCACAGGAGTTGTGTGCTGGAGGAGCGTTGGTGGTGGCAGTGCGCCAAAGTCCATTGGGCATACCTTTGGGATAGAAACACACGTTTTTTCCACATTGTGGCATCTACTAGGTGGCTCAACAAATGAATTACGCACTTCAAGGATGATTCGGGTGACATGGTCACCTCGTCAGAGGGCCTTTGTCGAGTTCTTAAGCGGTTCTTTGAAGCCAAGTTGTAGCACACTGATATAGTTACCCCCCTGCACCATCTTGCACCGCACGTGCACATATCTCTGGATCATGACAGCATGATTACGTGGGACACCATTGGGGATGAGGTTATGTGTGCAATTAGAGCCATCAAGAAAAACAAGGCATCTGGAATGGATTGTATTACCACTGAGTTTTTGTGTGGTTACTCGGACATTGTTCATTCGGATATTTTGCTTGTGGTCAAGGACTTTTTTGAGATGAAACAGATGCCAGTTGTGTGGAAGGATACTTTCATCAGGCTTATTCTTAAGAAAGTGGGTACCAACATGTCGAGTCAGTTCTGCCCCATCAGCCTTTGCAACGTTATTTACAAGGTGGTTGCTCATATCCCTGAGGAGAGATTGAAGAATGTTTTACCTGATATTATCTCACAGGAGTAGGGTGCTTTTGTCTTCGACAGATTAATTATGGATAACATCTTTGTGGCACATGAAATGGCATCTAGAATGCATTCATCCAATATAGGAAAGGGTATGATGGCTATAAAGATTGATATGAGCAAGCCTATGATTGAGACCAATGGGATTGTATCATTGACATGCTACGAATTCTTGGGTTTCCGGCACTGTGGTGCGAGTTGGTCACTGCGTGTATTTGCAATCCCATTTTGGTGTGCTGCATAATGACATCTAGGCTTCCATGGATTACTGCTCCTAGAGGTCTGTGGCAAGGTATCCTCTCTCGCCGTACTTATTCTCCATTACCACTGAATACATGTCGGCTCTCTAACGCGAGTATGAGGCCCACTCGCTTTTGGGGTTTTGCTGCACTCTACGTGCACCCCTTGTCTCACATCTTCTATTTACGGACAACATACTCATGTAGGCACTAGCTTCGTGCCACACCGCGCATGCTGTGTGCGCTCTTCTGCACAAATTTGGGTGCACCACAGGGCTCATTGTCAATTTGGCCAAATCTAAGATCTTCTTCAGTAGGGCCATGAAGAAAATTTGGAAATGGAGAAAGCGAATAATCTACAGATGAGTCAGGGCAAGGATCTTACCTATCATGGCGTCCCCTTTTACGCCAAATTGCTAGTCAAGGATGAGTTTAACTTCATTATCCAGAAGATCGAAATGTAGATTGCAAAGTGGCACTTCATCCCCTATCTATGGTCAGGAGCATCATGATGATTAATGCGGTGCTGGAAGCTATTCCTAGTCATGTTATCACTTACTACGTGATGCCTAAGGGGGCTATCAATGCCATTAAGAAGATAATCAGACGTTTCCTATGGTGCGGCACTAGCAACACTACTTCGATGCACTATGTTGATTGGGAGACGGTCAGCATGCCAAAGGAGTTGGGAGGTCTTGGTATTCATTGCTTGCGCCTTTGGCAACGTGCGCTCCAATTGGGGCAGTGCAAAAGAATTCTTATGGAGGAGGATTGCATTTGGATCAATATTCTGTGCCACAAATACCTCTCCGTGCACTACCAGGATCGCACTCTACACCGTGCATCTCATGCAGCAGGCTCGCCCTCGACGCTATGCACAATGCACTGTCATGCCTTGTTTGGAGAATTGGGGATGGCACTATTGCTCGATTCGATGAGGATAATTGGTTGGGCATCCTTCCCATTTTGTGTTGTCCGACTTACATGAACATGCATGCCACTTGGCCTACACTTGTGGTGGAGTGTCACGACGATGTTGTGCAGTGGGACAGGCACATAATTTCATCTTGGGCGAGTAATGCACTCATTGATAGGGTCATGCATTTGCTGCGTAGTTCCAAGCACTGTGATACCCTGGTTTATTCCTTCATGAAGGCTGAGGATTCTACTATTGGCAAAGCCTACATGCACCTAGCTTGTGGTGCTTATAATGATGGTGTGATGGGCCCTCAGGGCGTCGTTGTGTGCTTTAAGAGGAATTGGAAGCAAAAAGTTGTGCCAAGAACCCGCATATTCCTTTGGCACCTGGCGCATGACGCGCTACCCACATTGGTCTAGCTCACGCGCAGACATCTTGATACATGCAACAAATGCGTTTGGGGGTGCGACATGATCGAGACCTTGCGTCATGTTCTTTGGGACTGCTCATGCGCAAAAAATTTTTTGGGCGGGAGATGTGCACAATGCGACATATGAGCTTCGTCGTTGGCTTAGTACTCACGAGGAAATGAATCCTATGCAGTTCTTCTTGGAGTGTACCACCATACCGGGGACAAGATGACATTTCGACATGCTTCATGGTGCGATCATTGCCGCTATCTTTCAAAGCCTTTGGGACAATAGAAATCTCAAGAAGCAAAACAGCACCATCCTGGATTGCTGCACTATTGTCCACAATGTCGTGGTTGTTGTCACAGCTGCAATATCATACTCTACTCCTTCATTCGTGCCCAACTGGAATTCCTTCAGCTCTCGGGAGTTGCATAATACCTCAATTTGGGTTCCTGCTCTAGTCGAATGGGTCAGGATTAATTGCAATGCTGCTGTAGGTAACGAATTATCTGGTGTGGGATTCGTCAATAGAGATCATTGAAGCAAGCCCCTACTCGCTGGATGCAAACGATTCTTTTCTACGTCTTGTGATGCTATGGAGTTTCAAGACATCTTGGAGGCTCTCGACGCGGTTCGGCGCTTTTTTCCCGAGCATCACACTATTGAGATCATTAGGACACGGTCTCGGTTGTTTTAGAGATGCACCGCATGATCCAATGTCCACCCGAGGGGGTTCCCTCTTGCCCACTATTGTGCACACGTAGAGAATCACCACGCTTTGCATCGCGCATGTTCATCTCGAGTGCAATGCCCCTGCTGACTAGGCTGCACGTGAGGCATGTTTTGATGATTATGTTTAGGGTTGGGGTATGCCTCTCCCTAAACCCCTTCTTAATCTGTTGCTAAATGACTTCCCGTTTGATCCTCTTTAGAGGACTTTTTGTATTGGCTTAGGCCTCTCTTTTGCAATCAGAGAATCATCTCGATGAGGCCTATCAAATTAAACATCCATTTCTATTATTTTAAATATTTTATAATCTAGGGTTTTGGTATATTTTAGGAGACATTTTCATTTGTATATGATTCAAAAATAATGATGTCGCACTCAATCCCCTTAACTTTTTGGAAGCCACCTTTCCCAAACAATTTATCGTTTCATCAAATTTTTTAGTTTAATTTTCTTATATAACTTATTAGCTTTAAATCTTGTCTTATTCGAGCATTACACATCTTTTATTTGGTAGTGCTAAATTTCTTTAATTTATCTCATTTTCATATTAACATATAGCAACCTTATATTAAAATAATAATTGATCCCTATTTGTTCTTATTTGACATTGTGATTCATAGTAATTTTGAGTGTGGTTTGATCAAGATGAAACAATCACCATTAGACTCTATCGTCCAACTTCATCAAAAAATATAATTACTTTTAGACTTTGCAATATTATATACTGTGGTTTTATTTTTGTTTTATAGATATTTTAATTCAAAACTAATTTGATGATTGAGGACGTTCTAACCAATCTCCTTAGTCCTTGGAAGGAAGATTTCATTTGCATTTTTTTCTTTCTGTTTAATATTTTTTATGATAGTGTTATATCACAATGTAACTCTAAATCACTCGTCAAGTGAACCTTAAATTTCTTTCTTTTTTGTCAAAATTTTTTTAATTTATAGTTCTTTTTATATATATTTTAGCAAAAGGTAAATAATATTTTTTTAATGATTATTAACTATGGTAATTCATAGTAATGTAAAATGGGATTCTATAAAAATGAAACAAATGTTGTTAGGAACATCTTGATGAGCTCAGTCACAACAAATATTCATTTAAAAATTTTAAAATATGTTATTTTTAATGATTTCTAATATGCCAATTAAGAAGTTTGGATTTGTATATGATTTAAGGATCATGGTTGTAATAAAATCTCATTGATATGTTGGAATGGAATTTCTCATATAATTTATGTAATTTCTTCCAATGATTTGTTTTGAATTGGTTTTACAAATACGAAACTCTAATTTTTCTCTCATTATATTTCAAGGCATTTTCATTAATAAAGGATTTGTCTATTGAGGACACCAGAACTAATCTACTTAGTAACTAGAAATTCAAATTTCACACAAGGTTTATCATGTTCATTAAAATGTTTTGCTTTAATTTTGCTATATTACGACAAAATGCTTATTGTGTAATTGGTGGCTTTTATATTACAATAATTTTATTATATTACTTTGCCTTAAGTTATATCACTTCAACATTTTTATATATTTACAAAAGATTAAAAAATGATTGATTTATATTTATGCTAATTTTTTTTAAAATACATAATAATTCAAAATAAGATCTATTCAACCTAGAACAAATGTCATTAGACTCTTCTCTATTAGATTTATCAAATTTAGTGTTCATTTCGATATTTCTAATTTTTGTGCTTTGTTTTTGTATGCTTTACTAAACATTTAGATTCATATGTTATTTGAAGATTAAGGATATTATACTCAATGTCCTTAGTATCTTAAAAGGGAACTTTCCCTTGTAATTTACATCATAGCTTTAAATTTTTTGCTTTAATTTGGAAATATTACAATTACAATTTAATTTTCCTTTCAGATGACCTTTACATTATTTTATTTTTGATATATTACCACGCTTTATTGTGTCTCATCCCTAATTTAGTATAAATTTAGTAAATATTAAAATAATAATTAATTGTTATATTAATTTATTTACTTTTTAATTGATAGTGATCCAAACGATGCCTAATAGAGACAATAATATCATATGACTCATCTTGATGAGCTTTATGTAACAAAATATTTTATTATATTTTTATTTTATAGGATTTGAAACATTATTATAGTCATTTCTATTTGTATCAGATTTGGTAGTTGATGATGTCAAACTCATGAATGAACCTTTCCCACAAAATTTTTCTCATTTCTACAAATGTTTAATGTGATTTGTTTCTTTTACATGGATGCTCTTGTTCTCCACTCATGTGAACTACATATCTTTGTATTTTTGTTATGTTATATTAATTTAATTTATCTAGTTTTAGTTATAATATATATAATTACTATTTAAAAAATAAGTTATTATCATTTTAACTTGTAAAATTTTGTAATTCTAATAATTCTAACAATTTTTAAATATTTTATTATTTTGTTTTAGTAAGCTTTCTAGTCATTTTGATTTGTAGGTTATTTAAGGATCAGGGATGTTAGACTCAATCTCCTAATTATCTTCAAAATCATGTTTCCCTTATAATTTATCTCATTATTTTAAATTTAAAACTTTGATTTCATTTTATTACAATGATATAATAATTTTCTTCTCATGTGACCACTACATTAATTTGATTTGGTTATAATATATTTCTTTAATTTATGTCATCACTTCTTTGTAGTGTAATCAAATAAAATTGGAATAATAATTTATCAATACTTATGGTTATTTTTTTCAACTAATAGTAATACCAAGCAATCACCAAAATAGGCATCATTAGACTTGTCTCAACTTGCTCTATCTAATTATATTTTAATTTTTATATTTTAAGTATTTTGTTATCTTGGATTTTTATATTTTTATGAGTCATTTTGAATCATGCATGATTTAATGATTGATCAAGTGTCAAATTGTACAAAACATTTTTTATTTCGAACTGATTATTTTACTTTGAAGGTCTAACTCTCCTTTCCTGTAGACATTAGATGTGTGTTTTTTCATATATTACATAATTTATATTTTTTTATTTTAGCTTTATTAATTGTTGGCTTATTATTAAAATAATAATTTATAATTATTTTTACTTACTAAATTTTGTAAATCATAATAATTCGAAACATTGTTTGATCGAGATGAAAACAATTTAAGCTCACCTCAAAGAGGTGTATCTATTCAAATATTAATTTATAACATTTTAAAATTTCATTTATTGTTTTAGAAATTTTTATGTGATATTCTAATTTAGATTTGATGATTAAGGGCGTTACCCTCGATCTTTTTAGATCTATGAACGAATTTTCTTACACAATTTACCGCATTTCCTTAACGTTTTTGCATTGTTTTTGATATATTTCAATGATCATCTAATTCTCTTATCAAGTGATTTTCACAGTACTTCCATTTAGTCATATTATATTACTTTAATTTATTAGCTTTATGCTTCACCATCTATTTACTTAAAATTTTAAAATAAATGTTTTATTATTGTATTTATTTTTCTTAATTATAAAAATTACAAACAAAGTCCAATTATGAAAAAATGAATATAAAAAAACTCATTTCGTCGACCTCTATTCAATAATATCTTCATTTCTATATTTTTAAATATTTTAGTATTTAGTATTTTTTGCACACTTTATGAGACATTTGCATTTGTAAATGGATTGACAATAGAAGTTAAGCTTGATCTCATTAGTATCTTGGAAAGTATCTTTTCAAAAAAAATTGCTCATTTCTTTAAATATTTTGTAATATTTTGGTTACACTATTACAGAGCTATAAGTCACCACTTGCGACACCTTAATTTTTCTTTTATTTCAATTTTATTATGTTGCTTTAACTTATGTCATTTTTGCTTTAATATATATTAATGTAATATTTAAATCATAATTTAATATTATTTATGGTTATCTATTTTAGTAATTCAATGTAATTTTAAATGAGGTATGATTAAGAAGACATAGAAGTCGTTGGATGCCTCTTGATGTGCCCAATGTAGTTAATTTTTTTGAATATTTAATAGATTTTATTTTCCATTATTTTGTATTTTTTTGATATATTTTGATTTATATCTCATTTGATAATTGACAATGTTACTGAAATATTATTTATATCTTGGAATGAACCTTTATTATACAATTCATTTAATTTCTTTGAATTTTTGGTATTGATTTTATTGTTTTACTATGTAACTAAAAATCTCACCTCATGTGGCCTTTACACCACTTTGATTTGATAAGAAATATATAGACTCAATTTACCTCAATAAGGTGTTAATATTTATTTACATAATATTAAACTATTAACTCATTAATATTTAAGAATATTTTATTAGGTCATTCATTGTAATTCTAAATAAGGTGTGATCGAGAAAAAATAAATGTTTTTGGACTTTTCTATATGACTACTATGTAACTAAATATTCTTTTTTAGATTTAAAATAATTTGCATTCTAAGCTATTATTATGTCTTATGGGATATTTGCATTTGTGTTTTTTTTGATATTCCAGAAGGTTAAACTAAATCTCTTGAGTATCATGGCTTGCAACTTTCATGTCTAATATATCTCAAATATTTAACTTTTTTTATTTAGTAGTGTTACTATTTAGCTCTAAAACTCTTGTTATGTGACCATCATTTTGCATATATTTGTCAATATTACATTACCTTAATTTATCATATTTCAACTTTAATACGTATTTACTTAACACTACAATAATAAGATATCTTTGTTTTTGTCCATTTATTGCTTGATTTTGTAGTAATTCAAAAGAGATCCAATTAACACAAAATAGAAGTCATTGGACTTGCCTCTACCAACTTTATCAAATGATATATTTATTTTCAAATTTCTATGTGCTTGTTTTTTTATTTCTTTGGTACATATTACATGATATTCTAAGTTTTATTTGATTTGATGATCAAGGAAGCTATGCATGATCTCTTTAGTATATTTGGATATAACTTGCCTATACAATTTATCTCTTTTTTTAATAGTTTTCACTTCTAATTGCTTAGATTACTATTAAACTATAATTTTCCTTCTATGTAACCTTTAGATAACTTTATTTTTATGATATTATATTACTTCAACATATCTTATTTTAGATTTAATATATTTTTTTTGTTAAAAAAAATATTATTATATTTAGATATTTACATATGTACTTCTTAGTAATTACAAATTTTGTTTGATTGAGATTAAACAAACATCATTTTATTTTTTCATGCATTATAATAAATTTTATTTTGCACCAAACTATATGACTAAGAATGATTCCGTTGATCTCTACAACATCTTGGAGTGCAATAGTCTCATGAAAGTTATCTCATTTATTCAAATAATTAATTTTGATTTACATATATTACTATGAAAGTCTGATCACTTCTAATGGCTTTGTACAACACTTTGATTTGGTTTTATTACATTCTTTCAATTTATCATATTTCTACTTTAATATACTTTTAATTAGTACTAAATTAATAATTTATTATTATTATGACATATTCAATTTGGTAATTTGTAATAATTCCAAATAATGTTCAATTGATATGAAACATCATTGAACTTGTATACATGAACTATATCCAATTAAAAAACCAATTTGAAGTTTTGACATATTTTAATTTCTATAGTATTGGAAAATTTAAGGAGAACTTTTGGTTATTACCTAATTTAGTGATAAAGTATGATATTCTCAATCTCTTTGATATCATAGAATGGAGATTTCGAGTACAATCGGCATAATCTTCTCAAATACATTGCTTACATTTTATTATGTTACTATAAAACTCTAATTATCAAATCATATGAACTTTAGAATGTCTAGGTTTGGTTATATATTATTTCAATTTATCTTGTTTTAGCTTCAATATATATATATATATATATATATATATATATATATATATATATATATATATATATATATATATATATATATATAATACTAAAATAATAATTTATTATTATTTATTCTTAGTTAAATTAATAAATTGTAGTAGTTCAAAACTATATGGGATCAAGATGAAGTAAACATTGTTCAACATAACTTTAAAAAGTTAATTGAACTAAATATTTATTTTAATATTTTTAAAAATTTTATTTTCTAGGGTTTTGGTATACCTTGTAAGATATTTTGATTCAACCTAATTTGGTTATTGAGAATGCTACACTTGATCTCCTTAATATAATGGAACATAATTTTTTATCACAAATTGTGTCATTTTTTAAATTTTGTTTATTTGTTTTGTCACCTTATAGCATTAAACCACATATACTGTGAGAGTTATATCACTTTGATTTATTTATGTGATATTGCTTTAATTTTCTTAATTTTTTAGCTTTATAATTTCCTTAATTAATGAAAATATTATAACTTAATATTATTTTTTTTATTTTCATAATTTGAAATTTTTCTAAACAAGGTAAAATCGAGACAAAACAAGAATCATCAGACCATTCTTCTCAAGCTTTATCAAATTAAATTTTCATTTATATATTTCTTTAAATATTTTTTTCTTACATTTTGTGATATTTTGTTTCGTATAATTTTTCATGATTGAGGTTGTTATACTCCATCTCCTTAGTGTAAATGTTGCGTCCCATTTCAATCATATTCTTTCTTAAATAATAGTGAGATAAAAAATTTATTATTATTTATATATTTTAATTTGATGATGCATAATAAATGAAAATGATGTCTGATTTGCACAAAAAACATTATAGGACTTATCTTGGCTTGTTTTGTCCGATTAATCATTCATTTTTATATTTTCAAATATTTATGTTTCTAATGTTTTTGTTGACTTTATGAGTCTTTTAAATTCATTATAGAATTTTCAAATGATGATGTAACATGCAAACCTTTACTATCGTGGAATGTAGTTTCCTTGTATAATTTACCTTATTTTTTAAATATACTAATTTCATTTGGTTATTTTTCTTTCTAGTAGTAAATATCCATTCACGTAACATTAAAAACACTTTGAATTTCATAAATAAAAGATCTTACATTTATCAAATTCCATATTTATATTTACTCAACATAGAAATAATAATTTACTATTATTTATACATATTTGCTATGATAATTTATATTAATTCAAAACTAGGTTCACCCATGAAAAAATTATGTCATTGGACTAATCTTAATGAACTCTAATTAAATATTTATTTCAAATTTTTAAAATTTTTTTATTTTCCCATTTATTTGGCATGCTTTGTGGCATTTCAAACACTACTTGTTTTAGTGATTGAAGATATCACACTCAATTCCCTTAAAATCATTAACTACAACTATCAATTATTATTTATCTTAGTTCTTCAAATGTTCTCTTAGAATTGATTGTATTACTACAAAATTTAATTCCCCTATCACATGACCCTTACATTACACTTATTTTATTATATTTCATCTCTTTAAATTTTCATTTTTATTCATCTATATATATTTATTGAAACCTTTAAAAAAGGTTGACAAATCTTTGAGACATTTTTATTTATTCTAGATTTGAAGAATTAGCATGTTACACATAATCTTCTTAGTATCTTACATTATGACTTCCTATATAATTTATAAAATTTCTTTAAAATTTTTGTTTTCTTTTCCATGTATTACTAACTCAATCTCCTCTCATGTGATATTCACAGTGCTTCAATTTCGTTAGGTTACATTTTGTTAAATAATCAAAATTTAGCTTATATATATATATATATATATATATATATATATTTATATACTTTTAATATTAATATTTTATTATTCTGTTTGCTTATTTATTTGATTAAATCATACTAATTTCAAATGTAGTTCAATCAAGATGATAAATATATCTTTGTTCTCATGTAGATGTGCTCTATTAATTGAATATCTATTTTTATCTTTCTTAATACTTTTCTTCTGCTTTTTTCATAATTTATGAGATATTTTAATTGACACCTAATTTGATGATTAATGGCATTAGATTAATCTCCCTAGTATCTTGGAATGAACTTTTTTCTTAAAATGTATCTTATTTCTTAAAAGATTTTATTTTGATTATGTTATATTTCTATCATACTCTAAATCCCATCTCTTATGACTTTCACATTATTTTATTTTAATTATATTACGTTGCTTCATATTATCTTATTTTAGTTTTAATATACATCTACTTAATTTTAAAAAAAATTATTATTATGTCTACTTATTTATTTTTGTAATTTATAGTAGTTCATAATAAGACCTAATTAAGATAAAACAATCACCATGGACTCATCTAGATAAGCTTTATCTATTTAAATATTCACTTCAACATTTTTTAATATTTTATTTTTCCATTATTTTAGTAAGCGTTTTGAGTGACTTTGATTCATTCCAAGTTTTACCATTAACGATGCTAAACTCAAAATGCATAATATCTTGTAATGCAACTTTCTTATATAATTTCTTTCAATTTTTTAATTTGGTTGTATTCCTTTCTAACTTAAAATCTTCTTTCGTCTCACCTTTACATCATTTTGATTTTTTGAGATAACATTTCTTATATTTATCTCATTTCAAGTTTAATATATATTTACATGACATAAAGAAGGTAATTTATTTTTTTGTGCCTATTTACAGTGATAATTCATAGTATTTCAGAACAAGACCTAATCAAGATCAAAAAAAATACTATTATACTCATCTTAATAAGCTCTATCTAATTAAATATTTATTTTATTTTTTTTTATTACAAAAATTTTCACTTACCTTGACATGTTTTGAATGTAATTTTGCTTTATGCCAAATTTAATAATTGGAGATGTTGCACTTGATCTCTTTGATATCTAAGAATAAAACTTTTACAAGCAATTTATTTCATTTCTTAAAAGCTTCACTTTAATTTATTTATATTGCTATGAAACTAAATTCTATTTTCATGCAACTTTCATAATGCCTTTAATTTATTATAACACATTTCTTTAATTTATATCATTTTATCTTTAATATTGTTTTAGTTAAATATTTATTTTTATGTTTTAATAATTTTATTTTCTTGTATTTTGGTATATTTTATGAGATGTTATGAAAATTGAGGATTTTACACTCAATCTCTTTTATATCTTGGAAAAAACATTTCCCATATAATGTTTCCCTCTTCTCCAAATATGTTTCTTTGTTTTTGTTAAATTACCATGTATGTTCAATATGCTCTAATATGGCAATTACATAACATTGATTTGGATATTATGCATTACTTTTATTTCTCTCTTTTTAATATTATTTTTATTTGGCTAAAAAAAAAAAAATTATTATCTATTTTATTTTAAATTTTTAATTTATCATAACTCTAAACATGATTCAATCAAGATCAAACAAACTATCTTGAACTCATGTTTAAGAGTTCTCTCAAATTATGTTGTAATTTCCATTATTTTAATAATTTTATTTTCTGGGGCAATGGTGTGTATTTTGAAACATTTTGATTCTTACTTTCTTTGATAATCAAGGATGTTACAATCAATCTCCTTAGCATCATGGAATGAATCTTTTTATTATAATTTAAATAATTTCATTAAAATTTTTGCATTGTTTATAATATATTATTTTGTAACATTAGATCTCCTCTTCTATCTCTTCTACATCACTTTAATTTTGTTATATTTCATTGCTTCAATTAATCTCATTTATACTTTAATATGAATTAATTTAATATCAAAGTGATAATTTATTATTATTAATGAATATTAATTTTTTATTTTATAGTAATTCCAAAGATGGTCTAGTTGGGATGAAATAAGTGCCATTCAAGTTGTGTCAATGAGCTCTTCAAAATTAGTTATTTTTTAACAAATTTTACTTTGTAAGGTTTTGACATGATTAGTAAGAATTTTTGCATTGTACGTAATTAGTCCTTTAAGGAAGTTAATCATCAGAGTAACTTGAATTCCAACTTTATACTATAATGTATCTAATTTTTCCAAATTTTTTCTTTTGATTTGGTTACATTCTAATGTAACTATAAATGTTCTCTTGTGTGAAAATTTCAACACTTTGAATTGGTTATATTAATTTGCATAAATTTTTCATAATTTAACCTCAATATATATTAACTAAATATTAAATTTATATATAATTATTATTTGTCCTTTTTTTTCTCTGATATTACTTAGTAACTACAATGAATATAAGATCGAGATGAAAACAAATCGTTGAATTCATCATAATTGGCTACATTTAATTAGATATTCAATTCTATATTTTTAAAAATTTTATTTTATAGGATTTTTGAACACTTTACTAGGCATTTCACTATGTATTACATTTCACAATCGAGGATGTTATACTCATTCTCCTTAGATTCATGGAATGTATCTTTCCTATAAAAACTATCTCATTTTTTCACTTTTTTCATTTTGATTTGGTTATTTTACTATGTAGCACTAAAAGTCCCCTTATTTGACATTTACATTAGTTTTATTTGTATATAACAACGTTCTAAATTAATCTCATTTCAACACCAATACATACATGCTTAATATTAAACCAATGTATTTTTTTTATTTATGAATATTTACTTTTATAATTCGCAAATGTGGTCTGTTGGAGATGAAACAAATATTATTTAAATTATGACTATGAGCTTTATCTAATTTAAAGTTCATTTTTTATATTTTTAGATATTTTATTTTTTACTATTAAGCATGGTGTGTGAGAAATTTGTTTTGTACCTTGTTTAACTAGAAGATGATATAATACTCAATCTACTTTATTTCCTCGAATATGACTTTCCCATACAATTTTTCTTATTTTTATAAATTTAATTCCTTGATTAATTTATTTTTCTTTAATGCTCTAATTGTACTTTAGGGTGACCTTTATATAACATCAATTTAGTTATATTGCATTGCCTTAATTTTTCTAACTTCAACTTTTATATCCATATACATATTATTCAAATAATAATTTATCAATATTTGTACCTCTTTACTTAGTAAATAAAGCCAAAAAAATATCTTTAGAGCCATCTTGATATGCTATATAAAATTATACATTCATTATTATATTTGTAAATATTTGTTTCTCTTTTGTTTACGATATTTAGGAGATATTTTCATTCATAACTGATATATTGGTCGTTTATGTTACATTTGATCTCTTCATTATCCTACATTGCTAACAAAAATTAAATTTAAATAATTTTTTAAAATATTTTTCTTTTATGTTGTTTTGATTTTCTTCTATTAAATTACGTCAAATTATCTCATTTCTTTTGTAATATATATTTAGTTAATATAAGCATTAAAAACTCATTTTCTCTTTAATTTTTATTCACTTAATATTATAATAAAATTTAATATTATTTAAAAATATTTATTTTTGAAACTCAAACTATTTCAAAATGATCCTTAATCTAAGAAAAAAAAATCATGTTAAACTCAGCTCGATGACTTATATATAGATAAATACACTATTATATTTCTTATCATTTTTTAAAGTGTTTTGGCATTTTTTTGTAAGGAATTTGAATTAGTACCTAATTTGACTATTGAGATTGTTAAACTTGATCTCCATATATTTTTTTAATGAAAAGTTTCCCTAATCTTTATCTCATTTATTTAAAGTTTTTTGTTTGTTTCCTTATTTTATTAGGTAACTTGAAGTCTCCTTTTCTTTAAACAAAATATTACTTTGATTTGATTATATTACATTACTTTAATTTATCTCATTCTAGTCTTAATATATATTTATTTAAAATTAAAAGTATAATTTATTAAAGTTTATTTTTATTGAGTTTAATCATTTAAAGTAATTCCAAATTATTTTATTAACTTTATATGTCACAACTTTTTATATTATATTAACTAAATTTATCTTATTTCAACATTATTATGTGTTTATTTAAAATTAAACTAATAATTTATTATTTGTTGTGCTTGTTTACATTGTTAACTTTATGTAATACCAAGTGAGGTTTCATTGAAGTGAAATAAACATAATTTGATATTTCTCCATCAGCTTTATCTAATTAAATTTTTATTTTCATATTTTAAATTAATTTATTTATGACATCTTTTTCATGCTTTATAAGGTGTTTTAATTAATACTAGATTTAAAAATCAAAGATCTTATTCTTGATCAACATAATATCTTAGAATATATTTTCCTTATATAATTTATCTTATTTCTTCAATTTATTTATTTTTGGTTATTTTACTATGTAACACTTAATCAATAGTAAGGTTACCTTTACATGTCTTTGATTTCCTTATGTTACATAATTTAAATTTATCTCATTTTAAACTTTAACTATATTAAAATATATATTAAAATAATAATTTTTAATTTTTATACTTATTTACCTCTATAATTTGTAATTATTGGAAAAGTGATCTTTTTTAGATGAAACAAAGGTCATTAGACTCATCCTAATGAGTATTATCTAATCAGGTATTCGTCTCATTTTCAAAATTTTTTATTACATTTCATTTTCTTATAATACAAGTCTAAATCTTCATTTAAGTGATAATTAAGACTTTTTTTTAGGTATATTACAATGCTTCAATTTATCTTAATTTAGCTTTACATATACTATCCAATACTAAAAAACTATTTTATTATTATTTATGCTTAATTAATTTGATAATTTGCAGTAATTCCAAATATCATCTATTTTAGTTAAAACTTACTTTCCCTAATATTGATGAGCTTTGTCCTATTAAATATAAATATTTTCTCATTTAAATGTAACATTTCAAAGACTTTGAAATGATTTAATGATCGAGGATGTTACAATCAACTTATTTTATTATATTACATGATTTCAATTTTCTTATTTAAGTTTTAATATATATTTTTGAAATACTAAAAAAATTAATTTATTTTTCATTTATTTAATTTTGTAATTTGTAAGAATTCCAATTTAGGTATGATTTAGATAAAACAAATAGAGTTGTACACATCTCAAGAAGGTCTATCAAATTAAATATATATTTTTATATCTATAAATATTTTTTCTATTCTTTTAGAATTCTTTATATGAATTTAGATTCATAGCAAATTTGGCATTCGATGATATACACACATTCTTGTTCGTATCTACCAAACTAACTTTACCACAAATTCTTGTCATTCCTCCAAATTCTCCTCTTAGATTATGTCATATGGCCATCAAGCTCTAATTCTCAAATTATGATACCATTTCATCACTTTGATTTTCTTATGTTAAATTCCTTAAATTTATCTTTTTTTGGCTTTAAAATATAATTGATTAACAATAAAAAAGTAATTTGTTGTTATTTGTGCTTAATTATATTAATAATTCACAATCTTTCTAATTGAGGCCCTTTTGTGATGAAACCAACATCATTAGACTCACATCGACTACCTCTACAAAATTAAATATTTCATTTTATATTTTTTTAATATTATTTTCAAGACTCGCATGTTTTATAAAAATTTTTAATTTATACTTAATATGATGATCAAAGATATTCAATTTTATCACCTCCAAAACTTGGAATGTAACTTTTCATTACAAATTATCTTATATATATATATATATATTTTAACTTTCTATCCCATTATTTATCTCTAAATCAACTCTTAATTGACTTTTGAGTCTTCCTTAATATCTTTAACATTCGTTTAGTTAATAAATAAATAATAGTTTCTATTTTTTAATTTTAATTGTAGTGGTAATTCATAGTAATTCTAAACGAGTTTTGTATAAAGAAAAAATAAGCAAAAGTAGAGGTGCCTTAACTTGGTCTACCTAAGTGAATACTCCTTTTTTATATTTTCAAAAACCTTTTTAGCATTAATTTACAAGATATTTTTATATGTTGCTGATTTGATGATTAAGGGACAATATAGCCAATCTCCTAGATATATTAAAGTGCAAGTATTCCAAACAAGACCTAATCAAGATGAGACAAAGTTCATAGAACACCTTCAAATGGCCATTATCTAATTTAAGCTTATTTTTTATATATTGTTAGATATTTTACTTTTCTAGTTTTTAGGTGAATTTTATGTGTTATTTTCATTCATGCTTTCTTTTATTATTTAGGATGTCATAATTAATCTTCACAGTATCTTGGAACAATAAACTTCATGCAATATTTGTCTCGTTTCATTAAATTTCTAATAGTGATTTTGTTACATTACTATTAAATAAATATCTTGTGCAACGTGAGCATTACATTACTTTGACTTAATTATATTATATTGCATTATTTTATCTCATTTTTAACTTTAATTTATATTTTTTAAATATTAAAATAATAATTTACCATTATTTATGATTTTTATGTCTTGTAGTTAATGTAATTTAAATCATGGTTTAGTCATGATGGAAAAAAATTTCTTTGACTAAGTTTATTTTGTAATTCAAATTTTTAATATTTTAAGTTTTTTTAAAATTTTTACCATTTTGGAATATTTTTTATGCATATTAATTCATACTTGATGTGATAACCATTTATTTTGCACTCAAGCTACTCAATAACATAGAATTCAAATTTTGCAAATGATCTACTTAATTTTTCTAAATATTTTGATTTGATTTGATTAGAAATATCCTCTCACATCACCTTGACATCACTTTGAAACGTCCATTAGAAGTATGTCTAATGAAATTATTGTTCCTTTATGCCGCAATAATTAGACATTGGTTGATTTAAATAGCAATTTTGATGATAGAATCATGTATTCTTGGCAGTTAGGGTGCATGCAGTGCACATGATTTTCAAATGATCTCTTCTTTTATTAGATAGAGAATATCACATGACTTTGTGATCCATTGTGGAAGCTCATACTTCTTTCATGAGGGTTGCCAAAATACTTTGAATCAAAACAAAACAAGTATATAAACCTTCATGCACTTTAGAGGAATATTTTGTGTTTTGCTCATCTACTATTTCAACATCAAGGCATCTTGAAAGAGAATCATATCCCATGAATATGATATCTATGTAGTGTATTATATGTAGTAATAAGGCGACTATTGGAATATATCCATCAATCAGAGATGCTACAAAGGTTTGAGACAGAAATCCAATTTCTTTTGTTTGAATTATCTAGATTAATATATTAAGATATATATCAAAAAAATGTAAAATCAAACCTTTTTTTACAATATTTTTTTAGAAAACTATATCTATTTTGGTATGGATGACAGACAAGACTCTCTTTATCTATTTTGCCTAGTCATTAAGAACTTGATTTTCTTCTATACATTATATGTCAATATATGATAGATAGAAAGAATACTCATAAGTAGTTCTATTCAAACAAAACAAGGTTCCATCATCAATGGAATTTAAAAAGATCTCCTTTGAAATAAAAAAATTCCATCGAATGGAATAGGACTATATATGTGATAAAATCTACTATACCAAGAATATCGATGGACCTAGTTCTTAAAATTGCTTAGGATAACCTCCTTTAGCTTCTACGACTTTTTTTAGTTCAATGTCCCTTTTACTAGATAAAATAGAATATTAGTTGATCATTTCTACAAAAAATTAAAATTGGGTAAAGTTGTAAATTTATAATCACAAAATCAAGAATGAAATTTTCATTTTTGGACATGCCAAATCAGGAATACATAATTGCATCCATTCCACAAATAGTCCCAATTATTCTGAATTTTTCTCATTTTGGAATAATATATTTATCTTACTCTTTAAAATATTTTTACTTTGATTTGTATATATTAATTTGTAACTCTAAATCCCCCCTCACGTGACATCTACATTGCATTCATTTTGTTTTATTAGATTACTTCAAGTTATCTTCTTTCTTCTTTAAAACATATTCCCATAAGAACAAAGGAGTAATTTACTTTTATTTATGGTTATTTACTTTTGCAACATATAGTAATTTGAAATCTGGTTTGATCAAGAGCTCTATCATGTTAAATATTCATTTTTAAAACAACACTCCATATAATTAAAAATTTCTTTCTTTTATTTTTAAATATTTTTAATGTTTTCCATACATTTTATGAGATATTTCCATTTATCCTTCATTTAATGATCGTATATGCTACACTAGATCTACTTAATTCTTGGAATTTAGCTTTTCCAAACTATTTATCTCTTTTCTAAATTTATTTTTCACTTCACAGTAACTTTGAATCTCTATTTCTCATGACCTAACCCTTGCATCTCTGTGAATAGTTTATATTACATTACCTAAATTTCTCTTATTTTTTTGCAAATTTAATTTGAAGGTCTTGATAAAACCTAGTTTGGAATTTTATTATACTATCAAATTAAAAAAGTATAATACATTTTTCATATAAAAAAATTCATTATATATTTACTTAATATTAGAAAAATAATAATAAGTTATTATTCGAATATTATGTAAGTATATTATAATTGTGTTAATAAGAAAAGTGTAACCATTATAATATAAGTAAATTAAAGTGACGTGAAGTTCATTGAGTAAGATAATGAGTATTTCCTAGCAATATAATCAATTCAAAATGAAACATTTGAAGAAATGAGATACATTATATAAGAAAAGTTGATGCCAAGACACTAAGAAGATAATGTGCAACATTTTCTATCGCAAAATTAGCTAAAATATAAATATCTTGTAAAGAATTCCAAAAACCTAAAGTGATAATAAAAAAGAACATTTTGATAGATAGAGCTCATCTAGATGAAACCAACAATGTTTTTTCCATTTTAAATCGAACCTTGTCTAGAAATATTAAGAACTAATAATTTAAATACAATATTGAAAATTACAAAAAATGAACATTTAACTTAACAAATCTCATTGAAATGAATCCAACAACCATTTATTATTTTCCATTTTACCTCATTAAGAATTACTAAAAATTAAAAAAATTAAGCAAGTGTAAATAACAATAAGGTATTACTTAAATTAAAAGTAAATATATATTAAAGTTGAAATAATATTGATTAATGTAATGTAAAATAACCCAAACAAAGTAAATGTAAAGGTCACATAACACATGAATTAGAGTTTTAAAGTAGTATAATAAAATTAAAGACAATCATTTGAGAGAAAATCTATGAGAATGGTGTAATTTATCAAACTATAGTGATTTAAAATAACATCCTCGATTGGCAAATCAAGTGCAAATCAATTTTTCTCAAAAAACATGAAAACATACTTAGAAAAATGAATATTTTTTAAAAATGAATTTTTAATTTATAAAGCTTGTAAAGACAAATTAAACTACAATAATTTTAGGTCTATTAGAATTAATTTTTCTCATAATCTAACACAAAATTTTTAAAAGGAAAATTGAGAACTATTAAATTTTATATTAATTAGATAGAGCACATCAAAACTTGTCAATATTATTCGTTTTATGTTAGTGGGGCCTTATTTAGAATTACTATAAATTACAAAATTAAAATGCTAATAATAATAAATTATTTTTTATATTAAATAAATAAATATATTAAATTTGAAATATTGTAAATTGAAGCACTTTAAAATAATAGAATTAATTTAATTCAAAGATCGCAAGTGAGCAGCTAATTACATAGTAATTCTACCAAAATTTGAAGAATTACAATATAACAAAATCACGTAACTTAGACATCAAATAATGGGAGAATTAAAGTCATGTAGTAAGCTGACCAAATAAAAGTGAACATGTTCAAAAATTAAATAAATTATATCAAAACAGTACATTCTATTTTATGAATTATAAAACAAAATATTTTAAATAAAAAAATTAAAAATTAATTGGATAGATATCACAAATATGTGTCATATATAATATTTATTTTTTCTTAGTTATACCTTATTTGAAATTACAAAAAATTAAAAATTACATATGTACATTAAATAATATATTATTTTTTAAAAATTTGTTAAATATATATTAAAGGATAAATTAGATAAACTAAAGTATCTAATATATTTATCAAGGTAATAAAAAGATCCTATAAGAGGAGATTGAGAGTTACATTGTAATTAAAGTAAATAAAAGAAAAAACATTACGATGATATAAATTTTATATTAAATTTGCATTCTAAGATTTTTTTAAGATCAAGAAAAACATCATTGATCATGAAATATATAATGAATCAAAATTTGTTGTATGTATGCCAAAACCCTAGATAAAAATATTAATATTTAATTTCTAAAGCTCTTTGAGAAGAGTACAATGATGTTTTCTTCATCTCCATGAAACATCCTTTGGAATTACTATGAATATTAAAAATTAAATAACAATAAAAGACATAATTATTACTTTAATATTAAGTAAATATTTCTACTAAATCTATAATTTGATGTACTGAAGCATTTTAATATAACAAAATTAAAGTAATGTAAATGAGGAGCAAAATAGTTTTAGAATAACATAATAATATCAAAGTGAAACACTTGAAAATTAGATAAGTTGTATAGTAATACTACATTGAAAGATACTAAAGAAATTAAGTGTAGCATCTTTTGTTATCAAATCATGTACAAATCGAAATATTTCATATAGTTGGAAAAATCAAAGAAAATATAATATTTATAAAAACAAAAATTAATAGTTTGATGTATAAATCATCTCAAAATGTTTCTAACAATGTTTTTTGCATTGATTACACCTCATTCAAAATAGCCATAAATTAAAAAAACTAAATAAGCATAAATAATAATTAATAAATTCCTTAATATGAAGGAAATATATACAAAGGTAGAAATGAAAGAAATAGAATCTTTTTGATACAACCAAATCAAGGTAATTTAAAAGCCACATGATAAAAAAATTAAAGTGAAATATATGAAGAAATGGTAAAATGTTTACTAGAGTGTTGCAATCTGATATTAAGAATATCAAGTGTAACATTTTGACTCATCAATTTAGTACAAATCAAAATATTTCAAAAATAAAGTAAAAATTAAAAAATTTAAAAAATGTATTTAATTGTATAATGTATGTTGGGATAAGTGCAATGAAATTTTTTTGGCCTTAATTGGAACTTGTTTTGAATTACTATAAATTACCAAAGTAAATAAGAATAAATTATAATAAATAATTATTTCATGTTTAAGAATACCAAGAAGATTGACCATAACATTTGCAATCTTCAAATCAAGAATGAACAAAAATTTGCATAAAATCATGTTTAAATCAAAGAAAGTAAAAAATTTAAAGATATTAAAATGAATATTTAATTGAATAAAACTCGTTATGAAAAGTCCAATGACTTACGTTTCATCCTTATCATACCTTATTTGGAATAACTTTCTATTGCAATAATAAATTAGTATAAATAAAAATAACCAATTAGTTTAATGTTTAAGTAAATATATATTAAATTCGATATAAGTTAATTTGAAACAATTTAAATTAAACAAGTCAAAATGATGTAAAGGTCACACATCTAGAGAATACGTTGTCATAGTAATATAAGCAACTTTAAGAAAAAAATTTCCAATTTTCATTGTTCATGTTCACTCTTTTCTTTCTTTCCTGAGAAGATCAGCTAAGCCTAATTTTGTCACTCCGGGAACAACTGTTCATGGCCATTATGGGGAAACCTTTGATGAAGGATCCGTATGGCTGGGAGTTGTGTTCTTCCTGTGCTTCTTTCAGTTTGAGTGCCATCAAAACATGCTCTCTCCGATTTGGCCGAAATCAAAAGAAATGGCACTCCCCATGAGGTAACATTATGATTTTCAAAGGTAAAAGAGCACCTGACCAGTTAGAAACTAAAAGAAATAGGAACATCGCTCCAATAAATGGAACCCAAGGGCCATACTCCTCTCCAATCTGGGTTTCTCAAAAACAGCATAAAAAATCCGCCCTAGAATAACAAACCACTGACAAATGGGGGGCCCCTCATTGGATGACTATGTTTAGATCCCCATCCCGTGAAGTTCAGGATGAAAAAAGATCATTATGGAGATAACTCTACTCAAAATATGCATTAAAAGAAGTGAAAGCGATAGAGTATAGCATCTTAGATAATTATATTAGGTACAATTAAAAATGTTTTGTAAAGTTTATAAAAAATTTGGATTGTAAAATATTTTTAAATAAAAAAACAAATTTTCATTTGATTAGGCTCGATCAAATTAGCCCAACGATAACATTTTTCATGATTGGATCTCATTCAAAATTAATCTAAATTACAATTGGAATTATTATAAATGATAATAAATTATGAAAGTAACCTCAAGAAAATATATATTAAAGCTGAAATATGATTAATTTAAGAAATGTAATATAATGAAATCATGAAGATGTATATATCACATGAGGAGATTTTGAGTTACTTCGTGATGCAAAAATATTAGCACCCACAACTTTTTGAAAAAATGTGATCAATTTTAATGGTTATTTTCCTTCCAAGAAACTAAGGATATCCAACATAACGTTCCTGATTATTAATTCAATTATGCATCAAATAATTTCTAAAATCATTCAAAATCAATACAAAATGAAAAGTTAAATAGTATAATGATTAATATTTGACTAAATAAAGCAAGTCTTGTTGAGTCATTAATACTTCTTTTGTCTTAATTAGATCTCAATTGGTGCACTACAAAACAAAGTAAAAAGGATTATGCAATAAGATGAATTGTTTGGGAAAGCTGTATTTGAATCATCTAAGGAGAATAAGTGGAATACCCATGATAAAAAAAAAGCTACAAATTAAAATTACTCGTGAGGTATGCCAAAACTAACGAAGATAAATTAATAATATATAAATGAATATTTAATATATTAGGCTTGTTTAGGTGACTCCAATAATATGTGTCTCCATCAAATGTCATTTTGAATTACAACAAGTAATAAAATTAAATAAGCATAAAAATAATAAATTATTTCTTTATTATTAAGAGAATATATTAAATAAAGTTGTAATATGATAAATTGTAGTGATTTATTATACTCAATGAAAGTAATGTAATGGTCACACTATAGTTGAATTAGATTTTCATAACACCATGATGTAATGAAAATGAAAAATTTGAAAAAAAATGAGATAAATTATATGTGAAAGTTGCATTCAATGCACTAAGGAGATCAAGAAAAACAACTTTAATCAAGAAATTATGTACAAATTGAAATATGTCAAAACACGTTAAAAAATCTAAGAAAATAAATGTTTTAGAAATATACAAATGAATATTTAATTCGATAGAGCTCATTCTAGTGAGAACAATGACATCTATTTTGCCTTGACTGGAAGCCATTTCGAATAACTATGAGTTAACAAAAAAGATAAGCATAAGTAACAAAACAAATTCCATCAAATCAATGTGATATAAAGGTCACATAGAAGAAGAGTTAGAGCAAAAACTAACATAAACAAAAAAAAATTTGAATTAATAAAATAATTATTTAGGAAAAATTTATTACAAGACACTAACCAAATCTAGTATAAAGTCTCCATCATTAAATCAAGTACAATAGAAAAAATCATAAAGTGTGCCAAATCTTTAGAAAATAAAATGTTTTAAGATATAAAAATAAATATTCAAATAAAATAGATTATCACAAAAAAGTCCAATAATTATTACTTCACATCCACTCATAAAGTGCACCAAATCCCATGAAAATGAGATATTTTAAAATATAAAAATAAATATTTAACTGATAGGCTCATTAAGAGAAGTCCAAAAGTGATTATTTCTTCTCCATCGAACCTCCATTGGAGTAATAAAAATTACATGAGATAATAAGCTTAAAGATGAGAAAATTATTATTTTATTATCAAGTAAATATATCTTAAAGCTAAAAAGAGATAAATTCGAGCAATGTAATAGTCACACAAGAAGAGATTTATTGTTAGATCATAAAATAATAAAACTAACGAAAACTATTTAATGAAATTAGCAAAATTGTTAAAGAAAGAAGCATTGCAAGATGACAAGATGATCAAGTGTAGCATCTTCACTTATCAAATTAGGTAAGAACCGTAATCCTTCAAGAATCAGGACGAAGCCCAAAATCTTTAAGTACTTAGAAACATTAAAATTATTAATTAATTCAATTGGTCATGGAGCTGAGTCCAATGATGTTTGTTTCAATTTAATTACAACTAATTTGGAATTATTATGAGTTATCAATTTTAAAAAAATAAAAAAATATTTAATATATTATTTAGTAAATTATTGTTAAAACAAAAATAAGATAAATTGAGTTAATAAAATATATCCAAAAGAAAATGTTGAAAAGCTCACATAACAAGAGATTTTTATTTTCATACTAATATAACGAATCTAAGTTAAAATTTTGATTAAATGATTCAGAATGTACGAGACACTTTCATACCGAGCAATAAAGAGATCGAGTGTGCTATCCTTGATTGTCAATTTATGTACAAATAAAAATATCTAGTAAAGCATGCCAAAAAACTAATAAAAAATTCTTAAAAATAAGAAATAAATATCTAATTGGATAAATCACATCGAGACAAGTTAAATGACATTTGTTTTATCTGAGTTGGACCTCGTTAGATAACACTAATAATTTTGAAAAGAAATTAGAATTATTAATAATAAATAATTATTTTAATATTAATTAAATAGATATGAAAACTTTGATTAATTAAATTAAAGTAGGAAAGTATAGCAAAATCGAAGCATTGTAAAGATCAAAATAGAAAACATTTAGAATTACATAGTAATATAATCAAATATAAGCAAAAACTTTTAAAAAAATAAGAAAAATTATAAGGCTATTTGACATTCCAAGATACAAAAGAGATTGACTATAATAATCACTATCATAAAATTAGATGTCAATTAAATGCCTCATAATGCTTGTCAAAATATTGAAAAAGAAAATATTTAATGAAATAAAAATGAATCTTTAGATGGAGGCCATTAATATGAGTGAAACGATGTTTGTTTCATCTTGGTTGTATGTTATTTAGAATTAAAGATAATTTGAAAAATAAATAAGCATAAGTAATGTAAATTAATATTTTACTATTAAGTACAAATACTTTTTAGAACTAAAAGAAATAAATTGAAGCAATATAAAATAACTAAATCAAGGCGATCTAAGAATCACACGAAATTAGATTTAGATTTGCATAGTAACATAATAAATTCAAATTGAGAAAGTTGAATTAAAAAGATAAATTGTATAAGAAAGGTGCACTCCAAAATGCTGATGATATTGAGTGTAACATTCTTGATCACGAAAATAGACTAACCAAAATATCTTATGAAGTGAGCCAAAATCATAGAAAATAAAATTCTTAAAAATGAAAAAAAATGAATGTATAATGGATAAAACTTGTTGTGATGCATCCATCGAAGCAAAACATCAATGAGCTCTATCTAATAACATATTAATTTTAATCTTCTAAAATGTTTTATTTTCTATGCTTTTAGAATGACTTTTGCGCCATATTTGCCAAATGAGGATGTTACAACATATTTACTTAATTTCTTGGAATGTAACTTGATCATACTATTTATCTCATTTTTATAAATGTTTTTTTGATTTTGTTATATTACAATGTAACTTTGAATCTCCTATCATGAGACCTTTATAAGTCTTTGATTTGTTTAGATTATATTACTCGAGTTTATCTCAGTATACTTCTACTATATTTTAATTAATATTAAAATAATAATTTTTTTAGAATTTATTAATCAATAGTAATTTATATGTAGGTGCAATCAAGATGAAACAAATTGTTTTAAACAGCTCATAACTTGCATTATCTGATTAACTATTCTTTTTTATGCTTATAAACAACTTAATTTAGCTTGTTTAAGAAAATTTTAACTTATAACAAATTTAATGGTTGAGGATATTACAATTGATTTCTTTAGTGTCTCAAAAAACAATCTTGGACAACAATTTATCTAATTAAAAATGTTTCCTTTTTATTTGTTTATATTATTATGAAACATTAGCTCTCCTACATATGACCCTTACATCACTTTCATTATGATATATTATATTAGTTTATTTTATTTCATTTTAGTTTCATAATATATTTACTTTACATTAAAATAATAATTTTTTATTATTTTTCTTATTTACTATGGTTTTTCATAATTATTTCCATGGAGTTGCAATCAAGATGAAATAAATGTCATTACTCTAATTTCAATATGCTAAATCTAAGTAAATTATTTATTGAATTTTTAAATTTTTAATATTGTAATATGTTATGCTTTAAGTGATATTTTGCTTAAAACTTAATCTAAAGATCCATGAGGTTGCACTCGATCTCCTTAGTATCTTTCAATTAAAATTTTGTATAAAATTTGTCTTATTTCATCAAATTTTATCTTTGTATTTATTATATTACAACATAACACTAAATCCCTCTCATTTCACCTTTATATTACTTCCAAATGATTACATTACATTGGGATACATTATGTTATTTCAACTTTAAGGTATATTTAATTAGATTTAAAATAACAATTTATTCTTCATTATGCCTATTTATTTTGAAAATTCACAACAAATTCAATTGAGGACCAATTGAGAAGAAAGAAACATCATTCCAATTAACTCTATGAGAATTATCCCAATACATCTTCATTTTTATATTTATAAATTTTTTATTTTCCAATTTTTTAGCATGCTTTGCTAGACGTTTTATTAAAAATTAATTTGATGAGCGAGGATGATACACCCAATCTCCTTGTTGCCTAAGAGCACAACATTCTCAGATATTTTAGCACATTTCTTCAAATATTTGACTTTAATTTTGTTATATTACTGCAACACTAAAATTCTTCTCTCATGAGTAGTTTAAATCGCTTTGAGTTTTTTATATTACATTCCTTCAACTTACTTGGTTTTTCCTTTAACATAATTTACTTTTATATTAAATTGATGTTTTAATTTTCTTATGTTTTATTTTTTTAAGATATATAGCTACTTATTATTAAAATAATATTTTTTATTTTTACTTATTCATTTTGTAATTCACAATAAGTTTAAATGATATCTAATAGAGATAGAAACATGTGTTGTTAGATTCTTCTTGAGGATCTCTTTCAAACATAAAATTCATTTTTATTGTTCTAATTTGTTTTATTGTTTTATTTTTTTGTCACATAATGCAAGTCATTTTAATTCATACCTTATTTCATCATGGATGATATTACACTTGATCTCCTCACATTTATTAATGCAACATTCCAATGCAATTTAGCTTACTTTTAAAAAAACTTTATTGGCTATATTACTAGGTAAATCTAAATATGTTATTTATGCTTATTAACTGTTGTAAGTCATAGTGGTTAAGTTTGATGTCCAATCAAGATAAAATAAATGCCATTAAGCTCTTCTTAATTTGCTCTATTTAATTAATTTCTATATTTTTTACTTTTTCCATTTTATTTTTTTGGCATAAATTATGTGATATTTTGATTATAACTTATTTTTTGATTGAGGATTAATCATGTTGCATTATTATGAAACTACAATTTACCTCTTATGTAATCATTAGATGACATTAACTAATATATATTATGTTAATTTAATTAATCTTATTTTAGATTTAATATATTTTTCTAATATTCAAAAAAAATAATATTAGCATTGATTCTTTAATTTTTTTAATTCACAATAAACTCCAAAGAGATCATTAGAGATAGAAGAAATGCCACTATATTTACCTTGATGTATTTTATGCAATTAAATTTTTATTCTTGACTTTTTAATGTTTTTATGTTTTTAATATGTTTTACGAGATATTTTGACTCTTAATTGATTTGATAATTAATAGAGTTACAATAGATCTTCTATGTACCATAGAATATAACTTTCTCATATGTTTTAACTCATTTCTTCATATGTTTCCTTGATTTGTTGTTATTACTGTAGAACTATAGTTCTTCTTTTGCGTGACCATCATATCAATTTGATTATGTTATATTACATTTCCTAAGGTTATGTTATTTCATCTTTATAATATATTTACTGTATCTAAAAAAAAGTAATTTATTATTAATTATGATTATTTATTTTGATGAATTTGGGAGATGAACGAAATAATATTCTACACACCAAGACATGCTCTACTAATTAAACTTAATTTCTATATTTTTATATACTATATTTTCCAATGCTTTTGTATGTTTACAAGATATTTTGGTTCACAACTTTTTTGATAATTAGGGATGTTATAGTTGATCTCCTTGTTATTTTGGAATTAAACTTTCCTGTATAATTTATCTCATTTTCTTAAAATTGTTTTTCTTTGATTTTGTGATATTATTAAAAAAAACTCAAATTTCTACATCATGCGACCTTTATATCACTTTGTTTTAGTTTTATTATGATGATTTAATTTATTTAGTTTTAACTTGAACAAATACATAATTAAGATTAAAGAAATTATTTACATTTATTTATTCTCATTAAAATTTTTAATTTATAGCTATTGAAAATGTGATACAATCAAAACCTAATAAGGATCACTATATACATCTAAACGAGCTTTATCTTATTAAATTTTTTTATTTTTAAACATTTTAGTTTCTCATTTTGTGAAATCTCTTCCTTTGATTAGGACATATTATTATGTTACCATAAATCTCTTATCATGTTATCTTTAAATCACTTTGATTTTTTCCTATTGCATTTTGTTTTGCTTGAGAAGAAAAAACATCGATGAACTCATTTCCACCTGTTTTATCCAATTAAATATTCATCATTATATTTCGATATATTTTTTCTAATGGTTCTAACATTCTCTGTTAGACATTTTGATTTTTACATAACATGACTATTCAGTTTTTATCATTCAATTTTCTTAGTATCTTGAAATGCAACATCCTATAAGCTTTTTATTTACTTCTTTAAATGTTTCATCTTTTATTTAGTTTTATTACTATAGAAGACTAATTTTTCTCTTATATGAACTTTACATTAGTTTTATTTAGCTATATTACATGGCTTCAACCTTAATATACATTGTATTTTCTTTGATTAATTATGTATTATTATTTATCTTTTTTATTTTCGTATTTTTTTTGTAATTTTGAGTGTGGATGAATGAAGATAAAACAAATGTCATTGGATTTTTATAAATGACGTAAGTCTTCCCTCATATGACATTTGCATCACTTTCATTTTGCTATACTACATTACTTCAATTTATCCTGTTTTACCTTTAATATGTGTTTACTGAATCTTAAAGGAATAACTTATTGTACTTTGAGAATTGTTACTTATGTAATTGGCAATAATAATAAATTAGGTCTAATGATGACAAAAAAATTTGACTAAACATGATGAACCGCATTAAACAAAATATTTATTTCTATAAATTTTTAAACATGCTTATATGGATTTGACATATTTTATGAGACATTTTTATTCATACCTTATTTAATGAATTTGAAACTTACACACATTATCTTTAGTATTATTTTTTTTTGTCATGCAATTTATCTCATTTTTTAAAATATTTTTCATTTATTAAGTTATAATACTATGTATATTTAAATCACTTCTCTTGTGCCTCATACATCACTATGATTTGGTTACATTAAATTGCTTCAATTTAGGTCATTCCATTGCAAATATGTGTTTACTTTATATTAAGAAAATAATTTATTATCAATTGTTCTTATGTAATTTACTAACTCATAATAATTCCAGATGATGTCCAACTGATATTTAAAACCTTGTTGCACTCTCCTTCATTTTTTTAAATTAAATTTTAATTTTTTTAATATTTTTTTGTCTTCTACAGATTTGGTGTGCTTTGCAAGACATCTTTTTGTATTTAATGGTTGACAATGTTACATTTAATCTCCTTAGCTTTTTTTATGTAACTTTTCAATACAATTTATATCATTTTGTTCAAACATTTAAATTTTGTTATTATATTATTATGAAACTATAATTTTTCTTTATATGACTTTTACATTACGTTGATTTCCTTATGTTACCTTATTTAATTTATATAGTTTCAACTATAATTATATTCACTAAATATTTAAGAAATATGTTATTATTTTTTATGTTTATTTATTTTTTTAATTATCAAAGAGTCTAGACTAAGTCAAATCAGGACAAAGCAAATGGTGTTGAAGTCATTTAAAGATACTATATCCAATTAAATATTTATCTCATTTTTCCAATTTTTTGCTTTGATTTGGTGATATTACTATAAAATTCAAAATCTCCTCTTATATCACATTTACTTCCTTTGGTTTAGTCATACTACATTATTTTAGTTTAACACACTTTAATTTTCATTTGTATTTATTTATATAAAAAATAAAAATTATTTTTTATTTATGTTAATTTACTTTGATTTTTCAAAGCAACTATAATTGAGGTTATATTGAGGCAAAATAATGGTTGTTGGACACATTTTGAGAAGCTCTAGTTAGTTAAATATCCATTTTAAAATTTTTAATTGTTTTATTTTCTATGACTTTGGTAGGTTTATTGAGGTGTTTTGATTTGTATATAATTTGATGATTGAGGATGTCAAACAATATCTCCTTAATGACATGGAATGAATCTTTCTCATACATTTAATCATATTTCTTCAATTGTTTGTTTATTTGGTAAAATTATTATGTAACTTCAAATGTCTTCTCATGTGGCCATCATATTACTTTGGTTTAGTTACATTATGGTGCTTCAAGTTATCTCATTCTAGCTTTGATATATATGTTTACTTATTATTAAGAAGAGTAATTTCTTTTTATTTATTGCATGTTTGCTTTTATAGTTCATAGCAACTCCAAATGATATCCGATTGAGATGAAATGAATGTTATTTGACAATGCTCGATGTGCTCTTCCTAATTGAATATTCATCCAAAAAATTTTATATATACATTTTTTCTAATAATTTAATGTTTTACAAGAAATTTTTAATTAATACCTTATTTGATTATTGAGTATATTATATATTATATGTTCATCATTAGGAATCTAATTTTCTCATACAATTTACCTTAATTGTTAAGTGTTCTTGATTTTTTTGTTATATTAGTATATAAATTTTTAAACTCCATTGTGCATCACTTTGGTTTAATTATATTATATTAAAATAATTTATCTACTGTAATAATTAAAATAATATTTAATTATTATCAATATAATAATTTACTATTATTTCCTTTTATTTAAATTTTTGTTATTATTAATAATTTTAATCGATTCCTAATCATGTTGAAAAACAACATTGGATGTATTTGCATGAGCATTATTTGATTAAGTTTTTATTTATGTACTTCAAAATATTTTATAGGGTTTTGAGATGCTTTATATGGCTTTTTTATTCAAAACATCGTTTGAGAATATAGTATATTACACTTTGCCTTCTAAGTATCTTGTAGTGAAAAATTGTCACAATTTTTGTATCATTTCTAAAACCTTTTTTTGTTTTATTTTGCTTAATTACTATAAAACTATCATTTCAGCTTTAATTTATTTTTAGTTATTGCAAATATTATATTTTATTACAACTAATTTTTTAATTGTTATGTTAATTCATATTAATTTTAAGTGTTATTTGATTGATATAAAAGAAATTGTTAAACTCATTTTATTTTATTTTTTTTTGGAACATTTTACATGGTATTCAATTTTTAACACAATCTCATGATTATGGACATTACACTCGATCTCTATAGTATCTTTGAATGCAACTTTACAAAACAATTTATGTTGTTTATATTTTTTCATTTTGTTATACTTCTATGAAATTTTAAATGTTCTCTTTCATGCTATTATTTCATATTGATTTGATTAAATTATATTACTTTAATTTATCTTATGAGATTTTTAATATATAGTTACCTAATATTAAACTAATATTTCATAATTGTTTATGCCTATGTATTTTTTGTTTTGATATTAATTCCAAACGTAGCTTGATCATAACAAAACAAACGTCAATGGACTCATGGCAATGAGCTTAATTCAATGAAATATTTAACTTAAAGTTTTACATATTTTTTTTCTTATTTTTGGACATAGGTTTTAGAACTTTTTGATTCTTACATGATTTGATGATAAAAAGTGCTACACTTTTTCTCCTAAGTATTTTGAAATTTAATTTTCTTGTATAATTTATCTAGTTTATTTAAATATTCTTTATTGATTCTACTATAGTTTTATGAAATTCTAAATTGCCACTTTTTAACTTCCACATCACCTTTATTAAATTATGTTACATTTATTAAATTTATCTAATTTAAGAAATAATATATATTTGCTGAATATTAAAATTACAATTTGTTATTATTTATGCTAACATGCATTTTTATTTCCAACTAATTCCAAAAAATGTTTGATCATTTAGAAAGAAATTTTTTTAAACTTTTCTAGATGCTATCTGTCAAATTAAATGTTGAATTTAATATTTTTATGCATTTTCTTTTATATGGCTTTTAAATGATTTGTAAAATTTTTATTTTGAACTAATTTGATAGTTAAGAGTTCCAAGTTAGATCTCCTTAATATCATAGATTATAATTTCTTCTATAACATTTATCTCATTCCTTTAAATATTTTCTTTTGGATTGGATATATAACTATGAAACTCTAAAACAGTTATTGTTAGACAATTAATTTTTTTGCTTTTATTGTATTATATTCCTTTAATTTATCTCATTTATACTTTAACATATATTAACTTTATTTTTAAATGAATTTTTATTGTAATTTTTTTAGATGTGCTTTGGCATTATGTGACAAATCTAAAGTTAGTCTGATCAAACTGATAAGATGTATTATTGAATTCATCTCAATAAGCTCTATCCAATTTAAAATTTTAACAAATTTTATTTTTATTGTTTTATTAACCTTTATGAGGTATTTTGATTTTTTCCTAATATAATTCATATATTTTTTATTACTATTTATGGGTATTTATTATTGTGTTTCGTAGAAATTCAAAATCATGACAAATAAAGACTAAAAAAATATTATTGGAATTATCTTTACAAGTTCTATAGAATTAAATATTCAATTTTAAAATTTTATGTTTTTTTTGAATGGCTTCAACATGCTTGAGGTAACACTAATATTTTTTCCTTTTTTTTGATGATTTTATACTCAGTCATCTTAATACCTTGGAAAGAAAATTCCACATACAATTTATCTCATTACTTTATCTTTTCTCATTCGTTTTGTTATGTTACAACGAAATGCAAATTCACCCCTTTTTAATGTTTGCATGGGCTTTGATTTGATAGAAAACTTTGCTTTAATTTATCTTTTTTCAAATTTAATTTACACATAATAAATTTATAATTTATTCTTTATTAATTTATCATTCTATAATTAATTCAAAATAGGTCTAATCAAGATGAAACAAATATCATTAGATTTAACTTCTTAAGCTTTGCACAATTAAATATTTATCTCTAAAATATTAAATGTTTTATTTTTATTATTCTAGTATGTTTTTCAGGCATTTTGTTTCATACCTGATATAATGAATAAGGATATCATGATATATCTCCTTAGTATTTTTGAATTCAACATTCAAATGTAATTTACAACATTTCCTTAAATTTTGTGTTTATTTTTATATGTTACTAAGTAATGCCAATTCTCTTCTAATGTTGCCTCTCTAATTTTTTTAATTTGTTTTAGTTTATTGCAGCATTTTTTCTCATTTCAATCTTTTTATATATTTGCTTAATATTAAGAAAATTACATTATAGTTATTAATGATTATTTGATTTGGTAATTTATAGTAGTTCCAAATAAGGTTAGAATGGGATGAAACAAATGCCATTATACTTGTCTTAATGGCATTTATCATAATAAATAATAATTTATATATTTTAAATATTATATTTTTTAGTATTTTGGAAAGTTTTATAGGATATTTTTATTCTTACTTAATGAGACAATTAATAATGCTAATTTGGATCTCTTTGCATCTTGGATTGCAACTTTCTCATATATTCTATCCCAATTCTTCAAATATTTTGCATTATCTTGTTTATATTACTATGTGACCCAAAATCCCCTCACATGATCTTTATGTCAATATGATTTGGTTTTATACATTGTTATAATTTATTTCCTTTTAAATTTAATAAATATTTACTTGTTATTAACAAAGAAACATACTATTATTTTTATTTATTTTTTTTTTAATTCATAGTAAATGAAAATCACATATATGTTGATGAAATAAACATCATTGGACAGAAGTTGATAAGCTCAATCAAATTAAACATTCATTTGTTATTTTTAAAATATTTCACCTATTTATGATTCTCAGATAACTTAAAAGGAATTTTAATTCATATGATATTTGATGATTAAACATATCAAGCTCAATCTTCTTAGTTCATGGAATCAATCATTCATCAATAACATATCTCATTTCTTAAAATTTTTTGCTTTGACTTTGTTATATTATGATGAAAGTTCAAATATTCTCTGAATTGAACATTACATAGCATTGATTTAGTTCTATTATATCAATTCAATTTATCTTACTCTTCATTGATATGTAATTTATTTTTTATTTATATTTAAATATTTTTTTGTTATCTATTCTTTTTTATTTTTGTAATTCATAATAATTTTAATTGAGTTTTTATTGAGATTAAATGAATAATGTTAGGCTCAACTTAATGAGTTCTTTCTAACAAAATATTCTTTGTAATAATTTTATATTATTTTTTTCAAGTGTTTTGTTTCATTTTATGAGCTTTTCTATTCATACCTGATTTGACGATAAGGGATGCTAAACTTGATTTTCTTAGTTTTTTGGAATCCATCATTCTTGTAAAATAAATCATTTTACCAAAACTCTCTGCTTTTATTTTAATATATTAATATGATTGACTAACTCCCTTCTCAAGTGAACCTTACATCACCTTGATTTTGTTATTTTGAATATTTTAAACTTAACTCATTACATTATAACTAACCTCAATTATCTCTCTCTATTTAAATATTTATTTCTATTCTTTTTAAATATTTTTTTTCTCAATTTTGATCATGTTTTGTGAAACATTTTTTTCATGCAATATTTGATAATTAAGAATAATACAATAAATTTCTCTAATATCTTGGGAAAAACCTTTCCCATAAAATTTATCTCATTTCTTCTTATTTTTTAGTTTTGATTTTACCATACTACTATAGTACTTTAAATCTCCCTCTTGTGACCTTGACATAACTTTGATTTGGTTAAATTACATTTCTTTCATTTGCCTAATTTTTTTTAATAATTTTTTAATTAATATTAAATTAATTATTTTTAATTATTTGCATATAGTTTATTTGAAAGTTCGTAGTCATTACAAGAAGGGTCTGATCGAGATGAAACAAGCTTCATTAGGCATTTCATTTCTTACTAGATCTGATAGTAATTCTAAGAGTTTGGCAAACTTCACAAGGACTTTTATTTCTTGCTAGATTTGATGTTTAAGGATACTATATTGGTTCTCTTTATGATCTCAGGATACAACTTCCATATACCTCTTATCTCCTTTTTACAAAGTTTTTTCATTCATTTAGTCATATTGCAATAAAAATCTAATTGTTCTCTTTTGTTACATTTACTTCTCTTTGCTTTTCCTATATTACAAACCCTCAATTTATGTCATTTATAATACATATTTGTTAATTGTAAACGAATTATTTATTATATTAATCGCTTAGTTAACTTGATAATTCACAATAATTCTAAGCAAGATCAAATCAAGTTAACAAAGGTCATTTCACCAATCTCGACATCCTATCTCCTATAAACTACTTATTTTTATAATTTGTGGTATTTTATTTTTTAGGACACTAGCTTGCATTATTATATATTGCAATTCATTCATGATTTGTTGACAAAAAATTGTACATTTCATATACTTAGTTTAGTGTCATGGTATCCAACTTTCCCACACAATTTATCATTTTGACTCAAATGTTTTGCTTTGATTTGTTATGTTACAATGCTACTCCAAATCCACCAATATATGACCTTTTCAATGCCTTGTATTAGCAATATTATATTACTTCAATTTATCTCATTTCAATAATAATATGAACTTATGTTATTTTAAAATTATAATTTATTATTAATTATGTTTATTTATTGTAGTAATTCATATCAGTTCAAAAGGAAATCAATCAACGAAAAATAAGCATAGTTGGGCTCAATAGGTCGTGCTCAATTAAACTAATATTTTATACCTAAGTTTTATTATAAATGGTTTCATCATGCCTTTTGGGAAATCTTGTGTCGTACAAAATTTTGCAATATAAGATTTTGCACACAAACATATCTTGGAATGTAATTTTTTAGTATAATTTATCCCATTTTTTATAGGTCTTCACTTTAATTTTGTTATACTATTATGTAATGGCAAATTTTCTCAAGTGTAACTTCTACAATACTTTGATTTTGATTTATTATACTGCTTCAATTTAAGACATTTTTTTAAAATATTTTTTTATTTTTAAAAGTTTATTAATATTTGTGGTTTTTTTTTTGGTAATTTTCCATAATTCCAATTGATTTTTAATCAAGATAAAGTAGGCATTATGGGGTTTCATAGTCGATTTATTTAATATGTTTGCACACCTTAAAATGAAATTAGTGTATTTTTTTCAAAATGTTCCCAATAATTTGACTATATTGGAAGAGAAGTCAATTTGTTCTGTGATGTGACTTTTACACCATTTTGATTTGGTTATATTACATTGAATTTATTTATCTTATTTTTGATTAAATGTATGTTTTCTTGATATTAGAATATAAATTTACTATTATTTATGCTTATTAGAAATTGTAACTTGCAACAATTACAAACGAGGTGTGATCAAGATGAAAAAATAATTTTTCACTTGCCTCAATAAGAGCTATGCAATTAAATAATTATTTCTATTTTCTAAATATTTTAAATTTTAATGTTAAACAGATACAATGGTTTGGATTGGTTATTTTACTTTCTTAAAATTTTTCTATTTTCAACTTTATAATATATTTACTTAATACTAAAATTATAATTCATTTTTTACGTATGCTTATTTAGTTCTAAACCTTTTTGCAACTTGAAACAATGTCTAGTGGAGATGAAACAAAAGTCATTAGACTCATTTTGATGAGCTCTATCAATTTGTATATTAATTTTTTATATATGTTTTATATTTTATATTTTGTTTCTAAGTTTTGGTTCACTTTATGAGACATTTCAGTTCAGTTCTAATTTAATGATTGAGAAATTTAGGTTTGTTCACCAAGGTAACTTGGAATGTGATTTTCCTATACAATTTATATCATTTCATCAACTTTTTTCTTTGCTTTTTTATATTAATATTTAAATCTAAATCTACTCTCATGTGACCCATAAATCACTTACATTTTGTTTTATTATCTTTCTTCAACTTATCTCTTTAACTTTTAACATTTATTTATTCCTTTTAGATGAAGCAAAAATATTAAGCTCATCTTAATGAGTTTTATGCTTTTAAATATTCACTTTTATATTTTTTATATTGATTTAATTTTTAAGAAATTTTGAATGCCTCATAAAGTAGTGTCATTCACATTTGATTTGATGAATAAGGCTGCTATAATTGATTTCCATAATATCTGGGATCAAAACTTTCTGGTACAATTTATCTCATTATTTCTATTTTTATCTCATTAATGAGTTATTATTTTAAACTCATCTTATATTATATTGCTTCTATTTTTATCTTTTCAATTAAAATAATAACTTATTATTGTTAATTCATATACAATTTTGTATTTCACTATAATTCAAAATAATTCCCAAGCAATAAAAACCATGGTGGTTGGACTCATCTCGATGAGCTTTATTAAATTTGTAATTTTTATATATTTAATTTTCTATGGCTTTAGAATTCTCAATGAGTAATTTTGATTATTTCCTCATTTGTTGATCAATAATGCTACTTACTCTCTATCTCCTTATTGTCTTAGAATACAACTTTCTTATATAATTTATCACATCTATTGAAATATTTTACTTGATTTTGTTATATTATCATACAATTTTGAAGCTCCTTCCATGTCATTATTGCATCACTTTGTTTTGGTTATAATATATTGTTTTAATTTTTCTGATTTAATATTTAATATTAGATATATACTTAACATTAAAACAACATTTTTTTCAAAAGAGACGCATCATCGTACTTAACCCAATAAGCCTTAACTTATAGAAGTCTCAGTTTAAAATTTTTTATATTCTATTTTGTATGGTTTTAGTTGTTTTATGAGACATTTTTATTCACACTAGATTTTAGGAATAATATAATATAATATCTCCAAAGTGTCTTGTTATGTAACTATCTAGTAAAAAATACAATGTAACTCTAAATATATTCTCATGTGGCCTTTAAATCACTTCAATTTTTCTTTTACATATTGAACAACTCATTTTCATTCTTGCAAAATATGATTATTAAGGAAGCTATGCTCACTCTACTTATTATCTTTGAATTCAACTTTCTCGTGTAATTTATCTAATTTCTTAAAGAATTTCTCCTACAATTTTTTATTTTACTGTGAAATATTAATTCTTCTCTCATGTGATAGTTACATCTTTTTTATTTTATTATATTTATATTTCTTTAATTTATCTTATTCCAAATGAGGTGTAATCAAGATGAAAGAATCATCATGAAATTACTAGATTTCTCTAAATCTCGATTTCTGTGACCCTTTGAAGACCTTGAATTGGTTTTGCTATATTTCTCCAATTTTTGAGATTTCATGGTTAATGTATACTTAAAATTAGAATAATAATTTATTATTATTTATACTTAATTAGTCTGATAGTTTCTAATAATTCTTAAGGATGACTTATAGAGATGAAAAAATTTTGTCTGCTCTACTTGATGTGCATGACTTATCTAAATATATATTTTTATATTTTTAAATAGTTTTTCACAAAAATTTTGGTACTTCTTATGAAAACATTTTATTTATATTTAGCGACCTCCTTAGGATCATGCAATGCAACTTTCCTGTACAAAATTGCCTCATTTTATTGAAATTTTTTCTTGTATTTGGTAGTGTAACCATGTAACACAAAATTTCCTCACTTATGACTTTTACACCACCTTTCTTTGGTTATCTTACATTTTTTTTAATAACGTAATTTTAGTTCTAATTTAAATTTTCCTAATATTAAAATAATATTTTATTATATTTAAGCATTTTTAGTAAGATAATACATAGAAATCCTAAATGTCATCCAACACACCAAATAAATATATGTAGACTCATCTTCTTGTGTCCATTTTATCTTTATATTTTTTATCATCATGAATATTTTTTTTCTAGGTTTTCACATATTTTATGAGACATTTGACTTATACCTAATTTCTTGTTTGAGTATATTACACTCAATCTCTTTAGTATCCTTGAATGCAAGTTACTAGTATAATTTCTCTTCTTTTGTCAAACATTTTTTATTGATTTTATTAAATCATTTTATAAGTCTAAATAATCTCTTATGTGACCTTTATAAACCCTAAATTTTTCTATGTTACGTTGATTCATTTTATCAAATTCAAATGAAGGTCTTATCGAGAAATGACCAACATCAACACACTCATCTTCATGTGCTCATCCAATCAAATAATCAATTTTTATATTTTACTAATATTTTATTTTTTATTGCTTTGAGACGCTGTAAGGGACATTTCGATTCCTCACAGATTTTATAATTGAAGTTATAGTCAACCTCCTTACAATTAAGGAAAGCCATTTTCTTTTGCAATTTATGTTGTTTCTTTAAAGTTTTCACTTTTATTTAATATAATACATTACTTTAATTTATCTTATTTTAGTTTTATATATAATTATGTAATATTTAAAAAGTAATTTATTAATATTTATAATTATTAGCTTCTACATTTTGTAGTAATTCCAATGAGGTCCAATGAAAAGTAAATGTCGTTTGGGTCACCTTGATGAAGTCTATGTAATTATATATTATTTTTTATATTTAAAAAAATATTTTCTCATATTTTAGCATGATTTATGATACATCTGTTACAGTTTTATGTTTCTTTTATGTGGTTGTGTTAGATTGCATTAATTGCTCTCATTTATGCTTAAAAATATGTTTAGCAATTTTAAAATAATATATATTTTTAATTTATGCTTATTTTGCTTTAGTAATTTTTGTCTTACATTTGTTTAGTACATTGTAATAAATCCAAATGGGGTTTAGTTAGTGCGAGGTTCAATTTAAATATTCAATTCTATATTTTAAAATATTTTATTTTCTATTACTTGGGCATACTTTACAAGATATTTTTATTTATGCCTTATTTGATCATCAAGTATGTCACATTATATCTTCTTAGTTTAATTAATTGCAAATTTCTTGCATAATTTATCTCATTTGCTCCAAGTTTTTGCTTTAATTTAGTCACCTTGCTTTGCACCACAAAATATCCTATCATGCCAATTTATATTAACTTACATTGGTTTTGCCATAGTGCTTAAATTTATCTTATTCTCAAAGAAAATATATAGTTATTTAGTATTAAAAAATAATTTCTTATTATTTATCACTATTTACTTTGTAATTCATTGTAATTATAAATGTGATCTAATTGACACAAAATAAATAAAATTGGACTCTTCTTGAGTTGCTCTATTTTATTATATATTAAATTTTAAGTTCTTCATTATTTTCTTTCTCCATCACAACAGCATGCTATATAGAGATTTTGATTCTTACCTGATTTAATGATAAGAAATGCTACTCTTGATCTCCTCAGTACCTTGGAATGAAACTTTTCATGGAATTTATCTTATTTCTTTAAAGAGATTACTTTAATTTTGTTATTTTATAACTTAACTCAAATCTCTTCTTGTGTACCCATTGCATTGCCTTAATTTGCTTTACCAACATTACTATGTAACACTTAATCTTCTCCATTTCAACCCTCACCTTATTTCAAAGTGAATATATGCCACCAGCCTAAATAATATGTAATTAAAATTTTAATCCATTATTAATTATTCATATTCAATTAAATAATTCACTATATTTCCAAAAGATCATAGATCAACATGAAACAAATTTTGTTGGGCTTTATTGATAAGCTTTAATCAAATAAATATTTATTTCTAAATTTGTTCAAAATTTGAAGATCAAGGATGACAAAATTAATTTACTACCTATGTCAGAATAAAAATTTTTCATATAATTTATCTTATTTTTTAAAATTTTTTGCTCTTATTTTGGTATATTATTAAGTAATTCTAAACATCATACCATGTGACCTTCATATTGCTCTGTTTGGGTTATATTACATTAACACAATTTATTTAATTTCAACTTTAATATATTTGTACTTAATATTAAAATAATAATTTATTTTTATTTATGTCCATTTCTTAGGTTTTTGGTATGCTATACTAGGTAATTTCATTTGCACATTATTTGATGGTGAGGGAAGTTATAATTGATTCTTTAACATCTTAGAATGTGACTTTCTCTTAAAATAAATTTGATTTCATCAAATGTTTTAATTTTATTTAATCATATTACAATGCAACTTTATATCTAATATCATGTGGCCCTTACATCACATTGATTTGATAATTTTGAATTAGTTTCATTTATCTTATTTTATATTTAATAATTATTACTAATATTTAAAATAATTAGTTTTTATTATTACTTGATATTCACTTTTCAAATATGTGGTAATTCCAACATGCTTTGATAAACACAAAAAAACATCTTTGAACTCATCTCGACAAGCCCTGGCTAATTAAATAGTTTTTCAATATTTTTGACACATTCTATGAGATATGAGAATTTGTACAAAATTTGATGGTTGAGGGTGCCATAGTTGTTCTCCATAGTGTCTTAGAGTAAGCTTCTCCTATGTAGTATATCTCGTTTATTCAAATTTCTAACTTTTTGTTTGTTGAATTACTATCAAACTCTAAATCTCTACTCAAGTGACTTTTACAAAGCCTTAATTTTGATATATTACATTACTCTAATTTATACCATTTCAAGTTTAATTTGATAATTGATAATAATTTCAAATCAAGTTGAACTAAAATGAAACAAGTCTTATTTGACTCATCTCAATGACCTCTATCCAAGAAAATGTTCTTTTTTATATGTTTAAATATTTTCTTTTTGTAGCATTATATGATATTTTATAAGATATTTTGATTTGTACTTTACTTAGTGATCAAGGATATCAAAACTTCATATACTTACTATCTTAGAATATAAATCTTCAGTGCTATTTATTTTATTTCTAAAGAGTTTTTTGTCTTATTTGGTTATGTTACTATACAACTTTAAATATCTTCTTCATTTACTAGCCTTGACAAGCTCTATCTAATTAAATATTTACTTAATATTTTTTAATATTTTATTATTTTGGGTTTTTGAATGATTTATGAGTCATTTTCATTCAGACATAATTTGATAATTTAGGATATTACAAAACACTCATTAGTATTATGGGAAGCAACTTTCTTATGCAATGTTTTTCATTTTTTTCCAAATTGTTTCTTTAATTTAGCTATATTAGATTACATATATTTATCACTTTTTAGCTTTAATACATATCTACTATATATTACAGAAATAATTTATCATTATTTAGCTTATTTTCTTCTGTAGTTTGTAGTTACTCTAATTAGGTATGATTGAGGTTAAACAAATCTTGTTGGAGTCCTTTGAATGGGCTCTATCCCATTAAATGTTCAATTCTACTTTTGTTAATATTTTATTTCTTATTATTTTCCCATGTTTTATGAATCATTTTGATCTATCCTAATTTTAAGATCAAAGATGTTACATACTAACTCCTTATTATCTTCAAATGCTAGTTTGCCATATAATTTTTGATATTTTCTCTATTGTTTTTGGTTTCACCTGGATATAATACAACATAACTATAAGTTGGCACTTATCTAAGCTTTACATTTCTTTAATTTGTTTTATTAAATTACATAAATTTAATATTATTTTTGCTAATTTAGTACGATAAGCTTACTAATTCCAAAGAGATCTAATTGAGATGAAAGAGATAGCATTGTACTTGCCTCGATTAGCTGTATTCAATTAAACATTCATTTTATTTTCTTAAATAACTTTTTCTTAAGGTTTTGGCATGCTTCCTTAGATATTTCAAATTGCACTTGACTTAATGTTCAAGGGCAATACACTTGATTGCTGTCAAAAATTGTAATGTAATTTTATATACAATTCAACTCATTTCTTTTTTTTGATATAATTATATTACTATATAACTCTTAATGTCCTCTCATGTTACCATTACATCAATTAGATTTGATTATAATCTATTGTTACAATTTATTTTTTTTAACTTTAATATATATGTAATTAATATTAAAAAAAATTTATTACATTTTATGCTTATTAACTTCCTTAATTCATAATAATTTAAAGTAACACTTGATCAAGATATTCTATTTATTTATTTCATAGGGTACTTAATCTCTTTGAAAAAAAAAACAAAGAGAAAGTGTGGTAAAATGGAAAGACAATAACAAACATTTAGGAGAAATTTTTGATTGTAGGGGATTTAACATTTGATGATGCTATACCCAATTTCCTTAATGTAATGAAATGCTACAATATAGGCTAATTCATCTCATTTTTTCAAATATCTTTCTTTAATTTAGACATATCACCAAGTAGCTCTAAGTCTCCTCACATGTGACCTTCACATTTTCTTTTACATATTTTAAATACTTTATTTTCTAGGGTTGTTGCTGCCTTACCAAATATTTTGATTCACAATTAATTTCTACATTGAAGGCCTTACACTCAATTTGGTTGTCATTAACACAAAATCTCATCATATATGATAATTAAATTATGTAACTTTTTTATGCTATAATTTTTAGTTTGTGTCATTTCAACTTTAATATATATTTACTTAATGTTAAAATAATAGTTTAATTTTATTTATACATGTTTTCTTTGGGTATTCATAATAATTACAAACCATGTTGAATTAAAATTAAATAAATGTAGTCTGACCATTTTAATAAGATCTATCCAATTACATATTTATTTCTACATTTCTAAATATGTTTTTTTTAATTTTGTCACACTTTATGATACTTTTTAATTCATGCCAAATTAAATGATTGATGAACCTATACTCCATCTCCTTAATATGTTGAAAACATTTCCCATATAATTTATCTTATTTATAAAAAATTTTCTCTTAAATTTTTTTATATCATGATGTAACTATAAATCTCCTCTCATATGATACATACATTACTTTGATTTAGTTATATTAAATTAATTCAATTTATCATTTTTTCATCTTTAACTTATTTACTTACTTAATACTTGAATTGTAATTTATTTTCATTTCTACTTTTTACTTCTATAATTTGTGGTAATTGCAAATGAAGTTTGTCAATATGAATTAAACGTGTTTGGAGACATATTAAGAAGGACTATAAACCTGAATATTTATTTCTATATTTTTTAAAAACAATTCTACATTTTTTGAATCATTTATAAGATATTATGATTTGTACATAAGCTTGTGATTAAGGTTGCTACACATAATCTCTTTACTTTCTTGGTGTGAATGTTTCTTGTATAATTTATCTTATTTAAATAAATATTTCGATTTGATATTTTTATGCTACTATAAGGCTTGAAACTACATCTTATGTGACCTTTAAATTCCTTGTATTTGATTATATTATATTCCTTCAATTTTTCTTGTTTCAACTATTTTATATATATTCTTAGTAATAAAATAATAACATATTATTTTATATGAATATTTAGTTTGATAATTCATAGAAGTTCAAAATAAGGTCAAATCGTGATCGAACAAATGTCATCGAACTCGTCTCGACCACCACTATCAATTTAAATAAATATTTTTGCAATTTTTAATATTTTATTTCTTTGTTTTAGTAGAAGTTTTGAGAAATTTTAATAAGATTTAATGATCATTAAATAATTTACTTCTCATTACTATCATTTAATATAATTTTCTTGAATAATTGATCTTATATGTTCAATTTTTTTATTTTTATATATTACTAAGTTACTATAAATCTCCCCTCTTATGAGCTTTGTGTTTGATTAATCATGTTATGTGACATTATTTCAATTTATCTAATTTTTTCTTTAATAAATATTTACTTAATACAAAAATATTAATTTATTATTATTTAAGCTTATTCATATTTGTAATTCATAGTAACTCTTAACATGGACTGATCAAGAAGAAATAAGTATCGTTGGACGCAACATGATTAGCTTAATCCAACCAAATATTTATTCCTAAATTTTTAGATATTTTGTTTTCTATCTTTTATGTTGTTTAGATGGCATCTTGATTTGCAACTAATAAGATTATCCAAAACATCAAACATAATATCCTTAGTTTCCTGGAAATTAAATTTTCTACATAATTTTTCTCATTTTTATATTAACTCTAAATATCCTCCTATATGATGTTTGCATCATTCAATTTGTATATATTACATTTCTTTAACTTAGCTAATTTCATAATTAACATTATTTTTCTTAGTATTAAGATAATTTTTTTTTATTATTTTATTCTTGTTTAATATTATAATATGTAGTAATTGCAAATGTGGTCAAATCAATACAAAACAAATGATGTTTGACTCTTCATGACTTGCCTTCTCGAAATAAATGTTGAATTTTATGTTTTTAAATGTCTTATTTTGCTTACGATTTTTCATTTTTTTTTTATTTTTTATTTATTAATATTACGACATAATAAAAATGGCTCCCGTGTCACCTTAACATCAATTTAATTTTGTTATAATACATTGATTGAATTCATCACATTTCAACTTTAACAAATTTTAAATTAAAATTGTAATGCTATTTGAAAATATTTACTTTAGTTATTTATAATAATTCCAAATTATATTAAATTTAGCTGAAACAAATGTTATTTAACTTGGTAAATTATCTTAATAGAATTTTATATTAATTTTTTTTAGGAATTATTTTATAATATTTCAGCTTTTTTGTGATGAATTTGTATTTGTAAGTTATTTAATGATCCAGGTTGTTCTAATTAATGTCCTCAATTTTTTGAAATCTAACTTTTCCATAAAAATTCTCATTTTATAGTATTTTTAATTAGACTTTCAGCAAGGTGAAATACACATCATGGGGCTCACTTAATGAGCATTATTAAAATTAAATATTATTTCATATATTTTTAAAATTTTATTTTTATGGCTTTCACACAAATTATAATAGATTTCATTCATGCTTAATTCAACCATTTTAGAATCTTCCTTGAACTCAAAATCTTGGAATTGAAATTTTCTATATAATTTATTGTATTTCTTTAAAGTTTTCACTTTGATTTGGTTATATTATTAAGTAACTCAAAACCTTCTATCATATCACCAATACATAACTTCGATTTAAGTTTATTTTGTTACTTGAATTTACCTCATTTAGGCTTTAATATAAATATAATAAATATGGAAATAATAATCAATAATTATTAATACATATTTATTTTTATTTGTCGTAGAAATTCCTAACATGTATTGATCGAGTAGAAATAAGCATTGTTGTAGTTGCCTTTAATAGTTCTATCGAATTAAATTTTTTAATCTATATTCTGGAAAATTTTTGTATCTAACATTTTCATTCATATAACAAGAAATGCTTATTAATATATTACAATAAATCTCCTTAGTATCTCCAAAAATTACTTTCTTGTATAATTTACTTATTTTTTCAAATTTTTCATTTTGATTTGGCTATACTACTGAGTAACTCTAAATCTCCTCTCTTTCCACCTTTTCATCACTTTGACTTGGTTATGTTATATTACTTAAATTAAACACTTTTTAGTTTTAATATAATTTAGTAAACATTAAATAAATTTTTTTTTGCTGACTTAACATTGCAGTATCCAGTAATTGTAAAGAAGGTTGGATTAATATAAAACCAACAACATTTGATTGAACTTAAAGAACTCTATAAACTTAAATATTATATTTTATATTTCTAAATATTTAATTTCTTTAATTTTCTCTAGGCTTTGTGAGCCACTATATTTGTACCAGATTTAATTTTTTAATACGTTACACTCAATCTCCATTGTATTTTGAAATGCAACTTTTTTGTATAGTTATCTCACTTTTGCAAATCTTTCACATTGTTTTTGTTATATTCTTATGAATCTCGCATTCTCCCTTGCTTAGAACTTCGGAATATTTTTGTTTTGGTTTATTATATTACTTTAACTTTAGTTGTTTCAGTTTCATTTTATATATTACTTATTATTAATCTAATATTTTGTTATTACATTTGCATATATACTTTTGTAATTTATAGTTTTTCCAAACTATGGTTGATTAATAGAATTTAATATATATTTCTAAAATTTTAAAGATGTTATTTTTATGATTTTAGAACCATTTCCCAGATAATAAAGCTCATTATTCTTGTAATGGTCAAGGATGTTACAATTGGTCTAATTAGCATTCTGGAATTCAAACTTAATGTACAATTTATCCTATTTTTACAAATCTATTAAATTGATTTGGTTACATTACTATGAGACACTAATTTTTTTTCAATGGAACATTACATCATTTTAATTTTTTATATTGCAATGATTCAACTTATCTTATTTTTATTTTAATATATATCCATTTAATGTCTTAAAATTATTAATTATTATTTATATTTATTTACATTGGCAATTTGTAGTTGTCCAAAATGAAGTCCAATGGAGAAAAAAATATCCTTGTACTCAATTAGATAGCATTATATAATTAATTATTCTTTTTTGTATTTCAAAATTATTGATTTCTAGGTCTTTGACATGACCATAAAACCATTTGATTCATACCTGATTTCATGAATGAGGTTGTTGCAATCAATCATCATAATATCTGGGAATGCAACATTATGTTACCATTTATCTCATTTCATTAAATTTATCTATTTATTTGGTTTATTACTATGTTACTTTAAATCTAATCTAACATGAATATTACAATACTTTGATTTGGCTATATTATATTGCCCAAATTTTTATTAGTTCAACTTTCATATATATTTACTTAAATAATAATTTTTTTATTATTTGTTTTCATTTACTTATTAAATATATTATATTTTAAAGTAAGGATTGATTAGAAGAAATAATTGTCATTAGACTCAACTTGATTTGTTTTATCGAATCAAATATTCTTTTTTTAATTTTTTAAAAATTTTATTTTAAACGTTTTCATATATTTTGTAAGATAATTTGATTCATTCTTTATTAACACTCCAGCATGTTATACTTGATGTCTACGTATTCTTAGAATACAACTTTCTTACAAAATATATCTTTATTTTGCAACCTGTTCACTTTGATTTTGTTACAATACTATGAAATCCTAATTTTCCTCTCATGTAATTTTTGTTATTATTTATGTTGGTTTTAATTAGTAATTTTTCTTTATTCTAAATTAGGTTTGATGGATATGAAACTAATATCATTAAACTTATTGTAATATTTATTTTTATATGTTCAATTATTTTATTTTCAATCTTTTTAGTATTCCTTTTGAGACATTTTAATTCGTAAAGTTTTTAAAATTGACGATGTTATGGTAGACCTCCTTACTATTTTGGATTGTAGCATCCCATATAACCTTGGTCATTCTTTGAAAACATTTGTTTTTTTGTTATTATATTGTTAAACACTAATGCTCAATCGTATGACTCTTCCATCAATTGTATTTTGCTATATTATATTCCTTTAATTTAACTCTTTTGTACTATAATATATAGTCAATTTATATTCCAATAATAATTTATTATGACTTATTTTTATTTGCATTTGCAATTAACATTGTTCTTAACAAGCTTTGTTTAGGACAAGAAATATTGATAGAGTAGTCCTAAGGAGTTTTGTGCAAATAAATATTTATTTTTATATTTATAAATAGTTTATTCTAAATTACTTTTGTATGCTTTACAATATGTTTTAATTTGTACCTTAATTGACCATTAAGGATGTTAAACTTGACAATCGTTGAATCTTAGAATACAACTTTCTTACATAAATTATATTACTTCATAAACTTTTTTCTTTCATTTAGTTATATTACTATGTAGCCATATCATTGCATCTCTTTGAATTAGTAATACATAAAAACTAAAGCAAAACGTTTGTAGAAATCACATAAATTGCAAGGTAAAGTGGCATTCTAAGATATTAAGAAAACTGAGTGTAATAATATCGATGATCAATTCAAGTATAAACTAAAATTTCTTATGAAGTTAGCCAAAGCTATAGACAATAAATATTTAGCAATATAAAACTACATATTTATTGCTTGGAGCTTGTTAAGAAAACCTAATGACATTTGTTTAGTCTCCATTAACCGTTGTTTGGAATAAATAATAATAAATTAATATTTAAACATTACGTAAATATATATTAAAGATGATATAAGAAAAATTGAAGCATTATAATTTTTCTGATAAAAGTGACATAATAGTCACACATGCAAAAATTTAAGTGACATAATAATACAACAAAATTGAAACAACTGTTTTAAAAACTAGGTAAATTTTATGAGAAACCTCAATTCCATGACACTATTGTAATCAAAGGAAAAGCCTTGAACATTAAATCAAATAAAAATCAAACTATATAAACACATTGCCAAAAAACGTAAGAATAAATATTAAAAAAATTAAAACAAGCATTTTATTGGATATAGCTTATTAAGATAGGTCCAATGTTATTATTTTAAAATTACAAAAACTATGATAAATTTAAAATAAGAAAGCATGAAACAATGTAAGATAAAGAAAGAAAAAATGAGATAAATGCAACATAAGAGGTGATTCTGAGCTGAAGAAATTTAATAAATTATATGAGATTACTGTAGTATACGATGCTAAGTAGATTGAGTGTAACATCCTTGAAAATCTAATCAAATATAAAATGAAATAACTTGTAATATGTGTAAATATGTATGAAAATAAAATATTTTTAAATTAAAAAGTTAATATTCAATTTATTAAAGATCATCAAGACAACCATCAATATTTGTTTCATCTAGAATAGACTTCATTTGAATTATTATGAAATATGAAATATATTATTTGATAATATTCAACAACTTTTTATTAAAAGTGAAATAAGATAAATTAAGATAATGTAATATAATAAAATCAAAGTGATATAATATTGACATATGAGAAAGATACTGTTTCTTAGAAATATAACTAAATAAGAAAAAAAATTCAATAAAGGATACAAATTATAAAGGAATTTTTCACTCCAAGATACTAAGGGGTTTGAAAGTAATATCCTCGAACATCAAATAAAGTATGAATTGGAATTTTTAATAAAGGGTGCAAAACACACAAGAAAGTAAAATATTTAAAAATAATAATGAATATTTAATTGCATAGATCTTATGGAGGTGAGCTGAACAACATTTCTTTCATATTAAATATTTTTTAATATTAATATGATTTATAATAAATTGAAAAATATTTTAATTGAGAAATGTAATTTATCTAATTCAAAATGATTTAAATGCAACAAGACTAAAAATTGAGTTACATAATAATATAATCAAATCAAAGTGAAACATTATAGGATATAGAGTGTAACATAATTAATAATAAAATTTTGTACAAATAAAAGTAATTTAAAGATCTATAAAAATAATTCAACTAAATTATTTAAAATATTAAAATAAATATAGGAAGAATTTTTTTGAATTATCTAATGATTTTTGTTTTGTCTCAATTGAACAATGTTTTGAGCTAATATAAATTATGCAAAAATTAAGCATAAATAAAAGAAATTATTATTTTTAATTTTATGTAAAAATTCATTAATTCTAAAATTAAATAAATTGAAGCAATACACGAAATAATAATTAAGTGATTGTGAAATGAGATGAGATGTAGAATAACATAATAACATAACAAAATGAAAATAAAAAAACATTTAGTCAAATCAACTATACACAAAAGTTGCATTACACAATAGTAAAGTGATCAAATATGACATTGTTGATCTTTAAAACATGTATGAATAAAAAAATCACATAAAAAATTCTAATATCATAGAAAATAAAAAAATTAAAAATATAAAAGTAATTATTTAATTAGATGGAGCTCATTAACATTAATCCAATGATGTTTATTTTGTCTCCATTATGCCTAAATTGAAATTACTACAATTGCTAAGTTAAATAACTATAAATAATAATAAATTATTACTTTAATAAAATTAATATATGTATACTAAATCTAAAATTAGATAAATTTAGATATTGTAATACAAAAAAATTATAGAGAAAAATTTGAAAACATGAGATAAATTTAATAATACAATTGCATTCCAAGTTTCTGAGAGATCAAAAGAGACATCCTCGATCATCAAAAATATGTGATAATAACTTTTAAAATAAAATTGTATATTTAATTTGATAAAGCTTCTGAGTATTTATCCAACAATATCTTTTTCTCTTCTATTTTTTAACTAGTTTGTAATCAATTTGTATTACCAAAATAAATAAAAAATAATATAAATAAATTATTTTATTAAATCATGTAGGTATTTTTTGAAGATGAAATGAGATAAATCAAGCCAAAGAAATATGACAAAAGTATGCCAATCTAAATATAACAAATGAGGACATTTAGAGTTACATAGTAATATATCCAAATCAAACCAAAACATTTGAACTAATCTAATAACTTTCGTTGGAAAGATGCAATCCAAGATAATAAAAAGATTATGCGTAACATATTTCATCATCAAATTAAGTACGAATCAGATTGTCTCTTAAGGTGTCCAAAAATTAAGAAAAATAAAATATTTCAAAATATAAAAATTAATATTTTTAGTCTGCGAGGCTCACGTTTTAAGATCAAGCAATTTCATGATTTACAAAAAAATTAAAAATTAAAAAAATAAGCTACAAAAATTATTATTTTATTACAAAGACAATATATATTAAAACTAAAAATAAATGATTTGATGTAATGTTATTTAAGTAAATCAAATTGAAGTAAATTTCACATAGTAGTAGATATAAAATATGTCAAAAAATTGATAAAAAGTTATTTAACAATATAAAAACTTAAAATGTCATTAGATAGTGCTCATCAAGACAAGAACAACGATGACTATTTTGACTCGATCAGACCTCATTTAGAATTTTTTAAAATTATAGTAATAAACAAGAGTAAAATTATTATTTTTAATATATATTAATGATAAAATAAGATTAATTGAGGCAATTTAATGTAACAAAATCAATGCAACGTAAATGCCGCAAGGGAGAAAATTCTTACTTACATAGTAATGCAACCAATTGAAAATGGAAAATTTGAAAAAATAAGATAAATCTTATAAGTTGCATTCCAAGATTCTGAGATCTAGTGTAATGTTTCAGGTCAACAAACTAGGCACGAATCAAAATCTCTCATAAATCATTTCAAAAAAATTAAAAAATTATTTTGAAATAAAAATTAATTTTTAATTTCATATAAGTGAAGAAAAATCAAAATATGTTTGTTTCCACTCAATTGTACCTCCTTTGGTGTTAATGTTTATCAATAAAGAAGAGAAGCTTATATAATAATAAATTTTTTAAGTATTAATTAGATATATATTAAAGCTTTAATTAGATATGTTGATGCAATCTAAATTTGGCAAATCAAAGTGACAAAAAAAATCTATGTGAGAGGAGGATTTTTGTTTAATAGTACTATTACTAAATCAATGTGAAAATTTTGAAGGACTAGGAAAATTTGAATAGAAAAGTTGCATTCTAAAAACCTAATGAGATCAAAGTTAACGTTCTTCAACATAAAATCAAGTGTGAATTAAAATGTTTCATAAAATATGCAAAAAACTTTGAACAAAAAATTTAAAAAAAAATAGAAAAATGAGTTTTTAATTATGTAGAGTTTGTTAAGATGATTCAAATGATATTTGTTTTATCTCAATCTCGTGTCATTTTGAATTACTTAAATTAATAAATAAAATAAAGGAAAACCACTACAAATTATAACTTTAATTTTATGTAAATATATATTGTAGCTAAATGAGATAAATTAAAATCATACAATGTAACAAAATCAAGAAAATTTCAAGGCCATAGGAGGCATTATGTAGAGTTACATAGCGATATGACAAAATAATTGTAATAGATTTCTAAAAATTAGATAAATTGTACAAGAAACAAATATTCTAAAATACGACACTGATCAAATACAACATCATCAACATCAAATCTAGCATGGATAAAAATTTCTCAAAAAACATGGAAAAAAATTTAAAATTTAAAATTTTTAAAAAGAATGTTTGATTAGATGGAGCCATTGTAAAAGAGGCGCTCAACATTTGTCTCATCACAATCAAACATAGTGTTTCGTTACTGAGAATCTATAAAATAAATATGCATAAATAAATATAAATTATGATTTTTTTGGTATGTAAATAAATATTAAATATAAAATAAGATGAATTGAACCATTATGATCTAGCCAAGTTAAAGTGATGTGACATCACATTGTTAAAGAATTGAGGTTTTTTGTGCAATTTAATTGACACTAAGTAATAAATTAGATTAAATACGATATATTGTGTATGAAGCTTTCATTGGAAAATGTTAGGAAGACTGAGGGTAACATCATTGGTGATTAAATCATGTTTGAGTCAAAATGTCTCATAAAAAATGTTAAAGGCCTAGAAAATTGAAAATATTTAAAAAATATAAAAAATCAAAATTTAAATTGATAGAGCTATGAAAATATTAAAATGATTTTAATTTATTCTTGATTTGGCCAAAATTTGAATTTCAATAAATTAATAGATTCAAATAATATAAATAATAATAAATTATCAATTTAAAGTTAAGCTAATATATATATTAAAGAAAGAGTTATATAATTGAAATAAATGTAATATATAAAAACTTAGATAACATAAACATCACATGAGAGAATAATTGCAATTTCATCGTAGCATAACACTATCAAAGAAAAAATTTTAAGTTATATGAATTGTTTGGATGATTTTCATTCTATGTTAGTACAGAGATTGAGTGTGACATCATTAATTGATAAACAATATATGAATCAAAACATCTCGTTAAAAATTATGAAATCATAGAAAATAAATATTTTAAACAATAAAAATAAATATTCAATTGAATAGATCTCATTTAGATGTGTTCACTAATATTTGTTTCAATTTGAATGAACCTCATTTAGAATTTATATGAATTACAAAATTAAATAAGCATAAATAATTATAAATTTCTTTTTTAATATAGGTAAATATATTTTTAATTAAAAAGAAATAAATTGAAGAAATATAATACAACCAAATCAAAGAGATGTAAAGGCCACATAAGAGAAGATTTGGAGTTACATAACTTAAAAATAAATTCAATTCAAAAAAGTTGAAAAAAATAGATAAATTATAAAGTAAATTTGCATTCCATGAAACTAAAGTAACAAGCATAATGTACACGATCATCAAATATGGTATGAATCAAAATATCTAGTAAGATGTGTTAAAAAAACAAGAAAATAAAATGTTAAGAGATTTAAAGTCTGACATGTAATTTTTTAGAGTTGATCTAAATAAGCCAAACGAGGTTTGATTCCACTTCAATGAACCTTGTTTAGAATTACTCGTTGTTACCAAATTAAATAAGACTAAATAATTTTAAATTTTTATTTGAGTTTTACATAATTATATAAAAAATCTAAAATACGAGAAATTCAAGCAATATAATATATTGAAATTAAATGGATGCTAAGTTTATAGGAGAGAAAATTTCTATTTTCATAATAATATAACCAAATCAAATAGAAAAATTTAAAGAAATGACATGTTTTATGAGAACTTCCCTCCAAACACCTAGAAGATCGAGCTAACTTTCTCTATCATCAAATCAAGTAGAAATTAAATGTCTTATAGACGATAACAAAGTTTATAAAGTAATAATCAAAGTTATAAATTTCTTTTAATTGTGCACAACTCATCCAGATGTTTCCAACATTGTTTTTGATCTCGACGAACCTCACTAGAATTTTAGATAACTGTTGAAATAAATAAGGATAAGTGACAATAAAGTGTTATTATAATATTTAGTAGATATAAACTGAAGCTAAAATTAGGTAAATCAAAGCACTTGAATTTAAAATTGATGTGACTTTCCTTGAGAGGAGATCTAGTTCATAGTGACGAAACTAAATCAAAACAAAACTTTTGAAAAAATGAGAAACATAGTAAAAGAAATTTTAATTCAAAGATACTATAGAGATCAAGTGCAAAATCATTTATTGTAAATTCAATTATGGATTGAAATGTCCTATAGAACTTAACATATTATTAAAAATAAAATATTTCAAACATGAAATTAATATTTAGTTTTATAAATGTGCTTGAGAATAGTCGAAAGAATTTTGTTTTGTCATTATTGAATCACATCTAAAATTTTTTTGAATTACAATAGAAATTAAGAATAACTGTTAATGAATTATTGTTTTGACATCAAGCAATTATGTGACAAAGTTGAAAAGAGATAAATTGAATCAATGTAACATAGTGATATCATAACAACATAAAGATCACTTGGAGATTTAGACTTACACATTGACATAACGAATTTAAACAAAAATAATTTAAGAAATGAGTTAAAGTATATAAGAAGGTTGCATTAAAAGATTTCAAAGTGATCAACCCTAACACCTTCAATCATGAAATTTGGTATGACTCAAATGTCTCATAATACATGCAAAAGCCCTACAAAAAAGTATTTAAGAATATTAAAATGAACAATTAATTCAACAAAGATTAATAAGAATATTCAAGTGATGTTTCCTTCATCTCAATTGGCCCTCATTTGAAATTATTGCAAATTTTAAAATAAAATTATAGTAAATAATAAAATATTAGTTTTACAATACTTAGTATATATTGAAGTTAAAGTGAGATAAATTAAACTAATATGCTATGATCTTTCAAAGAGGATTTATGCTCAACCTTAAAGAGGATTAGAGTTTCATAGTGAAATAACCAAACCAAAGTAAAACATTATAATAAAAGAGTCAAATTATACATAAAATTGAAATTCTTGGATACTAAGTAGATTGAATGTAAAATTATCAATTATTAAATTAAATATAAATCCAAATGTTTTTATATGAGTGCTAAAATTCTAAAAAATCAATTATTTTAAAATTTAAATATTAAATAACTTCAATTCTAATGGCATTTGTATTAATTTCTTATGAATTAAAAATTAAATATGTAATAATTGTTATAATAAAATGTCTTTTTAAATCTTAAGTATACATATCATGAATGTACGACTAGATGAATGTAAACATTGTAATATAAAAAAAATTCAAAGTGATGTTTGAGTTACATGAGAAGGGAATAAGAGTTCCTTTATAGTAAACTAAAGAAAAGGAAAATATTTTATAGAATGAGATAAATTGAACAAGAAAATTACATTCTAACATACTAAAGGGATTGAGCATAACATTGTTAATTATATAATCAGACATGAAATAAAATGTCTTCTAAAACTTGTTCAAACAAAAAAATTAAAAATAATTTTAAAAAAAAATGAATTTTTACTTTGATAAAGCTCATCAAGTTTAGTTAAACGACATTTGTTCCATCTCATTCAATGAACATTTGGAATTGTTATGTATGACAAAAGGAAATGGGTATTTAAACATAATAAATAATTATTTTAATATTTTGGAAAGATATATTAAACCTAAAATGTGATAAATTATTCAAAGAAATATAACCAAGTGAAAGCAATATAAATGTCACACAAGAGAAGATTTAGAAGGTCATATTAACATAACCAAAAAAAAATAAAGTAATTTGAAAAATGATGTCAATTATATGAAGTTCTATCTCATAATGCTAAAGAGATTGAGTTGAGCATTTTCAATATCAAATAAATATAAAACAAAATATCTCATGATGCATGCCAAAATCATAGAAAATGAAATTTTAGAAAATTATAATGTCATATTTAATTAGATAAAGCTTTTTTGAAGGAGTCTAATGATGTTTGTTTTGCCTCCATTGGACCATGAATTTATTAAGAATTACCCAAATAAATAAGCAAGCATAACAAAAAATTATTTTTATAATTTAAAGTAAATGTCTATGACATCTAAAAATAAGATAAACTTAAGTAACATATTACAACCCAATCCATGTAATGTAACTATTACTTTGGGGAAGATTTAGAGTAAAATAGCAATATGATAAAACAAAAGAAAAAATGTTGAAAAAAGGCAATAAATTATAAACAATTATTGCATTCCAAGATACAAAAAAAAAGTATAATATCCTTAATTGTGAAATTATGTCTCAATAAAAATTTCTCATAAATCATACCAAAGCATTAGAAAAAAAATTTTTAAAAATATAAAAAAATATGTATATTTGATATAGCTTTTTGAGATGTTTCCTAAAATATTTTTTAATCACAGTCGACCTGATTTAGATATACTATGAATTTTAAAATCGAAAAGTATCAATAATAATAATAAATTATTTTAATATAAAGCTAACATATATTAAATCAAAAATAAAACAAAATGAGGCAATATTACATAACTAAATCATCATAAAATATTTTAAAAATTAGATAAATTATATAGCAAAGTTGCATTCTAAAGCACAAAGAAGACAAATTTTAACATTCTCAATCATCAAATGAAGTACAAATTGAAACACCTTTTAGAAAAAAATTAAGAAATTTAAAATTGAATTTTTAATTCCAAAGAGACTTCATCAATCTATTTAATAATATTTGTTTCATCTCAATCAGATCTAGTATTAAGTTATTATGACTTATTTAATTAATTATGTATAAATAATAATAAGTGATTATAGTAGTAATAACTAAATTTATGGCAAACCTAGATTTAGTTAATTGAAAGCATTATAAATTATAAAAATCAAGGAAATTCTATGTTTGCATATGATATCAAATAGAGTTTGATAACAATATAAGAAAATCTAAGTAAAAGTTTTAAAGGAATTAGATAAATTGTAAAGGTAAGATGTATCACAAGTTACTTTGTAGATCACCAATGACATTCTTAGTCAAATAGTTAGGAAAGAATCTAATGTCTCCCAAAAATCTAAAAGTATTAAAATAATAAAAAAGTAAAAATTAAATTGGATAAAGCTGAAGTAGAGTTCAATGATGTTTATGGTATCTTAACAAACCTTGTTGAGAATTATTGTGAATTACCAATGTAAATGAACATATTTATATTATATAAAGCTATATTATAGTCAAAATGTGATAATTAATTTAATGTAATATACCAAACAAAAATAGTTATGTATGCCACATGATTAGAGATTTAGAAATTCATATTAATATAAATTATTTAAACCAAAAGGCTTTAAAAAATGATAAATATTATATAAAAAAGTTCTTTTGCAAGATATTAAGAAGAATGAGTGTGGCATTTTCTATCATCATAATAAGTATGAAGAAACAGATTTTTGAAAAAGAGAACCCTAGAAAAAGTATTAAAAATTTTTGAATTTAACTCATTTAACTTAGTGGAGCTCGTCAACGCTAGTCTATCAATGTTTGCTATTTCTAGATCAGACATCAGTTGGAATTATTATGAAATACAAATTTAAATAATCATAAGTAAGAAAAATCATTATTTTAATATTACGTGAATTTTTACTAAAAGTAAAATAAGATAAATTAATATAATATTATCAAATAAAGTGTTCTAATTATAACATGAAAGGTGCTATAGGATTTTTTTTTGATATAACTAAATTAGAGTAAAACGTTTTAAAAAATGAGATAAATTATAAAGGAAAGTTTAGTCAAATACATTAAGGAGATAAAAGAGTAACATCCTTATTCATAAATAATCATATGAATTAACATATCATATAAGGCATAAGAAAATTTGTAAAAATAATTAGAAAGCCTACAAAAATAAATAATTATTTTGATAAAGCTATTTGAATCGAGTCCAATGGCATTTTTTTCTCTTCAGAAAACCATGTGTAGAAACTCTATGAATTTAAAAAATAATTAAAAAAAAGATATAACATATTATTATTTTAATATTAAATAAATAAATAATAAAGCTAACTTGTGAGAAATTGGTTGGATGTAATCTATTAAAATGAAAGGAAATTTAGAGAAAAGGATTTTTTTAAAAGTTCCATTATTTGATACCTAGGAGATCAACTATAGTGTTCTTAATCATCCAATTATGAATGAATGAAATGTCAACCTTAAACATTTTTACTAATATAGAAGGAGATTTTTTTAATTTGATAAAACTTCTTTAGATGAGTCTAACTTCATTTTAAAAAAATCTTTAAAATTGTGCCAAAAATTATTATGAATTACCTCTATAAAAAAATAAATAATAATAAATTATTTTTAAAAATATATCAAAGCTAAAATATAATAATGTAAAGCAACATAACATAACTAACCAAAAAGAAAAATTTGGAGTTAAATTATGAAAGAGCATTGCATTCTTAGGATTAAAGAATAAAAGGTGTAACATTCTAATTTGTCTAACCAGGTACAACTTGGAATGAGTTTTAAAGCATGTAAAAAGCTTTCAAAAAGATATTTAAAAGAATAAAAATAAATATTTGAATTGATAGAGATTGTCGCCACGACTCTGACAACGTTTGTTTCGTCTTTATCATGCCAATTTGGAATTATATTGAGTCAACCAATTAAATAAGCATATACATTAAATAAATTTTATGTTAATAATAAATAAATGTATAAAAAATATTGAATAATATATGTGTAAGTAACGCAATATAGTTAATAATAAATAAATATATAAAAATTCTCGAATAATTAATGTGTGAGTACCCCAATAAGAAAATATCATAGCAATATTAATGTTACACTAATGGAGAATTAAAATTTCATAATAATACAACGAAATAACAATAAAAATTTTAAAGAAGTGGGATAAATTGATTTAGAAAGAAAGAATTCAATGTCTCAAAAAAGATGTCAAAACTTTAAGAAAATTAAAAATAAAAAGTCATATTTAATTTTATAGAGCTCATCAAGTTGAGTTCAACAATATTTTTTTATCTAGAGCACACATCCTCCAAAATTGTTGAGAATTACTAAAGTAAGAATATTAAGCAATGATAAGTTAAGGCTAAAATGAGAATAATTCATGCAATGTAATATAACTAAATAAAATATATGTGAAGGACACATGAGTAAAGATTTAGATTTACATATTAACATAACCAAATTGAAGTAAAAAATTTCAAGCGATTAGATAACTTGAATGCAAAGCTTCAATTTTGAGAAAATAAGAAGGATGAGTGTATCATTTTTTTGCAAATTCAAGCTCGAATTGAAATGCCTTACTAAGAGTGCTAAAGGTATAGATGAAATATCTTAAAGAATATACCAATAAATTTTTAATTTGATAGATCTTAATGAGATGTTTTTAATGACATCAATCATGTGTCAATGAGACATCATTTAGAATTGCTGTGAATTACAAAATGAATAATCATAAATAATAACAATGTGTTACTTTAAAGTAGAGTAGTTCATGTTAAAGCTAAAATGAGGGAAATTGAAGCAGTGCAATGTATATTAATAGCATATTATAACGATCACACATGACAAGATTTAGAGTATGTTGTAAGATAAAAAATAAGGGAAAATAATTTCAAGAAATCAAATAAATTGTATGTGAATGTTCCATTCAATGATACTATGAAGATAAAGTGTAACATTCTATATTATTGATATAGATACAAATCAAAAATTTTTATAAGGGTTGCAAAAATCTTAGAAAATGAAATATTTAAAAGTGTAAAAACAAATATTTAATTTTATAGAGATTATTCAGGTGCATCCAATGATAGTTTTTAATTTTGATCAAACTTTTTGTAGAATTATCATGAATTAAAATTATAAATAAGGTTTAAAATTACTTAATAAAATTTTTATTATAAAGTGCACTTATAATAAAGGTAAACTAAGATAAATTAAAGTAATATTATTTGAAAAAACTAAAGAAAACATTCTTAAAAATTGTGAAAAATTGTACAAGAAAGTTAAATTCTAAGATTCAAAGCAGACGAATTTTAATATCCTTGATCATCAAATGCAGTACGTATAAATTTATTGTGAAGTATTTTTAATTGTTAAAACTTTTAAAAGCGTGAAAAAATATTTAATTTGACATACCTAGTTCACATGACTCTAATGTGATTTTTTAAATTTACACTGGACATCATTTTATTTACTATGAAATACCATTGTAAAATAGGAGGAAAAATAATAAACTATCAATTTTATATTAAATAAATAAATATTAAAGCTAAAATTTGTTATATTAAAGCAACATAATATAACCCAATCAAAATAAAAAAATTGAAGAAATTAGTAAATTGTATAGGAAATTTTTATTTCTTTCTAATAAGATGATAGAGTGTAAATTTCTTAATCATAAAATTTTTTTTAATCAAAATGGTACTTAAAACATGCCAAAGCAATATAAAAATAATGTGAATTTTTAAAAATGATGTTTAACTTGATAAATGGCATTGCGTTAAGTCGATCATGTTTGTTTCGTCTTGATTAGAACATGTGCAAAAATACTATTAATTACCAAATTAAAAAGTACAATAACAATTAATTATTATTCAAATAATTTGTTCATACATAATAAATCTACAACGAAGTAAATAGTACCAATGAAACATGAACAAATCATTCCAATGTTATGGTTACAAGATAAAACAATTAGAGTTTCAAAGTAATATTACTAAAGAAAAAAAGCTGGAAGAAATAGATAAAGCATACAAAAAAGTTCCATTTCCTAGATAATAATGAAATTAAGCATAATAACTTGATCAAAAAACAATATGCTTACTAAAATGCCTTATTAAACTTCCAAAAATCATTGAAACAATATTTTTAAAGAAAACATTAAATAAATATTTAATTTGTCAAAGCTTATTATGACGTGTACAATGTCATATCATATGTCTAAACGAAACCTTATTTAGAGTTTAATTGATTAATGTTATTCTAATTAAATATAAGTAACAATAAAGAATTTTTTTAATATTATAGAAATATATATTAAAAATTAAATGTTAGAAATTTAAACAATATAATATAAAAAAATAACGAATTTTAGAAGTAACACTACAGCACATTTAGAGTTATATAATAATGTAATCAAGTGAGAATAAGGTAAATTATTGAGAAATTTGAATTCAAAGATACTAAGGTGATATATTATAATATTATTTATATTTGATAAAAGATACAAATCAAATATCATAAAACATACAAAAATCATAGTAAGTATAATAATGAAAACATTAAAAATGAATATTTTATTTGATGAAGCTTGTCAAGGTGAGTCCAATGATATTTATGTCATCTTGATCTAACCTCGATTAGAAATACTATAAATTGTAAAAATGAATAAGCAGAAATAATAATAAATTATTATTAATGTATTAAATATATATAAAATAAAGGTAGAATATGATAAATGAAAGCAATGTAATAATTTTGAATTAATGAATTTTTTTAATATCATTAATTATATAGGAAAGTTGGATTCCTCGATGCGAAGAAGATCGATTGCAATGTCCATGATCATAAAATTTGGTATGAAACTTATACGTTTTAAACCTTGCTAAAACCCTAAAAAATTTAAAAATATACAAAAGTAATATGTAATTTTTTATATCTCTTTTAGACTCGTAAAAAATTATGCATTTGTTCTCCATTAGGCATTGCTTGGAAATAATATAATTACCAATGTAAAAATGGATAAGTAATAATAAATTATTATTTCCGATACTAACTAAAATTATATTGAACCTAAAACGATACAAATTGGAGCAATGCAATATGACTAAGGAAAATAAAACTTTTTTGAGTAAATGAGATAAATTATACAAGAATATTTTATTTCAAGATACAAAAAGAATAGAGTATAATATTCCTTATCATCAAATTGGAAATAAGTTTAAATGCCTTTTAATGTATGATTGAAAATTGAAAATTATATATAAAAAATAGTGAATATTTAATTTGATACAACTTGATCTGACAACTCCAACAATATTTGTATTATCTCCATGAGTCATAGCTTGGAATTATTAGGAGTTATCAAATTAAATAAGCACAAATAAAAATAAAATATTATCATAATAATAACAAAATATAAAATAAATCTACAATCTAATAAATATAAGTAATATAATATAAACAAATCAAAGTGATGTTGAGGTTACAAAAGAAGAGAATTAAAGTTTCTCAGTAACATGAGCAAGTCAAGCTTTAAAAATTGAAGAAAAGATATCAATTACACGGGAAAGTGACATTCTAACTTAATAAGGATTTTGAGTGTAACTTTCTCGAGTGCATTACTAGGTATAAATTTATTAGCATACCACATATGCAATAATAATTAAAAACTTAATATTGTAAAAACAAATTTTTCCATGGTTAAATCTTGTCTAGTTCACCCTTATCACATTTATTTAACCTTGAGTTGACCTATTCATAATTGCTTTGAATTATCAAAGAAAATAAGCATATTAATATTATGTATATATATATATATATATATTAAAGTTGGAATGAAATATATAAAAGTAATGTAATATAACAAAATCAAAATTGCTAGAAAGGTCATACTAGTGAATATAAGAGTTGTATATTAATATAACGAAGTATAAAATACTTTGATGTTATAAGATAAGTTGCATAAAAAGGTGGAAATGAGACCTTGATGCAATGTAATGTAACAACATAAAATAAATTTATATGTCATAGAAGTGGAGAATAAGAGTTTTATATTAGTATAACCAAACAAAAAACTCAATTTTAATATGCTACATAGATTGAGTGTACCATTTTATATCACAAAATATGGTAAAAATTCAAATGTGGGATAGAGTAAGGAAAATACTTAGAACCTTAATTTGAAAAATATAAAAATTGAATATTTTGTTTGACAAAGTTCATCGAGATGAGTCTAGTGATGTTATGTATTAGTCAAACCTCAATTGAAACTACTGCTAATTACAAACATAAAAAATCATAAATAACAATAAATTATTATTTTAATATTTTCTAAATAAATATTAAAGATAAATTAAGAAAAATTGAAGAAATATAATATGTGCAAATAAGGCATAATAAAGGTTAGATGAGGGAAGATTCAGAGATATATAATAATAATAAAAATTAAAGAAAAACAATTTAAAAAATGGCATGAATTATATGGATAATTTCATTGAAACATACTAAAGAGATAACAGGAAACATTCTTATTTGTTAATATAAGCACAAACTAAAACATTCTTAAAATATGCCAAAATCTTAGAAAATAATTTTTTAATTGTAAGTAATGAATTTTTTTGCAGTGCTTGTCATGATGATTCTATTAACATATCTTTTATTTTGTTTTATCTTAATCTCGATTTCACATGATTTACAAATACAAATAAGCATGAAAAATATTAAAGAATTATTTTAATAATATGTAAAAATATGGTAAAGCTAAAATGAGATAAATTAAAACAAGATAATGTAACTAAATAAAAAGAAAAATTTATAAAAATATAGATAAATTATACTAAAGTGTTACATTCCAAATTAGTGAGGAGAAGACGAGTGACCTCCTTGATCCTTAAACTAGGTACAAATCAAATGTCTTGTGAATCCCATAAAAATCCTAAAATAAATTAGAAATGTAGAAATGATTATTTGATTTGATCAAAAAATGATGTGATTACCCAAATAAGTTTGTTTCATCTGAGTTAGGCCTCCTTTAAAATTATAGAATTACTAATTAAAAAAGAGTTCATAATTATATATTATCATTTTCATACTATGCAAATAAATATTAACTATAAAATGAGGTAAATTGATGTAATATAGCAAAATAAAATCAAATCAATGTAAATTTCAAATGAGAGCAGATTTAAGGTTACATATTTAATGTAAGTAATAAAAAAATTTAGAAAAATGGTGTAAATACATGAGAAACTTGCATTCAAAAAAAGTAAGGAGATAAAGTCCTATTTCATATACATCATAAAAATTGACAAGTGATGACTCCACGAAAACATACCAAAGCCTTTGAGTATAAGATACTTAAAAATATAGTAATGGGTGTTAAATTTTAAAGGGTTCATTTGGACTTCTCCAATAATGTTTTTGTCTTCAATAAACCTTGTTGAAAATTATAGAGAATTATGAGAGTCACTAAGCAAATGTAGTAATATAATAGTTTCATAACATTTATGAAATATATACAAATATTTAAGTGAGATAAGTTGATACTATATAATATAATTAAAATATAGTGGAAAATTTTAAGAAATAATAGAAACTATGTAAGAAATTTTAATTCCAAGGTACTAAAATGATAGAGTGTACAATAATCAAAGGCGAAATCATATAAAAATAAAAATAAGTCATAAAACATTCCAAAACTATATAAAACTATATTAAAGAAATATTACATAAACATTTAGAGTTCATTACGACTTCTCTCAATCAGACTTTATTTAGAAGACTTACTAAATGTCAATGTAAACAGTTATAGATAATAAAAATTTATTATTAAAATATCATGTAATAATAAATTTAAAAAAAACTTAGATAAACTAAAATAATATAAAATAACCAAATCAATTCAACATAAATGTCACATGAGTAGAGAGGTAGAGTCACATAGTAATATTTATGCAGAGCAAATGTAAATCCATAATCTTCAAATCAATATGAATTGAAATGTCTTGGAAATCATACAAAAATCCTAAAAATCAGTTATAATATAAAAAATAAATATTTGATTGGATAATGCAACTTATGTTGAGCTCCTCTAAGTTAGTTGCTTATTGATTAGACTGAGCTTAGAATTAAAATGAATTGTCAAAATAAATATGCTTCAATAATATAAAATTATTATTTTAATATTAGATAAAAAAAAATAAACCTTAAAGATATAATCAAAATAATATAATATTACAAATTCTAAACCATGTCCATGTCATATGATAGAGTTAGAGTTTCAAAGTGATTTGTCAAATCCAAGCAACAAATTTGAAGAAATGAGATAAATTTTATAAAACATTGCATTCTAAGACACTAAGAAGATCAAGTATAAACTTCTTCGATCATCAAATAAGATGTTAATTTAAATGTCTAACAAAGTTGAAATGAGATAAATTATAGAAATATTACACAAAACAAAAAACTTACAAAAATATCACACAATTAAAGAATTGTAATTTTGTTGCTTTATAAATAAATTAAAAAACTTGTAAGAAAATACAAGATATATTGTTTTGTAATAAAATAGACAAATCATAGCCAAAAAATTAAAAAGATGAGATAAATTATACGAGAAAGTTGTACTCAAGATACTAAGGAAATTAAGTTTTTTCTTAAACTATCAATTTAGTTATAAATCAAAATTTCTTGTAAAACATAAAAAAATTGGAGAAAATTAATATTTAAAAATTTCAAAAATATATATTTAGATAGATAGAGCTAATAGAGATAATTCTATTGACATTTTATTTGTATAAATTTTATCTCATTTACGATTACACATGATGAAGGAAACAAATATAAACAAAACTAAGATAAATTATACGAGCAATTTGAATTCCAAGATGATAAGGAGTGTTAGTGTATGACCATTGATAGTCAAATATAGTGTGAATCAAAGTGTCCAAAAAATTTACCAAAATCTTAGAAACTAAAATATTTAAAAACAAATAAGAACGAATATTTAATAAGAGTGTGCTTCCCATGATGAATGTAATGACCATTATTTGATCATCTTCAAATAGATCTACTTCAAGAATACTGTAAGCAAAAAGCTTAAATAAAAAACTAATAATTTTTTTTTTAATTTAGTAAAAATAAAAAAATCTAGAATTAAATGGATGTAAGCTATGTAATTTAAAAAATCCATATTATTTCAATATTATACCATTGAGTAATAAAGTGAAAATGAGATAATTTTGTGCATAAAATATAACTAAATCAAATCTATCTAAAAGTCACACAAGAGGAGATTTAGGAACATTTTTTGATAAAATAAAATTAATGTAGAATATTATACAGGCAAATTTCTTTGGAAGATTATACTCCAAGATATTATGAAAATTGTGCATAATATTCCTATTCCATGATACAGGTCTTAGTCAATATCTGGAATAAAGCATACCAAAATTTTAGAAAAAAAATCTAAAATATAAATATCACTAATACATACTCTTATATAAGAGAGTTTGACGATATTTGTTTCATCTCAACCAGACATCATTTACGATACTATAAATTACCATAATAGATAAGCTTAAAAAATAATAAATTATTATTTTAATATTAAGTTGATATATAATCAAGTATGACAGTAATGAAATATAACCAAATCAAGTAACTAATTTTGAAGAAATGAGATTAATAATTTTAGAAAATTGTATTCCATAATACTTGGTAGATTATTTGTAAAATCTTTGATCATCACATCAAATATGAATTAAATATCTTGCAAAACATTCTAAAGAAAAAAAGAATTAAAAAAACAAAAACATATTTATTTTTATATATTTCTTTAAGACGAGTTTAAAGATATCCTTTTAGTCTTAATTATGCCTTATTTAGGATTAGATTGAATTACTAATATAAAAAAGAATAAATAACAATAATATAGTATTGAAATATAGATAAAAATTTATTAAAATTTAGATGAGTTAAATTTAGGAAACATAATAAAGCCAAGTATTTTCAAAAACTTACAAAAAATGTGATAAATAGTGTAGAAAAATTGAATTCTATGATACTAAAATGATAGAATATAACTCTTTTGATGACTTTATTTCATTTCAATTATATATTTAATTTGGAATTATTGTTAATTTTCAAATAAAATAAAGTTTAAGGAATTATTTCTTTATAAATAATAAATATAAAATAAATGTCGAATGAGATAATGTAAGCAAGGTAATATAGTTAACTTGTTGCAATGCAAGGTTACACGAGAAAAACTAAAGTTTCATAGCAATTAATCCATTTCAAAATAAAAATTTAAAGAAATGTGATATGTTTACTACGAAGTTGCATTTTGAGTTTTCAAAGAGATCAAATGTAACATTCTAAGTAGTTTAACAATGTTTGAAACAAATGATCTCAAAACATGTCAAAACCTTCAAACATTTTTAAATATTTATGTTTTTAAAATTTTAAAAAATTCTCATTATGTTTAGACCTTGTTTGGAATTTTTGGAAATTTCGAAAGAAAGTAAATATTTTCATATTATGCAATGATATGTTAAAACTGAAAAAAAATAATTTGGTGTAATTTAATTATATGAAATCAAATTAGGTATGTTTTTAAGTATCTCATAGAGCATGTCAAAACATTACAATTATATAAAAAAATATAACAATGATTATTTTATTTGATAAATCTTTTTGACACAAAGTCTAGTGGTATCTTTTAAGTCTCAAACAGACCTCGTTTGAATTTTCTTTTAATTTCCAAAGTAAATTAGAATAAATAATAACAAATTATTTTTAAATTTTTGGTAAATATATTTTAAAAAAAAAAGATAAATTAAAGTATTATAATATAACCAAGTAACGCATTGTAAAGGTCAATTAAGAAGATATTTAAAGTTATATTGTAATATAATAATACCATTACTAATTTGGTTGTTGAATTGATGATCCTACATGGAGAAAACATTAGAAGAAAATTATGGTTGTAATTTATGATCAGTAAGCTTGGTAGTAGAAATATTCAGTTCGTAGACAATTTACATTGCTTGAATTAAACCTATTTTAGATTTAATATAAATTTATATAACATAAACATAATAACAATTTAATATTTATGTTTTTAATTTTTGTAATTTGAAGTAATTCTAAACCTAGTCTTTTATGATGAAGAAAAAGTTTTTGGACTAATTTGAATGAGCTCTATCTTATAAAATGCTTATTTTTATATTTAAAATATTTTATTTTTTATGATTTTAGCTCATTTTGTTAGACAATTTGATTCCTATTTTATTTAACGTATGAGAGTGTTGCACTCGATCTCTCTATTATCTTGTAATGCAACACTCCTATGTAATTTAACTCTTTTGTAAAAAGTTTTTTCATTAATTTTCATATATTACAACATATTTCTATATCTATTATCATGTGACCAATATATCACATTAATTTAATTATATTGCATTAATTCATCTTATCACATTTTAATTTCAATATATATTTTATTAATATTAAAATAATACTTTATTATTATTTATTCTTATTTATTTTGGCAATATGAATATATATACATTTTTGTGTTTTTAAATGTTTAATTTTATTGGGCTTTGGCTGGCTTTATGAGACATTTTGAATTGTATGTGGATTAAAGATTAAGGATAATGCATTCTAGCACCTTTTTATCCTGTAATGCAAATTTTTCAAGTAATTTATATCATTCATCAAATGTTTTTTCCAATTTTTTATTATGATGTAATTATAAATCTTTTCTTATGTGACTTTTATATTGCTTTTGTTTCATTAAGTTACATTACTCAAATTTATCTCATTAAACTTTAATATATATTTACATAACAAATTTAGTAATTATGTATCACTTATTCTTCTTTATTTTGGTAATTTATTGTAGTTCCATACATGGTTTGATGGAAACACAGCAAACTTTGTTAGACTCATCGCAAGGAACTCTATTCAATTAAACATTCATTTCAGTATTACCTAATGTTTTCCTTTCAAGGTGTCTACTCTACGTATCATTTCAATTCATCATTAATTTTTTTTATCTAAGATGTTACACTTGACCACCTTAATATCTAAGAATGTGATATTTCGTTATAATTTATCTCTTTTATGCAAATTATTCTCTTTAATTTTTAGGTATCTATATGTAACTCTAGATATTTTTTTCGTATGACCTCCACCTCACCTTGATTTTTTTATATCATATTGTTCAATTTGTTATTTTTTTGCTTTTATATATAATTGTTCAATATTAAAATGACAGCTTGCTATCATTTATAAATATTTCCTTGAGTAACTCGTAAAGGTCAAATGGAGTGGGAAGAAAATTGGATAAAGCCACCTTCATGAGCTCTAATTTCATGATTTATGGTTGAACTCCGTAGTATTTTGAAAAGCAAATTTTTTACAAAATTTATCCATTTTCTTAAAATTTTTTCCTCCAATTCGGTTATATTATATTGCCTCAATTTACCTAATTCTTTTAATATATATTCACATAATATTTAAATAATAATTATTAGCCTTTTTGATAATTTATTTTGCTATTTCACAAAATAATGATTAACCTTTTGTTGGACACATCTCAATAGGCACTATCAAATTTAATAATAATTTCTACATTTTTAAAAATCAAATTCTATGATTTTTGCATCATTTGTTAGATATATTTATTTGTACATTATTTGATTATCGATAATACCACACTAAATCTCTTGAATGTCTTATAATGGAACTTTCCTATGCAATCTATGTGAATTCATAAAATGTTTTTGTTTTTTCATTATATTATTAAATAACTAAAAATATTTTCTCTTAAGTCCATCATATCAATTTTAGTTTTACTACATTTTTGAAATTTAACTCAATTCAACTTTAATATGCATTTATTTAACAATAAAAAATAATTTATTATTATTCTTGATTATTTAATTTTGAGACTCTTAGAAATTCTAAATATTGTCTAATCAAGATGAAACAAATGTCGTTGGACTTGTCTCAATGAGCTTTATCTAATTAAATATTCAATTTTAAGCTTCATTTGGTTATGTTAAATTCTTTTAATTTATTTAAATTATACTTTAATATATATTTACTTAATAAAAAAATAATATATTGTTATTATTTATACTTTTTTTTTCTAATTTGGAACAATTGCGAACAATTTCCAAAAAACATGAGGAAAACATCACGAATCATCTCGATGAGCTTATCAAATTAAAAATTTATTCTAAATTTCCTAAATATTTTTATTTTGTAGTATTTTTACACATCTTACAAGATATTTCAATTTATATTTCATTTGATAATTGTAGTCATTACAATCGATCTTCATTGTATCTTCTAATACAACTTTCTCGTATAATTTGTCATTTCATTATATTTTGCTCCATCTTTCATTAGATTATGTAATGCTGCATCTACACTTAAGTCACCTTTACATTTATTTCATTTGGTTGCATTACATTACTTTAATTCATTGTATTTTAGCTTTAATATAAATTTACGAAAGAATAAAAAATAATTTAGTATTATTTTTAGTTTCTTACTATGTTAATTCATAGTAATTCAAAATTAGGTCCAAATAAGAAGAAGAAAGAAATAATTAGACCAATCTAAATAAGAACTATGAAATTTAATATTCCTTTTCATTTTTTAAAATTTTTTATTTTCCTTTGTTATTTAATCCAATGCAAGACATTTTAATTCCAACTTATTTATTCAATTGAGGATGTAACATTCAAACAACTTAATAACTTGGAATTTGTTTATCTTGGCTTATGAGACCTTTATAGCAATATGATTTTGTTATATTATATTAATTCAATTATATAATTTTAGCCTTAATATATTTGTTTAAAATATTAAAAATTATATTTTTATTTATTTGATTTTATTTCGTTAATTCATACTAATTAAAATAAAGATCTTGTAGAGGGAAACTAACATTTTGTGAATTGTCTGAATGACTTCCACTTAATACAATATTCATTTCTTTTTTTAATATATCTTTTTTTAGGAAATGTTTGGGCCTTATCTGATATTGTGATTTTACTAGATTTGATAATCAAGGACCTTACACTTAATATCCTAAGTATCATGTATTGCAGCTTGACTATATAATTTATCATATTTCTTAAATATTTTTCTTTTTATTGGGTGTAATACTATGAAACTTTAAATTTTCTCACAAATAATCTATATTATCCTATTTTAACTTTTTTTTATTTTTCAATATATCACATTTTACTTTTAATATATATAAACTTAATATTAAAATAATAACTTATAAATATTTATGTGTAATAATTCATAGTAATTCTAAATTCGATCTAATTTAGCACAAACAAATGTCATTTGACTTACGCGTTATCAAATAAAATATTGATTTTTATATTTCTTTGGATATTTTTTCTAGAGTTTTTGAATGCACTACGAGTCATTTTTATTCATACCTTATTTCACCATTGATAAAATCACATTTGATCTCTCTAGTATCGCTAGAGAAGTTGTACAGTTAAAGCACAACTTGTAAAAAAATCTAAATGCACTACGACCATATAATTTATAATATTTCTTAAATATTTTTCGTTTAATTGGGTGTAATACTATGAAACTCTAAATTTTCTCTCATAAATCATCTATATTATCCTATTTTTAACTTTATTTTATTTTTCAATATATCACATTTTACTTTTAATATATATAAACTTAATATTAAAATAATAACTTTTAAATATTTGTGCGTAATAATTCATAGTAATTCTAAATTCGATCTAATTTAGCACAAACAAATGTCATTTGACTTAAGCGTTAACAAATAAAATATTGATTTTTATATTTCTTTGGATATTTTTTCTAGAGTTTTTGAATGCACTACGTGTCATTTTTATTCATACCTTATTTCACAATTGATAAAATCACATTTGATCTCTTTAGTATTATAGAATGTAACATTCTTACAACATTTATCTCATTTTTTCAATCATTATCATTTAGATTTTTTTACAAGTTGTCTTTTAACTGTACAACTTCTCTAACGAGACTTTTAAATGGGCTTGATTTGGCTACATTACATTACTTTAATTTATTTTATTTTCACTTGAATATATATTTTATTAATATTAAAAAATAATTAAATATATTTATGTTTATTTGATTTATTAATTCTCAATAATTTCAAGCAATGTTCATTTTAGATGAATAAAACATCGTTGAAGTCATATTAATGAGACTTATTTTGTTTAATATTCATTTTTTTTATATATTATTAGTATTTTATTTTCAAGTATTTTGCATTTTTTTGAGAAGTTTTTATTTAAAATTACTTATAAAATATAATATGTTATGCTCAATCTCTTGAGTTTCTCACAATACATCTTTCTAATAAAATTTATCTCATTTTTACAAATTATTCACTTTGAATTGGTTATGTTATATTTTATCTCCTTTCGTCATTGAATATATGTCCCAAGATAAAAATAATAAAAATTATTATTTATGCTTATTTATTTTAGTAACTCATAGTAATTCCAAATGTGATTCAATTGAGCAAAAATTATTCTCATTGTCTCGCAAAGCAAGCAAGAACACTAAAAATATAATATATTTGAATATATAAAAGTGAATGCTAACTTGTTTAGAGCTCATTGAGTTTTGTCCAATGATGTTTGTCTTATCTCGACCAAACCTCCTTTGAAATTTCCATGAATTTCAAAGTAAAAATAAAATATAATAAGTTATCATTTAAAATATTAAGTAAATATATATTCAAGCTAAAATATGATAAATTAAAATTATATAATATATAAACATTAGAGTAATCTAGTATTCACAAAAGAGGGATTTAGCAATATATAGTAGCAAAGCTATGTCAAAGAAAAAAATAAAAATAAGAGCAAATCACGAGCAAGAATTGCCTTCCAAGGTACTAAAAACATAAATTGTAACACCCTTGAGTATTAAATTTTTCAAAAATAAAAATGAATCAAAAAGATTTCCAAAACATAAGAAAATAAAAATCATTTTAAAAATTAAAAATTAATATTTAATTAGAATAAGTTGTTCAACTTGTGTCTGACAAAGTCTTTTATCTCGATCAAACTTTGTTTCAAATTACTATGAATTACAAAAAACGTATAAATAAAAATAAATAATTATTTTGAACAATGTAAATGTATATAGTAATATTAAAATGAGACAAATTAACGGAATATAATGACATAAAATATTTAAAATTTCATGTAATAAAATAAAATCAAAGTGAAAACTTAGAAGAAATAGGATAAATTGTTCAAGAATGTTACTTTCTATGACTCTAAGGTGATTGAGTGTAACATACTTATTCATCAAATAAAGTTCTAATCAAAATAAGTCATAAATTAAGTTGAAAACAATGAAAGTTAAAAATTTAAAAGTATAATAATAAATATTTAATTTCATAATGCATCCAATGATCTTTATTTAATCTATATAGAGCCTTTTTTAGTATTACATAAAATCAGCAAAATAAATAAACATAAATGACAATTAAATATTATAATAATACTAATTAAATATAAGTTAAAGCTAGAATGAGATAAATTGAAGCATTTTAATATAATAAAATACAAGTGATATAAACATCACAGAAGACAAGATTTATAGATTATAGTAATACAATAAAATCAAAGTAAAAAAAGTAAGTAAATTTTATGAAAACGTGGCATTAAAATATAATAAGAAGACCTAGTGTAAAATCAACAATCATCAAATTAAGTATGATTCGAAATAACTCATAAAGAATAAAAAATTCTTGTAAAATAAAATATTTGAAAAATATAAAAACAAATATTTATTTGGATAGAGCTCTTCATGGCAACTCATGCAAAAATTGTTTCATCTTAATGGATTCTTTCATGGAATTACAATGAATTCCAAAATAAAAGAGCACAAATAATAAAAAATATGGCTATAATATCACATAATTATATATAAAAAGTTTCATTTTTAGATAAAAAGAAGAGCAAATGTAATGTCCTTGATCATGAAATCAGGTAAAATCAAAATGCTTTATAAAAATAATAAAGCATTAGAAAATAAATTTTTTAATATACAATAATGAATATTTAATTAAATAAACCTTGCCAAGTGAAGTCCAATGAGGCCTGTTTCATGTTGATCGAATCTCATCTTGAAAAAAGAAAATTTTCCATAGTAAATAAGCATAAATAATAAGGAATTATTATTTTAATGTTAATGAAATCTAAATTGAAGCTTGAATGAGAGAAACTAAATAAAGATAATAAAACCAAATAAAAGAAATATAATGGTCAAACATACGAAGATCTATAGTTTCAAATAACATTTCCCAACCAAAGAAAAAGAATTTGAAAAAATGAAATATTATGCAAGAAAGTTCCATTCTTAGACACTGAGGGGATCAAGTATAACATCTTTGATTGTTTAAATCAAAATATCTCTGAAAACATGACAAAAAAATAATCTAAAGTATTTATTAATACACAAAATATTATAAAGTTTGATAGACCTCTTAGATAGGTCAAATGATGTTTGCTTCTTTTTTATCAAACCTTAGTTGGGATTAATACAAATTCTCAAAATAAATAATAAATTATCATTTTATATTTCATAAATAAATTTTAAATCTAAATTATTAAAAATTAAAGAAATATTATAATATCAAATAAAAGAAATGTGGAGTTCCCATGACAAAAAATAGGAATTTAATATTAATATAAACAAGTCAAAACAAAAAATTTGAAAAAATGAGAAACATTACATAATTGCTTTGCCAAATACTAAAAAATTCAAGTAATTTTTTTTAAATAAGGTGTGAAAGGAAATACTTTGTTAAGTGTTCCAAACTAATATAAAATTAAATATAAAACATTATACAAAAAAAATATTTTTATTTAAATAATGAATTCGTTTTAGTATGATCTTATCTAATTTGGGATTACAGCAAATTACCAAAATAAATAAATATTAATAATAATAAATTACTTTTTAAACTTGTTTCATAAATATTTAATAATGCTTTAATTAGGTAAACAAAAATTAAATATGGCAAATAAAATCAAAGTGATATAAAACTCAAACAAGAGGAGAATAATAGATCTATAGCAATATGACCAAATTAAAGCAAAAAAAATTAAAGACATGAGAGAAATTGTACGTGAAAGTTTCACTTGAAGATACTAGGGAAATCGATTTTAACATCTTGAATAATCAAATATGATAAAAATTTAAATCTCTTATACATCATACCTTAGACATAACAAAAATTTAAAATAAAAAATGATTATTTAATTAAAAAAAGATCTTCAACAAGTCCAATAGTGTTTGTTTCTTTTATAATGGACCACATCTGGAACTATTTTGAATTAAAAATGAAATAAGCCTAAAACTAATTAGCCTTTAGTTTTATATAGAAATGAATATTTGTTTGAATAAAGTTCAGAGGGAGAAGGCCAAGGAATTTTAGTTTATCTCTATTAGAAAAGACTTTTGCTAAATAATCATAAATAAATTTGTTCAATTTTAGCTAATATATATTAAAGCTTAAATAAATAAATTAAGGCAATATAATACGTTCAAATTTAAGTGATGTAAACATTTCATTAAAAGAGAATTATAGTTTCATAACAATTCAACCAAATAAAATACTAAATTTAAAGAAATAACATTGTATGGAAAAGTTTTATTTCAAGATACTAAGGAGATCAAGTGTAACATCCCAGATCATTAATGTAGTATAAATTGAGAATGTCTCACAAAACATGCAAAACCATAAAAAATAGAAATTGAAAGTATATAGAAATAATTTCTAATAGGATAGATCTTATTGAGATCAGTCCAATGTTCATTTTATTTCAATCTAACTACCATGAACATTACCATCAATTATCTAAGTAAATAAGCATAAGTAATGACAAATTACTACATCAAAATAAACTAAACATTTTTAAAGCTAACATGAGATAGATTGAAACAATGTAATATAACCAAATCAATGCAATTTAAAGGTCACAAAGGAAGATGATTTCAGCTATATTGTAAAATAACAAAATAAAATTGAAATGTTTAAGAAAAAGAGAAATATTTCATAACAAAGTTGCATTTCATAATGCTAAGAAAATTGTGTATAAGTTCCTCATTAACCAAAAGAGATACAATTTCAAATTCAACATAAGGAATGCAAAAAAAATTAAAAATAAAATATTTAAAAAAATAGAAACAAAAATTGAAATTGGTAGATTTCTTTGAGGTGGTCGAATTATTATTATTTTTTTTGCCACCATCAAACATCATCTACAACTACTATGAGTTACCAATTTTAATGCACATAAATAATAATAACTTATTATTTTGATACTATGTATATAATAAAGTAGAAATTTGAAATTTTTAAGGATATAATAGAAGAAATATAGAGTGATGTAGAGGTGACATGTGATGAGATTTATAGCTAAATAATAAAAATAACCAAATTGTTGATGTAAAAAAGTTTGATGAAATGAGATATATATTGTAGGAGAACTTCACTAGAAGAAATTAAGGTTATCAAGTGTAACATCTTTGATTTCAAAATCATGTACAAATTGTAATGCCATGTAAATATTGTGAAAGCATTAAAATATAAAATATTTAATGATATAAAAATGAATGTTTAATTAGTTAGGGCTCCCCAAAACATTTCCATCAACATTTTTTTTATCTTAATTAAACTTCATTTTATGATAATGAATATTTATACTTTTATTAACTTGATATTAAAATTAGAATTTATGATAATGCATATTTATTTACATTGGTAATTTGTAGTAATTTCAAACAAGGTACGATTAAAAAGAAACAAATATCATCGGACTTATCTTAGTGACAAATATCAATCTAATTTTTTTTAAGTATTTTATTTTGTAATATTCTTTCATATTTTGTGAGACATTTTTACTTAAACCTTTTTTGATGATCAAGGTTGTTATAATCAATCTACTTAATATCTTGGAATGCAACTATTGAATACAATTTATTTGACTTTTTTAAATGTTATGCTTTGATTATGTTATATTTCTATATAGCTTTGAAAACAATGCATTATAACCACCACATCATTCATATCTTATTATATTGCATTACTTTAGATTCATTTTTTCGAGTTAAATACATTCAATTTAGTATTTAAAAAATTATATTACTTAGGTTTATTCAATTAGGTAATTTGTAGCAATTGCAAATGATGTGTGATTGAGACAAAAAAATCATCTTTAGATTGATGTTGATGAACCTTATCCAACTAAATATTCAATTTTATATTTTGAAATATTTATTATGAAGATTTTGACATATTTTGTATGAATGTTTTATTAAAACTTGATTCGATGATAGTAGATCTTGCTCTTGAACTTCTTAGTATATTGGAATGCAACATTCCTATAGAATGTTTTTTGTTTCCTCAAAATTTTCACTTTGATTTGGTTAAATTACATAACAATATTAAACCTCTTATCATGTGAGCTTTAGTCACTTTGAACTATATATGTTATCTACTTCAATTAAACTCATTTTAGTATTAATATATATTTACTTTATATTTAAATAGTAATTATTATTACTTATGATTATTTAATTTGGTAACTTATAATAATTTCTAATAACATATGATGGAGATAAAATAAAAGTTGTTAGATTCATCTTGACTAGTTCAATTGAACTAAATGTTTATTAATTAAATTTAAATACTTTAATAAGAATGGTTTTAGTACACTTCAGAATTCATTTCTATTTTTAATTTATTTTATGAATGAGGATGTTGCACTTGATGTCTTTATTATAATGGAATGCATTCATATTCAATTTATCTCATTATTTTCTCTTTTTTTTTAATAGGTTATATTACTTTAAAAGTCTAATTCACCTCCCTCATGACTATGACATCACTTTAAATTGGCTATATTATATTTTTTTTAATTTATTATTTTAAATTTTATTATTTTAAAATTTATTATATATCTACCTGATATAAAAATAATAATTTATTGCTTTTTGATGTTGTTTATTTGAGAAATTCATGGTACTTCTCAATGGGATCCGATTAAGTCAAAACAAATGCGATTCGATGTAATGCTTGATCTCCTTTATATCGTGAAATGCAACATTCCAACAAAATGTATCACACTTTTCAAAAAATTTACTTTGATTTGTTTATGTTATACTTATTCAATTTAACTCATTTCAACATAAACTATTATTTACATGATATTAAAATATTTATTTATTATTAATTATAATTATTTCGTCTACTAATTTTTAATAATTTTAAGCAATACTTTTTTAAGAAGAAATAAATATTATTAGACTCATCATTGTGACCAATATCTACATAATATTTATTTTATATTTTTAAATATGTTATTTTTTAAAGTTTTACATGTTTTACGATGCATTATTATTCATACATTATTTAACAAAAGAGGTTGTTATACTCAATTCACTTGGTATCATGGAATGTATATTTTAATACAATTTTTCTAATTTTTTCTTCAATTTTGCCATATTTTTATACGACTTTAAAAATATTATTATTTGACCAGAGCATCAGTTTGATCTCATTATATTTGATTATGTCAAATAATCTTTTTTTGCTTAAATATATTAAACATAATATTTCAAAAACAATGTTATTTATGTTTATCTAATTTGATAATTTTTCCAACTATAAATACATTTGTTTGTTGCGAAAGAGACATCATTGGACTCATTTCAATGAGCATTATTAAACCAAATATTCTTTTTTATTTTGGGGAAAATTTTTTAAAAAGATTTAACATGTCTTGTATGAAAGTTTCATTCATACATGATTTCATGATTGTAGATGATACCCTTTGATCTTCCAAGTTATTGTAATGCAACATTTCCAAACATAATTCTGTTATTTCTTAAAATTTTTCGCCGTCATTTGCTTATATTACTACGAAACTCTAAATTGAATTGGATATGTTACATTTCTTTAATTAAATGTTTTTCATCTTTAATATATATCTACCTAATATTGAAATAATAATTTGTTATTATTTATTTTTATTTAATTTAGCAATTAAAAGTAATTCCTAACAAGGTGTGATGGAGGTGAAATATACTTTGTTTGACTCGTCTTGGTATGCTCTATCAAAATTTCTATTCATTTTTGCATTCTTTTAATATTTTATTTTATAAACTTTTAGTAGACTTCAGTAGGAATTTTTTATTTTACCTAATTTCAAATCAAGCATGATAAACTTAGTTGCCATATTTCCTTAGAATACCATTTTCTCTTATTTGCTTTGTTTATATTTTTATAAAAGCCTAAATCCACTCTAGTGCGACACTTGCATCACTTTGATTTGGTAATATTCTAATTCTTCAATTTATCTCATTAAAAATTTAGTATATTTATTTTTAATATTAATGGAATATTTTTTATTTATATCCACTTTTGTGATTTAAAGTATCACAAATGAGATCACATCAAGACAAAGCAATCATCTTTGGACTCATCTTGAAAAGCTTTATCATTTTAAGTACTCTTTTTATATTTTTAAATGTAACCTTAACTAGTTTTATATAAACATTAAGAGGTATTTTGACTCATGCCTCATTTAATAATAAAGGATGGTACACAAACCTTCCTTCAAATCTTGCAGTGCAACTTTCTCATATATTTTATCTCATTTTTCAAATGTTTTTCTTTGATTTGGTTAATTATGTAACCTTAAATCTTCTATTATTTCATCGTTATGTCTCCTTGATTTTATTTTTCTATATTATTTTAATTTATCACATTTCAGCATTAATTTATGCTTTCTTAATATTAAGAATAGTTGTTTATAGATATTTTACTTTATCCATGTTTGCAATTTGTAGCAATTCTAAATAATTTGTCATTGTTACTATGTTTTTGCTTTTATTTTGTTATATAATATTGCTTCAATATTATCTAATTTATACATTAATTTAATTTCTTTAATGTCAAAATGATAACTTACTTTTAATTATTCATGTTTATGTTATTTATTCACTATAATTTCAAATAAGGTTTTATTTGAATGAAACAATCATTATTAAAATCATCTCAATGAGCACTATGAAAGTACACATTCATTTTTTATTTTTTCAATATATTTTTCTTTGAGCTTTGACAAGCTTTGTGAGAGATTTTAATTCTTATATTATTTGATAATTAAGGAATTTACGATTGATCTCTTTATTATCTTTGAATGCAACATTCTTATATTATTTATTTTATTTCATAAATTATTTTGCTTTGATTTGGATAAATTACAATGTCACTTTAAATCACCACTCATTGACCATTACATCACTTTGTTTGGTTAAATATTATATTATTTCAATTAGTCAGATATTAATTTTTATATTTATCGAGTTAGTACTAAAAATTATAATTTATTATTATTTTTATTCATTTACCTTGGCAAAATTTGGAAATTCCAAACAAGGTGCTATATAGATAAACAACTTTTTTTGCTTATCATAATGAGTTTTGTGCAATCAAATATTCTCTTATATATCTTTAAATAATTTACTTTCTAAGTCTTTGACATACTTTATAAGATTTTTTAATTATTGTTTTAATTGAAGATTGAGAATGTCACACTAATCTCCATATTATCTTGGATTTGAACTTTTGTACACAATTTACATATTTATTCTAAGTTTTTGCATTGATTTAGAGATATAACTATATAACTATAAATCTCTTCTCATGTTATATTTATAATACTTTGATTGGTTTGTAAAGCATTATTATAATTTATTTCATTTTAGCCTTAATTTATATATACTTAATGTTAAAATAATAATTTATTTTTTTTATTCTTATTTACTTCTTTAAATTGCATTAATTCTAAATGAGGTCAAACAAGAATGAATCATTTTTTTTAGTTCCACCTAATTAAATATTCATTTTTTTATAAATCTTTCATTCTAAGGATTTTAGCACCCTTTAAGAAACATATCAATTCATACCTGATTTGAAAATCATGCTTGTATTGCTTTATCCCGCTTGTATATTAGAATGCGATAAGCCCAAACAAATTATCTCACTCCAAATTTTTTTCTTGGTTTTGCTCCAATTACAATGCAACTCTAAGGCTCCTCTTATTTGATCATTACAAAGCTTTCATCTTCTAATATTTTATTGCAATAATTTATATCATTTTAATTTTTTTATATATTTGTAAAATAATAAAATAATAATTAATTATTATTTGAACTTTTATATTTAGGTAACTTGAAATAATTTGAAGCAAGATTTTATGATGTTAAAATAATTGTTATTAGACTAAATTCTATAATTTCTTTTCACTTAAAGTTTTTTAAAATTTTAAAATATTTCATTTAATAGTCTCTTGGCAAGTTGTATGGTTCATAATAATTCATATTTGTTTTGAGGATAAGATTTGTTGCACTCAATATTTTTACTATACTGGATTGTAACTTACTTAAAAAATTTATATCATTTTCTCAAATTTTTTTGTTTCGTGATATTACTATGAAACTCTAAATCTTATCTCATGTGACTTTATAAATCTTTTAATTGAAAATATTGCATTTGTTCAATTAATCTTATTTTAACTTTAATATATATTTACTATAAATGTAAATAAATATTTTTTATTTTTTATACAAATTTATATTTATTATTGGATGTAATTCCAATTGAGGATTGATTGAGATGAAACCAACAATTCTTTGACTCAACAAAAGGAGCTCTATCAAACAAAATATTTATTTATTATTTTTTTTAAATCTATTTGGCTATTTTTTTGGGTCACTATATGAGACATTTAGATTAATACTTTATTAAATAACTAATGATGTTACAATCAAGCTTGGTAGTATCTTTGAAAGCATTTTTTTGATACACTTTGCCATATTTCTCAAAATGCTTCCTTTTGAAATAGTTATTTTACTAGGTTGCTCCAAATCTATTATTATGTAGCCTTTAAGTTACTTTTATTTGGTTATATTACATTGCATCTTTTTTTCTTATTTAATTTTTATTATATAATTAGCTAAATAATTTGTTATAATTTATGCTTACCAATTTTAACACTATGTAATAATTACAATTGTCGTCCCATCAAGATCAAACACACAACGGTTGTCTCATCTCGATCTCCTCTATCTAGTTAAATATTATTTGTTTAATATTTTTAAATACTATATATTTATTGGTTTTAGTACTCTTTATGAGTTAATTTTATTTCTACCTTTACATCGTAATGATTTAGTTATGGTACATCACTTCAATTGTCTTATTTCAACTTTAATATGTATTTACTTGATTTGAAAAACTATTTCATTATTATTTGTACTTATTTATATTAGCTATTTATAGTAATTCGAAATGGGGTATAAACATTTTTGGACTTAAGTTTATGAGCCTTATCAAATCAAAAAAAATTTTAATATTTTTTAATTACTCCATTTTAAGTTTTTTGTTTGCTTTATGAGACTTTTATATTCGTACTAATTTAAATGATCAAGATTGTTAAACATAACCTTGTTAGTGTATTGGAATCCAACTTTTTTATATAACCTATTTTATTTCTTGAAATTTTACGATTTTATGAGGCCATAATACCACGTAATAGTAAATCTATGCTTGCATGATCATTGTATCGTATTTATTTTGATGTATTATAGTGCTTCAATTTTTCTTATTTCAACTTTATTATGCATTTAAATAATATCAAAGAATTATTTTATTATTATTTTGTCTTATTTACATAGTAAATTAGTGGTAATAAAAAACAATGTCTAATTGAGATGAAGCAAATGTAAAGCACATATCTCAATGAGCTTTATCCTATTTAATTTTTATTTTTATTTTTTCAAATAGTTTAGTTTTTAGGATTTTGTATGCTTTAATAGGTATTTCAATAGTACCTTTTTTCCAACCTGAGGATCTTATACTCAAACTGTTTATTTTCTTAAAATAGAAATTTTAACTACAACTTATCACGTTTTCTAAAACGTTTCACTTCGATTTTGTTATATTGCTTTATAATTGTAAATATTGAATTACATGACCTTCAGATTTCCTTAGTTCTATTCATTACATTGCATTAAATTATTTATTTCAATATTTAAAATATATTTAATTAATGTTAAATAATTTTTTATTATTGTGCTTACTTACTTTATAATTCATACCAATTCTTAGTGTGATCCATTGGAGATGAAATAGTATTGTTCGACACAACTTAAAGTACTCTATCAAATTTAAATTTCTTTTTTTGAAATTTTAAAATATTTTAATTTTACGGTTCTACTCGTTTTGCAAGATATTTTGGTTTGTACATTATTTTTTAATCAATAATGTTACACTCAATCTCCTTAGTATCTCGATTTGGTATATTGCTTTAAACCTTAATCCTCCTCTCATGTGACCATTACATCATTTTGATATAGTAATGTTAGACTGTTACAATTTTTCTTATTAAAAGTTTATCATATATTTTAATAATAATATGAAAATATTTTTATTTAGTTTTTAACTCATGATAATTCAAAGCAAGGGAGACTGACACAAAAATGTTGTTGTTGGACTCTTGTTGTTGAGCTCTTGTCAATTAAGAATTCATTACTATATTTTTTTTTTGAAAGGAAGAAGTCATTACTATATTTTTGATCATTTAACTTTTTAAGATTTCTTCTTGCTTTAAGACAACAATTTTATTTTACTTAAGTTTGCAATTGAGGATGTTATACCTGATTTTCTTAGTTTGTTGGAGTGCCACTTTTTCTTTAATTTTTTTGTTATACTAAATCTATCAAAATCTCTTCCTATGTAACTTTTACATCATTTTTATTTGTTATTATCACATTCTCAAATGTATCTGATTTCAATATTTAAATATACCAATGTAGTATTAAAATGAAAATTTAATATTATTTCTACCTATTTAGTTTGTTAATTCATAAATAGGAAAAAGTATCATTTAAATATTATAATAATAAGAGTATAATGAGATAAATTTAAGCAATTAACCAAAATCAAAGTAATGAAAATGTGATAAGAGAAGAATTAGAGTCCAATAATGAAATAACTTAATTGAAGCCAAAACTTTGAGGAACTAAAATAAATCATTTGAGAATATTATAATCTAAGATACGAAGGAGATGAAGTGTAACTTACTCATTTGTCAAATTAGGTATATATCAAATCATCTCATAACATAAGCCATAACAAAGAAAATAAAATATTCAAAAATATAAAAATAAATATTTAATTGGATAAAGCTAATCAAGACAAGCATAGAGACATGGTTTTAATCTTGATCTATGCTCCATTAGCATGACATGGAATTTTTAAAATAAATAAGAATAAATAATAATAAAATATTACTTTAATGTTAAATAAATTAGTATTAATGCTAAAAAAGATAAATGGAAGCAATAAAATAAAATCAAATCAATGATACATAAGGATTAATTGATAAGAGATTCAAAGTTACATTATAATTTTTAAATAATAACAAAAAGTTTGATTAAAATTGATAAATAATATTAGAAATTTGTATTCCAATATAGTAAGAGAATCAGGTGCAACATCTTCAATTATCATATACAATGTGAATTACCATAAAAATATAAAAATAAAAATTTATTTTCATATAGCTAATTCTAAATTATAATGACTTGTAAAATTAAATGAGAAAACAAATAAAAAACATTAATATTTAATACTAAGAAAATATGTATTTTATCAAAAATGATATAAATTAAAGGAATATAACATAGCAACATCAAAGAAATATAAATGTCACATGTCAAGATAATTATAGTTTCATTATATTATATCTAAACCTATGGGAAATATTTCAAGAAATGAGATAAAGTGTATAATAAAGTTGCATTCTAAGATTGTGTTGAGATCTTGTGTAACATCCTCATTCATCAAATCATATATGTATCGATATGTTTCATAAAGCATGCTAAAATAATGGAAAATAAAATATTTCAAAAATATGAAAATGAATATTTTATTAGTAATAAATAGTCAATATTTGTCAAGCAGTGTTTGTCTCATCAAGATATACCATGTCTAGAATAACTACAAATGGTAAAATAAAATATAAATAAATCATAATAAATTATTATTAAAATACTAAAAATATATATAATTTACGAAATTAGATAAATTGATGAAATGTAATATAATAAAATCAAAGTGATGTAAACATAACAGGGAGGAGATTTTTAGTTGAATAGTTATTAGTAAAATCAAAGAAAAAAATTTAAAAAATGAGCTAAATTTTGTGGGATACTTGCATTCTAAGATAAAAAAGAGATTTATTGTAACATTCTTGATTATCAAATTAGGCATGAACTAAATATTCTTTTAAAGGATGAAAAAACTAATAATAATAAATTTTTAAACTATAAAATTAAATATTTAATTAGTAGAGTTACTTGAGATGTGTCCAACGATGTGTTCTTTGTATCTATGAAACCTTATGTGAAAATATTATGAATTTCCATTGTGATTAATTTTTAGCTTGACATTATTTACATTGAATTTTAAAATATGATCATTTTAACTTTATAGTTCTTTAATTGAATGAACCAGATTCCATCTGACTTAATTGGATGAGCTAGAGCAAAGCCTCTTTTATCCAACCATTCATAGCTCATATGTTTATATTATTTTTAATTTTATGTTTTAGAACTTCTCTGATATGAACAAATAGATCCTATCCATCTCACCTAATGCTAATTCTATGGTCGTTGTGCTAGCAATTTTTGAAAAAAATATTTTAACCTTTTTCAAGAATCCTTTCAAGCCATTTTCGAGTATCTTTTGAAAAAGCTTTTCTGCACATTTCAATTACTATAATAAAAATATTTTCACAAATGCCTAACTATTGTTAATAAAATAAATAATTAATATTTAAGATCTCAAAATCATTTCTCAATATTATATAAGCATAAATTCCAGTATCAATGACAATAGCTTGTTCTTCTCAAACTATTAAATAATTCTAACGAAGTCATGAAATTCTAAGCTTTCAATTTCTAATTTCTCTTATTAAGTTAAAACTAATTGTATCTTGTTCCATTAGTCAACAAGTATTTGAAGTCGAACAAATTTATTAAATATTTTTTGTTATATTTTTCAATTTAATAGCGGTTGTTCGACCCAAACAATTGCAAAAGCCTGAGTAAGATTTGATCTTACAAAAAATCGAGTTAAGGTTAAGCATGCAAAACTCTTGGTTATAGTTGAACCCATAAACGATAGTACATCAGAGGTGAAGCGCAAGGAAATACCTTAAGCTGTAACATTTTATTTGTTGCGTTTTTCCTAACATTGCTTTAGATGGACATAGGTCCTACTTTGAAAACAATGACCTAAAAATGTTGGTGTCTTATTTCAATTTATATCATTATTTTTTAATCTTATCAAAGTTTAATATTCATATATATATATATATATATATATATATATATATATATATATATATATATATATATATATATATATATATATATATATATATATATATATATATATATATATATATATATATATATATAATGTTTTCTAAAAACATAAAATTAGTTTTTTAAAACAAATACACTAAAAAACAGCAAAAATTAATTTTTAAGTCCATAATTAACCCCCTCCTTTGAGATTTGTGCACCCATTTTCATTTCAATAAGTATCAAAGAGGGTTTCGTATTAAATGTGACTCAAGTCACTTAGGTAATCCATCATGTGCATTTTAATTTTTTTGTTAAGTATACTTAGTTGTCATTTTTTATACACAAATTTAAATTTCTCTCTTGTCATGTTTGCATGCTTTCCAAAATACATGTTCATTAACTTGCTTCTTAAATTAAGTTTTCAACATGTCTTCCTCAACGACTGATATTGGTGCAACACTAAATGAAAGATATTTTTGAGTCAATCGACATTTATTTAGGTGTGAATTTTATTTATATTAGAATGTAAATTAAAATTTTTGTGTAATAAATTGATTTAGAACTTTTGGAAGTTTTGGCCAAACCCAATGATTTACTTAGAGATTCATTCACAAATAAAATAAAATTTTTTAGTGAACTTAGTAGCGATTGAAAGATAATTCTAGTACTAAAGATAGGAACACTCAACTATCTTTATTGTGGCTTATATCCATGTGAATTAAATTAAGTTATGAATTTGCATACCCAACATGAAGTTTGGCACAAGTTATAAGTTTCTTATGAAGGTACTTTGCAACAAAAAAGAGCAAACATATATTTCTGTCATGTCAATTGGAATTATTTAGAATGAATTTAAGCAAAAATACAAAGAAGATGCTTATGTGATTTACTAATAATACTAATGGATTTGATAATCTTGTAAAATTATTTCTATTGTAGAACTTGTAAGAAAACTGCTAAGGATTCTACCCAAGGATTGTGATCCCCTAGTTAGAGTAATAGAGAAGGCCAAAGACAAATAAACTCTAATTCGATGAGCTACTTCAAAAATCATTAAAAAGTAAAATCCAGAGGAATAGAGAGCTAAAGAGGAGGTTTCCACTAGCAACAAAGGAAGAATAATTAGCATTCAAAGCAAGTTAAGAAGATTCAAATGTGGCATTCATGTCTTCCATAGATATAGAGGAAGTGGCAAATTTTCATGTTAAATGTTTAGCAAACAATTTGGCAAAAAAATTTATAAATCTTAATTGGCAGAAGAAGAAAAGAAGGGAGAAGATTCAAGCACCAAGTTGTTATGATTGTGGTCAAATTGGCAATATTAGATAAAATTCAAGGAGACTAAAATGAAGCAAAAGAAAAAGAAGAGATGGAAGAAGAAGAAAGATTTTCAAGCTACTTGGACTGCATCAGAAGATTTAGACAACTCAACTTTAATATTAAGGAGGAATGGATGAATGCTACTAAGAAAACGATGATGATTCAAGAACATCTAGTGAAGAAGAAGAGCATGAAGTATGTTCTTGGCCTCCTTAACCTTTTGAAAATGGTATGTAGAAGTTGTTAGCGCTTTAACATCTTTATGGCCACACATAAAAAATTGAAAAAATTTTATAAATAAAAGTAGACCTTTTAGCCTTTTTTTATGAAAGAGGAGAAAAAAATAGAAAAACTTGAAATTTGTGATAAGAAATTCTATAAATGTTGAGATTCCCTCGTTGAGAAAAGAAATTACTTATTTAAGAAAATAATTCTCTGAAGTTGTAAAAATTTCTAATGCTTGACATTGTATTTATAAGAATAAATATAAATCTTCTTTAGGACATATGCACAATGTTTCGAATTTTAGGGGCTTTTGTTCTTGTAAAAAGGGCATACCATCATGGATTTTAACATTATGAAAAACACTTGTAGTTCGATACCTTGTATTAAATGGGTAATTAAGAATGACACTAATACTCCCATAAAGAATATTAGCACTCAACCCAGGCTTTCTTTTGTTCTTAATATTAGAGAATAAAAGAATTGATATCTGATGTCTCCATAACTGTGGGTGTGGTGATATAGTGCTTTGGAGACATTCATAAAATAGAAATAATATACCTAAGAATTATGTGTAAATTAAGGAATGCAAACTATGAAAATAAAAGTTGAATTTTATGATTATATTATTAAAATTTTAGAATTTATATAGCCGTACAAAAAGGAAAAAAATCAAGATCTAGCTCTTTGGTGTTGGATAGTGGTTGCTCAAGGAATTTGACTAGAAATTAATTAATTTTTACATCATTAAAACATGGATGAAATTAATAGGTGCCACTTGGAGAAAACTCTAAGAAGAAAGCAATTAGAATTGGTAATATAAGTATGCTTAATCTCACAAATTGGAATGTTTTGTTTGATTGATTGATTACAATTTAATTTAGCTATCATTAGTTAATCGCTATATAATGGCTATTTATTAATTTTGAACTCAATGTTAAAAAATTTTGAAAGAAGATAAAACATTATTAGATGCTAAAACGAAAGGTGGCACTTATGTGATTAAGCTTGAAAAATTAGGAGTTACAAAAATATAATGCCTAGCTACACATTCATATGAAAATAATTTATGGCATAGATGATAAGGTGATGAATGTTATTCAATCTTAGAAAAATAAATAAGCAAGATACATATTAAGGTCTTCCCAAACAAAAAATCTAGGTCAAAAATATGTAAAACAATCCAAAAAAGAAAGCAATCTAAATCGTCCTTTGAACCTAAAAATTAAAAACCATCGATAGGCCTTTAAAGATAGATTATTTAGACATTTTTTAACCCATATAACCTTTGAGTTTAAGTGAAAAAAAAATATAGATATGTAATTAGTGATGACTTTTCTAAGTATACATTGGTTGTATTTTTAATAACAAAACTTAGACATTTGAAAATATTGTTAATTTGATAAAAGATATAAAAAGACAAACCAATCACAAATTAATTTACATACAAAGTGAAAATGGTAGTGAATTTAAGAATAAGGATTTCCAAAATTATAGTAAAGACAAATGAATAAGGCTTCAATTTGCATGTTTTTATACACCCCAACAAAATGGGATTATTAAAAAAAAGAACATTAATAGCCATGATTACAATAATGTTAGTGGAATATAATCTTCCAAATTACTTTTATGCTAAGGCAATTAATAGGGCCTATTACATAATAAATAAAATTAGTTTAAGGCTAATACTTAAGAATACTTCTCATGAGTTATATAAAACGAGAAGGTCATATGTTTGCTACTTTCATGTTTATGGGTGTAAATGTATAATTCTTAATAATGAAAGAGCCAACTTGAGCATGTTTAGTGAAATAGCAAGTGTAGGTATTTTCTTAGCATACTCCTCTTTTGGAAAGTTTATAAAGTTTACAACAAGGACTGTTTAAATACAGGGAAAGAAATTAATGTAGTGTTTAATGTGTCCATTTAGGTGACAAATAATAAAAATTTAGATGAAGAAATTAAGTCTTTAAAAAATTTAGACTTGGCAGAGGGTAAAGGCAAAATACATTGTACAAAAGGAGAAGAGATTAGTCATCAATTACCTAAAGATTAGAAGTATCAATGTTCACATATAAGGGAATTAATAGTAATAAATATTAGTCTTGAAGTTATGACTATAGCTTCTATAATAGAAATTTATCGTATTGTTTTTCTTTCTTTCAACTAGTATCTATATAAGTACTTAAGGATAACTATTTGGTTTAGTTAATAAATAAGAGCTGGGCCATATGTAAAGAAACAAAGCATGGGAGTTAGTTTTTAGGCCTAAAGATCAACAAAATATTCTAACCAAATGACTATTCAAAAATATATTAAATAAAAGTGAAGTGATAATTAGAAACAAAGCTAGAATTTTTACTAATGGTTATGATCAGGTTGAAGGGATCACTTTGTGGAGTCATTTACCCCTATAGCAAAATTAGATGCCATTCAACTTCCTTTTGTATATTCATGTCATAAAATTTCTATATATTTCCAAATGAATGTAAAAGGTGTATTTTTAAATGGGACAATAAAAGAATGTGTGCGTGAGAACAGCATGGGCGTTTTGAGACCCATGCATATGGTGATTGTGTATATGTGCTTAAGTGTACACTTTATGACCTTAAGCAAGCTCCCTATGCATGGTATCATAAATTAAGTAATTATTTTGTTTATAATAGATTTTTAAAAGGAAAAGTACATAAAATATGATTTCTAAATATCTTTAAATGATATTTATTGCTTGTGGATGTTCAAGTTTTTTTTTGATATTCAAAAGGGGCATAAGCCCTACAGTTACATGTTGATGCGATCCTCACGGAGGATCATACATGAAATCTAGCAACATCAACTTAATAAGCGGCTTGGGGTATGAAGTCCCCGTATCCCACACAAAGTTATTACAACAAGCAGCCCGTGCCACCCAATCGGCAGGCTCATTTCCTTCCCGGTATATATGCGTTATAGTGAGGGCGTCCAGTTCTCTAGCACATCGAATGATCTCAGCAAGAGGTCCAGTCTCAGGAGCACTGGTAATAAGCTTCCGGACTGTTAACATAGCCGTCATGCAGTCCGTTTGCATCTCAACAGCCCGGTACTGAGGCAAGGATCTCCGTAGTAGGTGAAAGGCCTCCAGAATCGCCTGAACCTCCATGGCCTCGCTAGCCTGTGAGACAAACCTCCTATCCATAGCCAGGAGAGGATTCCCCATATGGTCTCTCACAACCACTCCAATGCCCACAGAGTGTAAGCCACAAGCAGCGTCGCAGTTCACCTTAATCCATCCAGTGGGAGGGGGAACCCAACAATGGGTAACAGACAATTCAGGCAAACTGTACAGGTTCCCGCGGGACATGGATGCATGAATGTTGCTCTGGTCAGCTACAGCAGCGATCTCGATCTTAATATTGCGCAGTAATGTGCCGAGGTTGCCAGTAGGGACACTGTGTCTCTTCGCATTCCTCCTTCCCCATAGATAGTATAAGGATGTAGCCACAGTTGCGGCATGCACTGCCCCGCCACCGTTCCTTGCCGCCGGCGAACCAATGAAGGCCATAAATTGGCGGATGAAATCACTGCCAGCACCATCCACCTCCACATCGGCGGGATTCATCTTAACAGCAACGACGGCATCACGAACAATGATGTTTCGCCAAAGATCCTGGGCTTGCGGGCAGCTCCAGAAGACATGGTGCGCGGTCTCCTTTGCCTCACAGCCCCACACACAGCGGCGGTTCTCAGCCATGCCCCTCCGCGCAAGCCACGTCGCCGTGGGGAGGTAGTCACCCACCACCCGCCAGCGAAACAGCCGCACCCGCGGCAGAGTTTTAAGCTTCCACAGCCCCTGCATCTGATTAGAGCTCCACCAGCTCGCCGTGGGAGCGCCGACGCCCTGTCTGCATTTCAGGTCACAGTAAATTTTGCCATTATCAATCTTCTCCGTTTCCGTGTGTACCTGGACCAGCATATCACGAGCAGAGGACCGCGCCCTGGGAAGATGGAGAATTCTGTCAATGAGCATATCAATAGCCCAAATTCGAATGCTGCTGACATCCCACTCGCCCTCTTCATTGATACAGTCCGCCACCCTCGTCGGCCACCCAGTCTTCATGTTAATTAACGTCGGCCAAATGCAAATGGGGAGGAAGCCAAGCCAATTATCTTCCTCAAATCTCGCCTCCTTACCGTCTCCAATTCTCCACACGAACTCCACCACCGTAGTCGACATCGCCTCGAGCACAAGCTTGCCAGAGAGATAAATTCCATGGGATCTTTGAGGTCAGCAGGTTGCCCACGTACTTCCTCCTGAAGATGTCAACCCAGGGGCTATCCTCATGACACAGCACCCTCTTGCACTGCTTCATCATCAAGACATGTTGCCAAACACGGAAGTCCCTCAACCCCAGGCCGCCCGCATTCCTTGGAAGCGTAACACAGCTCCAAGGCGCGTAATGGATCATGTGAGTATTGCTTCCACCATTCCACAGGAAATTCCTCACGCGCCGCTCCATCACTTCAATGACACCTGCCGGCACGGTGCAATGTCGAAGAATATACGTGGGGATAGCATTAAGCACCGAATTGGCCAAAGAGACTCTGCCAGCCAGGGACAGGGGACGAATCCTCCAACCAGCAATGCAAGCCTCCATTCTCTGGATTAGGAAGTTTAAATCAGCCAGCTTAAGCCTCTTAGCCGCAATTGGCACTCCAAGATAATTCAGAGAACTCCCGCGCACCATGCGAAGCTTCTTAGCAACCTTCTTTGTCGTTATCGTGCTGCTCCTCCGGCTGAAGTGAACACTAGATTTAGAGAAGTTAATCAGCAGTCCTGCAGCTTTACTGAAACACTGAGTGACACTGTGTATTGAACGCGTGGCTTTGCGCATTGCATGGCCTTAAATAAGGACGTCATCTGCATATAATAAGTGGGAGACCATGGGTGCATGCTGCCCTAGTCTGAATCCCAGGAGCTGTTTGGTCTCATACTCATGCATTAGTGCCGAAAGAAATTCTGACGCAATTACGTATAAATACGGTGATAGAGGGCATCCCTGTCTCAGCCCTCGATGAGCTTGTACCCAAGGCAGGCAGACGTCGTTGACTAGCACGCCAAAGGAAGGCGATTGGATGTAGGCAGTGATCCAGTCGCACCAGAGCGGAGGGAACCTTAGAATTTTCAGCATCTCGATCAAGAAATCCCACCTGATGTTATCATAGGCTTGCATCATATCGATCTTAACTGCCATGAGGCCATACCTGGAAGAGCAGGAGTGCATACGTGCCACCATTTCTTGCGCAATAAAAATGTTGTCCGAAATGCAACGACCGGGAATGAAAGCACCCTACTCCCGCGAGATGAGGTGAGGCATCAAGGGCTTGAGCCGCTCCACCAAGACTCGCGCCACAATCTTATAGATTGTATTACACAAGCTTATAGGACAAAATTGAGTCGGCATACATGCGCCCCTCCGTTTGGGTATCAGCACCACTAAGGTCTCCTTCCATTTCTCAGGCATCTTATTTGCATCAAAGAACGCCGGCACAGCCCGAGTGATATCCCTGCTCGTAATCTTCCAATAACCATGAATGAATTCAGCAGTAATGCCATCGTTTCCAGGCGCCTTGTTCCTCCTAATTCACCTGATAGCGTCAGTAATCTCCGCCTCAATGATTCTGCTGCATAGGTGAGAAGCCATATCCTAGTCCACAGTTGCACTTGGCACAAAATTCAGCAATGGGGGCGCACGTTCCTCACAGTTCCACTTCTCCCGGAAGAACTTCAAAAGTGCTTCGCCAATCTCCTCCGGCGCTTCCTTCAACCTCCCATCCTCATCCTTCAGCATTGATATGCGGTTGATACGTGCCCGGGCCGATGCAGCATCATGAAAGAAAGTGGTATTACGATCCCCAAGCTGTGCCCAATGAAGCTTCACCTGCTGCCACCACCATGTCTCCTCCAGGGCACACCCGCGATGAAACGGCGTAATCATATGCCCAAGCTGCGCACTTTCCTCCTCCAGCAGACCCATCGATGATTCTTTTGTCTGCAGAGCGTTAATGCGTCTCTCCAGCTCCCTATTGTGGTCTGCAATGTTTCCCAATTCTTCTTTGCTCCACCGGCGCAACGCAACCAACGAGCGGTGGAATTTAACCGACAGCGCCTCCATCTGATCACCTTCCGCACGTCTACCCCATGTATGATGAACAACACCAATCGCCTGCGGGAAATCAAGCCATACATTTTCAAAATGAATTCTAGAAGTGTGCTTACTCACTTGACAGCATCCCAGATCGAACAGCAGGGGGCAATGATCAGAGCCCAACGTTCCGAGGTGGGTGACGACGCACCCAGGAAATTCCCATAGGCCCACAGAATTGAGTAGAACCCTGTCGAGGCGCTCAAGAATGCGAGCACCCCCAGTCTTCCCGTTGCACCAAGTGAAAGGGTTCCCTACGAAGCCCACATCCGTCAACTGTAGATCCTGCATTATATCCGCGAGTTCCTGCTGCTCCTTCCCCAGCTTAAATTTCCTCCCGCCTCTCTTCTCCTCTTGGGCCATTATGATGTTGAAATCCCCAGCCACCATGAACGAAGCCTCCCCTATATGCACACACCTTACCTCATCCCAGACCTCCCGCCTCTTGCATTGATCCTTCGAGCCATAGATCACACAGGAATGCATCTCCTTGCTACCCCCGTAATTCATTTGGAAAGCCACCATATGCAGTGTGGACACCGTGATAGTTATGTTCAGCAAGTTCTTCCACAATAAGATGAAGCCCGCAGACATCCCTACCGAGGGCTGCACCGCAAAATTCCATTTCCCCCCAAGCAACCAATCCGCATCCTTCCTCTGAAACTTCTTCGCCTTAGTTTCCATGAGCGCGACCATCGCAACGTTGTTGCCACGCACAATTCTTCTCAAATACCCCCTCGACTTCCTGTCTCGGACGCCCCTGATGTTCCAAATCACTACTCTTGTTATCATAAATCACCCAGTAGGTTCCCCTGTTTTTTCACCCCACAGGTGGGTGCACAGAACACTCACAGCGATAGCGTGACTTCGCCTTCTCATTACTGGCCTCCAACTGTCTGCGCTCCACGAAACGTAGTGTAGGAACTCTCCTACTTCTATATTTGGATGCAATCATCAGCATTACATACACCCTCCTTCCTGTTACCTTCCACCTGCTCTGTTATTGCCTTCACCGCTTCCCAGTTGGACTCGTGTGTGTGACCGTATGGGTCTCTGTCCCTGTCTCCCTGAGACTTTGGCATCCAGGCCCTCCTTGATGATCCCCTTCCTCTGGCTGCGGAGGTGCTTCTCGATCTTCCATTCCTTCCTAAACCCATGCTTTTTGCTGGCCTCCCTCTTGAGGGATTGCTTAGGTGAGTATTACGATTCTATTTAGCCTCCCATGCTTCCTGCCTCCTTCGTCTGGGAACGACGAGCATCCACGGACCAAGGGTTCCCTTTTTGATGGCCACCACCGGCCTCTCCGCTTGCGTTTGACACCTAGGAATCTCAATACCCTCCCTGAGTATGCTTCCTGCGCAATACCCCGTATTTCCACTACTCTGCCCTCAGCCACCTTTCCTTCCGTGAGTTCCCTTGATATATTTTTTGTAGCTGTTGTCGTAGCCACCTTAGATAATGGAGCCAATTCTGGTTTCTCTATATCTTTATTCCCCTCTGCATCCACTTTAGGCTTCCTCAGCCCACATTGCTCCGCCAGGTGGCCCACATGCCCACAGCAGAAACCGACTCGAGGCAATCCCTCATATTCCAAAGGTTGATAAACTCTCCCGAACTCTCCCTTCAACCAAACTCCAGGTTTCAGAGGCTTAGAGAGGTTCATGCGAACGCAAATTCTGGCAAAGGCAGACCTCTACGTGTCTGCAGTCCAACCATCCAGCAAGAACGGCTCTCCCGCCGCCTTCGCAATGCGGAGGATGTTTTCCACATCCCAGTAAATCAACGGTAGTCCCGGAACACGTATCCAAACAGGTGCATGGATTGCCATCTCCTCATTCGGACGAAATTCATGCGTCCAGATGTCCAGCCCCATTGCCTGGTCGGCCACCTGCCAAGGTCCTCCCAACCACACCTCATTCCTATCCTTTATGGACTCAAAATGAAGGCAGAAACACCCATTCGTTAAGTCCAGCACCCTGAAGCTACGATAGTGCCCCCATCTTTTATGTAGGACACGGGCTATCACAAAAAAAGGTAAGTTGTTTCCATAGACTCGCCCGACCAAGTCATGTTTGTGGAATTCAATCCTTCTGTAACACGCCTCCGACGACATGACGACCTCCTCACTGTCACCCTGCTCCGGCAAACTTGCCGCTCTTTCCTTTACGTCAATTGAAGCCATCCGCACAAATGAGGTAGCCCTGCCACTGGAGATGTTGTTATTGGCTGTTAAAGCCTCCTTGAAACTAATTTTGTTCGTCCTCGCAACGTCCTCTCCAACCAGAAAGTGAGTCTCACAGTTCATCTTTCCCCCTGCATCCTGGTCAGTAGTTTTTAATTCCTGTGCTTTCGAACATTCAGCCAGCTCCTGACGATGTCTCCTACCTCCCTCCAGTTCAGTCAGCACATCTGGTCGTCGTAACCCATATCCCCCAGCCTCCTCCAGCACTGCTTTCCCTTTATCAAGTACCGCTATGGCCACCCCTGATTCAAGCGCCCCCACAGGGCTGCAAGATGATGCAGTATCCTTCTTCGACGACTCTGCTTCACATACATAGGAATCAGCCTTCTCAGTGACCTCCTTGGCCTCAATATCTGTCCCAGTGTTACTGTTTGAGTCCGCGGCCTTTCCCGCGCGAGTTCGAGCACAAGACTCCCTTTTTGGCGACTTACTTCCCTCCTGCCTTGTTTTCCGGCCGCTCTTTTTACCCTTCGAGCCGGCCATTTGAATTCCGGTATCTAAACATGTACCAGCACACCGTATGACTCGGCTGCTAAGGAATTCAAATTTAGGAAAAGGACCGAACTCACCACGCACGTGACTGGTTACAGTATTTCCAAACGGACTTATCCCTCACGTGCTCCCTTGTTCTCCTTGTCGTGGCACAGCAGCCACACCGCCGTGGTCCTCCTCACCTTCGCTTCTCAGCACCTCGGTTCCTTCAGCAACACCAGCCCTCCTAGCCACCACTCTAGCCAGCTTCCTGCCTTCCCAATCTCCCGCACCTTCGTACGTTCACATCACCTTTGCAGCGTTACTGTCTTCTCAACACCTCAGCTCCTTCAGCGACACCAGCACCTCCTCCGCACCTCTTCAGCACCTCCGTAGCACCACCGCAGCCACCGCAGCAAGATGGGGGATTGAATCAGCACCTCCTCCCATGATGATGCTTTTGTTCATGTGGATGTTCAAGTTGATGACAAAATGTTTCAAAGAATATATAAAATTGTGTAAAGAAATTAGTGACTTAACAATAAAAGAGTTTGAGATGAGTATGACAGGTGGAATGAATTTCTACTTTGGATTATAAGTTAGGAAATTAAAAAAAGAGATTTTGTGAATTTAAAAGAATTATATGTTAACTTTTGGTATAAAAATATAAAACATAAAGAGATTCTAAACATCAATTTATTCATTTAGACTAAAACGAAAATGAGAACACTATTGAACAAAAACTTTGTAGAGGTCTTATTTAATGAGAAATTGAATATAAATCCTATTTAATGTTTTCTAATGTGCTAGATTCTAATCATATCCTAAGGAAAGACAACTAGAGACAACTTAATAAATCATGAAATTTTTAAAAGGTGTAATGAATGTTTGTTTATGATACTATTGAAATATTGTTTGATATGATTTTATAGCTTGCATAGGATTAAACTTTGTAGGTTCTAGGTTAGATGGGAAAAGGACCTTAGATAGATGAAAAATATTAAAAAATTATCTAATTTCATCTTCAAACAAATAGCAAAATTGCATAAATTTATCGACCACAGAAGTCGAGTATGTTGCGACAAAAGTTATTCTGCCCAAGCATTACGTTCAGCAAAATGACTTCAAGATTGTCATTTAGATCTCTCACATATTCCAAATATTTTTTATTATATAAGTGCCTTGGTTTTATTTATGAATAAGGTTAATCATTGTAGGACCAAACACATTGATATAAAATACCTTTTTATTAGAGATGAAGTAGCAAAAGGATTAGGTGTAATAGAGAATTTATAAATTATATCTCACTTTTGATATTATCAAAGGGGAAGAGTGATTTTGTTTAGATAAGTGAGGGGAAGCATGTAGTAAGGTACAACATGAGTAAGGAGGAGCATAAAACTTTTCATTTTTAATATCTTTTGTTACAATATTGTTTTTTTATTACATTTTTATTTTAGACCACTATGTGTTACCATCACTAAAAGTGATGACATTGTTAGGTCACTTCTGTGTTTAATAACTCAAGTCATAAATGTTTAAGAATTTATTCTAATAAGCTTGTTTATTATAAATCAAATTTTGTTTTAAAAAGAAAGCAGCTAACCCTTAAACAGGGTGAATTAGTTGTCATCAAAGAACTATGGAGGGCTCAAAGAGCTTCTAGAATTGTAGACATGCAATTCAGTTTTGATAAGGGTTTTTCTAATACAAAATAAAACATTTAGTTAGTTCATTTTAAGGCACTATCTATTCATATCAACTTGAAATCTTACTGAAGCATCCAATTCTTTAATCATATCCTTGATTTTGCAAACAAATAAGAATCCATTTTTTAATCCTCAATCGTTTCCTTGATTAAATAAAAATTTTGCATCCTAAGAAAATTTTATGTTAAATCAATTATTAAAGTGCAAACTCTGGTGAGGAGCAAGCCTATGTAGAAACCACTAGGAATCTCTGTGTTAGATGATAGTCAAAAAAAATTTGAATCTAGCATGATCTTAGCGATACTACATTCTTGAACTTGATTAAGTAAAGAAAAAGATCAAGCTAACTTGAACAGAGTATGCATATTCATTTTGTTCAATCCATAATAACCTTTATGTATCTACTAGGCCCAAGTGATGAAATTCCAAGCACATAATGTTGGAGCCAATCTCAATTATGCTCTTATATAACACCCACCTAAATAATTATGATGTAGAAAATTTTTTCTAATATTGTAATGTAGGGCTATTCTTTAGGTTCTTATCTGCATCAAAAATTAGGATCAACATGTTTGTTCACTTGTCGTTGTGATCTCATGGTAGAGATTGCCTCTACATTTAAAAGTAGTGATCAAGACGCACCCTCATCTTCCATCAATTTCCTCCCAAACGATCAATGATCAGACAACTACAATCTCACATGCCTCTGTATCTTGCTTCTATGCTTTGATAGTACAATAAAGCTTAAGTCTAGCGTCATTAGATGATTTCAGTTATTTCTACTCTTTGAAATATTTATCTTTTAATCTTTTGGCTTGAAATTATCAACTTTCAATCTTATGACTATGGCCATTCCTGATGTAAACCTTGATTTATCAAATAATTGAAATGTTATCTAGCTTAGTCAGGGGGCTCACATCTAAACCTTCTTGATATAATGTTTTAACTCTACTACTTATACTATTTTTTATATAATAGTCCAAACCATCTCTAATTTCCTCAAGTAGATCCAATCCATCCTTCAAAAGAGTAGACTCCCTAACTGTTGTGTTAGCAATTTATGAAAAATTATTTTAAGCCCTTTAGAGAAGTCATTTAAGGAGTTTAGTAGTAGCTTCTTAAATAGCTTTTCTACACCTTCAATTATGTGTACTCAAAATTTTTTTATAAACACCTAACCAATTAAAACAAAAAGACTAATAAATATGAAGGAATCATTGAGATCTTAACAAAGTACTGCTTAATATTCTATTGGCATAAATTCTACTAATAGGACTTATGCTATATTCTTCTCAAATAATCAAATTATTCTAACTAAGCGTCATACCTCTAAACATTCAATTTCTCATTCCTTTTCTTAAATTTGAGCCTGTTGCACCTTATTTCAATAAGCAACATGCATAAAAAAATTTACAAATTTATCAAATTTTTTATCTTGTTGTATTTTTCCTTTTTCTGTTAGCTTGGGTGGCCTAGCATTTGTGAAAGTTAATCTAGTTTGATCTTATTAAATGTTGAGCCAAGGATGAACTTCTAAATGCTCATGTTGAAGTTCAAACCATAAGAGCTCGTCGATTAGAGGTGAACTATAAGAAAATATCTTAAGTTGTGAACCTTTCTAGTTGTGTTTTTTCTTACCTTGATTAGGGTGTATGTATGTTCTAATTTGAATTAAACCACCTAAAAATAAAACTATCTCATTTTAAATTTTAACTCAAATTTTATTTCTCATTCTAAAGTTAATATATATAAATATATATAAAAGAAAAATTTTTTGTGAACATAAAGTTAGTTTTAAAAAATAAATGTAATAAAATATTATTTTAAAGTCCACAATTCACCATCCTCCCCTCATATAGGATTCACATACGAGTTTTCATTTCAACATGATAGAATAGAGTATAAGAACAACTTTACAAAATAATGAAATCAATATGAGAAATTTGAAGAAATTAGATAAATTGTGTTGTAAAGGTGACTTCCACAACATTAAAGAGACTGAGTTTAACATCATCAACTAGCAAATTAGATGTGAATTAAAAAAATTTCAAAAATCATTGTTTAATTATAGAATTTCATTTAGATAATTGTGATGATGTTTGTTTTATTAAGATTAGACCACAATTAGAATTATCATGAACAAGTAAATTAAATAACATAGATAACAATAAAATAGAATCTTAATATTAAGTAAAAAAATATCAATACTAAAATAAGAGAAAGTAAAATAATATAATATAACTAAATCAGAGAAATCAATAGGTCAAATAAGTAGAGATTTAGAGTAAGATAGTAATAAATCAAATCAAAACAAAAATTTTCCAAAATCAAACTAATTATGTAAAAAAAATAGATTTGATGGCACTTAAAAGGATAAGTTCAACATCACTAACTATAAACTTAGATAGAATTTTAAATGTCAAGGAATGCCTAATGATATAAAATAATAAAAAATATGAAATTGAATATTTTGGTAAATAGTGCTCATCATCACTATTCTAATGATGCCTATTTTCTATCAAATAACATTCATAATAACTAAAAATTACAATATTTAATAAAAATATAAATGATAATAAATTGCTAATATAGTACTATATAAATAAATACTAAAGTAAAAATGTGAAAAATTTAAGCTATATGATATAGCTAAAAAATATATCTAAAAGGAAAATAATATGAGATTTGGTATTACATATCAATGTAACCTAATAAAAATAAAATATTTAAAGAAATGAGATAAATTGTACAAGAATATTGCATTACAAGTTAATGAGGAGATCAAGTTTAATAACTTCGATCATCAAATCAAGGATTAATCAAGATATCCTTAAAAGCATGCACAACAATAGTTGTTCATCTCCATTAGACCTAGTTTGGAAATATCATGAATAAGCAAAGTAAATAATAAAAATAATAATAAGTATGTATCTAAATATTATGTAAATATATCTTAAAGAACAAAATAAGATAAATTAAAGTAATATAATATGAACAAGCCATAGAAATATGAAGGTCATTAGGAAGAAATTTGAGTTTCACCATATAATAACAAAATAAAAATAAGAAATTTAAAGAAATAAGACAAATGACATAGGAAAGCTGCATTCTAGACACTGAAGAGTTCAAGTGTAATATAATCTATTACTAAATTAAATACGAATCAAAATATCTCATAAAATATGTTTAATAAAATAAATTAATAGAATGTTTTTACAAATGAATATTTTGTTAGATAGGGCACACTAAGACATTTCCAATGATATTAATTTTGTCTAAACAACAACAAGAAAATAAGTAAAAATAAATAGTAATAAACTATTATTTTAATATTAAGTAAAAATATCAATACTAAAATGAGACAAACTAAAGTAATGTAATATAACAAAGTCAAAGGCTAATATTATCCAAATAATAGGAGATTTAGAGATTCATAGTTATATAGTTATATCAAATTAAACATTGAAAGAAATGGGGAAAATTAGATAAGAAAGATGCATTCTAAAGTACTAAGAACATTGAATGTAACGCCATTTAACATTAAATTAGGTACAAGTTTAAATATTTCACAAGGCATGCCTAATAAAATAAAATAGTAAGAAAAGTAAAAAGATTTAATTGGATTGTGATCATCAAGGTTATTCTAATGATGCTTGTTTCATTATGTTGGACCTTGTTTAGAATTATTATGTATTATAAAATTAAATAACCACAAATAATAATAAATTATTACTATAATATTACATAAATGAATATTAAATTTGTTATGAAATAAATCAAAGTATTATAATATAACCAAGTAATAGAAATTTATAGAATAAATTACATCAGATTTTGACCATAATATTAATATAACCAAATATAAAAACCAATTTAAAGAAATCACCCAAATTATATAGAACTATTGCATTCCAAGAAACTCATGAAATCGAGTGTAACAATTTTAATCATCAAATATGTTATGAATAAAAATATATGGTAAAGATTTATGAGAATACTAGATTATAAATAATTTATAAACATAAAAAATTTTAATTGGATCAGTGTTATAGAGTTAATTCCATTGAAATTATTTTCATCTCTATGGAACCTCACTTAAAATTACTACGAATCACAAAAAAAAGTAATAATAAATAAAATTAAATTATTATCATAATGCTAAATATACATACATTTAAGCTAAAAGGACATAAATTGAAGTAAAGTAATACAAACAAATTAAAGAATTATAAAGTCCAAATGATAGGAGACTTGGTGTTGCATAGCAAAATAACACATCAAAGCAAAAAAGTATATTGAATGAGGTCAACTATGCCAGAAAGTTTCATTCCATGATGCAAAGGATATTTGGAGTATTATTTTGAATCATTAAATCATATATGAAATGAATTATTTCATGTAGTATCAAAAAAATCTAGAATATAAATTATATAAAAATATAATAATAAAGATTTTAATTAGATAAAGCTCATCAAGACAGCTCTAATGACACTTTCTTTATCTTAACTAAACCCTTAGAATAATAAAGCACCAATTAAAAATGAATAAATAAAATTAAATTATTAATTTTATACTAAGGAGTTAAAGAATAAAACTAAAAAGAGAAATTTTAATTAATGTGATAGTAGATTTAGAGTAATATAAAAATACAATCAAACTAAAGGAAAAAAGTTTAATTAATGAGATAAATAATAAATGAAAGTTGGATTCCAAGGTATTTAGAAGGTAAGCATTAGCATCATTAACTATCCTATCTAGCATTAATTAAAATATCTCATACAATATACCATAAATAAAAGATAAATTTTTTAAAATCAAAAAATATAATTTTAATTTTACAATGGTCATCCAAGCAAGCATAATGATTTTTTCTAGTCTCCATTGGATCTCATTCAAAATCACTACTTTTATTGAATTAAGTTTGCAAGAATAATAATAATAATTTAGGGTTTTATTATTAAGTTAATATGAATTCAAGTAATAAAATAAAACCAAATCTAGGAGATGTAATAGTTAAATAAGAAGAGATTTAGAATTATATAGTATTATAACAAAATTAAAATTAAAAATTTGAAGAAATAAGATGAATTATATAGGAAAATTGAATTTAGGATACTAAGAAGGTGTAGCATAAAATCCCCAATTGGCAAATAAAAAATGAATAAAAATTTCTCATAAAGGTTGAAAAAATAAAAAAAAGTAAAATATATCAAATAAAAAAATAATATTTGAATGGATGAGGCTCATTAAGATAAGTCTAATGACATTTATTCATCATCGTCAGAGCTCGTTTAGATATACTACAAATTTCAAAATAAATTAAGTGAAAATATTATTAAATTGTTATTTAAATATTAAGCAAACATGTATTAAAGTTAAAATAGGAAAACTTAAAGTGACATGATTTAATTAAATCAAAGTAATATGTGGGTCACATGAGAGGTGCATTTGACTTCCATAATGACATTACCAAATCAAATTGAAATACTAGAAGAAATGTTATAAATTGTACGATAAATTACTTTCCTAGACACTAAAGAGATTGAGTGTATTATCATTGATCATCAGATGAGGTATGAATGAAATATCACATAAAGCATAGTAAAAAAATCTAAAAAGTAAAATATTTCAAATTACTAAAATGAATATTTAGTTGGATGAAGCTCATTGAAATGACTCTAACGACACTTACTTCATCTAAATCAAACCTTTTCTAGAATTACTGTAATTTTAAAGAAAATAAGATTAAATTCAAATATATCATCATTTTAATAACTGATAAATATATATAGTAAAACAAAAAAGGAATATATTGAAGCTATAACATATTACCAAATTAAAGACTTGTAAATCTCACATGACAAAATGTTTTCAAGTACATTCTAATATAAGAAAATCTTAGCATAAAATTTAATGAAATAAAACAAATTATATGAGAAAGTTGCATTCCAAGATACTAAGAAGAAATTTCATAACATCCTTGATCGACAAATCCACTACAAATAAAAATGTATTGTAAAGCATCGAAGGAAATAAACGATTTCAAAATATTAGAACAAATCTTTAATTTGAGACCACTCAAGTTGGTTCCCAATGATGTTACTTTCAACTTCATTAGATGTCATCTAGAATTACTACAAACTACAAAAATAGGTAAGCATAAATAGTAAAAAATTATTATTTTAATATTTAATAAATATATATTAGAAATGGAATGAGATAAATTTAATCAATGTTGTATAACAAAATTTAAGAATTATAAAAGTCAAAAGGGGGAAATTAGTGTTTCACAGTAATATAACCAAATCAAAGTGAAATATTAAACAAATGAAGTAAATTGTGTCAAATAGTTAAATTTGAAGATAGTCTGCAACCTTACCAAACATCAAATATCGAAAGAATTGGAATATCATATAAAACACGTCAAAAATTCATGAAAATAACATAATAAAAAATATAAAAAAAAATTAAATATGATAGAGATTAATTAGATTAGTCCAATGATATTTCTTTTATCTTGATCACACCTTATTTAGATTTACAAGTAATTTATATATTTTAAAAATTTCTATATTTAATTAATTTTAAATAAATATGTGTGAAAGACCCCAAATATGGAAAATTCAGTAATATAATATAACAAAATCAAAATGATGAAAAGGCTAAATGTGTGGAGAATTCATATTTCATAGTAATATAACAAAAATTAAGTAAAACATTTAAAAAAATGAGATAACTTATACTCAAAAATTTATATTCCAAAATGCTAAGGCAATCAGTTAATCATTAAATTTAGTACAAATCGAAGTATCTACTAAAACATAAGAAAAAGATATTATAAACTAATTCAAAAAATATAAGAAATAAGCATTTAAATCGATAGAGCTCATTAAGATGAGTCCAATTCCCTTCTTTCGTCTCTATAAAACATCAATTTTATATTATTATAAATCCCCAAAGTATATAATATTGAATTATAGTAAACTGGGAGGTGACGGTGACAGTGGTGCTATTGAAGGTAACGGGGTGTTGTTGAAGGTGAAGGTGCTGGCAAAGGCGACGGTGTTGGGGAAGGTGAAGGTGCTGGTGAAGGTGCTGGAGAGGTATAGATGCTGCTGACGGCGAAGGGCTGGTGACGGTTGGAAGTGAAGGTGCTGGGCTCAGTGGGGGGAAAAGTCAGATCCTGGAGCTGGTGCAGGGCTGGTGAAGGTGCTGGGCTGGTGAAGATCCTGGAGCTGGTGCTGGTGGCAATGGTGGTCGTGAAGGTGCTGACGGGCGGCCGTTGACGAGTGCAGGTATTGGTGCTGGTGCCGGTGCTGATACAGCGGAGCAGGTGACGTGGTCACGGTGGTGGTGACGAGTGGAGGTGACGGTGACGGTGGTGTTGTTGAAGATGACGGGGTGCTATTGAAGGTGAAGGTGCTGCCGAAGGCGACGGTGTTAGCGAAGGTCAAGGTGCTGGTGAAGGTGCTGGAGAGGGTATAGATGCTCCTGACGGCGAAGGGCTGGTGACGGTTGGAAGTGAAGGTGCCGGGCTCAGTGGGGGGAAAAGTCAGATCCTGGAGCTGGTGCTGGGCTGGTGAAGATCCTGGAGCTGGTGCTGGTGCTGGTGGTGGTGGTGAAGGTGCTGACGGTTGGCTGGTGATGAGTGGAGGTCTTGGTGCTGGTGTCGGTGCTGATACGGCAGAGCAGGTGACACGGTGATGGTGATGGTGACGAGTGGAGGTGACGGTGACGGTGGTTCTGTTGAAGGTGACGGGGTTCTGGTTAGGGGTGAAGGGGTGCTGGTGAAGGCGACGGTGTTGGCGAAGGTGAAGGTGCTGGAGATGGTGTAGATGCGGCTGACGACGAAGGGCTGGTGATGGTTGGAAGTGAAGGTGCTGGTGCTGGTGAAGATCCTGGAGCTGGTGCTGGTGGTGGTGGTGGTGGTGAAGGTGCTGACGGGCGGCGGGTGATGAGTGGAGTCTTGGTGCTGGTGCCGGTGCTGATACGGCAGAGCAGGTGACACGGTGATGGTGGTGGTGACGAGTGGAGGTGACGGTGACGGTGGTGCTGTTGAAGGTGACGGGGTGCTGTTGAAGGTGAAGGGTACTGGTGAAGGCGACGGGGTTGGCGAAGGTGAAGGTGCTGGAGATGGTGTAGATGCGGCTGATGACGAAGGGCTGGTGATGGTTGGAAGTGAAGGTGCTGGTGCTGGTGAAGATCCTGGAGCTGGTGCTGGTGGCGGAGGTGGTGTTGAAGGTGCTGACGAGCGGCTGGTGATGAGTGGAGGTCTGGGTGCTGGTGCCGTTGCCCATATAGCAGAGCAATTAACGGGGAGACGGTGGTGGTGTGGGTGTCGATGGGCGGCTGGTGACGAGGGGAGGTGACGGTAGCAGTGGCAGTGATGGAAGCGAGGTGGGGCTGATACGTTGGAGCAAGTGACGGGGGTAATTGCGGGAGACGGTAATCGGAGGGATGGCGAGTACTTGACGGGGTACTGTAGCAGCAGCGGGGAACGGGTAGTGGCCCGCGCGTGCTTCTTTTCACTTGCGAGCGTCTGTTTTGCTTTTTTGCAGTGGAAGTCAACCTTGAAGGCCGAGAATTCATATTTTAATTCCGAGGTAGGTGACTAGTAGCCTAGATAGCTGGAACAGGATTAAAGTGCAAGTGTCGCTGTGGGGTAAGTTGCCAACAATCTTCCTGCATTGTTTTGAGGGCGCATGCAGCTTTAACGATGCAAAATTAATATGGCGGGATCTAAGGGAAGGAGAAGCCACCGAAAAACAAAGGTGTCTGCGATCACATCGCCGGATAGAGATTTTGCACAAGCGCCACAGAGGAAATGGCAGTGGGCCCCAGGAAGACAATTAGTCGTGCCTCTGGAGCCGATGTTAACGTTGAGGAGGTTGAATTCCTCGGGCATGCGGCAGTGACATTGCCTGAATTCACTGATTCGTCATGGAGTTCCTTAGTAGTGGCTGACTCTGTGACGGAGCGGGCATCTTCAGCAAAAGGGAAGGCCATGCTGGTGGAGACCTATGAGCACGGTATGCAGGCGGGTGGCACTCTGGCTGAGCTAGGAGATGAGCAGGGGAAAGCCCAGGAGCACGCAGGATGTACACGGATGGAGGGAATTCATTGCTCTGCTCTAAAGGGTGTCGAGGGAGCGGCGGGTAGTTCTCCAATGTAGGCTACGGACCAGAAGGCCCAACCGAACAGAATGAGCTTCAAGGAGGCTTTAGTCTAAAAAATTAGTGCTCCCAAACATGTAACATCCTTTGTTCGGTCGTCTGCAATTGGCATTAAAAAAAGAGCGCAGGCATGCGTGACCAGGTAGAGAATGAAGATGTGTTAATGTCATCTGAAGCGTGTTATAGACGCATTGAATTCTACAAATTCGACTTGGTCGGCCACGTCTATGGTAATTCTCTCCCATTCTTTGTTATAGCACGGGTCTTGTAGAAGCATTAGGGACACTACAGAAATTTGAGGAGACTGGATCTGTCCTCTGGTTGCTTCTTCCTACATTTCGATTGCATGCAAGATAGGAATGAGGTGTGGCTGGGCAGGCCGTGGTAGGTCGTCGACCAAGCCATGGGGTTGGACCTGTGGACCAACGAAGTATGCCCAAACGACACAACAGCAATGCGTGCACCAGTTTGGGTTATCTTCCCCGGCCTCCCGCTTATATATTGGGATGTGGAAAACCACCTAAGAATTGCCAAAGCGATTGGGGAGCCCATCCTGCTAGACGATTGGATGGTCGACATGCAAAGGTCTGCTTTTGCCAGAGTTTGCATTTGCATGGATCTTCCAAAGCCCATAAAGCCTGGCACTTGGGTAAGTGGGGAGTTTGCAGAGTATATCAGTTGTTTGAATATGAGGGGTTGCTAAGGGTCTGCTTCAACTGCGGGCATGTGGGGCACCTTGTAGGGAGTTGTAGTATGCACGAGACACAAAAGGCTACATATGCGAACACACCTGGGAAGGATGCGAAGAAGCAGGACAAGGTAGCAACGGGAATTAATGAACCAATAGTAACCACAACTGCAACAACAAGTAAGAAAGGGGCGGTTACATGTGGTAGTCAGGAACCTGTTCAAAGGTCAGCAAGGGACGTGGCGAATTCCTCATGTCACGTAGCTCAAGATGAAGCGGAGTGCTCTACAACCCAGAGTAAACCGGAGCAACATGAACGCGGGTTGGAGGAAAAGACAAAGCTGGGGGGCCTCGGTCCATGGATGTTAGTTCTTCCTCAAAGTAGGAGACAAGCAGCAATTGCACACAATAATGCACCTAGGATGTCCCAGTATCGAAACAGAATTCAAAGGGGAACAATTGCCAGAGCGAGGAGTATTTCCAAGGCCAGAGGTAGGGACATGTTAAGGTGGGCTTGGTTCCCAAACGTAGGAGTAAATAAGGGGAAGAAGCCAATGCAGGAGATGAACTTTGCAATGGAGGAAGGTATACGTAGAGATGATCATTACAACAACACGTAGTACGAGGGGAGCTCCTAGGCTGTGCTTCGAGGGGTGTAGAAGATTTGAGGTTGGACACTGGCTGTTAGTCGCTGACTTATCAGGGGAGGCTGGGAATTGGCGTGACGGCATGAAGATATGCGCACGGATGCTGGTGCAATGGGACTCTCACTGGATCGGGGGCAATAATGAGACAACATTATAGATGACGGTAAGAGTTGTGTTCTGGAATATCAGGGGAGTCTGGGATAGGAAATCAAAATGTTATTTACAAAGACTCGTTCGCGAGAACAGCGTTGCGGTTGTGGCGCTCGTGGAGACGAGGGCTCAATCCTTCATGCGTAAGGATGTGGATTGGCTGCTTGGGAGGGAATGGAGCTTTTGCGGTGCAACCCTCTGCCAAGATGTCAGCAAGAATCATACTGCTGTGGAAAAGCAGGGTCGATATCACGATCACCGTGTCCTCACTCCATGTGGTAGCACTTGAGATCAGGCGAAGCAGCACGAAGAAGCTAGGCTGCTATGTGGTGTATGGGCCAAAGGATCTTTTTAAGTAGCGAGAGTTTTGGGACTCAGTAAGGAGCGTGGCCTTTGGGGATGTTCCTTTCATGGTGGCGGCTGACTTAAACATCGTAATGACGCAGGAAGAAAAACTGGGTTGACGGAGATTTATTTATGGCAGAGAACAGTAGGAGTTTGCGGACCGTATGCAAGAATTGCAGCTAGTGTACGTGGGATTCACCGGGAACATCTTCACATGGTGCCATGGAAAGCAAGGCCGTGCACGGATTTTTGAGATGCTTGACAGGGTGCTGCTTAATAATGCCAGGCTGCAAGAGTTCCCTGAGTGGTCTGTCTCGCATCTCAGCTGCCTTGGCTCCGATCACTGCCTTTTGCTGATCATGTTGGGCAGCAATCAGCTGCGGGGGAACATGGCAAGGCTACAATTTGAGAACGTTTGTCTTGATTTCACGCAGTCTTTAGGGTTGGTGCACTAGGCATGGGGCAGGCGTGCGGGTGGAGATCATATGGAGAAGCTAATGATAAAATTCCATTGTTCTCTAGTTGGGCTGCGGAACTGGAGCAGAACCGAGGTTGGGAACCTTGTCGATAACAAGGTAGAGCTAGAGAGACGCATCAATGAATTGCAGACGAAGGAGTCGAAGGAGGGGCTGGATGACGAGGAGAATTTGCGGCTGGGACATATGATTTCGGCATTTCATCATCGGGGTACACTTGAGGAGAAGTGGTGGTGGCCGCCGGCGAAGCTCCATTGGGTGCAGCTGGGAGACCGTAATTCCAGCTTCTTTCATGCTGCTGCATCTTCCCGTCTGCATAAGAATCGTATAGCACAGCTTAAGGATGACGAGGGTAGAGTGGTGGATACGCCCAAGAGTATTAATGCCGTCCTGTGGGGTTTTTTTGAGGCTAAGTGGCATTGGGTGGATTGTGAGCTTCCGCCACTAAACGTTACATCGCATGTCGTCGTGAGGGAAGACACAGCAGATCAGCTGAGCCACAGGGTCACTGAAACGCTGTTCATCCATGGTATCAAAAGAAACAAAACTCCGGGCAATGACGGGATTTCTGTCGAGTTCATCCATGGCTTCTATGGGATCATTCACAGAGACATCATCTAGGCGGTGCTGGCCTTCTTTGACGAGAAGCGGATGTCGAAGGAGTGGAAGGACACGTTAGTGGTCCTTATCCCTAAGCGGCACGGTGCCTGCATGCCGGTGCATTTTCGCCCCATTAGCCTTCGTAATACTATATACAAGGTGGTGGCGCGTATGCTTGTGAACAGGCTGAAACCCTGTATGCCTCTCCTCATCTTGCATGAGCAGGGTGCCTTCGTCCCTGGACGCAGCATCTCTGATAATATTTTTCTTGCACAGGAGATGGCCTCTCGCATGCACTCCTACACTTCCAAATCAAGCCTCATGGCAGTCAAGCTGGACGTGGTGCAAGCTTACGATTGTGTGAGGTGGGACTTTCTGTTCAGGATGATGAAGTGTATGAGGTTCCCTTCGCTTTTGTTCGAATGAATTGAAGCATGCATTTTATCTCCAAGGTTTGGCGTTCTCGTCAATGTTGTTCGTCTTCCATGGGTGGAGGCACAGAGGGGGCTCCGGCAGGGCTGCCCTCTTTCACCTTACTTGTACGTCATAGTGACGGAATACCTCTTCGTTATGGTGCACGAATATGACACCAAACAGCTGCTTGGATTCAGGCCGGGGCAGTATGCTCCGCTGATCTCCCACCTGCTTTATGTGGATGAAGTCCTCTTTGCAGATGCTACGTGCAGGGCCGCGAGTGCGGGGTGCAAAGTCATGAAAAATTTCAGTAATGTTGCGGGCCTACAAGTGAACCTCTCTAAGTCCAGGGTTTTTTTCACTAGGAGGAGTAGTAGAAAGAAGACTAAGCTGGTGACGGAGAAGCTCAGCATGGTGTGTGGGTCTACACTTACGTAATTGGGGATGCCAATTGTACCCAGGGGGCTCAAGATAAAGGATTTTGACTTCCTAATTCAGAAACTGGAGGCCTGCATTGCTTGTTGGCGGATTTGCCCTTTGTTGCTCGTTGGCAGAGCGACCCTGGACTCCTCAGTCGTCAACACCATCCCGAGCTATATGCTTCGCCATTGCGACGTGCCCAAGCATGTTGATGACGAGATCGAAAGGAGAATTCAGAGGCCTTGGGCTTGGGCTTCGGGATCTCTGTATTTGGCAGCACATCCTGGTTATGAAGCAATGCAGACGCTTATTGAGCCACGAGGAGAGCCCCTGGGTGGACATCATGAGGCCAAAGTATAGCATGATGCATACCGTCTTGAGGATTCTTTGGAATGCTTCCCATGCATGCAAGCTGGTTCTGGAGGCAATGCCGACCGTGGTAGTGCATTTTGTATGGCGAATTGGTGATGGGAAGACGGTGAGGTTCGAGGAAGACAATTGGCTGGGCTTCCTTCCTATTTGCAGTTGGCTAACGTTCATTAATATGGCGACATCATGGCTGGCAAGCATGATAGATTGCCTCACCGATGATGGGAACTGGGATGTTGCCAGTATTCGCAAGTGGGCTGGTGCACATTTGCTTGACAGGGTGCTGCATTTGCCCAGGGCCTGTTCAGCAGCGCAGGATATTCTGGTTCATGTGCATACTAAGACGGAGGGGGTTGACAATGACAGGACTTACGAGGACTTAATGTGCTGTGCCACGATGTCCTCAGGTGGAAGAACAGGTGGGTCTTGGACCAGATGATGGGCCTCTAGAAGATGAGGTCGTTGTCGAGTGTACGTATGTTCCTGTGGTGTGTGGTTGGGGACCACCTCCATACGGCGGCCTGGCTTGCTCGGAGAGGAATTGCTGAAAATAGCTGGTGCACTTGGGGCTGCACAGTAGAGGAGTCCACGCAGCATGTGTTTTGGGACTGCCCGCAAGCCCAGGTATTCTAGATGGTTATGCATGCACGCGAGGCTATTTCCGTGTTGCAGTCGTCTTCGGGTGCGCACGCCGGGTTGACTTTTCTTGACGTGCTCATAGAGCTCGTTGTCGTGCCGGTGGCGAGGCACGGGTTTGGCGCTGGCCATGCCACTATATTGGCAACTACTATGTATTGCATTTGGGAGAGACGGAAAATGAAGCCGCACAATGCTGACCTTGACAACCCCAATACTATGATGCACAACATGAGGATGGAGATCACCGCAGTAGCGAACAATGTAGCCTTTACCGATCCATGTCCAGCGGGAATCCATGCAGTTCTTCGGAAGTGCCGGTAACCCATACTTGGGTTCCCCCCTACTGGATGGATCAAAGTGAACTGTGACGCTACTTTTGGTGAGGACTCTGCTGGCCTTGCGGTAGTGGTGAGGGACTTCTTGGGAAGGCCTTTATGGGTGCTGGGCAAGAGGGTTGTCTCGCAGGCCTGCGAGGCCATGGAGGTTCAAACGATGCTTGAGGCTCTCAAGTTGTTGAAGGATTCCCTAGTCCAGTACCACGCTGTGAAGATTTAAATGGATTCGATGTTGGCGTTGTTGTAGGTCAGGAAGATTATTTCCAACCAGCCTGAGGTTGGCCCTCTCGCTGAGGTCATCGCACATGCAAGTTGCCTGGATGCCCTCTATCTTACCCATATTTACTGGGAGGGGAATGTGCCTGCTGACTGGGTGGCACGTGGTGCGTGTTGCCATGAGTTTGTTTGGAATGACAAGGTGCCCCTGCCTAAGCCACTCGTTAAATTGATGTTGCTAAATTTTCTTTTTGATCCTCCGTGAGGACTTCATTTCGTATCCTTTTGTGAGGCTCATGCCTCTTTTGAATAAAAAAAGAATTATAGCAAACTATTTTTGTAATATTAAGTAAACATCTTACAATGGTAGAGTGAAATAAATTAAAGAATTATAATATAAATAATGAAGATGATGTAAAGAAGAAAATATAAAAGATTGAAAACTACATGGTAATACCATAAAAATAGAGTGAAAATTTAAAAAGATTAGATAAATTTACAAGAAGTTTAATTCTAAAATAATAACGACATCAAGTGTAATATTTTCAATCATCAAATTAGTTATGAATTAAAATTTCTTATGAAGTGTGGAAAAGCACCACAAATAAAATATTTTAGATAAAAAATGAATTTTAAATTGGATAAAGCACATCTAAATGAATCTAATGATATTTATTCAATCTTGATCAGACATTTTTAGATTAACTATGAATTATAAAAATAATTAAACAATAAATTATAAACTATTATTTTATTAACAAGTAAATTTATAATAAATTTGAAATGAAATAAGTTGATGCAATATAATATATCCAAATGAAAACATTGTAAGTGTCACATGATCAAAGGATTAGAGATTTGTCGTGCAAAATAAAAATTAAAAATTTGAGCAAATGAGATATTTTTTTTAGAAAGTTGAATTCTATGATATTAAAGATATTGAGCATAAAAATCTTTTTGCTAAAGTGCTATAAATAAAATGTATCATAAACAATGAAAAAAACTAACAAAAAAATTCTTCAAACTATAAAAACGATTTTTTTAATTAGACATAGCTTATCAAGATGGCACAATGACATTATTGTCATCTCATTTAAACAATGTTTTGAATAATTATGAATTATTAAAGCAAATAAACAAACATAATAAAAAATTATTACTTCAAAATAAAGAAAATATATATTAAAACTAAAATGAAATGAGTTGATGTCAAGTAATATAACATATTCAAAGAAATGCAATGGTTTAACCGAAACAGATATAGAATTATATAGTGATATAACAAAATAAAAGTAAAAAAGTTGAACAAATGAGATGAATTCTATAAGGAAGTTGCATTCAAAGATACTAATGAGATCTAGTGTAAAATTCTCGATTATCAAATAGAGTACAAATCAAAATATGTCATACGGTTTGTAGAAACCTTAGGAATTTAAATATTTAAAATTATAAAAATGAATAGGTAAGTAGGTAGCTCTCATCGAGATGAATACCACAACTTTTATTTCATGTCTATCAAAACATATTTTTAATAACTAAAAAACTTAAAAATTGCAAATTATTGTTTTATATGAGGTAAATTTATATTAAAGCTAAAATTAGATAAATTGAAGTAACATTATATAACGAAGTCGAAGTTATGTAATGGTTACCCCAGAGGACAATCAAAGTTTCAATGTGATATAAGAAGATTAATTATAATATCCTCAATAATGAAATAAGTTGTGAATCAAAATATTAAAAATATCTTGTTAAATATACAAAACTCTTAGAAAACAAATTTTTAAAAAATTTTAAAAAATAATTAAAAAATAATTTAATTTGATAGATAAAGTTAAAAAAAATTTAACAATGATTGTTTCATCTCAATCAATCCACAATTAGAATTACAACAAAAAATTAAATTTTTTTATCACAAATAAAAATAAATTAATAATATAGTTGAAATGAGATAAATTAAAACAAGTAATATATCCCTAACCAAATGTTATAAAGTTCACACTATAGGAGAAATAGAATCATTCTAATAAAACCAATTCTAAGCAAAAACTTTGAAGACTTTAGAGAAATTGCATCGAAAAGTTGAATTCCATGATCCTTAGGAGATGTGGTGTACCATTCTCGACCATCAAATTTGGTATGAATCAAAATATCTCCTTTAACATACTAAACTATAAAACAAATTATTTAAAAATACTCAAAAGATTATTTAATTTGGTTGAAATCGTTAAGACAAGTCTAACAAAATTTTTTTCATCTACATTGAATGTTGTTTAGAATTAATATGAGTTACAAAAGTAAATAAGAATAAATATAGTAAATTATTTTTAACATTAATCAAACAAATAAAGAGATTAAATGAGATAAGTCAAAACAATATAATTGAACCTAATCGAAGTGATATAAAGCTAACATTAGATAAATTGAAGTAATGTAATATAACTAAATCAAAGAAAATTTAAAGCTCAAGGAGAAGACTTTTAGAGCTACATAGTGATATAAGAAAATTAATGCAAAAAATTTAAAAATTACAAATCTACATTTGACATAAAACATCTAAAAAATTTAAAAAATATTTAATAATATAAGAATGAAATGGTTTATACATAATGCTCGCTAAGGTAACACCAATGTTGTTTCATCTTAATTAAGGGCTTTTTAGAATTAATATGAATCACCAAACAAAATAGAAATAATCAAAGTTAAATTACTATTGTCATATGCACTAAGTATATATTAATGTTCAAATTTTATGAATTGAAGCCACATAATATACCAAATCAAGGACATGAAAAGTCCAAAAGATGAGATTTTGAGTTCATAATAATTTAACATATTAAAGAAAACAAATTAAATGAATGTGATAAATTTACATAGAAATTAAAGTTGGTAAACATATCAAATGTTCCAATTTCAATCACTAAACTAGGTACATATTGTGTTTCCTCAAAAAGTATATAAAAATCTTAAATAAATTACTTTAAAAATATAATAATTAATATTTAATTACATAAAGCTCATGAAGATGAGTGTAACAATATTTTCTATCTAAATGGGCCTCAATTAGAATTATTACAAATTAATGAATTAAAAACATAAATAAAATTAACTTTTTTTTTAATATTAAGTATATTTATATGAAAGTTCAAGATAAATTAAAAAGTTATGATATAATAAAATTGAAGACATGTAACAGTCATAGTAAAGGAGATTTAGAGTTACATAGCAACATAATCAAAAGAGAAACAATTAAGTAAGAAGATAAATTTTACTATAAAGTTGGATTATCAAATAATAAAATGGTCGAGTGTACAATCTTTAGTCATCTAATATGGTATTAATTAAAATTCTTATAAATAAGCAAGAGGCTAAAGAAATAAATTATTTAAAATTATTAAATGAGTATAGTAATAATTTATAGTTCTTTATATGACTATTGGAAATACTACTAATTATAAAATTAAGTAACCATAAATAACTATAAAAGCTAATTGTTTATTAAAGGTTAAATGTGTTAAATAGACTTAATGTATAATTGATTTGAATTTACATAATAAGATAACAAAATTAAAAAACATAATTTGAATAATATAAGATAAACTACATTGAGTAGTTGCACTCTAACATATTAAGAAGATGTAGCATAACAACCATGAATATCACATCAATATCAAATAAAAATATCTCATTAAACATGAAAAAAATAATAGAGTCAAATATTTTAAAATATTAAAAAAAAAATATTTAATTGAATAGAGCTTATTGAGAGTAGTCCATCTACATTTGTTTCATCTCCATCAAGCTCTGTTTGGTTATTCTATGATTTAAAAAATTAAATGCACATAAATAATAATTAACTTCTATTCCAATATTCAGAAAATATATATCAAAGTGATGTGAAGCTCACATGATAAGGGAATTGATGTTTCATATTAATACAACCATTTTAAATTAAAAATTTTTAAGAAATGTTAAAAAAATTACATGAAAAAAAAGTTTTAAGATACTAAGGAGATCAAATGTAACAACCTTAACCATTAAATCAAGTATGGGGGTCAAAAGATCTTGTAAACCATGCTATAATGCTAGAAAGAAAAAATATTGAAAAATAATAAAATTATTAATTAGAAGCATGGATATAATTAAGCCAAGTCTAAAGATGTTTGCATCATCTTAATCATAACTTACTTAGATTAATTGAGAATTATCAAAAAATAAAATAAATAATAATTAATTTTTTTTATTTTATGTAAATATATATTAAAACAAAAATGAGAAAAATTAAACCATTAGAATATGACCAAATCGAACACATATAAATGTCACACAATAGAGATTTAGTGTCACATAGTAATGTAAACTAATCAAAGGGTACAAATTAAATAGATAAAGTACATAGGAAGGTTGCATCCCAAGGCATTAAGGAGCTCACATATAACAACTTTGATCATCAAATCAAATACAAGTGAAAATATTTCATAAGGCTTGCCAACACTAAAAAAATAAAATAATTAGAAATATTAAGATAAATTTCTAATTTGATAGAGCTATCATGTATGGCCAATGATTTTTATTTCATCTCTTTTAGAAGTCATTGGGAATTGCTATTAGTTTCCAAAATATGCAAGCATAAATAACAACAAATTATAGTTTTAGTATTAACTAAATTTGTGTTGAAGTTGAAATATGATAAATTTAATAAATGTGACATATTGAAATCAAAGCATTATAAAGTTCACATGATAAGAGAATTTTAGTTTAATAATACTATAACAACATCAAAATAAATAAATTAAAGAAATGAGCTAAACTGTATGAGATAGTTGTATTCAATAATACTAAGAGAGCAAGTGTAATATCCTACATCATCAAATAGGGTAAGAGTAAAAATATATTACAAAACATGGAAAAGTCCTTGAAAATAGAATATTGAAAAGTAATAATAATCAATATTCAACAAGACAGAGTTCATCAAAAAATGTATAATGACAATGTTTTAATCTCGATAAGGCCTTCAATGGAATTATATGACAATGTTTTAAATAGGAGGAGAATTAAGTTTCATAGTCACACAAGCAAATGAAAGAAAAAAATTTATGAAAAGAGATAACTTGGATCATAATGTTGCATCCCAAAATACTAAGGAGGTCAGGTGCAATTTCCTTGATTAAATTTACAAATTGAAATGCCTAGTAATTCATAGGGAAACCCTATTTAAAAAAGTTTTAAAAAATTTAAAAATAAGAAATAAATTTTATAGACTTTGTCAAGACATGTGTAACAATACTTATATTGCCACGATTGGACCTAGTTTGGCAATAATTTTCCTTACAAAATTATATTAAAGTAAATTATAGTAAGCTTTATTTTAACAATAAGTAAACATATTATTATGCTAAAATCAGATAAACTTAAGCAATATAAAATCAACAAAAAATACCAAAAAAGTAAAAGAGTTTTAAATTACAAAGTAATATAATGAAATAAAATCAAAAAAATTGAAACAAATTTAAGAAATAATAAAAAAAAGATAACAAGTACATGAAGTCTAATGTTCTTAATCATTAAATCAAGATCAGCCAAAAGCTCTCATAAAGCATGTAAAACATTAGAAAATAAAATAAATAAATTTTAAAAAAGATTATTACATCAAAAGGATCTAATTGAGATTAGGTCAATGATTTTTTTCATCTTGATAATACCTCATTTTTAATTACTATCACATAAAAATACAATAAAAAAAATATAAATTATTATTTTTAATTAGTAAAATTTATATTAAGGTTAAAATGAGATAAATTGAAGCAATGTAATTAAATGAAATCAAATTTTTATAAAGGTCACATAATAGTTAAATTAAGGTTTAAAATATTTTGGAAAATTAAAAAATGAAAAATTAAACAACTGCAGTTAATTTTATAAAAACTAAGTAGAATTTCAGGATTCAAAAAGGTTCTGGTGTGACATTCTCATTCATAAAATCATGTACATATCAAAATACGACAAAAAAATGCAAACAAAATAGCAAAAAGTTTTAAAATTATAATAATAAAAATTTACTGAGATAGAAGAATAGATGCATATCTAATGAAGTTTATTATCTCAATAATTTCTCATTTGAAATTACTACAATTCACAATAGGATATAAGCATACATGATTATTAATTATCATTTTGATATTTAGTAAACATATGATAAAATTGTAGTGAGATACATTAGAGCAATGTAGCATAAAAAATAAAAATAATGTTGAGATTGCACTATAAGATATTTGTTATTACATAGTAATACAAAGAAAACAAAAGTCAAAAATATGAAAAATCATTAAAAGTTTATGAGAACTTTAATTCCAAGATATGAAAGAAATCTAGTGTTTTATTCTTTATAATTAAATTAGGTATAATTCAAAATAACAAAGCTTTCGTATCTTTAAAAAAATATTCAGCAAATTTAGAAAAAAATAATTATTCTTGTAAACCTCATTTAAACGGGCCCAACAATGATTATTTTATCTCTACTATTCCTCATTTAAATTGACTGTGAATTACCATTATAATTTGACATAAATAATGATAATTCATTATTTTAATATTAAATAAAAATGATAATATCTCTAAGATAATAAATATTGAGGTTATGTAATATAACCAAGCCAAAGCAATATAAAAATCAAATAATAAGGAAATTAGAGCTTCATTGTATTACAAACAAATAAGTCCAAAACAATTTAAGAAATGAGATAAATTATTTTGAAAAATTTAATTCTAATATAGTAGAAGATAGAGTGTAACATCTTTTTTATCGAAATATGTTCAAGTTGAAATGTCTCACAAAGCTTATGAAAAAGAAATAAATAAAAAGATGAAATATTTTAAAATAATTTTTTAATTTGTTAGACCTCATTAAGCCAACTCTAATGAGATTTTTTCTTCTCTATCAAAACTTGTTAGACACTTTTGTGAATTACCAATGTAATAAAAAAATTAATAAATTAATTATTTATTTAAAAAAAATCTACATTAATGATGGAATGAGATTATTTTAAAAGATATAATATAACAAAATCAAAGATATATAACTATCAACTAGGTTGGGATATAGAATCACAAAATTAAAATAAACTAAATCAAAGGGAAAAAATTAAAGAAATTAGTTCAGTTATATAGTGTCGCATTGCAAGATAATAACGAGATCAAGCATAAAATGGTAGTTTGCCGAATAGTGTATGAAATAAAATATCTTATGAACTATGAAAAAGACCTAAGAATTTAACTGTTTAAAATTACAAAAATAAATGGTTAATTTGATAGAGGACATGTAAAATCCAGTATGTATTAAAGTACAAAGAAAATAATAACCAACAACAAAAACTTAATATCTTAATATAAATTAAATATGTATTAAAGTACAAATGAGATAAATTGAATCAATGTAATATGACAAAATAAAAGCAATGTAATAATGATCACATGAGAAGAGAATTAGAGCTTCAATTAAATATAACTGAATAAAAAATACAATTTTAAAGAATAAGATAAATTCCATATTAAATCTATATTTTGAGGATTTAAGGTGTTCAAGTATAATATCATCAATCATCAAATCAGGTATAAATTGAAACATCTGTAAGCTAAGCCTATAGAAAATAAAGAAAAAGAAAAAATATAAAAATAAATATTTAATAAGATATTGCTAACTAAGCCTATTTTAATGACATTTGTTTCATCTCAATTAAATGTCATTTGGAATTATGGTTAATTAAAAAATTAAAATAGCCTAAAAATTAATAAATTATTTTTCAATGTTAGCAAAATAAATATCAAAAATGAAATAAGATATACTGAAAAAAATGTAATATAAAAAATCAAAGACCTTTGTAGGTCAAGCGAGAGGAAATTTAGAGTTACATACAATATAAACAAATCAAACAAAAAACTTTAATGAAATGACATAAATGTTTTTGAAAAGTTATATTCCAAGACACTATGGAGGTTGAGTATAATATTCTTGAATATCAAATAAGTTATGAATTAAAATGTCTCATAAGTTGTAGAAATGGATAAGAAAAAAAATTAAAATATAAAAATAAAAATTTAATTACGTTAAGCTTATCGATGGGAGAGCAACATTATTTTCTTCTTTGAAACATAACTCATTTTTAATTGTTATGAATCATAAAAGTAAGCATAAATAAAAATAAAATTTTTTTGAGAAGTTAAGTAGACATGTATTAAGGTTCAAATTAGACAAATTAAAGCAATCTAATATAATAAATCAAAGATGTCTACAGGTGAAATAAGAAAAGATTTTGAGTTACATTGTAATATGACATATTAAAGGAAAAAAATATGAATAAGATAAATTTTCAATAATTAAAGCGAGAATGAATTAAACTTTTTTGCGAATCATGCAAAAGCCCAAAAACCTAAAATATTTAAATTGTTTAATTATGTAGCTCATCAAGATGAGTCCAATTACATTTTTTTCATTTCCATTGGACCTCTTTTGAAATTATAAAAAATTATTGAATAAAAATATAAACAAAAATAAATTTTCATTTTATTATTAAGTAAATTTATTTAAAATCTAAAATGAGATAAATTGAAGCAAGGTAACATAATTTATTCATTGACATGTAACGGAGAAATGACAAGAGATTTAGGATTATATAGTAGTATAAATCAGAACAAAGATAACAAAATTAATTAATAAGATATATTTTATGTGAAATTTTTATTCCCATTACATTATGAAGATTGAGTGAAACATCTTCAATTTCCTAATCTAGTGTCATTCAAAATGTCTCATAAAGCATAACAAAACAAAAGAAAAACATTTTTTGAAAATTTAGAAAGGTCTGTTTAATTGAATAGGCATCTTCCATATAAGTCTAATGAAATTGATTTTGTAAATAAGAATAATTTTTTATTTTAATATAAAATGTATCAAAGTTTTGATGAGATAAATTGAAATAATCTTGTTTTTTAGTTACCACCAATTGCTAAATTAAATAATTTAAATAAGAATAATTTGTTCTCTTAAAATAAAAATGTATCAAAGTTTTGATGAGATAAATTGAAATAATATAACATAACAAAATTAAACACATGTAATCATCCAAAGAGAAGCACATAATAATATAACTAAATTAAAGGAAATAATTTGAAGAAATTAAGATATATTATGCAACAAAATTGCATTCTAAGGTACTAAATATATGTAGCATAACAACCTTGATTGATAACCAAGAGTAAATCAAAGTATCTTATAAGAAATTCCAAAAAAATATAAAATTTAATAAAAAGGAATAATTATTTTGATGGAGCATATTAAGTTGAGTTCAATGATATTTGTTTCATCTTAATCAATAATGGTTTAGATATGATGAATTACAAAGTTAATTACACATTAATAATAATAAAGTATTATTCGAATGTTAAGTGAACATATATTAAAGCAAAAATAAGATAACTTAATGTCATTTAATTTAATTTAATTAAAGTGATATAAAGGCCACATGATAGGGGAATTTGTATTTCATAAAAAGATAACCAAATCATGATAAAAGTTTTGAAGAAAAGAGATAAATTGCATTCAAAGATACTAATGAGATGGAATGCACATTATCTTTTATCAAATCAGGTTTGAATAAAAATGACATATAATAAGTGCTAAAATTTTAGAAAGTAAAATATTTAAAAATAATAAAGTTAATATTTTTTTATGGAGGTTATTAATGTGAGTTTAATATTGTTTGTTTTGCCTCATTTGCATGTTGTTCAGAATAATTGTAAATTACTAAATAAATAAGAATAACAAAAATACATTACTATTTTAATATTAAGTAAATATATAAACATATATATATATATATATATATTGTTATTTTAGTGGAGATTTTGAGTTACAAAGTAAACTATCCAAAAGAAAACATAAAAGTTAGACAAATGAGATAAATTGTACAAGAAATTTTAATTCCTAGATACTTAGGAGCTTGTACCAAACATTGTTTATTGTGAAAAACCTAAAACTAAAATTATCTAACAAAACATTCAAAAGCAATAAAAAAATTAAATATTTGAAAAATTATAATAAATCTTTAATTGGATATAGCACATCGAGTCATGTCCAATGATATTTGTTTCCTCCTTATTATACCTCATTTGGAATTAGTTTGAACTACTAAAATAAACAAGCATAAATAATAATACATTATAATTTTATTATTAAGTAAATGAATATTAATGTTGAAATTAAATAAATAGATTCAACATAACATACTAAAATCAAGGCATTGTAAAGGTCGCATGATAAGAGAATATGATTTTAAAAAAGTTATAACCAAATCCATACAAAAATATTAAAGAAATTAAATAAATTATTTTAGATAATTACATTCCAAGATACTAAAAGGTTAAGTGCAACATCCCCTATAACCAAATTATGTTGGAATAAAAAAAGAAATGCAAAACAACACAAAATTTTTAAAAATAAAAAAATTAAAAATATAAAAAATAAATATCTAAAAGAATATTACTTAAAAACTCTAAATATAATTAATTTAAAGTTAACCTATATTAATGGTAAATTGAGATGAATTGAAGAAATGAAATATAACTAAGTCAAAGAGACGTAAAGGTCAAATGTAAGGAGAGCTAGAGTTTTATAGTCTTATAACACAATCAAAGAAAACCATTTGGAAAATAAGTTAAGTTTAACTACCCAACTTCATCCAATGGGAGGTCCAATGTCCTTGATGGGCTATTTGTTACATCTTATGGACTCCTCTTTCATGAGTTGGGTTAAAATAAATTTTCACGTACCATTGCAAAATGATCTCCCTATTGGAATTGGTATTATTATTTGGTGTGGCACGACTAGGCCTATAATTATATTGTGAAAAACGTGGGTTTTAGGTGCAACTTTTTCCATTGAGGCTATTGCTTTTCTTGAGGCAATGGAACACCTTGGAATGTTACTTCCTGATATCCAAGCATTAGTGATTGAATTAAACTTTATTATAGCTAATATTGTAATGTACCAGTTGCTTTTGTTTAAAGAGTATTGAGGTTCATATCATAGTGCTATTATATATGTTTAGCATATGCAGTCTTTCAAATTTTCTCCCAAAAAGTGCCAAGGCAACAATTCTACAAACTAGGTCACTTATGATGCATTATTGTATGCTTTTGTTTTTAATTGGGAATTACCGCTTCAAAAACTACTTCAGCTTGCTCTTCTAAATAATTTGAAGTTTTAACATCTTTAAACAAGCATGATGTATGCTTCAATATTTCTTTATCAAGGAACCTAATGGCATAGACTTACAAAGACATACCAATGTGATGGATTGGTGTGCTTGAAGTAGGGGATGGTGTTGTATGTATAGAAGGTGACGTACGATTTGTTGGTCAATGACATGGGTGGCTGGAGGGGAAAATGAGGGTGGATGGAGGCAGCATTAGCAATGCTTGTTTCTGGCTAATGATAGTAGCTTACTGTATGAACAGTTTGGGCAACTTAATGTATTACTCTAGTTCCAACAAATTTTGAGATATACATAGAATTCATAATCCTCTTGGCACCTAGTGAGGAGCAGTGATGATGTAGGACAAAAAGGGGTATGGCGACACGAAAAGATACGGGATTGTGTGTGTAGATAGAAAAGGAAAGGGAAATGGTAAAAGCTTTAGATTTTGGGATTTTGGTGGAGGGGTAGGAAGATGGATAGTAGAACCAGTGTCGGAGATAATTTACTAGTGTGGCATCTCACCACTTGGGCCTCGCACCCCTCCTCCCAGTACCAGAGCTTCAGCGAATCTGCACGCCAAAACTGGAGTGGCGTCTCACGACTTGGACCTCACGTCCTCCTCCCAGTATCAGAGCTTCAGCGAATCAGCACACCAAAACTGGAGTGGCATCTCACCACTTGGACCTCACGTCCCTCCTCCCAGTATCAGAGCTTTGACGAGTCGGCACGCCAAAGACACTCAGAGCACTCACGCTCAGAATGGAAGCAAACAAACTCAAAAGCTTGCATTAACTATTCAATCTATTACAATAGAAGAGGACTCCCCCTTATATAGGAATCCATAAGGGTACAAAAGACATTTGACTCATAACATAGGAATACTAAAGGACACATGGGTAAACCAAAAGTCACGTAAAAATAATGAAAATTAAGTTCATTCATGGGAATACAAAAAGACTCCTAATTTCAAACGGCTGGAGGCATGGCGACGGCTGCGGCGGCGGCGCGGGTCGGCGCGGGTTGGCGCGGGTCAGCGTGGGTTGGTGCGGGTCGGCGCGGGTTGGTGCGTGTCGGCGCGGGTTGGCGCGGGTCGGCGCGGGTTGGCGGGTTGGTGTGGGTTGACGAGCCCGGGCGGGACTCGGGCGCTGGTCTGGCTCGTCGGTCGAACCCGGGTCTGGTTCGACGGCAGCTCCGGTGGCGGACGGCGCGGCAGGCGGCAGCCGTAGGCGGCGGAAGGAGCCGGCGGCAGGAAAAGTGTTTTTCGCGCTGTTTTGGCTCCTGGGAGTCCGTTTGAACTCCGAATTCGATTCCGAAAGATGTTCCAGAATCCATGTTTCGGTGCATACGTCACTGCATCATTTTTTACCTCATAATATTTCAAAAAATATTTTGAAAATTTAAATAAAAATTGATCCCCCGTTGTTCGTGCAACGCCAAGCTTTGATGTCCGCATCAAGTGATCTATGGCAAGAAATAAATCTTGTAAGATTTAAAAAAGGAAAATAAAGGATAGTATGGTGCAAATATCCCCATAATGAATGGCTAGTGATGATGTTTAGAGTCCAATTGGTGGTACTTCTTAGCCTAATAGCCCCTGTGGTGAATGTATCTTGGATTGTCTTTGTGGTTTGAGCCATAATGAACATTGGAGATGAAGTTTAGAAAGCACATGAAGGAATTTAAGTCTATTAAAACTCATAGCTAGATGAGCCTTGCTACAATATGAATATTTTTGAGGATGATGTGGGTGATTCTTTTATGGCTACATGGTGCATCAATAGTGGAATTACACAGGATCCATGTACATGATAAAAAGAGGAAAAACTAATTTCACCAAATAGGGAAATTGGTTGGAATAAACATAGAAAATTATATATCCAATCACAAAAGAAATCTCCATGTTGCAAAAGTGCTGATGTAAGTGATTTATGTGGCTTCACATAGCGTTCTTATGGAAATGTTGTAGTGATCATGGAAGATAATTCTTAGAATGAGAAACTTGAATCACTTAACCTAATTAAAGTAACCTTTGTGAGGTGCTCAATAGAGAAAAAACGAGCATTATTAATTTGACGCAGATAGGAGGTCCCCTCATTAACTACTCATAGTGACCAATCAATCTAGATGTCAAGATGCTAGCTACAAAGGATACCTCTGTTATGACTAATGATGAAATACTACTACCAAATGAGGCATGTGAATGACAAACTCACTACCACCACTTCAACCTTATGGGTATAGTGGATAAAGATTGTTTGCCATTTCAATGGATATAAAAAATATTTCAATAAAAGTGTGGCCATTTGAAAGGATTTTCATTCATGGACTTGATAGATGGGCATTTCGATCTATACTTATATTCCATTTTAGATAAATAATATGTTTATTATTTAGTGCCATGGTAAGTTACTGGCTTTGAATTAGGGTTATATGAGTGGACACCTAAATTTAAACCTAATACTTTAATGATTATGTGTGCTCCAATCTAGATTCATTTTCTTATTCTCTTATTATATTGGGACACAGAATCTATTCCACAGTGTCAAAGTAATAAAAGATCCTCTTTTGATTGATGATTGAAAATTTATATGTAAAGGTCACTCTTTTGCAAAGGTGTCTATCAAAATGGACTTTTCAAAACTATATATAATAGGAATATTGATTAAAGGACCCTTGGGTTGATCGTTTTAGAGGTTTGAGATTGAGGGATTATCCACTATTTGCTCATATGTGGCAAGGTGGGACATGCTTCTAGACCATACACACATAGTGAATCAATACTCATGGCTACTACTGTTAATATAAAGCCCTTTAAATAAAGAGCCTAATCAGGATAAAATGGGGTGCCTATTTTGACACTAGTGAGTACAAAGGATTATAAGAGGAGAAGACAAGGACTTGGACATTGAATGGTAGTTTAACCAAAGAAAATGAGGCCAATTGACTCAATAGAGGAGAGAAGGTTTGTAATAAGTAAAGATAAAAGTAGGTAGTATGTGAGAAAACAAAACAAATATGTCGGTACAATGTAAATAATGGAAAGGGTAGGTTCATTAATAGGTAATAAAAGTACAATGGAGGTACATTAAAGCTCAAATTGGTACAAAAGTAGAAAATTAAGAGAGAGGTTCAACCTATTCCTAATAGAAAGCATAGTCAATCAAGCAATATGGGAGTTGTCAAAGGTCCTATTAGTTCTTCACATAGCTATAAAATTTGGAGAAGCATGTTGAATTCTCATGCAAGTTTAGTCCATCAAATGAAGTGGTCCTACTTGGTGCCCAAGAAAAGGGTAAAAGCACATTTGAGTGAGTTTTTTTAAGCTAAGGAAAAAAAATTTATAAAAAGTTGGAGAACTCTTTAGTAAATTAGAAAATTAAAATATAAATAGTTATAGCAAGATAGGACAATATAGGATTATGTGGAGCATTAAGAAATTGTTTCACTTATCTAGGAAACTTAAATAATGACCATATAGCTATGTTATACTTTGAGATCTCTTGTAAAGCATATTTTTTTCTCATGGATTTACTTTTTTATGAATAAAAGATATTATGATTGTGTCAGAAAGGGACTAAGAGGTTGTTTACACTATTACTTTTGCTCTGGTTGTATGAGACTTCATGTCACAAATTTCTAGATGTATTAGATTACATACATTGGGACTATTTTTTTATTAAGGATTAGGCTAGTGTTGAGCATGGCAACAACTACAAGGAGGGAGAAGCAAGATGGCTCTTATACTAGCTATGGTTATTAATAACTTTACAAATTTCTACATTGTTCATAATAGAAGTAAGAGATAGAAAAGAAATCATGTGGAAATGCAATTCTTGTGGCTATACTCAAAGAAGGTTGGTTTGGAAAACTATAATCTACTATGGATTTGAAGCTATGATCTCAACATATTTGCTAAGGGCAAGTCGGCCAGCTTGTTTGGCTGTTATTATATAAACTACTATTATCATTTATTTTATAGAAACAATTCTAAAATGCCCTAGGAGCCTAAAAAACAAGTCATTGTGAGAATTATCATGTAAAAATCGAGCTTTATTTGTATCATTCTATTGTTATAGGTAATAGTTATATGTTATGGTATTCTAACTTTGAGAAACAACTCCATATAATGGACATGTGTGAATTTTGTCTAAATGTTTATACTAGTGAGAGTTCCCCCTTTGAGTTGTGCATATCAAAGGATCATGAGTATGTTATCATGATGATTAGCATCAATGGGGACTAGAGTCTTTGCTTGGTCTAAAATAATTTGCTCTTAAAAAATGTTGACATAGCAATCTTGCCTATTATGATATGGTCAATAAAGTATTGACGGGGATTGGTTAAGTAGGAATTCATCAAAGTATGTTGCATTTATAGTAGGGAAGATGTTGCTTTACATATTTAACTTTATAGCAATCATAGGTTCAGTGATGTGTGCTTTTGCCTTCTCAACATCACATGATAGGAGACTCGAATTAACCATGTATAGATCAACCACTCTAGTTTACAATATTGGCTATTAGAAAATAAGTTTCTTGAAGATTTCAGAGGTTACAAAAAAATTAGTATTAAAAAATATTTAAGTAATGAGCACACTTTGAGTGTAGAAACTATTGATGTATTTGAAAAAGGTGACCTGTTGGCCATGGAGTCTAGGCGTAAGAGGATGTGTTTAGAGGTCAAGTGTGCTAAATTTAGTCATGAGTACTATATTGGACTCTCTCATTTGTTCTGTTTGAACTCACTATTTTGCAAGGAAGGAGGTAAAGTACTTTCTAAAATGCTAGAACATGCTTGGTTGCTAGAATTTAACTTCTATTTCAGCTGTGGATTTGGAATATGTTGTAATAGGATATAAGAATGGGTGCAATCATGAATATCAAAAGTAATAGTAGATGCAAATAATCTATTCAAAAGTTGTTGGTACTTTAAATAAAAAAAGTGATGAATATGCACTCAAACATGCCTGATAGGTGCAACCTATTGTAATGTAGGTTGGGAAGTGGCATTGTTGACTCGTGGCTATGGGTGGTTGGTACATCAGATGGTTTTCCATTTTTTATTTGATTATTAATATGACAGGATGGGTCATATGCTATCTTTTGATAGAGGATAGATGGGGGTTTCTCATAGTTATCTAGGTTACTATATCATTGACTATGAACTCTGGGAACTTTAGTTGGTAAAGCTTCTTGTATCAAAATTGTGTGATCAATTTTTTGAATTATCATACAATTTATCATTAAATTTAGTGACAACAGCTTCATTCTAACTAATCACACAACTAGATTTTTGTCTACCTTATCTTTGAATCTTGTGACCCTTAATTATCCTATTTGAATCCTATGACTGAGATTAACTTTGACTTTATCATTGTTAAATTGAATAATTAATATCTCATCCTACATGATCAAATGGGCTAGATCAAATCCATCTTGATCTGACCAGCAATAACTCATCTGCTTATTCAATATTAAATTTGACAATCTATATCTCTTTCATCATGTCCGACAACCCTAGTCCATCTTGCCTAATGACTACTTATTGCGTTGGTGCATTAGCCATTTCGAAGAAATTATTTTAACATGTCTGTAAATGCTTTTTAAGCTATTTGGCTACATCTTTTCAAATAGCTTATTAACTTTCTAATGATTACAACAAAAAGTTTTTTATAAATACCTAATAAATATAAATATAATAATTAATGAACATGATCCAATCTTTGAGATCTAGCTAAGTGCTTCTAAATATTTTACTAGTATAAATTCTACTAGTAGTAACTATAACTTCTACATAAATCAACAAATGTTTCCATCTAAGTCTTGCACATCTAAACCTTCAAAATCTCATTTCTCTTATAATGTTTAAGTTTTTTTTTCCTTGTTCCATTAATCAACAAGCATAAATGATTCTACATATTTAAAAAAGTTCGTCTTGCTATATTTTTCTTCTTCTCTTGGTCTAGTCCCGACATTTGTGAAACTCTGAGATTGAGCTTGTAAAAGCCAGGGTTATACTTGAACCTGCGAAAGTTTTAGGTTGAGGTAAACCTTAAGAAAAAAATCTCGAGTTGTAGGCTTTTTTTATTATACTTTTCTTATCCTTGTTAGAGGTGGACATAGACTCTAATTTGATTTAAACAACCTAAACATTTTGGTGTCTCATTCTAATTTTTATGTTCATGATTTATAATATTAAAGAAATATTATATATATAATTAAAGTTTTTTATAAACATAATGTTTTTTGAGAAAAACATATGTTTAAAATAATAAAAGTTTATTTTAAACACCATAATTCACTCTCTTGTTGTAAGATTTCTAAATATTGTTTACTTAAAAATGGAGTGTAACAAAACTTCATAACATTCTAAGTATCCTTGTTAATATGGTTAGGAAATCCATGAGCTTCAACTTAAATAACTGATGAACAACTTAGCTAAGTCAAAACATTATCGTTTAGCAGAATTTATTGCTTCGTATCACACAACCTTAGCTTTAGAAGAAGCATGGTGATGATAGCGTGCTAAGCTTAATTAAGCCCCACTTTGGGACCAAAACATTCATTTTTTTTAGGTGGCATCTACCTCTTCCTCCAAGAAAAACTATAACCACAAACATAAAAATTATATAAGGGAACTAATGGCCTCCACAATAGAGAATAAACAAATTTCATCTAGTATTTAAATAAGAAGAAGTGTAGTGAAGAGTGTGAGCCTCCTCTACCCTTCTAACCTTATAAAACTATTGATAATGAACATGTGGCTACAACTGTATCTCCAACTAGTTATGATGGGATCAAATTTATGGTAACGTCTATCAAAAGAAATAAATCCCTTGGGATGGATGTCTTCTCATTTGAGTTTGTGCATGGTTATCAAAAGATCACAATAATGGGCATTATTATAATAGTAAAATAATTCTTTAAAGATAGATTTATTTCAAAAGGATGGAAAAACACACTTATCATACTTGTCTCTAAAGCACAATGAACATCTAAGCTTGAGCAATTTGTTCTAAAGTGGTGAACAAAAATTTTGTGGCTAGGCCAAAAGGGGGGCATCCTAAGATCACTATTTAAGAGCAAGTTGTTCTTGTGCTAAGACATGGTATATCTAATAATATTCTTTTGGAATAGGAAATCACTACCCATTTGCACCATTTCACCTCCAAAGAAGGCTTGATTGAACTAAAATTAAATATGAATAAGGCTTATGGAAAAATAAAGTAGAAATTTGTGAGTGATATGATTAAGCATTTATGGTTCCTTACTCTTTGATGTGATTGTATTAATGCCTATTTCATTGCACCATGATTTTGGATTATGTTTAATGATATCCATCTACCATGGATCAAAGCTGCTTAAGGTCATAAATAAAGACGTCCTCTCTCACCATACCTCTTTACTATTTTTTAAGAGTACCTCCTATGGATTATTTAGGGTTAACATGATCATGCTACATCTATTTGGTTTAAGATTGACCTTTCTTCCCTTATGATTACCCAGCTCTTATATTTTGATGAAATCATGATTTAAATGCCTATAACTTTTGGAGCAGTATGGGCATCACTTATATCAGATGACAAACTTAAACACATCAAGTTTGTTATTTACAAAGGTAATGCACTGCAAGTTTAAGAAGAACTAAACATACATCAAGCCACTCAATTGAAATATCTAAGAATAGAAATTGTAATAACCAAACATTAGAAAAAAAAACTTTAATTTCATTTTTAATCATGTTGAAAACTATGTCAGGATTGGATATGAGGCCACTATGCTAGGCCATAATGTCATGATTAATACAATGCTTGCTACTATTCCTTCTTATTACTTAGCTCACACATTAATTTCTAGCTATAGTATTGTAGAGTAGAAGAAATTATTCTCATCACTTGTGCTAAAGTTAAAGTGACAATGGCATAATATGTTATTCCTATTAGAAAATTGTAACTCTATATAAGGATTATAGAGGACTTAGTGTTCACAGTTTGTCGAATTGATAGTCAGTGTTTATTGTAAAAAGCAATAAGTGAGTTATTTCTCTGGAAGACTATTTTTGGGTTTAATCCCTCATGTACAAATACTTAATGACAAATAATAATTTTCATTTTCCTCTTAGATCATCTAATACAAGTTACTCAAATTGAAATGCTCTGTACAATAAATAATGCGGTTTGGTAAAATATTGTTGGTAATTATTTTTTCCTTTTTTTTGGATAATTTTCTTTGCATCCTTCTTATTGTTAGTTGGCCAACTAATCTTAACATAGATGTGGAGAATCCAAAATTTGCAGCAAAGCTAATTAAGGGGTAAGGGGTTTGGAATCATAAATAGTCTTAGAAATTATTCCTAGCTAATTTGCTATTTTAGATTATATAATGTCCTTCAGCTAAATTTGTGGAAATAACTATAGAGACGTTAACTCCTTTTTTGAGCTCCTTAACTAGATAATTATGAATGCATGAGTGGCTAAAAGTTCTAAAGTAGATAACTATGCTACTTTATCATTAGTCCTTTTTAGTGTGGTGAAAATTTGTAGGAACATATGGAAAAGGTATTCAAATAAATTACACTACAAAGGAATACTCACATTAAAGCTAATACTTGGTACAACTCGACAATCATGTGAAAAAAGAGTTGTGGAGTCCTTAGTGAGGCATTTATTACCACTTATTGGAGTCTTCCTCCAGTTAGTTTGATTAAGTTCAATTGCAACATAGTTGTGCAAGATGACTTGAATACTAGAATTGGTATTATTGCCTGTAATGACATAAGTAAAATTGTTAATTTTATAGAAGAAACTTTTTTTCTTGTCAGCTTCTATCAAGCAAATTATTGCAATTTCTGAATTAATGGAATTGAAAATTTTAATTCCTAAAGTGAATGTATTGTTGTTTGAATTAGATTCAACTATAGTTAATATTATAGTTAATTAGTAAGGTTTGTTTAAAACAAACAATACTGCATACCATAACGCTTTTGCATATGTCTAGAGTGTAAAGCTGTAGAAAATACCTCACCTAAAGTGCCAAGGAAATAGTGCAACAAACTAGATTGCTCATCACACACTTTTGTGTGATTTTGTTTGAGAGTTGGGAATAGTCCTTCCCAAATCTCTTCAACTTTGTTTTTCTAATGATTTTATGTATGGACCTCCTTAAGGAGAGTATGATTTAGGCTTTGATCATTACTTTATGAAGGAACCCAAAGAATTTAATTTCTTGTGATGTGATGATAGAATCCAAACAGTAACTATTGCTTATCATTGGTTAGCATCATTTAAGGTGGACATAAGGATGAGATTTCATTGTTTTTAGGGCCAAACCACTTATTCTTGATTAATAAAATCATCCTTGGCAAATGTTTTCATCGTGGTTTATCTTTCATATATTTAAGAATTTCACCTCTAATCTCAAAATGTGAATGCTCATGACATTTACTCAAAATCATTATTATGATCATAATGGCCAACATAATAGAGCAAAATCCTATGATGTTATCCCACACTAATCCATCTAGAGCATGGGCTTGCATTGAGGTCTATTTTCTTCAATGTAATAATGTTAAAGGAGTGACTCAGCCAGCTAAGGCTAGTCCACATCATTGACAAAACAATCAGGACATGTGGTGCACCCAAAAGGCAAACCAACTGGCAGAAAGCAAGGTCCATTTATCACCATTTAAACTACAAATAACTTAAATATATACTATTTAAGCTAGATATACCATGTATACTAGCACTAAACTTTCCTTGTAATCGATCCTCATTAAGGAATTTAGAATGTACTCATTCCAATTATCAAACTTTTGGAGCTCAATATTACTTTTTTTTTAGTCACCTTCTATCAAGATTTGGTAATTTGTGTCCTTACTACTTCCTTAGAAGTTGCAGCTATCTCTCAGGCTCCCTCTTTAAAATCAAATTTGAATTCTCTATCACACTTTGCCACCATGGTAAGCACATATCCATAAAATTGAAGTTGATATGGAAGAAATGTGAATGATGTATCATCTATATGGAGGTCATGCAATCCACGAAGTTATCAAGAAATGTCAAGGAGCTATGTGAAAGCCCTCTTTTACCATTTTTCAGATAAATGCATTCCTTCAAAAACTTTGGGTTTGGTGCATGTATTAGCACTATAAAGGAAATTGTTATCTAAGTAGCATGTATCATCAAGCAAACAACAATTATTTTAATAAGCCATTCATAGTTTTATAGTCTAAAATATTAATATTTCAAACTTACACATGCATGGCTTAATCATTGTGAAAAAAATTATGATTATTGGAATGATCAACTAGCTAGCAATGCAAAAAAAAGTGTTTGGTAGCACCCCATGTGATTATTGACATGTTCATCATGTCTAGTGTTACTTCTCAAAGGGAGAGCAAATTATCCCAAATTGGGACACCATACCTTCAATTTTGAAAAGTTATTATTTGACAAACCATTGTTGGACAACAACCCTCCTTTTCAGAGAATGAAGACCAAAATGAGTCATTTCTAAGACCATGCCAACATGAATATAAGGAACATATGAACTTCCTCAAGAATGTGCAAGAGGGATCATGATACTAATGTTATGTCCATGGGGATGTAATTGATGGAGGATGTGCAACATAGGTAATGGGAATGCCTTAAGGCAAAGTAATATTGGTCCAAACATAGCTAATCTTTTGCTTGACAGGGGAAATGGCAAATATTTTAAACTTTTAAGTGAGTTTGTTAAATGATAGAAATGAACAAATGGGTCCGAACTACATCTCATTTAATTAAATTTGCTACTTCAATTTTACGTCAACTTTAGATCTATAGAAATTTTTTTTGTAGAAATGGACAAGGTGCTTAATTTAGCTGCACAACAAAGAATTATTCAATTTGCTTCTATTGCTTATTTCGTTTCTCTTATTCCATCTAATGGAAGCTCTGATGGCCTTCATGTGTTATTTTTTAACTTTTATTTGGCTACTTTAATTTAAGCATAATTGCAATGTAGTTGTGCAACTTAATATATATCTAAAAATTTGTATTATTATTAAGGATAACTCAAGAATGCCTAAATTATTGTTTGAAAAACTTTGATTTTAGGGTTAGTTTAAACTATGGAGACTACTATTATTCTTGAAGCTATGGAGCTCCTTAGAAAGATACTTCCTAATATACATGCTATGGAGATAAAAATAGACTCTACAATAATTATTACTGAACTGAACCAATTTTTGTTTCTACATTAAATAAGAGTGCTCATCATAGTGCTATTACTTATGTGCAGGATATGCAATCCTTCATACTATCCCACATTAAAGGTAATGAAAATTGTGTAGTTTATCGGGCCACACATCATGTAGTTTTGTATGATTTTGTTTGGGATTAGTGAGTGTCCCTTCCAAAGACTTTTGAACCCATAGACTCCTCTCAAAACATAATGACTATGGTAGAAGGAGTTGTACATATACATAGATGAGTGCTATCTATGCAGGGAATGATGTTGTACATGTAGAAGTTGGCACATGATTGGTTGGTTGGCGATGTTGGTTGTGATAGGAGGTGGTAGAGGAGTGGTAGATGGACTTAGGATGTGCCTTACTTTAGCAGTACACTCAGGGCATGCATGTGATTATCTATTTATTTGGTCATCTTAAACAACTTTAGAAATGGAATTACTAAGCATCTAAGTACAAATTAAAGCAACAGTGAATAATTCTAGGAGCTAAATGACGAAACTCAATGAAGAAAAATTAATAAATTTGTAGCATATGTCCCATTATAGATGACAAATGCTAATTTTTTGCATTTAGCTAGAGAAATGTGGAGTTGAATAGTCCCATCATGATCATCCAAGTGCCAAAATTGTCCATGCTCTTAAGGCACTTGAAATTAAAGTTGAATTTTAGTGTTGAGTAGTGAATAATGTAGTTAATTCTATAGAAGTGTCATAGTTGGAGGAGGTTGGGTGAGATGGGAATATTTTTTAAGTGTTCAAAGTGCCACATTGCACACACTACTATAGTAGTGAATGGTATTTGATTATACACCCTAAAATTTTTATTACCACATAAGAAAAGCCTCTTTGTAAAAATGGTGTTATTGTGGGTGTTTTTTATGGTGCAAACATGGTGTTTATGAAAATATAGCAATGGTCATGGAAGCTAAAAATTCAAATGGTAAATATGAACTATCTCACCCAATTAAGGTCAATTTCAAAGAGTCTTCTATTGGAGGGAGGATGGACAGTGTTAATTCATCACTGATGGGAGGTCCCCATTTTAACTTATTCCATAGACCAATTATTTTGTATGTTAAGATGCTAGCACCTAATGATACCTCTCTCATAATTAATGATGAAATTCATCTATCAGGTATGGCTTGTGAATGACATATTCACTACAACCAGGTTGTCCTCATGGGTAGAGTGCATATTGGTTGTTTTTTACTCTAATAGATAGCCAAAATATTATAAGGAAGGTGGGACCATTTGAGAGGATTAAGGGACCTAGACCTGATGACTCGGTATATCTAACTAAAGTTTATTTGGCAAAATATAGAGATTATGTGTGATTAGGAGTATGATTGCAAGTTGCTAGACTTGCACTGGGGTTGGACATGTACATACCTAAATTTAAACATAAAGCTTCAACAAGTATGTGTGTTAAGTCTAAAGAGATAGTTGCTCTTTGGACTTTGTTAAAACCTCATAAGAAATCAAGTTCTTTGTGTTCATCGATAAAGTAATGGTCAAAGCCAAACTCATACTCTCCTTAAAGTGGTCTATACATAAAATCATTAAAATGACACAACTAAAATGCCTTTGTAAGGACCATTCCCAAGTCCCAAACATAATTACACAAAAGTGTGTGACGAGTAACCTAGTCTATAGCACCATTGCCTTAACACTTTAAGCAGGATAGTTTCAATGGCTGTATACCCCAAAAATATGCAATGACACTATAGCAGGTACTATTATTTTCTTTAGACAAACGTTACATGTTAACTATAGTAAAAGCAATTATTGAACCAAATACAACGACCACTACTTTGACATTATGAATTAAAATTTACAAAAGTTCCATTGCTTAAGAAATAACAATAATTTACATGATAGAAGTTGATAAGAAACAAAAGTTTCCCCTACAATAATAATAGGTTTACAAATGTCATCCCATGTAATTCTAGCGTTCAAGTCATCCTACATAACTTCATTGCAATTGAATTTATTCAAACTTAATAGAGCAAAACTCCAATAAGAGGTATTAAATGGCCCACAAGGACTCCACAACTCCCTCTTGACATGATTAAAGACTTGTGCCAAGCAGTAGCTACAATGCACCTATTATTTGAAGTGTAGTTGAATGTAATACCTTTTCCCTATGTGCCCACAAATTCATAAAAAGAAAAAGGTGTACTAAAGATAAAGTAGCATAGTCGACTACTTTAGAAGTTATAGCCACTCATCATTCAAGTATATCAAATTATGGGGCTCAAAAAATGGACTGACAGCCACATAATTAATCCCACCGAGCATGATGCAATCTCCAACAAAGCTATTGGACCAAAGTTCTTTCACAATATTGCACTCACAATATTGCATGGTATGAATTTGTAAGCAAATAAGGAAAAGGTATTACATTCAACTACACCTCAAAGGAATAAGTGCATTGCAGCTATTGCTTGGCACAACTCTGCAATCATGCCAAGAGGAAGTTGTTGAGTTCTTAGTGGGCCATTTATTACCTCTTATTAGAGTGTTGCTCTATTGAGTTTGAATAAATTCAATTGCAATGCAGTTATGGAGGATGACTTGAATGCTAGAATTGGTATTACTACATGGCATGACATTTGTAAACCTATTATTATTTTAGGGGAAACTTTTGTTTCTTATCAACTTCTATCATGTAAATTATTGTTATTTCTTAAGCAATGCAACTTTTGAAAATTTTGATTCATAATGTCAATGTGATGGTGGTTGCATTAGATTCAATAATTTCTTTTACTATTATTAACCTATAATATTTTTTTAATGAAAGTAGTAGTACCTACTATAGTGTCATTGCATATGTCTAGGGTATATAGCCCTTCAAACTATCCCACATAAAGTGCCAAGGCAATGGTGATACAGATTGGGTTACTCATCACCCAAATTTGTGTCATTATGTTTCAGACTTGGGAATGGTCCTTACCAAAGAATTTTAGTTGTGTCATTTTAATGATTTTATGTATAGACCAATTTAAGGATTATGAGTTTGGGTTTGACCATTACTTTATTAATGAACCTGAAGAATTTTATTTCTCATGAGGTTCTCACAATGTCCAAAGAGCAAATGCTGCTTATCCTTGGTCAGCATCGTTCATGGTGGACACAAGGATGAGATTTGATTATCTTTAGGTCCCAAACTTTTGTTTTCTTTATTAATGAAGTCATCCATGGAAAATTCTTTCATCATGATTTGTATAAAATATATCCAAGAATTTCACTCCTAACAATGAAATATAAATGCTGACGACTTTCACTCATAATCACTATTATACTCATAATGGCCAACATAATAGAATTAAATCCTATGATGTTCTCCTACAATAATGTATCCATAGCATGGGCTTTCATTGAGCACTCTAACTTATTCAAAGTAATAATGAAATGTCAATATACTAGGTCAAAGCCTACATTGTCCTTTTGTTTAATAAATGCAACCCTATCAAAACTTGTGGTTTTGTGCACATATTTGCCCTATAATTACAATGGTTAACTAGGCAACATGCACCATCAGGAAAACTATAATTGTTTTAATGAGCCATTCATAGTTTCATTATTTAATATATTTTATACTTACACATGCATGGCTTATTTATTGAGAAAAGCATATGACTACTGGTAGGATCAACAAGGTAATAATACAAAAGTAAAGTGCTAGATAGAATCTCATGGCTTAATTATTGAGAAAGGCATATGACTATTGGTAGGATCAGCTAGTGCATAATACAAAAATAGAGTGCTAGGTAGAACCTCATGTTATTATTGACATGTTCATCATGTTTAGTGACACTTTACAAAGGAAGAGAGAATTATCCGAACTTGGGATACCATACCTTTACTTTTAAAAAGTTGTCTTTTAATAATAGCATTCTTTGATAACAACCCTCCTTTGTAGAGAATGAAGACAAAAATGAGTGACTTCCAAGACCGTGTTGACATGACAATTGGGAACATATGAACTTCCACCTTAGAAAGGTGCCATTACATGACAAAGACCTACACATAATGCCTAATCTCACAAAGAAGTAGCAAAGAAATAAGATGTAGCACCTCAAAGAACATCAATTATGCAAAAGACATCTAAATCTAATCAAATACCATAGCCCAAAGATCTTCAAAGATATACAAAAAAAGAAGCACCAAGGGTCTAATTTAGGATGAAGGTCTTGGCTAGCACCCACGTGGCATGAGAAGCACAATGCCTTGGAAAACTGGCATGGGCATTGAAATGATCAACAACAACATGTACAATCATACAACCATTAGAATGATTAAAAAGTATTGCTCTATCCAATTCAAGGATATCAAGCATGACTCATGTAACTACAAAATGTTTTGTCCAAGATCAACAATTTGAAAGAAAGAAAACTATGTGCTTAAAACCTAGCCAACCACCAAGCAACATCATGTTAATCATTTAAAAGAACTTGTAATTCTACAACTAATAAGTCATACTTGTTAAGCCCCCATGCCACATGTATAGGAGGACAAAACATATAGGTGAGGCTTGACACCATGCACCACAACATGTAGAGGCAACAACATGCTCAACAAACACATGGTTGAGTGCATTTTGCATGATAGAAGTTTCGCTACAACATGGTCAAACACCATGTCAAAGAAAGAGTAGAGTGGTAAGGAAGGTTTGATAATTCGATTTTACACCTCGTCAAGTTCCCATTTGAGTGACACCACATTCATACATTAAAAGTCCCAAGTGATGACAATAATGAGTTACACCTTTCAAACATTAAATGAATTGAGTGGAGAATGCCTCCACACTGGTTAACAGGACACGACAATGTGTCGCACCATGAAGGGCAACGGCATGGTTGGGAACAAAATTACTTAACATGCTTGGCAGCACAAAGCTTTCATTGCAACATGGAAACAATTACACATCATAATGCCTAATATGGAAGGTAAAGTGTGGAACTTTGAACAAGAATAATGACTAGCATTGGAACAAGGAATCACCTTGTACATGTTGTAGACGTGCACAATGCTAAAAATTCTAAAAAAGGTTACAGTTTGTGAGTCCCACTCATCATGCTCGTTGGTTGTCATAGTTGCACGAGTCGATGGGCTTCCATGTACATGAACAATTGCTGCAGTGTACCAAGTGCTTCGCTTCACGTATAGATGTGGTAGTGCATAACTTGGGTGACAACCTAGCCTACACAATTCATAGAACATATTACATCATCCAACTCTCACTTCAGCATGGGCCGCATCATATTACAAATTGCCCCTTTTGGATTGTATATTGCAATAATTTTGCAAAGAGGGTAAGTCACTAAATAGGGCATCACCTTATCTTTGGGCAAATAGCTTGAAACATAAAATCTCTAAAAAAAACTTTACACTTCATGAGCTCAATAGGCCACGTGTAAACGGTATGTGGAAGTGCAGACATGGACTAGCTACCACACATGAGCACAATGTTGTAACATTCCTAGTGCTCTACCTTGAGTAGAGCTACCTCAGCTTATGGGTTAGGTCATAACCATGCATGAACATGCCATGGTGCATATTGCACCATCAAAATTTATGCTTTGTTATAGGCCACTCCATCCTACATATACCCTTTTAATATTACAATTTGCAGCAATTCCATCAAGGAAGACGTTAAGCATCCTAATAAAGCAACTCCATAGATGTACCCAAGTAAAGACAAGCAATGTATAGGGTAAAAAAAGGGAAACTTTTTTCCATGGATATAAAACTACAATAAGTATCACTTTAATAATGGAAGTGAGAAAGAAAGAAAATTTTTTTAATGTTATGTGACATCTTTGGGTTTGTGGGGATCAATCTATTGACATAAGGTTTTGTCCCAATGGATCATTACAATTTGCAGAAAGGACAAGGTGCTAGAATTCTCATATTGCATCATCTAACATCCATGACAGGCACTATGCTGTATTTCAACATTGCACTCAGGCAAACATCCAACTTGCACAATGTGAATCTTCTAGTATCACACCAAGTATCGTATAACATAGCACATGACATACTGCATGAAGTATTGCAACAATAGAGCAAGTAGAATAAGCGAGCATATTGTGCAAGCGAGTAAGTAAGCAAGTGAACAAGCCTACAAATGAGCAAGGGGTGTTTTGAAACTTTTGTCATGTCAATGTCTTCAAGGGCGAGAATTTACTACAACATAGGGTACAATCTCAATAGATCATGATGATAAGGATACTTCACAAGTTGCAATCTCTTATCACAAATGTAAGCCATTTGTAAAAGAATCTACCCATCATTCATACTTAACTATAATTTCTTATAATGCCCATGATATACAACTTTCTATGACACAAGGAAAGCTCATGCTTATGTAATCCTAGGTAGCAAAGCCCCAAATATTGGCCAATATGCTAATTGTGGGCCTAAGCATCACTTTTAAGCATGCATTCTCACTCAGAGGTATTCAATCATCATCCTTTATAGAATGGCTTCATTCCACTAGCTTTTAAATCAGGCATAATAACAATTGGGTCAATCAATGGTTCCTCTAATATAAGGCTGAATTACTATCATGACACATTCATTAATAAAGAAAAACTAATAACTTACATAATGGTGTATACCTAGCTCACATTCCTTATTTGTGGATGAATATTCCACCAATTGTTAAATTCTTCTTTACAATGATAGGAAGAACCAAAATTGAAGGATCAAAAAGCAACATTGCTATGAATGCTTTGCTACGACTAACTAGTTATCCATATGGTAACTTTTTTAACACCTTTATCCTAAAATTTCAAAGCCTAAAGGAATGATAGGCACTGCTTTCATGGTTTTACATCCATACTATTAATTAGAATCACATGAGCTTTTACCCCTTTATTTCACATGAGATTTCTATTCTAATTGAGCTCATCTTAGGACACCTTTGATATCTTTTAACAGATGTTCCACCCCATTCAATCTTCTACCTGACAACGTTTTCTATCAGAATTGACCCACCAAGTTAAGGCTTGACAAAAAGAGGGTTTGGGCCTTACCTTTGTCTCACACAAAAAGTAAAATAATTTTATTAATAGTGGTATCTCAATTTAGTTGTCATGTTATCTCCCACAACAAGTCAAACAAGAATTAAGCTTAGTAAGGTCTTCTTTCCCCTTTTATTCTACCAAGCCCATTCCATTAGGTATGGCTTCACTAGATAGTAGACTAGAACAATAGGAATCTTGTTAATCAATTAGGGTGCATCACAAATTAGATGATGAGGCATTTAGTTATCTTTGGAGAGTTATAGTGAATCCAAGTTGCTTACCCACGCATTGTTGAATTTCATCACTTTGACATTCATGGCACTATGTAGAATTCAATTGAGTGAACATCCTTAAGGCCCGTCACAATGCTTTGTTGTAATTAAATAATTAGATTTCCTATGTTTACATTAGTTCTAAGTTGATTGTTCAATACTATAGGAAGGCCACATAAGGTCTACTCCCAAATTATGCTCCAGTGGACACACATTGAACAACTATGGGTGCCCGAGTAGTTTGAGTACTCCATCGATAGTTGATGGGCTTGGAACTAGAACTCTAATGCCCATTCCCCAGAGCCAATCCTTTTCCAAAGTTAAGAATCCATTTTTTCAACTTCCCTTGCCTAAATTTCACCATCAACCAAGGGTTCTTCACCTTGGAAACATGGTTTTGCTATGAGTACGATCCAGCATTAAAGGCACTTGGCCATTTAGATTTTCAAGGGTCATTGGGGGTGCATCAGACACTACTCATCATGAGGTGCTTTAGCAACCACTTGGCCCTGCCTCTCGTTATTTATTTTTTAGGCCAACAGGCTGTTAAGTGAAAAAGTTAACTCTTCCTAAAATCCTTACCTTTATATTAGAAACAATTGTTGTTGTTATCAACTACCTCATCTGGCTTGATAATTTGAACTCAACTTCCTTTAGAAGCTCATGCCAAATGCCGCTCTTTGATTGGTTTCCTTCATCCCTTATGATCAACTAACCAATGTGAAACTATCATTCACATGTAAGCTTTCCCCCCTACAGTCTTCAAAGTTCTCATTTAAATTTTTACTACTACAACCATGATGTGCACCAACATATGCTCCACATTGACTAATGCTTTACATTTTGTATCGACTATTCTACGCTCCTACTCATTAAGGAATAACTTTCCACCAATGACCATGTGTGGCTCACATGCTTAACTACAATCCATTTTTGGGACTAAATGATTCAACTCAAAATTGAAATTGAGCTTTCCTACAAATTTAAAGTATAAGAATTGTTAAAGAGCATTAGGCACTCAATGCCTCTAGTCAATGGCTTTGCTTGATAAAACTCAGATAGTGGCCCCACTATCTTTCGAGAAACTATAGAAGGGAACAAACTACTAGATTTTTTAATTAATCTTTCACTTGTACACCCAACTCAATTGAATGATTTACATGTTAGTATCACGATGAGCCTCCACAAGAATTTCTTAGGCATCACTCTACTCAGGATTAGTTCACCATCTTTCAATTTTTTATCGGTATGCTCTTACTCTAATGCTTCATAGATGATCTATGTTAGTTGCTAGCTCACCCCTTAGATGAGATTCCACAAATCAGCATACTTATGCTTTTAGGCTTGCTCACCTTTTGACTCATAAGCATGTAGGGAGCCCACTAACACTCGCCATTGCATGTGGTGTTGCCATTGCAAACGTCAATAAGGTGACCATTGTGACTGGCCTTGACAAGGATTTCATCGCAAGCGACGCCTGCTGATTTCGTTAGGCTCATCCCCCTACTTGTGGCTTTGTTAAATAATAAATATATACAATGAAAATCCCATTATTCTTTTCATGTGTATCACAAATAAATGGTAAGGAATTTAGCTACCATAAGAGAGTCATAGTGACTCCCATCATTTACCCAAGCATGGTTGAATTTCATTATCTTGACATTTAGAGCTTTGGGAAGAAATCACATTGCATGACAATTCTTAAGGACCATCACAATTCCATATTGTAATTAAATAGTCAGATTCCTTATGTATAAGCCAATTTTGAGTTGATAATTCAATGCTAAGGGAAGGGCCGCAAAGGAGCTACTCTCATTTTGTCCTCTAATTGAGACATGTCGACCTTCTTTTAGTGCCCAAGCTGCATGAGTTGTACACTGACAATAGATGAGTTTGGGACTACAACTATTGTGTACATTCCTCAAAGACAATCCTATTGCCAAATTATGAATTTCTTTTGTCAGCTTCCCTCGCTTACATTTAACAATTGACCAAAGGTTATTCATCTTGGAGAAATGATGTAGTTACAAGTGAAACAAATCCTTAACGGCACTAATCCATTAAACTTTTCAAGGGTCATTAGGAGCACATTAGAGACCACTCAACATGTGGTACTCTTCTAACTATTTGGGTCTACTACCAACTTAGATGTTGTTAGGTCCAAAAGGCTTTAAGTAGAAATTTACTCTTCTTAAGGCCGGTACTAACATCTCCAAACCACTTGTTATTCCTATCAATCACCACACTATAGCTCTAAAATTTTAACTCCACGTCTTTTAAAAGATCAAGCCAAATGGCACTCACTAACTAGTTTCACTACTTCTTAGGATTAGCTAACCCATGTACAAGTGTCATTCATAAGGAATCTTTCCCTTATCGATCTTCAATGTTCTCATTTTTTTATTTTCCACTACAACCATGAACTAGACAATGAAGAACTCCTTGTGGGCTCAGGTTCTACATTTTGTAGCTACTACTACACCCTCCCATTCATTGAGTACATCGATGGCTAGGTGTGGGTCACACTTAAGCACAATCTATTTTTGGGACTAATTGATTCAAAGAGTGAGTTGTTATGAACTCCTAAGTATATTTCAAGTTCCATGACCACTATCTTACAATCTTAACTTACCAATGCCCTTTGTAAGTTCCAGGTTTGTGTACAATTGGACACGATATTCCAACTTTCAATTCAACCCAAATAGGTAGTTATGCTTGTAAAAAATGGTCCACTTGGAGCCTAGATTTTTTGGCCTAAACTCATCAAAGAAGTGTAGCCTTCCAACCAATTTAAAGTATGAGAATAAGTCAAAGACATTGATCCCCCAATGCCTCTAGTCATTGCCACTACTCACTAAAACACCAACTATTGTTCCAGCTATCTTGAGGGAAACCTTGAAGGTAACTAGCAACTGGATGGATCAGTTAGTCTTACCTCATAAACCATAGTATCGTCAAGCTTCGCCTTGCTTAGACATAGTTTACAATATTTTATGTTTTGATAGGCATGTTTCACTCAAACCCTTAACAAAAGATTTGTGTTAGCCAATGGATCACCACCTGAATGAGGAACTCATAAATCAGCATCCTTACACCTTTTAAGCATTCTCGCCTTTAGCCAAGTAAGCATGCCAAACTTCTTTGTCCATGTTTCAATTTGAGGCAAATGGGGTGTTGATTTGTGGTCACCAACTCACATGGTGCTACCAATTTAAGCCTTGATAGAGCCAGCATTATGACTGGTCAAGATGACGATTTCTCTATAGGAAATGTTGTCTTCAGCTCCTGTCAATGTGATGGCCCAAGACAATCCACTCCTTGAGCTATGTAAAAAAGTATTTGACAATGTTCCACATTTGGCTGAGGCACACCATCCATCATCATGTGCTTCCTTCCCTAAAATTTCAAGCACGCCTTGACTCACTTCTCAAACTCTTTTTCTTCTTTCCAACATACTACTTTTTTATTATTGATATCTTGCAATTATTTAGCCTTCCACCTAATTTACAACCTAATTTAGAGTGCATTCCAAAATAACTTGACTCATTGACCATGCCTAATATATGAACTAGGTATGAGCCAATTAAGGCTCTCACACTCTCAAGCACCTCATAGTAGACTTGATAATGATTTGTCACAAAGGACCCCTCTCTATATTATAATTTAAGCTTTAAGCAATCTAATTACCAGACTGGGCTAGTCTTATTTTTCTTACAGTCATAAAGAGAATCCTTATATGTATATTATCCTCCACTTATAAATATGCTTAACTCAATGGGTAGCCTCACTAACATGGGGTCAAAATTCCACACCATAGAGCATGGAGTTTGATCTCTAAGAGGCATTTGCTTGTTGTGCTACAACTGCAATTTATAGTGGCCAATGACTCAATGGTCGAAGGTTTCCAACTCTTACAAAATGGATAGTTAAGCATAACCTAACACTTGAACATGTCATCCAATAACATAGAATGCTATTGAGTGGCTTCAAGCAGGGGTCAAGTCCCAAACCAAAGATTCCAAGCTTCTACAAAGATTGAAAAGTAACATTATTCCCATGCAAACAAGCTATTAGCATGCATTCATATGTGAAAATTACAATAAAAAAATTGATGGTTCAATAGATTATATAATTCATTACAAGTATTGTATTTCTCTACCATTTTCATCAATATAAGAGCAAAGATATCTATTGCTAATAGTCTTTTCATCTTTGATTGCTGAGCCTTATTAGACCTAGTAACACATAATGGACTCGAGTTTGGCTAACATTTGCATTGCCTTGGCAGATGACCATGCCCATCGTCTTTTATTTATTCCATGCAACAATGTGCTCCTCCTAGAAGAAAGAGCATGTGCAATGGAAGAATGTGACATCGAATAGTTGTCACACTTCAAAGGTTTCACATATCACATGGAATTCAATAGCTCTCATAAATGAACCTTTCAAGAGTTCACATATGAAAACATTATTATGTCTTCTCCTTCCTCTAAATGATAAGGTTTAGTAGACTTCTCATCAAGTCTCATGTGGCAAATGTCCTACATTGTAGATATCACATCATTAGACCTTTTAATTGATTGTTGCAATAGGTTGTTTGTACAAAACATAGGGACGTAGTAAATGCAAGCTAATGACTAGTGCTAACTAGATATTCCTCATTGAAGACCAATAGTTGAAATGTTCTATCCCCATCAAACATTGTAAGATTACCTAGGCCTTTTAACCATGGTAATAGACTCATAGAGTACATTAATGTAGGCTTCATGTGGCCCACAACATCTAAAGGCATCAACAACCCATTATTTTGTAAAATTTCCATGGCTAAAGTGCCCATAATCCCATTAAAATGCTAGTCACATAGTCAGTTAGTAGAGTGAAGTTTGACTCATTAAGAAAATTAACTTAACAAATCTCTTCACCAACTACGAATGGGCATGCACCACCAGCCATAGAATCAAGAAAAAAGTCTTAATTTATCAATCCTTGCTATGTCTAAACTGAGTAACTTCCTAGTGTTGAGTCAAATTAAGCTATAAACTACACTTCTAGTGGTACACTCCCATGAATTCCATTATGTTGTGGCCTTGTGACTATACTCCCACAGCCTGGTCGGAGGACACATTGGTGATGTTTTGTGATATTGTTGGAGGATAGAGAGTCAAAATATATTGTTCATCCAGGGAGATGGTATTCTTAGAAGAAGGAAGGTGGTGGTAAGTGGCAAAACTAGGAGACAGGGAAGAAGCACGGCTGAATTCTAGTTTTGTCTTAAGTTGTCACCTTGTTAGAAGACATGTTTAGGCTTGTGGTACATTCTACTTTTGGAGAACTCTAACATGAATTTGGAATCAACTATTTCTTGAGTACCTTAGAGCATTAGTGATCAATGGTGATCTCTAAATCAAGAAAGATTGCAAAAAAAAGGGTTATCTTGGTGTTATTATCCTCATCAAGGGCAGCCATCGATGATGTTTTGACCTTAGTAAAGGACACTTTTGAGGATCCTTGTTTTTTCTTGCAATCCATCTTTCAAAAAACTGTGGTGGTGGACTTCATGGAAACGAATGGAACAATGTGCTGACATCCGTAGAAGTATTAAAGTCAGGTGAATTCTATGGTGATGATAAATTATCTGAGGACGATGTAGGTGAATCATTAGAGATTCAGGATGCTTTAACTATGAAAGTGAGCAACATAATTGAGATGAGGATGGATGTGGAAGATCTAATCTTCTACATCATAAATTGAAGTTGAATGAGCTTACAAAATTTTGAACTACCTCAAAAGAGGTTGTTGCATATCTAATTGGTACTAAAGTAGCTGATTTATGATGGTACATGCAAAGTGTTTATGGAAATGGTAAAGTGGAAATGGAGGAAAATTATTTGGATGGAAATCATTCAAATAATAGCTTAAGTAAGGTTAGCTCTAGGGAGGCTTTAACAAGATGAAGAAAGAATAATGACAATAACATTGTCGTAAGAGCTTCCTTTACTAATTACATGGAAAGAGTGAAAAATATTGATTTGATGATTCTACCACAAATGGATACCTCTTCCATCATTAATAATGAAATACACCTTTTGAAATAGTCTTTTTGTTGATGAGTTTGATTTTACTAGTATGAGTTTTTTAGAATGGTGCTTGTTTTTCTTTTTAATAGTTGTGAAAATACTCCAATGTAGATGAGACCATTTTAGTGGGTTCCAGGTTCTAGATTTGTTGGTTGGATGATTTCATTTTCACTTTGATTTAGATGCAAATACAAATTTTATGTGGTTGGCAGGACCTTAGAAGGTTCTATGCCTTGCATTGGGCTTAGATAATAGACACATGGTTTTAAGCCCAATACTTCAATGATTTTGTGCTCCTTAATTTGGGTTCATTTTTAGGTGCTCCCTCTTATTTATTAGGACATGTAAAGCATTTTACCCATTGCCAAAGTCATAGATGACCCATTCAGATTAATGGTTGGATGGTTAACATGTAGATGTCATCCTTTGTAGATTATTCAAAGCCACAAGGGGTAGATCAGTGGCATAATGGGCCATTAGGTCAATCTTTTTAGAAGTTTGAGTATCAGGGACTACCCTTTATGTACATCAATTGAGGCAAGGTCGGACATGCTTGTAAGATATGAATAATTAACATGCTAGCTCACAATGCTGTTATAATTAAGACCTTCTATCTTATAGATGTATGAATTTATCAAGATAAGAATCTGAGGTTAGTTTTCACACAAGTAGGATTAATAGCTCATGTTGAGAAGCAACATGGTTTAGAACCATAGACGATTATGCAACCTAAAAGAAGAGAGTGTCTATAAAAACATGACTGAGGAAGACATTAAATTGTAAAGATTTGAGTAGGTAGAAGACTAGTAAGTACTACAAGATTAAAGATATTTTAGAAGTTATGCATAGGGGTAGATCCCAAACTAGGAATGAGGGGCATTGTGGTGATTCATCTGAGATTGAGTGGGTATAAAATTAAAGAGTGAAGGAGGAAGATGCAATTATTACAATTAAAAAGAAACATCCATCAAGTTACAAGTGGATGATGGCCGTCATGGTTCTTCAAAAATTATGTTGTAGTTGTTGATAAAGTAGATGGAAGTCATATGCAATCTTAGTCCATCCATTATATTGGCACCACCTTGTGCCTTTAGAATGGGCAAGGGAACTATGGAATGAATTTGGAGATGATAATGAAAACAAAAAATGATAAAGCTTCTCTTATGAAATCTTGAAAATTAAAATACAATCAATGGTAGTATTGCAAAAGAATGTTGGATTTGCTGGAGAATGGAGTAGTAGTCTTTTCTATCCCAAAACTTTTGAGGAACTGCAAATGGCAATATTGTTATTGGGCTAACTTGAAAGAGATATTTGGCATTGCTCATGGCTTTACCTTATCATGAATTGGGGTATTTTGACTTGATTAGATAATGGCAAATAAGGTATTCTATTACTTTATTGCTATTAACCCTGTGAAGCTCACATTGCATAGAATCTAGTTGTATTTAGTTTCCTATATGTTGTTGATCTTGGTGGTTATAGTTCAAGCTTGGTTGGAGCATGCCCACATCTATGAGGTAAGAAGAAGCAATGTTAATTCTCTTCTATATATGTTGATTGAAAGGAATGCAAATCTTCCCAATATTTGTAGCAAAGGAAGGATTCAAAATGGCAAAATAATGGATGTGTAATTATTGGAGATGTGTTCAATGTGGGAGCCTTATAGATATCATAAGTAGTAGATGTTTTGAAACTATGTGTTCCCTAGTGTTGCTAAGGAATGGTCCCCCAGCTTATCTAAAGGGTTTTATGTAAATTGCTATTTCATTTTGGGTATTTCAACAAGTTTACCAAGGCAAATAAGTTATAGATAATTATCCATTCAGAGATTTATTATGCATCTCAGCTCTATAATAGTTAACTACATCAAGGACTAAATAAATGAAATGATGTATTGTATTTGAGAAACACCTTTATTGGATAGACCTAAAAGAATTCTATTAGAGTGCTTATAAGGCTAGGAGCCTCTTTATTAGCATCGAATCATAACAATATTTTTAAGAGAGAGGAGTGCACCCTTAGAAGGATGAGCATTATTGGGACCTAGAATCTTTAGTCAACTTCAAATTGTTGGATGGAGATACAGCTTCTTAACTGGTGCCATAATTTTTGCTGTGTAAGTGATTTATGGACAATTAACTTGGGGAGCTCAAGTTGTGAAAGTAAGCTAATTTTGCATAGTGCAATGAATTTCATGAATTTTTTAGTCCCATGTGTTACTGTGCATGTGTAGTGCCTTTAAATGCAAATGATTCACGATAAGAAGTGTTGTAGAGGTATGTAGTGTACCTTGAGGCTTGTTTTTTAGCTAATAAAACATGGTTGCTTTTGTAGAGTGGAATATTCAAAGGATTAGAGCTACAAAATCTTATAACTACTTATAGTACTTACCAAGGGAAAATGGGGCCTTCATAGTTGCTTTGCTGGACACTAAAGTGGAGAACTTTAATAGGCATAAGATGGATCAGCATTTGGGTACGAATTAGAAGTTGGTGGAGCTTGATACTATGAATTCATCCTCATAAGTGGTTACTATCCATGTGAAATATAGTGTCAAAAATTCTTAGTATTGGAACATCTAAACTTGAGTGGGTTCCTAAACAAAAGACTCTATAAGGAGGAGGAAAAATAATGCAAACTTAAATATAGAAGAAGATCAAAGTCTTAATGGGTATAAAAGTGTGGGTGAGGACCAAGTATAGTAGAAATTAAGCATGGGGCATTCCTTACATAGGTAGGTTAAAGATGAGAAGAACCTTAAACAATTCACGTTAAAGGAGACACATAGAACTGGAGATAAGTGCAAATCCCATTTAGAATGATGTAGTCATACAATGCACATGAGATGGAATAAAGGTTGATATTTCTTATTAGTAGTTAGGATGTTTACTTTCCAAAAGATAAAGGCCATACTAAAGAGAACATGCTTCAGTAATGTCTACTACTTCCTTATTCTTAGGGATGATATGACATGGTTGAATTTTATTATAATTGTTGTTATTGTTAAAAATTGCTATAATGGCATCATTATAAGGAAGAATTGAGAATGGGTTGGATGTATATACTTCATAACCTACTTTGATTTGGAGGTTACTTATTTAAAACATATGTAAAGAAAAAATTAAAAATTCTAAGGAGGAGCATGATGTAGGAACCTCAAAATGTCTTCAAAGAAAGGAGCAAGCTTGGAAAAATGGGAAGCAAGATTGATAATTGTAGAAATAAGCTGAAGTCTTCAAAGTTCTTTGTGCCTAAAACTCGGGGATACTTTGGGTAGGAATCATTTAATATTGTCATGAAAGGTTATATTTTGTAGAATTATAGGAGATGCATGAAATGGATTCATTGAAGATTAACCTTAAATGTATGATTTAGTTGGAGTAGAATGGAAGAATTGTGGTACTATTGTGGATATGTAACATAATTGGGGATGTTAGTAGTTATTTGTTCAAAATTTGGGCGAAGGTATGGGGGGTCATTTGCTGCAAATGATTAGTGATATTTGCTGAGGTAGCCACTATCTAGAAGTGTTTACATGAATTGAAATTCTTAATCAGATTGGAAAAAGCTTGGAAAGGAAACTATAGATTACATAAACATCTTTGTTGCTTATGCAATTCAACTTTCATAGAATTAAAAGATCTGGGAGGTTTGTTATGCAAATTTTATGTGTTTATAGGCTTGATAGGAGTTCAAATTGTAATCGTATTATAGAGGTGGAATATTCATATATGAGTTACAACTACAAAAAGAAATAACAAAATTTACCTTATATCTTGGAAGGCATTAAAGATAGAGAGATTTGTTAATAGTTTTAGTAGAGGAGTTGATAGATAAATTGTGCATCTTTTTATTTCATTTCATTTGAAAGTACATAGGATTGAATATTTTTGAGGCTTTGTTGTGAAACGTTTCTTTATAGAAGGGTATACTAGAAGCACATATTATATGCACTACGGAGCAGAACAACATGTATCTAAGAATTGCATTTATAGGGGGAGCCAAGTGCCTTTATGTTATTGACTTGGAGTAGCAAGTAGAAGTTTATTTAGTAGAGTTTAAGTGAAAAATGATATTGGTGCTTGTTCTATGGTTAACAAAATGCAAACTTTTAATCTGTTTATAAGTAAATTGAAAAAACTTAGATGGCACAACACAAGAAATAGATGTATTAATTTAGTATTGGTAAGTGGTAGTACCAAGAATGGCAATGAAACTGATGATAAACTATTGCAAATGTGGAAAAAAATGAAACCTAAATGTTATCCTAGGAAGATTAAATTGCAATTCACCCTTAAATCATAGAAGCAAAAGTATGACGACATATATAAAAAGAAACAACTTTGGAGCTACGTTGTGCTATTTTTTTTTGTGGGGACCACTGGCTCTTTCAACAAACTTTGCAAGGGGCTTGGACATTAGGTGATTACTTCAAAAATATGTTGTACATCCAAGCCAAATGTTAAAGTGAACAAAAAAGGTACAGCTATAAGATAAAACATATCTATAAGAGGTATGCTAGAATTCTGATTATCTAGCCCTCCTTATGGTAGTATGGCTAATGTAAGGTTATGGTGCCATTGCTATTATGTGCTGGCTATTTCTAAATCCTTTATTTGCTTGTTTACATAATTATTGTGATCTAACCTAATTTTATATGGTAGTGTTAGCTATTTGGAATGTTTAGGGAATAAGGGTAGTGAAATTGAGAGGCTTTCTATAGAGTCTTTTAAGTGAATATGGAGTATTAATGATTGCCTTACTAGAGATCTGTGTGGAGAAATTTAGTAAGAAAGATGCAGACAAACATCTTAGTAGGAACTAGAAGTTCTTTGTGTAACCATTAGTGTGCACATCAGGAGGAATCTCTTTGCTATGGAGAAATTTGATGGAGTTGGACATTGTCACAGCCTCATAACAAGTTCTATCAATATAAGAAAACCTAAAAGTAAACAATCTTGGAGATGCTGCGTTGTGTATGCTTCCAAAGATTATGTTACTCATAAGGTGGCGTGAGATCAAATTAGAGAGATCGAAAAGGTTTTTTACAAGATCTAGATCTGGTTTCCTTGGGTTTCATTTCGAATAAGTACGCTTCGTGCAATCACAAAGATGACTATGCTAACATGGAAGTATGGATAAAGTTATTATGAACATTAAGGGTTCATTGGAATATGCAAATGCTATCATGTCAAATCTTTCTTATATTATCCTTGTTCATTATCCATTACTTATTCAACAAAAATTGTAGTTTACTAAATGAATGGATAAGCATAAAAATTTTGAAAATAGATTACAAGTGTAATATAGTGCAAATGAAATAGGTAATTTTCTTAATAAAAATTATTAGATGGAGTGAGACATTTAGGTGCTACAAATCAAAGAGTTTGAGTTGGGGGTAACTTAGTAGAAGCATGAGTTATTGGGTTAGCATAATATATTTTCCATTGAATGATGGGATTTTAGGGGGGTGTGGTGGTGGTGGCATGTTAAGCTACATTGGGCATGCTTGAGAGATCATAACACCCACTTTTTTAGGCTGTAACTACTTTTTCCATTAGGAATAACTATATTCACTAGCTTAAAATGCTAATAAGGACTTAGTGGCTTCTTCAAGTGAAATCAAAGATATGTTAAAGTAGTTTTTTAGTTTAAAATTGTTTAGTGATTAGGATTATATTCACCCTACAACTATATTTCCATCCTTATAGATGTATTTACAAAGAGTAAGAAAAAATACTTGAGGCATTGATCATTGATGCAAAAATTAGCACTATTAGGAAATCTATCAAGGGAAACAAGGCACTCAACATGGATGGCATAAGCTAAGCTCTTTCAATATTGTTTGAGCATTACTCACATAGACATTATTGATGTTGTGAAAATGATTTTTCATGATAGATATACAATGAAATGGAAAGAAACTTTGCTCATACTCATTTCGAAGGTTCAAGGTGCTTCAAAGCTTGAATAATTAAGACCTATTATGCTGTGCATTTTGATTTATAAAATTTTTGCAAAGATTAAAGATTGTGATAGGTAGATTAAAGATTGTGCTTCATAACATTATCGTTAGGAAGAAGGTCATATTTCTTTTAGTAGACCTATTTTTGATAAACTTTATTTAGCACAAAAGATGGAAAACTACACGAATACATCGACAACAAATTTTTAATTTTAGAAGGTATCATAGATGATTTAGAAAAACAATTTTCACAGATATTTATGATGTGGAAGAAATGGGAATAACGTTATCCATTTTGCGAGTTGGAATGTGGTGATGCTTCCTAAGGAATGTGGAGGCTAGGGCATCTGTGATTTGTCATTTGGTAGAGGGCACTGATTGCAAACTAATGTAGAAGAGTGTTGCATCGTGAAGATGGATTATGGGTATATGTATTCAGGACTAAGTAAATAACAACCATATTGTACCTTAGTGTGACTAACATACTTTCAATCTTTTAGGAAAAATAAAGAAATTGTGCTCTAATATAAACACATATATTATAGGATGTTGAATTATCTTAATATGTATGCACCTTTGCTATGGAAAATAGAGGTGCAATGCCAGGTGAAAGTTTTTCTTTGGCAATTGATCTTAAATCTTATTCAAGAGAACCTTGGCTTGGTGTTGGAGTTTTAATGAGGAAAGAGAGAAGCTCTAGGTAGTGCATCATGGAGGACAATATCAAGCATTTTCTTAGGAATGCTTTAAGGCCAAAGAACTATAGGAGTAGAGCATCATTAATGTTGCTATTTGTGATGGATGAAAAATTGTTATCACATTAACTCATTAAAGGAACTAATCAGTTGGATGGGTAGGAATTTTAAAAATTTCAACAATGTTAAAGGAGTTCAATTTGCTACAATTGTACTATGCCATTTATGGATCAATAGAAATAAGAAAGTACATGAGGAGATGGTGCTCAGTCAAGCTGCTTTATAGAGAGATATTGAATTTTATTTGTTGCTACTATTGTGTGCTTAAGCCTCAATAAGCCATCTAGGGTAATGTTAGCAATAATGTTGGGCTATGTGCAACCTCAAAGTGGGCACCTTCTTTAAAGGGGTAGGTAAAAATAAATTGTGATGTGGTGCTAGATGAAGCAATATTACAGGAATTAGCATTGTAATGAGGGATCACATAGTGAAACTTTAATTATAGCTAGTAGAATGTATTAGAATCTATCACTACTATAGAAACACTTGCAATCTTTGAAACCAAGGGGATTTTAAGAACTAGATTTCCAAGCACACTTGTAGTGGAGATATAATTTGAATTGATGGTTGTGATTGAGGAAGTGAATCAGATGATACCATATGCTTCCCATGGGAACAATTGCCATGGTGTGATTAAGTTTTTGGAGGGAATGAGCTCTTTCAAACTATACCATGTTTAGAGGAAAGGAAATGTTTTAGCAGATTGGGCTGCACATCATGCACTTTTAGGCGATTTTCTTTAGGACAAGGGAATGTCCCTTTGCAACCAACTTCTATTTTGACATTACTAGGCTTTTGTTTTGAACCTTCTTAGAGAGAGTTTGTTGTAGGCTTTGAGCACTTATACATTTTCAAGAAACCAAAAGATAGTGATAGGTTGTGTGAGAATTTCAAATTCCTTGGAGTTGGTAGTCATAGACAGTGGTGTTGGCTGATGGTGGTGCTCACAACAACCTTACTTGTGGGATGTAATGGAAAGAAGGAATCTCATGTGATTCTTTTGGGTGATTGTTGAATGGATTTTGTTGAATCAACTATTTGAATCAATGAGTATGCTATGATAGTATTTAAGCTAAGAAAGAGTTCAAAAAAATGTGGGACATTTTTCTTTTAAATGGGCAATGAGCATGACAACTCTTTTTCAATAGAAGGCAATGTAATATAATTTGGCACTATTCTTATGGAGACATCAAAGAGTGCAGACAAGTTAAACATGGTTTTGTATTGAGTTGAATTCCTTCAATGATGCAGATCGAGTGTCACATGAATTTTAGGATATAATAGTTGAAAAAGGGTAGGAAGAAAAAGTTTTAAACATAATATAAACTGTTGCAAAGTTGAAGGAAACTATAGAATTATGAAATAAATCCAAAATTTGTTGAAGTAGCTATTTTGAAGGCATGCACTTCAAGTGTTTACGAAATTATTAGAGGTGGAGAAAAAGTTATTTGGATATCGATCAATAAGAATGAAGCCCAAATAATCAACATCAAAGAAGTGCAAAAGAGAAGAAATGCATGGAATTGGAAGTACATTTCTAGTGACTATTCATTGGAGAGATGTATCATTGTGGATGTGAAAATTTGTGCATTGAGAGATACTTCTTTCATTATGAATGATGAAATTCACTTGTGGAATGAGGCTTATCAATGATGAATTATGTGCAATCAATTTGACATTGTTGATAGGGTGTATGGAAGTCAACTACTGTTTTAGTTAATTACAAGAGTACTACATCATAGATGGGGGCACCTCAGCTATTTTTGGGTCTAGATTTATCTTCTTGTTGTTTCTAGCTACATTTTGAGTATTTAATGTATAGTGACTAAGTGTGGTTCGATGGGCTTTAGCAAGTAGTGGGATTGGACATGTGGACAAAATCTTTTAGGCCATGCTCTACAGTAATTATGAGTGCTCTTATGTGGCTCCATTTTTCAACACTCATCCTTGTCTATTAGGATATAAAATATTTGTTTGCTTTAACAAGGGTTTTGGTGAGCCTATGGAAATGGTTGGTTGGATATAAGACTTATAGAGGTCATAATTTGCTAAGGTCTATATTATAATTGACCTCTCTATGCCTCTTAGAGAAGATGCATGGATAAATGGTCTATTGAGCATGACCTTTTAAAGCTTCAAATATGTGGGTCTTTTTATTTTTACCTTTACCCATGGCAAAGTAGGGCATACCTCAAAGTTTTGTCCTTACATTAAGCTGGTCTAGAACTATAACTCTAATCATGGTTCGATCTCTATGGAGGCTTATCCTGATCGTGATAAAAATTAAAAATGAATTAAGAAGTACCTATCATAAGAGATCGAGGAGCTTGATGATAAATGTCGTGGCTTTGGACCACGAATGTGATGCAACCCAAAAAAAGAAGAATGAGTACATTAATACATTAGAAGAAAAATATTAATAAAAACATGAAAGCAAGCAGGAAGTACAAGTATTATAAGCTAGAAGAAAATGGGCATGTAAGGAGTAGAAGCAAATCAAGGTCTCAGGTTGAAGGGTATACTATGGGGCTATATATGATCGAGTGTGTACCAAAAATAATAATAATGAAGGAAAATGAAATTAAAATAACTGAGTTGGTTGACGATTCTGAGACATTTCACATGCCATTGAATAGGTTGTGGGGAAGTGGATTGACATCATTGATACTCCAAGTACATCAAAAAAATGTAGTACCAACAAAAGTAGGGGGAAAGAGCAAATACATATTGGAGTAAATTAGCAATGATAAGAAACTCAATAAAAAAAGGGGTGGGGTTCATCCTGAGTAGGTTGCAAATTCAAGAAAAACATAAAAGGGGATGGACAGAGGTATGTTATAGATGGAAGAAAAATGGTTTTCCTACTTGAGAATTTGTGGATCTATGGATCACTTTGTTACCTGGACAAATTCTTAAGAAACTTATGTAGTATTATTTAAAGGCTTATTTTGGGGATAACATAAGACATCTTGGACGTAGTGAAGAAGGGTCGAGTAGGAAGCCATAATATTATTTTCATTATTACATAGCTACTGATTGTAGGAATTTGAATTGGCATGGCAAGGGGTGGATTACGACTACAAGCGTCGTAACGAATTTGTTGGAATTGGGGCATCATGGGTGCACACAAGGGATGTAGTATTTGAATGCTTACTATTGCACTATTGCTAAGGGTCCTTTTGTGATTTATATAAATGAAATTTCAATAAGTATGTCTAATAGAGGAAGGACTCTAGCTACCAATAATGAAGGAAAATAAATTCTGAAGAAGCTTTATGTGCAATGTGCTGAGGGTTATGTTACCTAGAATTAGCTATTTATTTTTAAGCCATACTTGGCCATATTTAGGTGGAAGAGCCTTATGGGATGCTCGATTATTTAATTAATAGTAAATTATATTCTATGGCCTCTATCTTTCCAACTTAGGCATTATCATACGGTGTTGTGCTATTGTGATGTTGTTATGAATACAAATTTGGGGAAGACCATTTTGGTGATGGTCTTAGCATGGGTTCTACATGGTTACAAAATGAATATAGGAACAAATAATAGGATGTTTGTTATGGATATGAGGTTTAATTGGAATGTCTTAGTATGGAATTGTTATAGAAATTAAATTCCACATAATAGAAATGTGGTGCAATACTCGTAGGGATTTTTGAGGCACATATTTCATCAAATTATTGGAGGTAGAGGAAGATACTGGTTTGTGGGTTCACCTGCTTGTGGTCTACATTAATGTTGCCAAATTATAATAGCTTACTAAACAAGATTGAAAGCAAAGATGAATTGTTTACATGTAGTTATTTTCAAAATATGGTTTAGGAAATGTAAAATTAGCAACATATAGAGCCAAGTGCTACATCATTTTATTGCTTATGCTTTTGGGAGTGTAGGAAGGCTATAGGAAGTGCAAATCTTATTGGTGTGAGAATTTATATCTATACTACTTGAAATGATTAAAATTTACATAATAATAAATTAGATGAATTACTTTGGATGACTATTGAGGACCAGATTTTATCAAATTATTTTAATCAAAGATGTAGGTTTGCTAGGTAGTGGAATTGCACTCTACATCGTTACAGCCAAATTACAACAACCTATTAAGTATGATTGAAAGTACAGGTTAGTTCTTTATGCATAATAATTTCAAGCATTACTTGAGAAATAAGGAAACGTGTAGAGGAAAGCTTTACTTTATATCTTTATTATGTTTTAGAGAATGTAGGAAACCTTTTTGAAATTGAAGTCATATGGGTGCCAGAATTTGGTATGTAGAGGTGGAAATTTATGGAATCTATATAACAACTATGTGGATGTATTGCTTAAGGTGAATTTAGAGATGTAGATTCTTTTAAATTATTTGAGGTAGTCGAACATGAAAGTTTGATATATTATGGACTTGTGCTCTGCATTATTTTGGCAACATTATTGTTGTTTATTAAACAAGATTGATAGCAGAGTTGGGTCGTTTACATGTAATATTTTTTAACATGCCTTGAGGAATGTAAAATAAAAAAACATAAAAAGCATAGTACTACTTCAAATTTTTGCTTAAGTTAGAGGGTTAGTGGGAAGGATACAAGAATTGTAAATCACATAAGAGTTATAATTCTAGTATTTGGTGCAAAGGTAGTATGTCTATTATACAGGTGTGGGGCAATTTGTTAAATATGTGTTGTGTGGGTGCATTGATTCATAAGCATGCTTCCATCCCTTTGCTTTATTAGATATTGTTGAGTAAGTAGCATGGAATATTTGTGTTAGGGAGGAAATGTCTCATTGCTATTTATAGTGAATTGTATGAGAACATGATTTAACTATTATTTCTTTGTTGGAAACTAGCATGGAGAAGTTTGATGAGAGGGAGGTAAAAAGTCTATTGGGAACAAATTTTAACTTTTTTATTCAACGTTCAGTGGGTTTATTTGAGGAAATTATGGTGCTTTGGAGAAATTGTATCCAATTGGGCATTATGCATTCATCCTCATAGGTGGCAACTATACTTCTGAATTGGGGTAGCAGTACAACTTGGTGGTGTTGTGTGACACATTCTTCAAAAGATTATATGGTTCAACTTGTTGTATAGGATCAAATAAGAGAATTGACTAAGCTGGGTGAACCATTAATTATTGTGGGAGAATTCAATGCTTCATTAAAGAAAAATGAGAAGAACGGAGGGAAGAAATTTAATAGTGGGTAGGATTAATGCGAGTTCTCAAGTTTGATGCAGGATTTATAGCTTAATAATTTAGGATTTATTGGGAACAAGTTTACATGGTGATATAATAAGGTGGGTAGTGAACATATTTGGGAAAGACTGGATAGCACCTACTTGGTAGATGAGGGTGTGTGTGGCTTTCCTAAGCTTTATAGTGACTCGCTTTGCTCGCATTGGCTCTGTCAATTATCCTTTTACTTATCTTATTTGAATGACTACCCTTAAATGAGATGGAAAGAAGACTCTAGTTGGAAAATGTATCACTATCTTTTCCATACTAATTTGAGGTTGTGCATGCTATATGGATACATACTATTGGTGGTAACCCCATGATTAAAATTTCCACGAAATTCCATGGAGCTTTCTAAGCTTTAAAAATTTGGAGCACTATTGAACTTAGCAATATTCTTAATATGACTCTCTAATTGGAGCAAGAAATCTAGACATTGCAACATAAAGAGTATGAGAAGGGGTTAATAGAGAAGGAGAATGAATTTTTGGCACTTCAAATTTCTTTTTACGATATCTTACAACTTGGAAGAAGCTTCATGGTGACAGCATGCTGAGGTACTTTGGGTTAACTTGAGGTTTTGGAGGATAAGCTTTTTTTAATGCTTTAGTTGCCTCTAACTAAAGAAGTAATTATATTCATCAACTTAAAAATGATAAGAGGGATTAGTGGGTTCTTTCATTGAAATTAAAGATACCATTATGAAATTCTTTAGTAGAAAGTAGTGCACTTTGAGATAGTATAATCCTCTCCCATCATTCAAACCTTTAAGAATTATTAGTAGTGAGTACCTGAAAGGTCTAATGGCCCGAATTATAGATACAAAATTTAGGACTATTGTTATGACTATAAGAAAATAAAGCTCTAGTTATGGATGGTATACGTAAAGAGTTTGTGCATGGTTATTGGAATATTAACTAGGTGGTTATTGTCATAGCTATTAAACAATTCTTCTTTCATTGTTGTATGCCCAAGAGTTGAAAAGACATGTTAGTTATTCCTATTCCCAGAGTATAGTTTGCTACAATACCTAAATATTTTAGTTTATTTAGTTTATGTAATGTGATGCACAAGGTTTAGGCTAACATCTAGTAAGTAAATTTAATTTATTGCTTCCATTCATCATTACAAGACAACAAGTGGATTTGGTGACTAGTCATATTATATTAGATAATGTTTTTGGCATTAGTGATGGTAGCCTATTTAAACTCTTCTACTTCGAAAGACAAGCTCATGGCATTAAATTGGGACATTGAACAAGCCAATGATAAGGCCTACTAGAATTTTTTAATTGACATGTTAAAGCAAATTAAGGTTTCTAAAAATTTTGTGTGATTTGGTGGATGCTTGTATTAAGACAACTAGGGAACTTATGCATGTTTGTCTTTTGTTGCCATACCTCTTCACAATTAAATAAGAATGTTTCTCTAAACTTATTATACACAACGTGAAGCATAAAGCTGTTATTGGAATCAAGATTAACCCATCCTCACCAATCATTATTCACCTTCTTTATGCTGATGGCATTTTGATTTATGCACATACAATGCGTATTGCATCAAGGACCATTCAAGACATATTCAAGTAATGCATGTTAAACTCTAGCCAAGTTGTCAATTTTAACAAATCTAGAGTACTACTTTGAAAAGGTATGGGCTCAAGTACAAGAAGATGATTGTTGGGAGGTCATGTGATTGCAATAAATTATTTAAACATTTTTATTACAACAAATAAATTACAAAACAAATATGATGAGTTCCTTATTGAAAGAGTTTAGAACTATGTTTTATAGTGACATTTGTAATAGCAAAGGTCAAGAAAGGAGATGTGTCGTGGGTGTGGAAATTGAAATTGTAGCTTCGAATAAGTGCAGTCATGTAGAAACTATTATTGAATCTTCTTCCAATCCATTCTTCATTATGCATGAGACACATTGAGATGGAGATTTTGTGTTAGTTGAAAAGGAATTCCTTAATGCCAAGCTAAACCATACAAATGAGAATGATGTATAATCGACTCAGGTGGCACCTACCTTTGCTACAAAGAACAAGTATTTCCACCAACTTAAAAATAATTTTGGGGAACTGGTGGCTCCTTCAACTAAGATTAATAATAGTTTTTAGCAAGAAGCAGTGTATCCAAATGCAATATGAGCCCTTTCCACCCTTCTTCCCTTTGAGAACTACTAATAGGGAATAGGTGACTGAAGTTGTGGCTCTAATCAATGATGATGTGCTCAGATCTATGTTAATTTGAATAACAAGAAACAAATACCTTGGTATTGATGGCATGTCAACTAAGTTTTTATGTGGTTATTGGAAGATCACATTGGTGGACATCGTTATAATAATGAAAAAATTCTTTAACAAGGCTTTATATATAAACATTGTAAGGACACATTGATCATACTCATCCTTAAAGTTTGAAGACCATGTAAACCCAAGAAATTCAATCCAATTGGCTTCTATAATATGATTTGTGAAGTAATGAAAAATAATTTGATGGCAAGAGTTATGGTGCTACTTCAAGATATCATTACTTGGGAGAAAGTTGCTTTTATGGTAGGCCATATTATATATGATAATATTTTCTTGGTACAAGAAATGGCTACCAATTTGCACGTATTTACCTTTGAAGATAGTTCAAAATTAGATATGGACCAAGTTTTGACATGGTAAAGTAGGAATTTATTTTAGATATGCTTAACCATTTTTATTTCCCTACTCTTTGATATGATTAGATTAAGGCTTCTATCACTGCACTAAGACTTTGTATTATTTGTAATGGCATCCATCTTTTACAAATCAAAGCAACTTGGGGTCTTGCATAGGGATATTGTCTTTTACCGTACTTTTTTATGATTATGTCTTAGTATCTCTTACGATATATTTAATACTAGCTTAATTATTCTGTCTTTATTGGGTTAAGGATTTACCCTTCGTCCTTAAGATTACACACTTGTATTCTTATAAAGTCATGATTTATGCACATACAACTTGTGTTGTTGTGAGTAACATTCGAGATATTATGGAGTAATATAGGCATCAATCAGGTCACATGGTGAATCTAAACAAAGACAAAGTGTTCTTTAGCAAGTGTTTGAGCTGTAAGAATAAGAATTTTATTATGGGATAACTATATATGCATTAATTTACTTAATTAAAATATCTAGAAATTCTAGTTAGGGTAACCAAACATCAAAAAAAAAGACTTCAATTTCAATATCAACCATGTTGTCATGATTAGCTTAATATTAACTACAACTCTTACTTGTTACTTAGCCCACACATTAATTTTTAGTGGAACTATATTAGAGTTTCTAAAAAGTGTCATTATTTGTAGAGTTGTACAAATGATAGTAATGCAATATAGTATGCTTGTTGAGAAATGATAACTCTTCTTATGGATGTTAGAGGCCTTGGAGTTTACAATTTGTCAGCCTAGCCATCAACATTTATTGAAAAACACTATCAAGAAATTATGACTGGCGAAGACTACTTATGAGTTTAGTTCTTTAAGATCTATACTTTATGACAATAATACTTTTTGGATGCCTCATCGTGGATGTCATATACATAAGTTACTTAATCTTGTGACCATTGGACCATAACTAATATGGACTAGATTATTATGGGCAATTTTGTTTCCTTTTGTGTGATAATTTGCTTGGCATCCTTCTTATTGCTACGTATCAAAGCTATCATAACATGGATGTGAAGCATCTAGCATTTGAAGTGGACCTAATTAGGGAGCATTACATGTTGAATCACAAAACATTTTTAAGTTATTGGCACTTGATTTAATACTTTAGATTCTACATTGTCTTTGGTCTAAATTGAATGAAATAGATGTGTTATACTTCAAATTGAGTGTGGATATAGTGTTTGAATCAAAGAGTATATACAATAGCATGTATATAGACATAACCCAACAAGGAAGGAGGTTATGTGGGTTTTGAATGTGCAAGTGTGTCCTTAGGGAAAAAGTTTCCTATAGATATTAGCATTAAATCTACTTCCTACTTGCAGCTAACTTTGTCCAAGAAAGATTAAGACATCTAAACTTTTACTTTGGGGATGTACTCACAATGAAGACATGCCACATTATTTCTTTGAGTGCCATATTGTGAAAGAACTCTAGCCAAATAACTTTGATAATGATTTCTTCATGCAAAGTAGGATTAATGGTAGGGGCATCACTTGCATTTTTGAGCTCATTAATTGAATGTCTGTGAATGTGTTGGTGGATAAACATCTCAAGTATCAAATGTGCTACTTTATATTTATTTCACATTTGGTGTAAAAGAACTTGTAGGCGCATGCATAAAAGGTATTCAATTGTATTGCCCTTTAAAGATACTTTCACATTGTAGTTGCTACTTGCTATAACTCTCCAATAACATCCAACAGATGCACATGTGACCATGACTGGTTGTTTGTTACATCTTATTAGATTACTTCATTGGGTCGAATTAAATTCAATTGTGACATAGATGTGTATGATAACTTGAATGTAAGAATCATTAGATGGGATGATATGGGTAGATCTACTACTATTATAGGAAAAACCTTGGCTCCATGTTTGCTTTGTTCCATGGGTATTATTTCTATTCTCGAAATCGATTCAACAAAAGCCACTAACACAGTTAACCAGTTACATGTTTCTACATCAAACAATAGTTCTTTCCATAATGTCATTACATAAATTTGGGGCACGAAGTACTCAAAACTATCTCTCATAAAGTTTCATGTCAATAGTGCTATTGATAGTGTTGCTCATCGTTCACTTCTATATGATTTTGTTTGGGACTATTGAACTTCCCAAATCACTTCAACTTTATGTTTTTAATGATTTTATGTGTGAACCTCCTCAAGAAGAGTATGATGTAGGCTTTAACGATGAATTTCTGAAATGGCCAAGGGACTTTGATTTCTCATAAGTTGTTGATAGAGTCTAAAGAACAACATCTACCAATACTTAGTTAGCATTGTTTACAGTTAAGACTAAAATAGTAACTTATTCTCTTTGAGCCCCAAACCTTCAATCTGGATTAACAAAAAATTATTGGCAAATGCTTTTGTAGTGATTCATATTTAAAAAATCCAAAAGAATTACCTTTGACTATGAAATCTAAATGCCCAAGACTTTGATCCTTATTGCCACCATTATATGATTAAAATCCTATGAAGTTATCCCATGCTAATATTTCTTGAGCATCGACTTTCATTGAGCAATCTAATTTCTTCATACTAACCATAGCTTAGGCAAAACTATATAGCAAAATAAAAGGATCAAGGAAGGCAGTGCACACTAAAAGGTGGATCGATTGACCATAACTGGGATCCAACTATGAGCTTTTTTATTATAAATTAAAAATAGACAATTGGATCTTAAGTTACCATATTTATTTGTACAAGAATTACCTTCTAGTGGATCATTATTAAGGTTTGTAATTTGTACTAATTCCAATTGTAAGACTCATGGAGCATAGTATTGTTATTTATTTTCACTAACTCCCCATATAAGGATTAGGTAATTTATACTCCTATTGCCTTACTTGGATTTGATAGCCATCTCTTAGGATCTCCAAAATTGAACCCTAACGCTATGTCACTTATCACCATAATGGTAGGCCCTTATCATATGTTGAATGTTAATTAGGGAAAAACTTTGAATGATGCATTACTGGCATAGTGGCTGTGTAATCTAACAAGTTATCATGGGTCATCAAGGAGTTAGATGAAAGTACCAATTGAACTTTTAACTAATAAGTGCACCCCATCCAAAAGTTGGAGTTGAATGCCCATATTATCTCTAAAATATTACAGTTATATGAGTAGGATGTGCCATTAAATAGGCTTTAAATAATCTAATGAGCCATTCATAGTTTCATAGCCTAAAAATGATCATAATTTCATATGCATTACTTAATCTTTTGGAAAAGTATATGATTACAGGCAAGATCAAATAGGGAGCCATACAAAGATAAAATGCCAAACAACACCTCATGTTATAGTTGACATGTTGTCATGTCTGGCATTACTCCATAAAGAGGTGCAATTAGGATACCATCCCTTATGTTCTAGTTTATAATATAATTCTTCAAACCATCCCTAGTGAATAATGAAGACCAAGAAGAGTAATTTCAAAGCCTTTGGAATCACGAGAGTAAGAATGATTGTTTGCTTAATAACATTAAAAAACACCAAAAATTTCAAAATAAGAGATGTGTAGCATCAATGAAATAATTTAATGAAACCTATCATCTTATAAAAAAGCAGGACACATATTAAGGTTCCTCTTTATGAAGGTTCAAACTACACTCCCGCATACAAAAAGTGCATTAATGGGTGTAGTACTCTACCTTGCACGTAGCTACAGTAGCACGATACTGGGGTGACAACCCAGCATGCTTAAAACGTAGGGCATATTACACCATCCAACACCCTCTTTGTGGTGAACTACATTACATCACACATTGTCCATTATTGATTATTCACTACAACAATTTCATTAATGAAAGAGGAAATCTATAAAAATGCAACACTTTATCCCTGCACTAGTAGGTCATAGTACATTAAATCCCAAAAAATGTTATAGTTTGTGGACCAAAAAAGCCTTATGCAAAGGATCCAACATGCCATGAGTAGACAAGCGACCACATGTGCAACAGTGCTATGATGGACTCAGTGCTCTGTTGTACGTGAAACTATAGCAGTGCATGGCTCGTGCTACTTCCAAGCATACACAAATCAAAATGCCTATTGTACCCTCCAATTTTCTCTATCACGTGGGCTGCACTATGCAGCATATTTTCCCATTATTGATTGCATATTAGAACAATTCAAATAATGATGATGGCAATCATCCCAAAAAAAGCAATACATTACACATGCGCCATTACCTAATAGTGCTAGAAATCCCAATAAGTTTCACTTTATGGGCCTTACCAGCCATGTGCTTGATGTCAGAAGCCAAGTGTTGATTGGCTGTCAAATGCACACAATGTGGGCTATCTCACATGGTTGGGGATGAAGACCAACATGACATAACTCCAGCGCATATTAAACCATCAAACTTCTACTTCGTTATAGGCCACATGGTGCCTCACATAACCCCTTACAGATTGCATCTTGTAACAATTTTTTCATGGTGGAATGAAACTTTAAGAATAGAGCATCAACTTATCCATGTGATAGCAGCTTGTATGGTGAAAAATCCAAAAAAAGGTTACATTTTGTAAGAAACATGCAGAGGATGTTGTGGGCGACATGCAGATTGGCTGCCTTATACATGAATAGAGGACTATTGTATGTGGCTTCAGAAGAAGCCCATCATACACAAACCCTTGTGCATATTGCACCATCCAACTTTGGCTTTCCTTAGAGCTGAAAGAAGCTACACATTAACCCTTACAGATTATATGTTGCAATAATTCTTTCAAGGAGAAAGGTAAGTCTCCCAATAAGGCATCACCTTATTCATGTGTTAGCTATTTTTAGCACTAAAAATCCTTAAAGTTATGCTTTGTGAGCTTTAATAACTATGCACATTGGATCAAATTAGGAGCACATGTACTGACTACAGTGCACATGAATAGTGCATTATTGCTACTGTAGCATTCCTAACATTGTGTGATGTGCTTAGTTGTAGCAACATGATTCTAAGACCATAGCCAAGCTTGCAGAAACCATAGAGCACATTGTATCATCAAATTGTTGCTTCATCATGAAACACACCAAATCACATATTATCTATTATAGATCACATGTTGCAACAATTTTGTTAAAGAAGAAGGAAAGTCTCCATATATGGGATCACCTTATCCAAGTAATAGCAATTTGCGATGCTAAAATTCAAAAAAAGTTACACATAGCAAGCTCTACTTTCTACAAGAATAAAATGTCACTTGGTGCACATAGACATGTTTCTAGGTGCAAGTACAATGTTGTGGTGCATATTATTCTTAGTAGTGTCCAACTAGGGCATGCTCAGAACTCTAGTGTGTATTGCACCATCCAACTTCCACTTTGCCATAGGCCACACCATGCTGCTCATTTCCACTTTGTTTTAAGATGCATTGTGCTAGACATTATTGCTCAAGGATTACATACTGTTGCATTTTAGTGAATTAGGAGGCCAAGTTTCCTTGTAGTACATCACCATTTCCATGTGCTACTAGTAGCACACAATGGTTGCCATTAGGTGTCGTATACTGGTTCACATGTGCGAGAACAATTTGTTGCCAGATGCATGAATAGTGCACTACTGCATTCCTGCATAGTGCTGTAGTGTGCCAAGGGTTCAAAAAACTTTGTGCATATTGTACCATCCAACTTTTGCTTCATCTTAAGTAACACCATCTTACAAATTGCCCATGATAGATTAAATATTTTGATAATTTGATAACCAATGAAGGGAAGTCCTATACTAAGGTATTACCTTACATAGGCACCAGTAGTTTGTACTAGAAAAAAATCTAAAAATATGTTCACTTTGTGTTGCAATGCATGTAGTAGTGTGTCATGCAAGTAGCTATAATAGCACATGGCTTGGGGTGTCGCATACCATGTAATATGCATAGAGCATATGGCACCATCCAACACTCTCTTCATGATGGAATACACTATGCCAAACATTGCCTCTTATGGATTGCATATTACCACCATTCCTTCAAGGGGAGGGCAAGCATCTAAATACGACATCACTTTAAATTCTAAAATGTTGCCAAAAAACATCCACTAATGAGTAGCATCTGCAATTCACAGGTTAGCATCATTTATAGTTGATAGATGGACTATAGATCACATATTATGACAATTTGAACAAGGAAGAACATAATCCCCCAATTTAATCGCTCCACATCCATCCCAAAGCAATCTCAAGCAATAAATAAGGCAACAAAGTGACACTTTTTGCCTCGTAATTAGAACATTTATAATTAGCTCTTCAATAGTGCACATAAGGAAAGCAAAAACATTTTTTAAAAGAAAACTTATGTGGATGGATATACTACTATATAAGGTTAGTTCTCAGTGGATTGCATGAATTTGTTGAGAGGACAAACCACTATACTTCACATATTTCATTGTTCAGCTTCCATGATGGGCAATATTAGGCATTTGAACTTTTCAGCTAGGTAAGCCTCCAAGGGGTGCAACATAAATCACATTATATTACATAATGTAACATGTGAAGTAAGAAATCAAACGATCAGGGTGTATTTCAAACATTTTATGATGTCTATGTCTCCAAATGGATGAATATGCTACAAATGGGTTGGATTTTTTTAGATCATGATAGCAAGGCAACTCTGCCACTTACAATGCTCCATCATAAATTTAAGTCGGTTTTAAGGATTCTATATTCGTACTTAACTGTCATTTCTTGCATTGCTGATGCTCTCCAACTTTCAAAGAAACTAGAGGAGCTTATAGTTGTGTGCCACTAGAGTGCAATGCCTATATAATTTTACAACAGGTGAACAATAGGCCTATGTATTATATCATGGCATGGATTATGAAATATAGGAATTTAATGAAAATCTTAGATAGGATAGCTTTGCATGACTAACTTTTCATTTAAGAATGAACCTGTCTCATGAAAATCTAAACCCTAATCAGTTCCTTATTTGTGGATGAACGATAAAAAAAATTCATGAAATCTACTTCACAATGATAAAAAGAGCAAATAACAATGGCCCAAAAAGTATTGCTGCTATGAATGCTTAGTTGGCACAAGATAGTTATCCCTATGGGAGCTTTTCTTACGCCTCTAGCCTAAAATTTACAAAGCCTGAAGGATTGATAGGACACACTTTTGTGGTTGATTAGGCATTTGGTAAGCTGAAGAAAGTCATAGTTACTTCTATAAATTACCCATGCTTTATTGAATTTCATCACTTTGACATTCAGAATACTGAGTTGATAAAACATTATGTGAGCAACCCAAAATATCATTGTAATGCTTTGTTTTAATTAAATAGTTTATTCCTATTGTCCATCAAATTATGTGTTTATTGTTTGATGCCCGAGGGAGGCCCCTCGTAGGGGTTGCTGCTAATTTGTCACACAACCAGCATGCATTAGCTAGCTCTTACTATTTAAGCAACTCTAATAGTCCATTGAAAGTGGTTCCTAGTCCTTAGAGGAAAAACTTTTCCCAAAATAATGGATTCCTTTTCTTGACTTCCCTTGCCTACATTACTTCATCGACTAGAGGTTGTGCACCTTAGAGACTTGATGTGGTTATTGCTATGATTGGGTGCGGAATGCACTTGGCCACTTGTATTTTTAGGGGCCACTTGAGGCAAATTAGACAAGGCTCAGCATGTGGTGCTCTTCAAATTGCTTTGTCTTACCTCTAGTTGAGTCATTTCCTAGGTCAACAGCTTGTTAAGAAGAAAACATAATTGTTCGTAAGGCCTCCACCGATATATTTGGGCCACTTGACATTTCCATTTGCTGCAACATTCTAGCTTGAGAATTTTAACTTGTGTCCCATCAAATTTCATGTTAAAAGGCACTCTACAATGGGTTTCCCAATCTCGTAGGATTGGCTATCCCAAGTGCAAGTGCCATTATCATGGAACTTTTCCCCCTTCGGACTTGAATGATCTCATATAAATATTTAATACTGCAATAAAGAACTACACTAGTGTACACTCAATGAGGACTCACACCCTACACTTTCTAGTGACCATTGCACCCTCTTACTTGTTGGGTGGTTGCATTGCATTGACAATTAGATGTGGGTGATAAGCATAAGCATCATCAAGTTTTGGTGTTAATTGATTCGACAAGTGTATTTTTACATAGTCTTTAGGGGATTTGGACTTACATGACTACCAACTTGCTATCTTAATTGAACAACACCCTTTGTGGGGTCTGGGCTAATGCATAATTTGACACCAAAACCTTGTGTTAGATTCATTACGTATTGCAGATTTTGCTTGTTGAAGTAGCCCACAACAATCCCATATTCGTTTGCTCAACTTATCAAAGAAGTTGAGCCTTCTTACCTTCTTAAAGTTTCAAGATAAATTGAGGGAAATATGCCCCTGATTCCACTAATCATTTGATCTAGCTAATAAAATTCCAAATGTGGCTCAAACTATCTTAAGGGAATATTTGAAGGGAACCAACCACAAGACGGTTTGATTAGTCTTTTGCCTCTTCCCAAGTCAGATGAATAATTTGCATTTTATTATCACTATGGGACTCAGCCAAAGTTTACTAAAGCTTTGGCTCACTCAAGGATAGTTCACTATTTTTTAGGTTTTGATAGGAATTCTCTCGCTCGAACATTTCATAGAAGTTTTGTATCATTTGGTGGTTTACCTGTCAAATGAGGATCCCACCAATCAGTTTACTTTTGTCTTTTAGGCTTACTCAGTAGTTGATGAGAAACCATGTCAAATTCTTTGGTCCATGTTACAACATTGGTTAGATGGGGAATCCACCAGCCATTTTCAATGCATGTAGTACCTCCAAGGCACACTTTGATGGGACAAGCATTATGACCAACCATGATGATGATTTCTCCATGGGTGACACTTGCCCATGCTTCTATCTCCGTGATGGCCCAATAAAGTATGCTCCTCCAGTTGATTTGATTAATAATGGATTTCTCCCAAACATGAATAACTCCATCCCAAAAAATAAAACAAAAAAGGAGTTAATATTTGCCTGTGAGAGCTAATTTCTTTTATTTATTTTTTAAAATGCTTTATTTTCATTTTATATTTTTAAATTTTCATTTGAAAATATTTCAATTGAAATTGAAATAATTGATTGAATTATTCTTTCTACTTTTTTCTCTTACTTTTTTTGAATCTTAATGAAGAGTAAGCAATGGTAATAACATTTCCATTTCTGGTACCTTTTGTGATTACATGGGGAGACTAAAAAATGTTTCTTTGTAGATGATAGAATAAAGTGATACCTCCCTCATAATAAATGATCAAATTCTCTTATTGATTGAGGTTAGAAATTGCACCATCAGTATGATCTAGTTGGTTGAGTGTATGGTACTCATTTAACCTTTCAATGGATTATTAGTGTACTCCACTATGGAAGGGGACTTTTTTAGTGGATTTTGGGTCATAAGTAGGCTATTTGTGGAACTTTGAGTCATCTATAAATAGAGACTCTAAGTGGTTGGGAGGTCCTAATTAAGTTATAGGCCTTGCACTAGGATTAGATATCTTGAAACTTAGATTTAGACCAAACACTTTAGCCATCATGTGTGAGCCAATATTAGTTAGTTTTTTAGCATTCTCTCTTATGTATTGGGAGACAAAGATAATTTTGTACTTTGTCAAGGTTGTAGGTGATGGTTGGATTATTAACAAGAAAAAATCATCCTTTATAAAAGTGTGTGTAAGAATTGACCTATTAAAGCCTCTTAAAGTGGGTATATGGCTGAATGGACCATTCAGTCAATGTCTATAAAGGTTTGAGTATTACGAGGTTTCCTTTATCTACTTCATTTTTTGAAAATTAAGACATGCATCTGGCATATGCGATATGCACATTTAACAAGTTGGTACATAATGCTACGAGAGTAGAAAGCTATTGTCCTATTAAGATGGGGCTTGAATAGGACAAGATTGGATGGACAAGTGAAATGTATGTAGAGATAGAAGCTTATTATAATAAGCAACAAGGTTTGGGTCCCTGGATGGTTGTGTAACCTAGGAATAGGAAAGCGATTATAGCAACACAATAGAGGAGGAATGTAAATAACCAAGATATCAGCAGGTAGGATATTTGTAAGCATATAGAAAGAAAGATAATGCATAAATTATGGATAGTGGTAGATCCAAATCTAAGAATGATAGGCATAACTAAGATGGAGTGGTTAATGAAACAAAAAGCATACAAAAAAGCATATTCATTAAACTGCAAGGAAGTTGTTCATGGCCCTGGTGACTCATCAAAGATTAAGGTGTTTATTTAAGCAAAGAAAGTGGAAGTCTTGTGCATTCTCAGTCCATCCACTATTAGGATATCACCTAGGGTCTACAAAAGTGACTAATGCCCCATAGAATGAATGTGTAGATGAAAATGAAAATAGAAATTAATAAAGGTAACAGATTCACCCAGTGATAATTGAAACTTGAAAAAAGATGTCGATGTAGTGAAAAGTTGAAATTGGTAGAGTAAAGAGTAGTGGCATCTTGGCTACTAGAACTTCTAAGGAAATGTAGATGGTTTTGGTGTTATAGATGCATTTGAAGACTATATCTAGTATTTTTTATGACTTCACTTTATTAAGAATGTAGGTTATTATTGTTATGATAAACAAGAGTAGAGAAGGTTTTCATATTTTTGCACTTATTGTTGCTTTGCTACAGATCATGTAAAGTTCAATAGCCATAGAAACGAGAGGTTGTCAGTTACCAGCTTGGTGATGATCTTACTAGGTAAGGTTCAATCTTGATTGAAGCATGGCCAAAGCAATGAGGTTGGAAGAAACAACATTATGTTTGGTCAAGATATGGTGATTAATAGAATTATAAATTTTGTTAGTGTTTACAGCAAAAGAAAGACACAAATTTATGACAATGGGGATGTACAATTTTTAGAGATGTATTATGCTCAAAATTCTTAGAGATATTATAAGTAGAGGAAGATATAAAAAATTTGCAATTGGAAGATTCACTATGTTTCTAAAAAGTTGTGTGGCTATTTTTGAGAAGCACCTTAATTGGATATCCATGGAACAGCTTATGTAAAATTCTTATTTGGGTGAGAGTTACTTCAATTGCTTGGAATTGATTCTTTATTTTGAAGGTAGAGAAAGAAGTCTTTAGAAAGACGGCCTAAAAGAGAAGTTGGTCCATTTCCTTAAATGCAAACAAAAGCGAGGTGCCCAACCTTTTTTCCTAGGCTATAATTATGGAGTTTTTGTTTGATGTATTACTACTGATCATGTGGAGTTCATTTGGCATGAAAACTTATGTTTTTTAGTTAGCTGTATGGAGATGTATGTTTTATGGAACTATAGGAGATATCATTAGATCAAGAATGTATAGATGTCTAGCCATAGGAAGTATAGTTTTGCATGTAAGAAGCTTTTTTACATAGGTTTACTATAGTAGCAGTAAATTAGGAATAATGGTGTGTAGTATTTAAGAAGCAATTTATCAAATGATTATGGAAATGCTCAAACAAAATGTTGACATTAGTGAGAACTACTTCAAGTTCCTACAATTGTTACTTTTTTTATGGCAGGGAAGCATGTTAGCCAAAGAAGGATCTCAAATGGGAGTTTGAATATCTGTTCAATTGAAAATTATAGCAAGATGCTTCACTACTATTAGTATTTGAGTCCCATATGCTATTTTGAAAGTGGTGCTTCTAAAATGTAGACATAACATGGTTGGGTGTGCAATAGATGTATGAATTTTGTCCAATTATAAGTTTTTTAGCAAACAATATGTGGTTGCATTAGCAATATGGAACATTTAGTGCATCAGAGTGGCAAACTCCTGTAGCTACTTACAATGCTCAGTAATGGAAAATGGTGTATTTGTTATTGTCTTGTTGGAAGCTTGGGTTGAAAACTTTTATAGGTGTGAGATAGACTGGCTTTTGAGCAAGAATTAGTGGTACTTTGTCCAACCTTTGTAAAATTATAAAAGGGTATTATTGTTTTTTTGAGGCATTGAGTGGAGCTTGAGATTATATGGTCAACTTTTTTGGGGGTTGCTATCTAGCTGAGACATAGTAGCAAGAATTATAGATAGTGTTGTGTAGTGTATGCATCAAAAGATTAAATTTTTGTCAGACAGCCTAAGGACAAATTTGATAATGTGAAAAGCTTGGTTAATAGTAAATTATTACAGAAGATTTCAATGTATTTCTTGTGTGGAATAAGAAGAAAGGACAAAAATAATTTTATAGTGGGTAGGCTCAATATGAGTTTTGTAGTTTTATGCCTGATTTTGATCTAGCAAACTTGGGATTTATTGGGAATAGGTTCACTTTGTGTAAAAATTTGAAGAGTAGTGTGCATATATATGAAAGGTCGGATAGAGCTTTCATGAATATTAATGGTATACAAGCTCTCTCGAGTACCATAGTGACACATCTTCAACATATTAGCTTAGACCATAAACTTTGCTTATCTAATTTAAACAACTATATTTGAATAATACTAAGAAGAGAAGCTAGTTTGAAACCTTATGGCTATCATTTTCAAATTCAACTATTGTTGCGTAGGTAGCTTGGAATAAAATTATCATGGGAAACCATATGGATGGCCTAACTACTAAATTTAATAAAGCAATATCAACTTTAATGAAATAAGGTGTACCTAAACAAGACAATATTCTTAATATGCCTCACAAGTTGGAGCAAGAGATCTAAGAGTTTCAACTTAAGGAACTTAAGATGGGGTTAATAGAGCTAGAACACAATTTTTTGGCATAATGTATTTTCTCCTATAATAAGGCTACAACTTTAGAAGAATCATGGTGGTGGTAGCAGGCAAAGCTTCATGATGCCAATCTTAGTGATTGGAACACAATTTCTTTCAAGTGGTAACTGCTTCTAGATATACAAGAAACTATATACATCCTCTTAAACATGATAATAGTGAACTAGTGGCTTCCATAACTAAGATAAAAGATATACACATGTTGTTCTTTAGTTAGAAGTGATGTAGTTTTGGGCAATATAATCCTCCCCTACCTTTCCAACCCTTGATAGCTATCAACATTACACAATTAGTAAATCTAATGGTTCCAATCAACAATTATGAGATTAGAAATGGGTCTATACCTATCAAAAGAAACAAAGTCCTTAGTCTCAATGGCTTCTTTGTGTAGTTTAGGCATGGATATTGGAATATTACTTAGGTAGATATTGTCACTAATGAAATTATTCTTTAAAGATAACTCTATGTCAAAAAGGTGAAACTACGTGCTATTCATCCTAAATTCTAAAGTATAGAGTGTTCTTAAACCTTAACACTTTAGACCCATTAGTCTTTACGATGTGATGCACAAAGTTGTGACTAAACTTTTGGTGGGTAACCTAAAGTTGGTGCTTCCTGATATTATTACTAGGGAACAAATTGATTTTGTGCTTGACAATGTTATATCTAATGCTATGCTTTTTACTTTAGAGATGGCTGTGTATATAAATTTTTTAACACTTTTAGAGGGTCTTATAGCATTAAAGATGAACAAGGACTATGCTTGTAATAAGACAAATTGGAAATTAATGCTTAATATGTAGAAGCATCTACAATTACAAAAGCTTTGGTGAGATTTGGATGTAGCTTGTACCATTACATCAATATTTGGGATTTTATTTAATAAGATCTATCTTCAAGAGATTGAGTCTATCATGGGTCTTATGTTGGGGTGTCTACTTTCTAAAAACAATTTTTCCTTTGTGTATGAGTATCTCTCTTGCCTATTAAGTACCGTGTAGAGCAAGTTCTATCGATTGGGATTACAATTAGCCATTCCTCACCAATGATTACTCACCATCTATATGTTGAGGCCATCATTATGTATGCACTTACAACTTTTGTTGTAGCTAAGACCAATTAGGACAATATGAAGTAGTATGGGCAACACTCTAGTTGGGTGATAAATGTTAACAAGAGAAGATTATTGTTTTATAAGGGGATGGAATGCAAGTGAAGGAAGATGATAATAAGAAAGCTACAAATGAGTCAATTTGCTTAATTAAAATATTTAGGCATATCTATTGTAGTAACTAAATTTAAAAAAAAAGACTTCAAATTTATAATTGATCCAGTTGAGAATTGTGTGTTAAGATGGAATGTTAGATCTTTGTTGATGGAGGGGCATATTCTCATGATCAACTCTATGCATGCTAATATTCCAACATTTTACTTAACCTATTCTTTAATCTTGAAAAGCATTCTTGATGGGTTAGATAAACTAATGCATCGATACTTGTGGATGGGTTCAAATGATGGCAACACTATGTATTATGCTTGCTTGAACTTGGTTAATCTTCTTATGGAGTATGGGGGTCTTGGAGTTCATAATTTGTCAACATAGTATGTAGCACTAATTGCAAAGAATTATTGGAAAATTGTGGCACAAGAATGTCGTCGATTGGTTTAGGCATCAAATTCAAGTATTATGTGATAGATGATAATTTTTATATGTTGCACAATGATTCACATAATTGCACGTTACTCAGTATTATGTTATCTTAGATAATTAATATGGTTTAGTAGATTATTGAGGGTAAAAAAGTCTCATTCTTGATAGATAATTGGCTTTATATTCTTTTTATTTCTTCATGACCTACGTATATCGACATGGAAGTGGAGCATCCAATTCATGTAGCATAGCTTGTTAAGGACATTGAAGTTTGGGACCAGGATAAGAAACAAAATTTTTTAGGACTTAAATGTTTTAGATTATACATTCTCCTTGGGCCAATTAAAATGAATGAGACAAGTTTTAATTCAAATATAATGAGGACACTAGGTTGGAATCAAAATTCATTTATAGTAGGATGTTTAAAATCTGAAATGTAATAGGAGATGAGACTGTGTAACTTTTGGAAATTGAGTTGTCGCATCAAGCCAATGTTTTTCATGTGGAGATTAGTTTTGAATTTTATTTCAACTCACTCTAAGCTATGTTGAAGAGGTATTAACATGCAGGTTCTTTAAATGAGCTTCTTAATTAGATGGTGGCTAATATATGGGATGCAACTCCATCTTCTATAATCAAATTTACTACTTCAGTGTTATATCACTTTTGGTTTAATAAAAATTTGGCAGCACACAAGAGTAAGGTGCTTAATCTGGCAACACATCAAGGCAGTGTTCATTTTTCTATTGTTTCTTCTACTCCATGTTCTATTTCTCCAATTCCTTCTAGGGGGAGTTTTAGTGGCCTTCAAAGGCTATTTATTAAAATTTATTAGAATCCTCCTCCAATGGGGTGAGTGAAGATAAATTGTTACGTAGTAGTGCAATAATATCTCGATGATGGAATTTGTAAAGTTATTTGGAATGATTTTAGTAGGCTTATTATTATTGTTAGTAGAACATGAATTTTGGGTTTAGCATTTGTCGTGGAAACTATTGCTATTCTTGAAGCTATGGAGCTCCTTAAAAAGCTATTTCCAAATATTCATGTAGTAGATAATGAGAACATAAATGAATAATTTGAAGAGAAACCCTTAAGAAATATTGGAAATTAATAAAGAAAAAAGGGTGACAAGACAAGTGAAAACAAGATCAGGGAGAGCAATCTACAACAACTTCACCACTCTAAGAAATTATAAGATATCCATATTACTTTTTTGTTATTAGGAACACTTTAAAAAAATGGGATTACATATGGTTCTAGCTTTATGTTGATTGATGGTATTGTTGTTTGAGTGTGCAATGACAAAAAGGTTTTTTGTTATGTCAAAGTCGTATTAAGAGTAGGGAGCTTATTGGTTAGGTAATCTAGATGCATTTGAGAACTCCCTTATGTCTTATTCTACTAATTATGGAACAAGAAAGGATGTAACATGTCCATAGCATTGATAAGGTGGGATGCATGATATTTGTGTGGTGGTTATGGATAAAATCAACTTTGCAAATATTTATTTTGGTAATAGGATGAGTTCGTTTTGGACAAAAATTAAGGAGCATGAATAATATTTAAAGCTAATGCAAGTTGGATTGAAAAATTATATGCTATAGTGGCTTTTAAGTAAAAATTCTAGCATGCTTTCGGAGTCATTAATTACTTGATAATAAGAAAAGTATTTCATGCAAAATGAGATTGTATGTATCAATCCACTACAACTAAAGTGAATTGGACCATTTAATCTATAGATTCGGAGTAGTAGCTTCATTAGAACATGTTTGAATTTTTCCCAAATATTGACAAGATGGCGAATATAATTGCATTATTATGCATGGAGTAGTTCAAATAACTACAACAAAACACATTATTGCTACTAAGAAATGGTAACTCTAGCCGAGGACTATAGGGACTCAGAGTTTGTGGCTTATTAACTTGATAGTAAGTGTTGATTACAAAACTTTGTTAGAAGTGTTATTGCTTATGAAGAATTTTTGTGGGTTCAATCCTTCATGTCAAAATACTTTACAACGAAAAAGACTTTTCATACGCCTCATGGTGCTTCTCATATTTGTAACTAACTCAATTTTGCAGCCCCTTTGACCACAAATAATATGATTTTGGTGGATTATTATAGGTAATTTTTTTCTATTTTATTGGATAATTAGCTTGGCTTCCATCCTATTGCTACTAGGCAAGCCTACCATAACATGGATGTGGAGAATTCAACATTTGTAATGGGCCTAGCCACAGAGCATTGAGTGTAGGATTACAAAACGATTTAGAAGCTATTCATGCCTAATTTAGTATTTTGGACTCTGCATTCCCTTTGTGCTAAAACAAATGAAATAGATGTTCTTTTCTTCAAATTGAATGAGGATATGGTGATAGATTGAAAGACTATATACAATAGGAGAAATATAAGCCATAATCCTTCAAGGAAGGAAGCCATGTCGGTTTACAAAGTGTTAGTGCAACCTCAACTAAACATTTTCCTATGAAATTTGGCATTAAATCTATTTTCTAGCAATGAAGGAAAGACACATTTTTGTAGGAGTGCCATATTATGAAGGAACTCTTGTCCAACATCTTCTTAAATGATTGCTTCATGCTTGGGTAGATTAATTGTAAGGATGTCAATTCCATTTTTCAGCTCCATAATTGGACATCTATGAATGTTCAAGTAGCAACAGCTTCTCAAGAAGCCAAATGTGCTGCTTTATTATTGTTCAAACTTTGGTGTAAGAGGAAATTTTGGGCATGTGTGAAAACTATATTCAATTTAACTACACTTCAAAGGAATATTCACATTGCAGCTACCACTAGCTACAACTATCCAATAATGTCTAATGGGTCCTTTGATGGCCTTGATGGGACACTTGTTACCTCTTGTTAGACGCCTCCTCTAATTGGTTGGATTAAATTCAATTGAAATGCAATAATGTAGGATGATTTGAATGCTAGAATTTTTATTATTGCATTGGATGGCATGAGTAGACTTATATTATTAAAAAAAACTTGGTTTCATGTTTAGCTTCTACCATGGAGATTATTGTTACTTTAGAAGTAATGGAAATTTTGGGAACTCTAGATTATTGTTACTTTCATCATGGCCTTGTTTGTCTCATGCTATGATATCCAAAGCATGGGCTTGCTTTGACAATTCTAATTTCTTTTGAAGTAAAGATGCTGTGGACATGAGTTGAGTAGCTAAGGTAAGAAAGCATGATTGACAAAAGGATAAGGGTGGGTAGAGCAAACAAAATAGTTGATTGACTAACCCAAACCAAGGTCCGAATAAGAACTTTTTAAACAAAACTTAAATATATGGTATTGGAGCTAGAATTAGAATGACTATTGGCACCATACCTACCTTCAAATGGATCCTTATTAAGGTATTTCGATTTTAGTCCTTCCAATTTTCAAACACCTAGAGCAAGTTATATTATTTACTATCATAATCTCCCCAAGCTAGGATGGGGTAATTATTGTGCCTACTACCTTCCTTGGATGTGATAGCTACCTCTTAAGCTCCCTCTATAAGATCGAACCCTAATTCTTCATCACTAGTCAACAGCACAGTATGCTCATATCCAACAATCGAATGTTCATATGGACAAAATTCGAATGATGCATCATTGGAATGGAGGACCAATGGTCCAAAATTATCAAGAAGCTGAGTAAAAGTTTGCAACAATGACTTACCTAAAGAATTCATCACTTCTAAAAGTTGGGGATTAGTGCATGTATTAGCTCTAAACTTACTACATTTTTCTTAGTAACATGTATATCAAATAAACTATAAGTAAGTTAATAAGCCATTTGTAGATTCACAGTCTAAAATTATTCGTACTTACACATGCATCCCTTAATCTCTGAGAACAAAACATGACTATTAAAAGGTTCAACTAGGTAGAAATCCAAAGATAAAGCACTACATGAACCTCCCATCATAATTGACATGTGCATCATGTCTGGTAATGCTCCACCAAGAAGGAGCAAATGCTTTCAAGTTTGATTACCATTCATCATGTTCTCAAGCATTGCCTCTTAGAATTAACATTCTTTGATGATAGTAGCCCCTAGTGTAGAAGGAGGACTAAAACAAATGATTTCCAAGACCATGCAAACATGGGCAAGAATGGTCACAAACTTAATAGTATTATAGGATTCCAAAAGTTTAATCACAAAAGATGTGTGGTATCAACAAAATAATTGAATGGAACTTAACAATCTAATAAAAAAGGTAAAATATGAAAGTCATCTTTAGTGTGGTTTAACTAAATAATAAAACTATACACATAGTGACTCATCACACTAAGAGGTACCCAAGATATAATGATTGATCCACAGTGGTCTACACCACTCAAAAAACAATTAAAATAACTAAACATTATTGCACCTTTCAAATTGAAGATGTTAAACATGACCCATGTAACTACAAAAGCACTTGTCCAACATTAGTGATAAGAAAACAAGAAAATTATGTGCTCAAAATGTTAGCCATCCACCATGAAAAACCATGTTAAACGCCTAAAAAGTTGTAGTTCCACAACTAACGGGTCACACTTTCGCACCCTTAATGCCACAACATAGGAAGACATAGCACCGAAGATAGGATTGACATCATTCATTAAAACATGCAAGGGCAACAACATGTTCGACCAATACTTAGCCAGACATATATTACACCACAAAACTTTCACTTCGACAAGGGCAAACACAACATCAAACAAAGTCCATAGTAGCAAGCAAGGTGTGACAATTCCATATTAGACACAAGTCCCCATTAGAGTGCCATTATTCTTACATTTGTAGTTTGAAGTAATGATAATGGCCAAAAAGAGTTACGCATTTAGAACAAAAAATTGCCTCGTGTGAAGAAAGCTATCTCAATGGCCAGGAGTAGGCTAGCACCCATCACACCACGAAGGATAGTGACATAGATGAAAGGGACATTAATGAGTGCGTATGCCACCACCAAACCTTCATTGCAACATGAGAAAAACTACACCTTACAATGCTCCATGTAGACGGAAGAGTGTGGTACTCGAACTTGCATAATGATAGTTCTCCTAATAGGGCATCACCTTATCCATACATTAAAAACTAACAACATTAAAAACACAAAAAAGATAAACTTTGTGGTCCTAACCCACCATGTGCATAGGATGCCATAAGGCATGAGCAAACTAGCTTTTGCACTCATTCATAGCGCATTACCATGCACTAACAGTGCTACAACACTTTCAGTGCACTACCTTGAGTGTAGTAATAGCTATGTATGACTAAGGCCACAACCAACTTACACAAACCCTTTTTACATATGCACCAAACAACTTCTACTTTGCTATGAACAACATCATGCCACACATTGCCCTTTTAAACTTCATATTGTGATAATTTAGTCATGGTAGAAGACAAGTGTCCCAAAGGGGAATCATATTATATATGGACTAGTAGTTTGCAATGCAAAAAATCGCAAAACATGTTTCAATTTTTGGGTCCTAAAAGCAGCACAGAGGATGCCTCAGGGCATAAGCTTGCAAGGTGGATTGTTGCTTGTGTGGACCATGGGCTATCGTAATAGCTTGGAAAGAATCCCAACATGAACAAATTCTACCTCATATTGCATAATCCAACTTTCACTTCACCGTGGAGCACACCTCATCACATATTGTCACTTATCCATAGCTAAACAACCCGTAGTGCAAAAATCTCAAAAGATTTCACATTTTAGGTTCCACCAAGCTCATTTTTATAGAGCGCATAGTGCTCTATCTTGCACAGTAGTAGTAGTAGTGTGTTTATGAATGCAAGCAAGCATGCACAAATCCCGACACTTATTATGTCATCCAACTTCCACTTTGTCACGTGCTACACTACACAACATGTTGCATATTGATGATTGCATGTTGTTAACATTTTCCTTGAAGAAAGTCCCCAAATAGGATATGAGCTTATCCATGCATTAGTGGCACTTAGCACTAAAAATCCCAAAAATGTTTTCAAGTTTGACAAGCTACACACACTAGATTCCACTAAGCACACATAGAGTAGATGCCTTGTTTAAGCATAATTCCATTCCACATGGGCATAGTGTTGCAACATGCATATTTCTTCGCTGAACAGACATCCATAATAGTGCATAACTAAGGGCAAAGCATAGCATGCACAAGGCTTAGTGCATATTGCATAGTCAAACTTCTTCTTTTGTCATAGATAACACTAAACCACAATGTAGCCCTAATAGATTGCATATTGTGATAATTCAGTGAAGAAAGAAAATAAGCCTCTCAATAAAAATCACGTTTTTAAGGCACCAATAAGCCAGAACATTAAGTAAAATAAAAAAAAAAGTTTAACTTTGTAGGACCCATCAGTCATGTCATAGGATGCTACTATCAATGCATGTACTGGTTGTCATGCATACACAATGCATTGTCGTGCAAGCAGTAATAGATATTACACCATTTATACTTCCACTTTGCCATACGCTAGACTGTTCCACTCAATACCCCTTGGAAATTGCATATTTCAACAATTTCATCAAAGAAGTGGCACTTTTACCACCCACTTTAAATAGTTAAAGGTACCATTTTAACAATGGATGTGAGTAAGCAAGCAAAAGTTTTGAAACTTATGTGACATCTTTGGGTTTATAAGGATGAACCTATTGTGACACTTGGTTGGATGTTAGTTTATCATGATAATTTATATAGACGGGAAAGTGGTAAAATTACCACATTACCCATCTAACTTCCATGATGGACAACGTAAGACATTTTATTCTCGCAACAAAGAAAGCCTCCATGTGACACAATGTGAACCTCACAGTATTACAAAATGAACCAGATGAAGTATCACATAAAGTACCACATGAAATACCACATGAAGTGTCACATGAAGTATCACATAAATTACAACATAAAGTACCATAATAAGTGTCACAAAAATTATAGCATATAGAATAAGCTAAGCAAGCAAGGAAGGGGTGTTTTGAAACTTTCATGATGTCTATGTCTATGAGGTGTTGAATATGCTCTAGCATAGGGTTGGAATGCTATGGATCATTACTATAAGACCACACTATCACTTACATTGCACCATTGCAATTTTAAGTCATCTACAAAAGATTCTACCTAATATTCATATTTAACTTTCATTTCTTAAGGTTCTTATTCTGTCAAACTTTCTAATACACTAGTTGAGCCCATGGTCATGTGCCCTTTAGGGTGAAAAGCCCTTACTATCAGTCAATAAGAAAGCAATAGTTCTAGGCATTACATCTTTGTGTGGATATTGACTTAGAGGCATTCAATCATAATCCTACAAATGATAGCTTCACACCAATGGATTTTAAACCAAGTGCAATAGCCAATTATGAGAAGCAATAGTTTCTATTATACAAGGTTGAATTATTATCTTCACACATTCAACATTGAAACAATAGTAACCTATCTCGTGATAGTATAAACGTAGCTCAAATTCTATTTTTGTAGATGAACAGTCGCATACTTGGTAATTCTATTTAAAAATGATAAGAAGAGCAAAAATTCAATTGTAAAAAAGTAATATCGCTGTGAACGTTTGACTAACATAAGGTAGTTATCACTGTGGTAAAGTTTTTGGCATATTTACCTTGAATTTTAGAAAGCCTAAAAGATCAATATGCCACTATTTCACTATTCATATTTATACTACAAAGTAAAATCAAATAAGCTTTTACCCATTTGTTTCACATGAAATCTCTATTCTCATTGAATTCAACTTAGAACATTAGAGTTATCTTTTAAAAAATGTGTTACCTTAGCCAAACTACTCACTTGATAATGTCATTCACCTCTATCGACCAACCAAGTGAGGCTTGGATCCAAAATGAGGGTTGGGACCATCTTTCATCACACAAAATAAGTAAATTAATATTACAGGTAGTAGAATATCAATTCTATTGACATGCTGGCTCCCACTTATGTAAAACTTCTCAAGTCATTTCATAAAGTTGGACTATAGTTAAGCATAATGTAGTCTTCTTTCTCAACTAATTTTGCCAAGCAAATTCCTTTTGTTATGGTTATGCTTGATAATAGAGAAGGATAGTGGGAATCTTGTTAATCTATTATGTGCATCACTAATTAGATCATGATGTATTTGGCTACGTTAAAAGAATCATAGTTTCTCCAAATATTTACTCATCCATAATTGAATTTCTTCACTTTAAAATTAAGAGCACTTTGTAGAAATGACATTGTGTGAGCATCTATGAGAAACATCATAATGGTTTGTTTTATTTAAATAGTTGGATTTCCTATGTCTATACCAGTTTGAAGTCAATTATTCAATGCCTTGGGAAGGCCGTTATAGGGGTTGCTCCCAATTTTCCCCCAAACTAAGATACATTGACTTGCAATCACCTCATGAGTGATCAAGTAGTCTACTGATAGTCGATGCATTTGGGACTGGCAACCTTCTACCCAATGCTTAGAGCCAATCAGTTTGCTATAGATACAGATGAATTTTTTCAAAATCCCATATGTACATTGCTCTATCGACTTGACACTATTCACCTTGGGGACCTGATGAGAATATGAGTACAACTGAGCATGAAAGTATGTAATGACTCTTAGTTTAGTATATTCAATAAAGTTTCTCTCAAATTTTAGAATTTAAGTAGACAAAACTTCTACTAGAATTTGTCTATTTTCTAATTTATAAATACATCAATATAACAATTTCATCTACAATATGACAACCACATTTTATATTCACATTTAATTATTATAAATAATTGAATCCAAAAAGTTTAAGTAACTATAAACATCCCACAATCAAATGTCATAGTTGCCATAATTTCTCTCAATGTTATGTGTTTTGACACATACATATATATATATATATATATATATATATATATATATATATATATATATATATATATATATATAATACTAAATTTACCACACGGTTAAATGCCATTCAACTTAACTCTTATAATGCAAACCTTTATAGTCTTTTGTTTTCTTATTGGTTATCTTTAGCTTTGTAGGATATCTCAAACAATAAATAAATATGTAAATAAGCAATAATTTAGAAAACCTACTTATAAGATTTAACAAAAGCATCAGCCACAACATATAACAACTAGAGTCTCATTGTCATTAAAATGTAAATAAATTATGATATGAGAATCTCTAAAAGATAAAAAAAAATATACAACTTATTATTTTTTCATTTTTTTCTTAATGTGGTCTTACCTATCAACACTGATTTATACATAACTAAGCCTTATGATGGCTAATTTCGCTACTCCCCCACTCTTAGTGTAATTAGTCAATATCTTTAGTTTGGTTTATGTAGTTATGATGGAAACCACTTTTATTAACTTATAATATCATATTTTTATGCATTATAATGCTTAGTTTTTCATATTTTTCAATATTGATATCTTTGTAGCAAATTATTATCTACAACCTATTAATCATTAGCCACATCATAAGAGGAATTCCCTTAATACACTTTCACTTGTACAATTTTTATTTTTCACAACATTTCATAGATATATGCTTTTACATTAGCAAATCAAATTCATGCTTACATAGTTAATCATGTCAAATGGTTTCACATTTATACTTCATCAATATTGAAAGACACATCTATCTATATGTATAATTTATCATGTTGTTACATATAATAATAATAATAAATCAGCATATCAGTATACCATGTTCTATACAAACTAACATGCAATATCTTTATTTCAAAAATTAGTGATATATTAGAAATATGCATATACTATTTATGTTAAAGTGCCTATATCTAGTTAAAATATAAATTCCTATATATTTACAAAAATTAAGATTGCATTAACTCATCAATATCATGTGTTCTATGCAAATTCACAAACAAGATCTTAATTTCATGAATAAAAAACACATAAGATATACACATATTATTTAGATTGGAGTGCCCACTCCATAAGTAAGGTTGTAATTTCAATAATCAGTACCACATGGCACTTATGAATATAATATTTATGCTTGAGTTTATATTTCATATGAAAGGTCTTAATTTAAAAAATCAAAACTACATTAAACAAAGGAATATAATATTTAAGTTAAGTTCCTACTTCACCTATACAGTTTACATTTCAACGGTCAATACTATATCAGGCGTAACATATAATATTTATGTTAAAATCAATTTCTTATAATTTTTATCATTATTTAAGATAGCTTTGTGTTGTTCAAAAATCCCTTTTTGTGAATATTTTTGTCCATTATGATTTCCACAACTTCGTTTAAAGATTTTTGCACAAATTGAAAATTTTTATGTTATCAATATTTAATTGCATGACTTGTTTCTTAAATAACAAAAATTTCGTCTTTCTTACATTCTTTTCTTTGTTTTCTCTTTTTTAAAACATTACTTTTTTATTGACAATGGTTTTCCCCAATCTTTTAAATAAAGAAGATAAAACAATAATTGGGACACCATATAATGACTATTAGTTTTCATGATTTCAAAGTTTATTGTTAAAAAAGATAAAAGGGATTTTAGGTTTTAGCTTGTTTGACTTACCTGAGGTTTTTAAGATGCAAATTGGCTTCAAATTTTTGATACCCTTTAAAGGATGTTGATAATCGATGCAAACATCATCAGTAAATCCAGTCTCTAGTGAAACTTTGATTGATTGCATATGGAAAAAGCTAGGCCTCGGAGATTAGGCATGGCTAGGAGGAGTAGGTTCTATTTCCAAACTAGAAGCTACATATTATATATATAATATACAATATATTGTTATTTATTTCTATTAGCTTTGATAATTTATAAAAATTTTGAATAAACTCTAATCAAGATGAAACAAATGTCAGTATTCTCATCCTGATGAACTCTATTTAATTAATATTCATTTTTATATTATTAAACATATCACGTTTTTAGATTTTTGGCATGTATTATTAGATAATGCAATTTATACCTTATTTGTGGATTGTGGGTGTCATAAATTCTACCATCATGTAAATGTTTCTAAAGATTTAGAATAGCTTAAGATACTTTTTTCTCATGTCATCCTTGACTTCCTTGGTAGCTTGATGTTCTATTTGATTGTATCATAAACTTTAATCAAAAGAATTACTGTTATTCTCCATTATTTGTTCACTTTAACAATGATTTTGGAAGGTTTTGCTTCATGACTTAAATGTAATTACACTTCTTTAATTTTTGGATCATATTGCACTATATGGGATCGATTGCAAGTAAAGCTTCTAATAGCTAAAAGTTGAAATACATTATGCACATGTACCAATGCTAGATGTAGTGCCACTTTGTATGAAATTGTTTCAAGTCTTTATAGTATTGCAAAAAGTCCAATGTACCTTGTCTTTAGCATCTTATTTTTACCAAATTGGCTTTCATGCTTGATCAAACTAACAATTAAGAATAAATAGTCTCTTTCTTGGAACTCTATCTTTCTTTTTTTAATTTGAAGAATTTATTTTAATGATCTTATTCTATTTATATTCTTTCTTGAATTGTTTGAATCTTCTAAGTTATTTCATTTATCAGTTTTTTTTACAATATTGATTGACATTTCCTACCATATAGTGCCTCATATGATGCCCTCCTACGTCAGACTGATAATCAGTACTATAAGAAAATGCAATCAATGTTAAAAGAATATCCTAACTTTCACCAAAATCGAATAAACTTAGTCTCAATATATTCTCCAAAGTCTTCATAGTTTTAGTCTATCATCTCTCTATGGTTGAAATGTTATGTTAAATATTAATTAAGTACCAAATATTTCTTGTACATTTTTCTAAGAATATGAAATTTATTTAGTATCTCCATCAGATATAATTGCCTTCGACACAACAGTAATCCTAAAACGGGCTAGGTTTTTACTTTTTGTGCTTACCTTTAAACTTAATAAGTCTATTGTGTACAAAATGAGCTAATATTTATTAATATATCAACAAATACTCATATAGTATTATATCCTTGACTAGTTTTTGGCAACCCAATGATTAAATCTATTAATATTTCTTCATATTTCTATGTTAGAATAGAAAGAGGTAGGAACAATCCACTTGGTCTCTAATGCTCCTATTTCACCTATCGACATATCACTCAATTGCTCATATAATCATATAAACCTTTCTTCATACCATTCACTTAACATCTCTTGTTGAAATAATGTCACATTTTTGCGAGTTTCGCATGAACAACACATGTTGTTCCATCAATCTCTTTTAATAATATTTGTTTAGATGTACTTATTGTTGGAAATCAAATTTTATTCTTATAAAATAAAGATCCTCTAATTAAATTAACTATTGTTTTCTTTTCATTCAAATGTTTAGGACTTGATTTGTTGGATTTCTTCATCAATATCTTGAGTAACTTTCAAAGATTGCCACCACTCTGTTACAGTAGCTAATTGACAAACATTTCTTCTAATAGTTGTTGATATTACATTTAATTCTTATTAATTTATTTTAGCTATTAATTGTGCTTCTTCTAAGCTTTATACCATACTATGAATATTAGTGTTCTAACTTAATGCATAAGCTACAAAATTGGCTTTACCTACATGATAAACAATCTTGATATTGTAATCCTTAAGTAGTTTCAACCACATTCGTTGCCTTAAATTTAACTTTTTTTAAAATATAATCAAACTTTAGTTAGAGTAGTAGATAATATGTGACAACAAATAAAGTTCGAAACACAATCAAAGACTTTTTAAAATTATTTTCACTAAAATTCGGTATCGATTGAATTAAATGACTACTCTAAGGATGTCCATATAGAATCTAAAGATGGAAATATCTAAAAAATAGGTTAATTGATCTTAAAGTGGTTAAACTAATTTGTAGATGTAAAAATTGTCAAAGTAATGAAAGGCAAACTAATGTGCAATAAGTCTTAACCACGAAATGGTGAGGATATAGACAATAATGAGAAGAAAAAGTGTCAATCCTGGCATGGCAACGAGACTACATTGAACTAATATACCTAAAAGTAGAAGGTTTGTGTGATGTCAAGATGTTACTATGTTAATATTGTTTTATTCTATTAATCTTGGCATTCCACAAACCTTCTCAATCTTAAATTTATTTGTTCCATATCAGAATAGTTTGCTCAAATTACAAAATTACTCTCCACCACTCTATAAAATGTTCAATCCATGGACCACCTTTTTAGTAAATGAATTTCTTAGTTCTTGATTCATGATGTTTTGGATATTAGAGTAATGTAAGAGAGTGACTTGTTCTATTTTGGATGGATTTTTTACATTTTTTATGGGATATGTTTCCCACCAATACTTATCAACTAAATTTTAATATTCTATTTCTAGACCCACGTTCCTTTTCTTTTTTCATCGAAGGTAAAGATTGAACCCAAGAAAGGAGGTCCTTTAGGCCACATTGGTTTATGTAATCCTAAAACTCTTTCATCATAACCAAAGGAGGAGTAGAGGAACCTTTATATTCATTCAAGGTAGTAATAACATTAAAGTCTCCCACAACCATTAACAGGTTTGTGAGATCTATTGTAATTAAAGTTAAATTATTCCACAATGTTCGTCTCTTTACCTTTATACACTTTGCATATAATAATGTATAGTAATACTGGTAGTTGGCCTATACATTTAACATTGAGAAGGTAAATTAATTGTTCATCATCATATAATTTATGATAATGTATGCTTCCTTTCCAAAGCAACTTGAATTTTTTTGGAAGAATTCCACATAAAAAGTTCAAATCAAAATGGCACAACCAAGTGTGGTAACTTTTTTTCTTATGACATTAGTTCTAGTAGAACGACTAGTGTGATATTGTTGAAAATAATTAGATGCTTATGTTTAGAGATTCAACTCATGTTCATGACCACTTTTATTTTTCAAACAAATGTGTTATCCATTTATGTTTGTTTTTTTGATAATTTTCAAAGAGTTTTAACTTCTTTTTGTCCCTTTCAAACTTGTCTTATACTAAAAAACTCTCATTGTACTTCTTTTAAATGTCTTAGTCTACACTGGGGTAAAATCAATTTCATGAAGTTGTATTAATCTAGAATTGACTCATTATGTAAGGTAATTATTTTCAATAGGTTTTGCAAATTAAGGATTCTTTGACAACGTTACTACAATGCTTCCAAGTAAGACTTGTTGTGTGCCTATTTTCAAACATGAAGCCCTTCTTAAATGTAGCAATAATTTTAGATCTTGTTAAAAGTTATATTTTTCTTAATCTTTAATAAACTAAATTTTCCCTTGTCTCTATCCACCCCTTTGTTTAAAGCTTCATTTTAGACATCTTAACTATTAGAGTTGTTAGGCTGACTATGACTTGGGTATAAAGAATTATCCTACTTAACTTTATAATATAGGTTGTCATAGGTTTTGTCAATGGATGCATCAGATCCCATTTAGGTTCGTCTTTGCTATTTTTACTCTAATTCTATTTAATTGGAGTTTACAATATTACAATTAGTCTTTGTGTTTCTGAATTCCTTATGAATAGAAGGGTGACCCATCTTGCAACACATCAAGTATTTGTTAGGTATTTTGCTAGAATCCCTTTGAATTACTTCCTTTGTACATAATTTTAATCAATTTTTGTATTTCTTTTACTAGAACATCTTTGCCAAAAAATCCAGCTACCATTGGATGTTTTTGATATAGACTGGTAGCATGCACTTTAACTAGGCTCTTCGTTACCATAGCTATGGAACGTGGTGACACCTTGTTTAGTGATTTATTAGTTAAGTGAACAAAAGAGACTCTTGGTAGAGCTAGGGATAGTTTTGTATGAGATTAAAATTTTGATGTGACATGAAAATTCTTATTTGAAAATCTTCCACATTACACAACTTATGAAGCCAACAAATTGGAATATCCTCTTCTTTCTAAAATGTAATGAAGGCATGCATGCTACTTAGCATTCAAACATTAACATCACTTCAAATGTCATGTTTATTAAGATCCCTACTTATCCTTTCCATGCAAGGAAACCCATATGGGAATTTCTTTGTCAATGTTAGCTTGAATAATTAGTCATTTTCCCTATTCTCTCTTCTTCAAACATATATTCTTATTCTCCATTGAATGTTATAATGTATTTTATTTAATTTAGGAATAAACTATTAGGCTTTCCAAATATCTCAATAAATGGGAAGTTAAGGGAGGGATGTCCCACTTATAATAGTAATTTAGTTAAGTATCCCAAATTTTAAATTAAGAATCTAAATTTATGTGAGACCATACTATTACATTCAGGCTCCATCTGTTAATTGATAGACTACCAATGAATCCTCAATAAAAACATAGATCTCTTTACATATCACCTATTATCCAACACCCACTACCTTTGCCTCATCATTTCTCGCTGCTCACCCAATCGAATAATGCTAAAATTTGTTGCCTTGCAAAGCTTTGTATCAGTTTGGCATAATTGTTTGAGATACATGAAATAACATTTTACATGTAATGTTAGCTAGACTTTGTTACTATAAATTAGGGTACAGATATATATATATATATATATATATATATATATATATATATATATATATATGTCTATATATATATATACTTTTTACTACTTGTTTATTTTAAAGTATGTCTTAGGGTTTTCCTATTGTGCTCTCATCCCTCACTCCCACCTTATATGTTTGAAGATTTAGTGACCTAGAAGTTTTTTCAAAATATAACTTTGGATTGTCACAATTAGTACATCTACTAGTTGATATTATTTTTGCTTTTTATAATTATTAATAATATAGTTATTATTTTTATTCATAATTAAAAGTTATAGTTTTTAGTAGATTTTAGAGTATATCCTATTCTTATTGTTCAACTTTAGCATTTACATTTTATGTTCACTTCAAGTTGGACTTGGATTATAATGTTATTTGAGAATTTGATAGTTATAATTTTTATATCATATTTTATGGTTCTAGAAGTATTTGACTTTTATCATTATTTTAGTATTCTAGCTCGTACAATTTCATTTCTTGGTACATTAAGAGATACTTAGATTTAGTTTCTTTTGTGGGTGGCGAAATATTTAGCTAAAATCATAGTGTAGCAAGATCATCCACAATAAGAATAGTGGCATGCTTGGTGATGCCTCATAGCAAACTAAAATGAAGACTAGAAAGACAAACAAACAACTTTGTTACAAAGCTTTTCATAATTTACTAAACACAAAATATTACCAACAAAGATTAAATATTAAGACTAGAGATGTTGAAAATGTAGTTTTGATGACAAATAATTTGTTGGATGAAATATCCTAGAAAATTCACAAAATTGTAGCAACAAATATGCTTGTTGTTTATACTTTTTAATTAATTAAACCCAAATTTAGAAGTTTTAGTAATTAAAATTGCTATTTTATAATGTCAGCAAAAAGTTATTAATAGTGTCATGTTATGCTTATGCTATTGTGATTAAGCATTCATAAATTGGTGATAAGTGAATGAAATGAATCACCAAAAGTGTTGTTTATACAACCAAAGTATTTTTGCTATGTAAAACTTGTTAAACAAGTATTATATAAGCAATTGTAAAGTATGATGAAAACAAATCACACATTTTATTAATAACTCCTAGGTTTTCAAAACGTTACTAATCATGAAAATCATACAAGTTTAATCCCCTTAGAACTCACAGATGTACAAGTTCTTTAAACAATGTGCACTTCTTAAAAGTGGATCATATTTCTACAATGAAATATTTCAAAAACTGGCAACACCACAGGGATTTTATGCATTTTGTATGACTACGACAATTTTGATTTGCTAGTGTGATGGTAAGTTCTTTTTTAGTATTGACTTATGATCTTCAGGATAAATGAATTGCATGTTATAACATTCAAATGATTGTTATATGAATCATGATAATTTGTAATAGTTCTAAGCTTGTGGTAACTGTATGCATATGTTATTGGAACATTTATGTACGATTCTACTATAACTTAATTTCATCCTACCTCTTTATGTCTTCTTTGAAAGAATGTGTAAAAGATTCTGCCAAATTGTGTGATGAATGAAATGGTTGATTTCACAAAACATTATTTTGTCTCCAACATTTCTAACATCTAATATCATGATGTATGATAACGATGCCTTGTTTGTTTAAGTAGAAATGGTTGTCAGATAAATACTATGAGACCACAGTGTAACAAATTGTTCCACATGGGGTAGAATTGCTTGCACGAAGGAAACTCAACAAAAAAAAGGCAATGCAAATGCAACTAGATAGGTTCTTTATAACACTTTTCAAATTTACAAAGGAAAAATGATAGTATTGGTATGATAACAATTAAGATGTGATTGAAGATTTTGCCAACCTTTTTGAAATATGTAGATTAGAATAAAATAATCAAAATTAAGATGATAAAGAATTACCTAGAGAAGATATCTTGAAGCATTTACATAGTTATAATAACTAGCACCTCGTTCTTTCTTTTAATGATACGAAAATGAAAATATTAGCTTTTTTAAACTAAGAGTCATGTTATTTATATTTTTTAACGAAATAAGCCCTATCTAATAAGTTATAAAGGCTTAAATGTTTTTGCAAAATGATTAAATATTTGTTAGTTTTTTAATTTTAATTTTGTTCACTATGATTAAAAACTTATATACTAGAAATAAGTGAACTAAATAAATCATACAACAATCTGGATATATTGTACATGTATTTTTGTTATACAAAGCACATCATAGAAGTATAATATTGGATATTGTATAAGTTAATGCATGTACATCACACATAATTAAAAAACTTCTCATGTTTTGAAAACATTTCCATGTACAAGCACAATAATTCTATAAAAATAATCTACTTAAGAATTGCATATGTTCAAGTTGTTTAAGGATCATACACATTGAAAAAGGGGATCATATATATAGAATGAAAATTTGTACAAAGTTGCAAGTCTCTTGGCCTTTTATACACTTTCTGCAACTATTATAGATGGATTATTCCCGCATAATGTTATGTTTTATTTAGTATTGAGGTATTATTTATAGAATAAATTTATTGCATGTGTATGATATATAAAATCATTGTCATACGAAGTTATGATTTTTTTGTCATTAGTTCAAGGCTTGTGTCAATCATACACATATGATATTGGATCACTTATGTGTGATTCTCTTACATCTTAATTTTATCCAAAGTCATTTAAAATATTCTTTGTAAGAATGTGCATCCTATGCTCTCATATTGTATGATGCATGGAATGGTTGAATACACACAACAAGTTCTCTCATCCATATCTAATATCTAGTATTGCGATGCATGATAATGTTTTAATTAGTTTGTTGAAGTGAGAATTGTGGCCAAACTAGTAAGATGATACCATAGCACATATATGACAAATAATACTAATTATATATCTCTTGGGAAATGTTGAAAGAACATAGGCCACACAATTACGATGAGACACATTATTTTGTAAAATCCGAAAGTAGGTAGAAATTGAAGCTCTTCATTTAATTTATTTCAAGGATCAAAATTTTAGTTTCACTTAAGATTTTTTTAACAATATAGACATTAAACTTACATTGTTAATTTATTTTTATTGTCTACTTTTGACCATTAGAGGCAAGTTTAATAAGATGTTATAATTGAGTTGGAAGAGTGATCCTTTATGCCAAAAATTGATAAGTAAAGCTTTAAGAACCTAATTAATTTGAGTAGTAGATGATGAAATTTGTTTTACGAACCACTGTACAAAGAGCTAAATCTATTGGCCCTGTGGTTTGGAAGTTGTGTGAAGTTCTTGAATAATGCCACCAACAACCAAACTTCCATTACATGTTTATTTTTTTATTTCCATTCATTATGAATTTATTCAATGTTCCTTAAATCTTCCACAAATTATTAGTAGATTCTTTCCGTTGTTGTGTTCTAATCCAACCTCATAAGACATAGTGTCAATAATCTCCCATAGTTAATGATTACATATGCTTTCATAAAATGAAAACTATGCCAATATTTTTCATATAAAAGTATGAAAAAATTTGAAAATATGCAACATTAATACAAAAATATATTCAACAAAATTTAGCATTAACATAGCCAAAAACCCATCTTAAATAAGAGCTCAACTCCCCCTTCAATTGAAGTTTGTTGGCTCTCCGGCTTTTAGAATCATTCAAAAGGGTTGTGAATTACATTGGTTAGCCGAATTATAGTGATGGTGTTGACGGTTAACTTTTTTTCAAAGCTTTCTGCTAATTGAGTACTAGGTCAAAACAACTAGAGGACTAACTTTCTTCTCCACATGATCTCAATTGATGTGGTTCTTACAGTCAATGTTTTTGGTATAGCAATGTTCAATTAGAGCTTTTTATAGGAATATAACACTAGTAATTGGGTACCAGATTGGTACATTATTGAAGTGTAAGCCATAATCTCAATGTTTTTACGAAATCAAAAGAACATGAGTTTTACAATTAATTACTATGATTTTACATTGCAGTGAAATTAGAAAAATAAAAATTTTCTTTTGTTAAGTATACGAAATGAGTGAGATTCCATGAAAGAAATATATAATAGAAGCACTCACTTAATTTTAGTCTTACTCCAAGAAAAATGAACATCAATGGCCTACTTTTCTCTTCTATTTTCTTTGCCTTATCCTTCTTTAGCTTTCTCTTTTACTTTTGTTATGTAATGGCTCATCATCAACACTTAGTTCTTTAAGCTTCTAAATTTTATCAAGTAGCATTTGACTACTATATGAACAATTAGAACACTTATAAAACCTCACATGAAAAGTTCCTTTATAACCTAAGTTTTCTTATTCAGTACTCAATATGACTTACTATTTGTGTAGCATCCTAAGAAAATTCCATCATCAGGTATAGGATCAAGCTTATATAACTATTTTATCCATTAATAAGAAAGAAGTATTTAAAAAAATCCATGCGAGATATTTTTATTTTTGTATCATATAGTAGTTCATAATGGGAAACATGAAGTAAAAATCTTATAAGAGCATTATTTCTTATTAACAAGAACTACAAATTACTTTAGAACAAAAATTATTTGAAACAATATACTCATTCAACATATACCTAGCCATGTCCAATAATGTTTTATTTCTTCTCTCACTTAGCTAATGTTTTTGACATGTTATAGATGATGAGAATGTTTTAGGTTCTCTAAATATTGTTTTAGATTATCCTACTCTATCACTTCTAAAAAGCCCAAGGGATAAGTTAGGTTTGTTTTATAGTCTACTAACTAAATGTGTGTGATATTCAACTACAACTTTTCTTATTAGTGAATAAAATAAGAGTAATCCATAAATAATTATTAGGCATGATGAACCATACTTCCATCACCTTAGGGTATAAGGATGAGTGGGTTTCAAAACAATTCTAAGTGCAACAACTCCATTAATCTTCTTGTAATGAAAAGCCTTATAGATTTAAGTAAGGTTTTTTTGATTTTTTTATAATTAATAATGCATAAAAATTTACTCGTAATTCAAAAAAATATTAGTAAGAACCCTAATAAAGTAATACTTTGGGATCTTCTTAAGTGTTGATGAGCTAAGATAGCAAAACCATCTATGCAAAAAATTTGAACATTGCATGTACCACGTTTCAAAATATTATTATATTTGATATAGGTACCGTTGAAATAGTACATGAATTGATGATAAGATGATTTGAATAAGATATAGCAACGTGCATGAATTCATTTAAACTCCTTCAGTGAATGAGCTAACATATTATTTTGAATTATAGCATTAGCTTGCTCCACCTTAATAGTTTTTACTTCAATTAAATAATATCATTGTTAAGATATAAATGTTGACATAAGCTTTAGAAATTTGCATGATCTTCTTTTAGCTTATTGCACATAACTATTTGTTTATATTTAAGAAAACTATGTATTGCTTCTCATAATAAATGTTAGAAGAAGAGTACACCTTATCACAATTAGAAATCACACAATGTCTCCATCTACTACCATTAGTTAAATATGGCTTCTTTTTTTTTCTCTTCTTCCCTTAAGGAGAATTCATCATAGTTAATCCAAGTGAACGTCATATGCTTCTTCTTTCTCTTCTAATTTTCAACTCCTCTAATAGAATGCCTATTCAATTTGCATTCTTAGACCCTAGTTCATCATTTTGTGTCATCTTTCCTTTTAGTTTCTTATCTATTATTAATTTCTTACTTTTAGCACAATTTTGAAGTAAGCAAGACAATCCTTTATTGATTAATGCAACCATATGAGGGGAAGAGGAATCTAAATTTGTTGTCCCTTGCTTCTTTTCATATGTCTACTTAACTATACACAACACTTCTATCTTTCTTCTTTTAAGAACCATTTCATTTGTAAGGAGCAAACCCATTGGTTCACAATGTCTAAGGGTAGACACATCTGTGGTAGGTTAATAATAGTGACCAAAGGTTCATGCAACTTTTGGGGCAAATATCTTGCATATATAATCTATTTTATAAAGTTTTGTACCCATGGTTGATAGGACATTAATAATGTTAGCAATTCTAGCTAACAAAAAACTAATATATTCATCAAATGACATAAGAAATGGCTCAAAATTATGGACCCACAAATGGACTCTGCTCTATTATACCTAGCAGGTACCATAATAGATGGCCTTCTAATTTGTTCCAATTTTTCTAATCTTGTTCAAGGCTCATTATCATGTTATTTTTTAAGACAAAAAAGATGACAATGCAATATATTGAATTACATTGACAACTTTTGAATCTAGTTATACATTATGTTTGTCCTCTATATCATCCTCACTGATTCTTTTCCTTATGCATTCACCATTCACAAGTTTCGTAGAAAATTTAAATGTTGTGCAATATTGCCACAAATGTCTTAGTCTACTGACATAGATCTTGTAGCCAACATAAACCTTGTAGCTATGCATGATATGGTGTACGTAGACATTTGCAAGAATAGTTACAAGGTCTATATTCAAAATCAATCATTGTCAACTTTTTGTAAACTAATCTACGAATCTTCCATCTAAAGTTTCCTAATGAAAAACATTGGAGACTACCAAAATTGGATAATGCCTTAATTATAATCACTGTGCACAACTTGCTACCCTGCCAATGACATGAGAATTCATTGAAATGTATCAAATGGAAATATCTAATTCAGAATTGTTTTGTTACATATAATAAAAACATAGATTTGTAGCTATACATGAGAAGGGAAATTGCAAATTGGAAAGAATTGATATTGTATTAATGGTTAACTTGGTGAGGGGATGTTTTTAGTATGCCCTATAATTGAGTAAGGAAAAAATAAACAATAATGTTAAACATCAAGTTTTTCATTCAAAAGGACCCATCATCCATGCTTTCCACATTTTGTAATCCAAGTTTGAAAAGATTTTTCAAACAACAAAATGGATAAATTGTACTATGCTATGTCGTGATATTATTTGTGGTTTATACCGACTTGTACTCCAAGCATTTCTAAGCACTATTAACAATTGTGAAGGACAAGAAGAAGTAGGTGAGATCATCTTCATGATCATAGAAAATACAATAAAAAGATAATTGAAATCCAGAAATCATGATTGGAGACGCAAAAGGTGGAATGTGATTAAATATGTACTATAAAAGAATACATTTTTTTTCAAATTTACCCTTTCTAGTAATGGGAATAATTCAAATCTATTAGATTATCTCTACATTACTTATCATAATCCTTAGTTTAGCTAAAGTTTCTTACATATTGGAAGGATAAATTGAATTCGAACATATTAGTATCACCCAGAAATTATGCTTCTTATGTAGAAGAATATAGCTTAAGCATTGAACATAATGTAAAGGAATTACCCACCATTTCATATTTCTTGCCAATTTTCTAAATTGTTCTCGTACTTGGTTCTCATGAATTTTGCTCGCATTCTGGCTGAATTGAAAAAGATCAAAGACCATTGTTTGTATGTAAGCACCTTTATTTTGGTTTCAATGTTTTTTCTTTTTAACCATTTCCCTCAAGCAGTTCAGTTATTGTCTTCTGAGTGTCCAATTGAAACAAAGGGGTTGTTAAGACTTTTTTAGAGGAGTTTTTTGATGGCCATTCCAAAAAGTTTTAAGGGATTGTTAGGACCTATTTAGAGGATTTTTTCATTGGCCATTGTTTTTCAATTTTATGATTCATTTTGGTAGATCTAACATGATTAAGATGTATGTTTCTATGTAATTTAGTACACTCTTAATGTGTGTGAGCCTATTGCCTTTTGCTAACCATTACTTATTTGAACCATTTATTTTTTTGGTAATTCTCATTGAAGCAGGATAATATCTCTTTAAAATACTGAATAGCCTCATTGCTGATCTAATCTGTATTAATCCAATATCCTCATATGCAATTACTTATTGATAGAAATCTTAGATCTTTTGTCCATGATCGATAAATTGATGTATCTGGAGTTGAAGTCCCCTTCCTTCCTCCTAAGTATGGCAACAAGTTAAATTTCGTTATCAACTAAGCTACTTAATTCTATTTTCACCTAGATGGAATTTTTCATATTGCTTTTCTAATGACCTCATGACCTATTCTACAACTTTGTGCCATCCTCTCCATTCATTAACCAGCTATTCTCCATTTACCATGTCTTTAACAAAAGAATGGTGCAACCATTACTTTAATTTTGTATAATGAAATCTCATATCCATCACACAATATTTGTTTAGCAATTTTGTTAAACTACTAGCTAAAACAAAATTCACATCATGAATCCACAAATGTTTTCATCTGTTTTGAAATACCAACATAATCATATAGCCCAAAATTATTGAAGTCTACCATCACGAATGTGAAAATCATAAAAATCGACTGCTCAAACAGAATTGTAATTCACGTAAAAAAAATAAATATAAACTTATAGATGCCAAAGTCCACAATAATATTCAACTGTAATACAATGTAAGTTAACAAATATACTAATAACCAAGAAAGCAAATAATAGCTTAACTAACACTAATTAAATAACATGTAAGAAAAAACATCATCCAACAAATATACTAAACTTAATGATCCTATTTCTGGCTTGAAATGACTACTATCTCCCTGAACCTACAAAATTATAAGGGAGAATGAGGCAAAAAATTTATTGGGGAAACCTTGTACCATACTGTAAAAAACATGCAAAAAGAAGGAGATATATGTGTTTCATAAAGCCATTAGGGATGCTAAGAATAAAATGCCCACAAATGGCTAAAACAATTTTGCAAATTTCATGGATGAAATCTAATTTAAGGTGGGGGTGATGTCACACTAAAATTTTTTTCTACTTATTTGTACTTTAGTTGTGGTATGTTTCTGATTAGTGCCATTTAAAATTAGAATATCAAATTGAAATATATTTAAATTTTGATTGTTAGGAAATTATTATTAATTTTGAACTTCAACTTCAATTGGAAAGAAGTGAGGATAGTTTTATTGTGAATGCCTTCTTTCATGAAATGATGTATTACATGAATTATTGGTAAGATTAAGAATAATATACCTAAATGGAAAATCCTTAAATTCCTTTTATGCACATTAAACCATGGTTATACAACATAACAATGTGCTTAAGTTCTTAAAATCTAGGAAGAGTTGAGCTTTAATTAGAGTGAGCTTTGTGCATAAGATAAAGCCCTTTTTAGTTGTTAGACAAATCCACTTATTTAAGGATTCCTAACTTGTGAGTTTTTCAATTTTCAGAACAAAATCAAGCCATAAGAACACAAAAGAAGGACAATCAAAAGAAATAGAGAAAGGAAGATGTGACACCTGTCGGAAAGGAGTGGGAACAAAAATTAGATGAGGATTGGTCCTCTACTAAGATTACAAGGTATAATGATCCTTGAGGTTATACATTAAATATAGTTAAGATTATTACAAAGATAAATATGATTGCATTGCTAAATTATCATGCTGACCTTGGAAAATGATTATGGAATTGGTCAACTAATCCCCTTTCCATGGAATTTACTATATGATGACAAATTCATTCTACCTATGACTTCAAGTAATTTTTGAGCTTGTGATGGACCTTTTTTATTTATTTTGTTATCAAATATTGTTAAAATTCCATGCATTTTCTTTTCTAAAATAATACATGACAATGTTAGATGGAATATCATGAACTCATGCTTACAATGTACAAATTCTTATTGGATTTATATCTAAAATCAAAAGCTAGCTTTTGAATATTGGTTATTAGTACTTATTCTATCTTAACTAAGACCCGATTATGTAGAATTATAGTTAAAGGCACATTGAATTGAAATGCTTTCTTGGTTACATGAGTAGGTATTGAAAATAAGCGTGTTGTTAGTAAAGATAATGTTATTTATTATTCAAACTATTAAATGACAAGTTTATGACTTATATAACTATTTTACTAAGAGATGATTGAATTGTATTAAAATTAATAACATGTCAATAAAAAGAACTTCAAGGCACACCTTTCAATTTATGTAAACTATGAATGCTAGTGTTATTTATTGGCATATTTCCCTACCTTTGTTGGTCGATGTCTATCTTAATGTTTTATAGCATCTTGATTTGTTAGGTGATTAGAACGAAAACTTTACACTATAAAGAAATTAAATTACTTGGTTTTGCAAAGAAGTTTTAGAGTAGTAATTTACATATAATAAATGACAACTTGATTGATAACATTATAATTTCAACTTGAGTATCACGGCATGAATAAGATGTATATTAAGATTGCAAGAAAATTCTAAGAAATGCCTAAAATTCTATCTTGTGCAAAGTAGACATTATCATAGGACATGAACAATAGAATGAAACATGTAACTTAGCTAAACTCTTGGGACTTTTTAGGCCAAGTTTACCTTTATCTTAAATTTGCATGTGAAGCTTGCGATTTGTCATGAGGTGGTCATGTCAGGCATGGGTTTAAGTTCTTTAGTAAACAAAGATTAATTTTTTGGGGAGTTTGACCATAATTTTGCAAATGGGATGCTTGGTAGTGCTTAATTTTGGGTCATTGAAAATTCTGTGTTGGCTAGGGAGTACATTTTGTTACTATGGACTGCTAGAGCTTTGTGATGTTGTCTCATGTTATGAGCCTATCTAGTTAAGAGCATTAGGTCACACGATGTGATAGGAATACCACACCACGCCATGATTTAGTTGGTTAAGGGAGAGAATTAGATTGATTATAATACATTGTGCATCCAATTAGTAGCACCATAAATTTATACATTAGCAAAGCATGGCCAAAAGAGATACGAACATTAAAATTTTGTATTTGATGTTGTTTATATATTTTTCTTATAGATTGACATATATATCTTTTGGTAACTACATGTTAATTTTATAATAACACATGGTTTCATTTTTTGTCTCCCTAGCTTTCTTCCACTAATAGTTTTATTAGTTTAAGGAGTTTGGAGTCATATAGGTAGATATGAGATAATCTTAGTTCAAATACCTATTGAATGTCATTCTTCTTACATTTTATGAGTTTTAGTTATTGAGCTATTAGTTCCATTCATGAATGATAGTTACAATGATCTATGAACATTATATTACACTAGATTACTATTTGTGTTCTTTGGTATTTAAATATTTGTGATTTCTTTTGATTAGACATGATTCTAATGTTATTGAACGTTGGATACTTATTGCTAAGAAAATTTGGGAGCTATTTCACTATGTTAGATTTCTAACATATGATTCATTTGTAGTTACATTTTGGATATATGGCTTTGAGTTCTATCTATTTTTTTAAAACAACTTGCTAAAATTTGGTTTATCGAATCACTAGGACAATCTTTAAAGGAATTCTATTATTTCATATGTTGACCTTCATTGTCTATTATTACTTTTCTTCCTTGGTTTTGTCCACTTGCTCATCCTTGAAACTTAATACTTCTTATTTATTTAATTGATGAAATTATACTTAAGGGAAAAGAACTTTACAAAGGGATTCATCTTTCTCATATATTGTTTCTTCCTCTAAAAAAGTTTTTTCTTATATGCTATGCAACCTCAAAAAATAGCCATGATAATCTTCAATTACAATACTAGCAAAGCTTGACTGGTGCTTATTTAAATTTAAAATATGGACATCATCATTTGAAGGTGACTTTTTTGGTAATCATATTAGACAGGCACATTTCATAAATAGCATTACTACCGATATTTAAACATTAACTCCTTCGTGTTAGTGAGGTTCATTGCATTAAGGCAAATTCCATTCATTCTAGATATCTTTACACAACATTCATGTTTCTTAACACTACACGTATACGTATTCTATAAGAATATAAACTTTACAATATCATATTGTCACGATTGTGCATCTCACTAGATCGTGCTTGTACAGGAAATCACTTAGATTATTAGACATTTAATTCTATGATACTATTTGGTTTTTGTATCACACAAGTGCATTGCCTATATACCATTATTGTTCAATATTTTACTATGTCATTCTTTTATGAAACCTCCCATTGTTTAGCTACAAAAATATGATGCGTATCAGTAACAAAAAATATATCACATTGTAGAGGTGTCAGCTAATGGAAACAACTCAAAGTTAAGCACTTTGACTATAGTAGCTATATCAAATCAGGTCTAATTAGATATCTTATGAAATAAATTAATTTTTATAAAAAACCTAAAAAATATCTCAATCATAGTTTGCATCAAAGTTTTTTAGACTACATTTTTTATTATTTAAAGTAAATTTCCTTCACCAAATTTCATGAAGGTGTGACATCATCAGCTTTGTATTATTTAGTAGTTTATAAGACTAAACATTAAATAATGGTCTCGTATGTACACTTAATGAAGAAAATGTATAAAAATTTCCATTTTAATTACAAAAATAAGAAAACAATTAATTCACTTTTTAAATTCATTACCATTAACACTTTTCGTTGAAAATATTTTAAGATAATTTTCTTTTTGTAACTCAGTCTAACAAGTTGACTTTTTAGCAAATTTTCTTATATAAAATCCCTTGTGCAAGATAACCCATATACATTCAAAGCACATCGCTAGATACCCTTTCACTAATTGGGCTTGATCTTATTAAAAGTTGTAATTCCATATTGTAATCATCATGCTCATAACATAAAAAGTACATTGAGTGAAAACCCTTAACAATCTTATTTCCCAAAAGATTTAAGGGTTGGTTCACCCTAGAATAGGTAACGTACAAATATATACTGATATATACATGGTTAAAAAAGAAAGTGCAATGAGAAGCATACATCACCATATGTACAAATCATAATATCCATAAACCAAGTCCATCATAAGAAAATATTCAAGATGCAAATATGGATGTGTTAAAGTAATGTCCAACATAAGACAATGTCCATCAACATACTTTATGAAACTTCAAAAAAACAAAATTACTACTACAAAAGTAAAAGTTGTAAATTGAACAAATGAATATCTAGATGATCAATATATTGATCCTAATCTGTAGCTCGTAAGCATGCTATTATATCCACAATGCTACATATCAAAATAATAGTAGAGTGGGCATGAGCTCATTATGGAATCTTTTAAATACATTATAAAAATAATATGTGGTGACATAGACCTATATTTAATATATTAAAATAATTATAACTAAATGATGATCATATATGTTAATAGATGCATGCTAAATCACTAAGCTAATATAATGCATGAGTTTATTATGCAACTAATTGGAGTATCTGGCCAAGATATCTAGCTCTCCTTTGAACTATGAAAATTATGTGTTAACCATAGATCACTAATCTATCACTCCGCTTCAAACTTTACCCATCTTAAGCTTGTCGGTCCAAAACTAAGGACTATTGCATCCACAAATCTTATCTTAGCCAACAACATCAAATTAGACATCTAGCTTTGATTCATATCCATTTTACCAACTATACAAGTAAACCTACAGTTTCCCTAAACCATAATCAAGAATATAAGGGAATCTATTTGTCAACTAAATATTTTAGTGTTTCTCTTAAACTATCTTAGGCACCGTATAATGCCACGATGTTAGACATAAATAGTCTTTATTTTTTAGCCTTACCTTTGGTCATATGTAGACTTCAAAGCCTAATTAGGCTACCACTTTAACTTTAGCTCAACACAAAATCTTAGTTTTAACCCATATGCACATGAACAATGACATGCTAATCTTGTAAACCTTACTTCATATGACTTCCATTGCTAACTTTCATTCAGAGTTGGCAAACAAGAGCCATACAGATTCTATAAAACTATTATCTAGGGAGTCAACTCCTCTCATGAGAAATAACAAATGGTCACTAATTATCTTACCTAATAATACATGTCATTTTATTTGTTTAGTAATATCGTTAGAATATATAGCCCCCTGGCTATGCCAAATTTTAATTTTATGGCTAAAATAACACTATATCTTAGCAATAATCCATGGTTTGATGAAGTGTCTCTCTTATTTGAAGGCCTTAGGTAAGGTCTACTCAAAGAATTCCAATGTGCTTATGCTCTCATTTCAATATTACCTTCTTTTTAATTTATTTAAGGGTTTTCTTAAGAAACTCTAATTTAATTATCTTTACAATCATGGGTTCCTTATGTTGTGGAATTAACACCTATCCATGGTGATTTATTTGATGATAACAAACCCTAAGCCTTTTTAATCAATTTCATAAAGTAAATTCTTAGATTCTAAATAATCAATTAAATTTGCATGTGCTCATTATTTGACAGCATCCTCAAAATTTTTAACTCGTAATCATTTAAATAAGAAATTTAAATAAAATTTTTTAAAAATCAAATTCTAAATCACCTAAATTTCTTTGTAATTAGTTTTTGGATTAGGTTAGGGCATCAATACCAAAACTTTTTTCAAATTATTAACATCTTGAAGACATTCAAATTTAGCTCAGATTGGGACATTACAATGCAAATCTATACTTAATCTTCTAATTATTGGCAAACATTGGTGATTAAATGTTTCACACACTAAAGACGTAGCCAATCTTGAAATCTGGCTATTTCTTTTGTGTACAAAAATACTAATATGGAGAAACTACTTTTTCAAATACACCATATAGGACTAAAATTAACAACATTTTCTAATCAAAGAAATTCCAAATTGTTAGAGTTGTGTGATTCATTTCATCAAGCATTTTGCAATTGAACAGTCACTAACTATTCTAATTTTTCAAAAATGATAATTCTAATAGTCATCTGATCCCCCAATTTGGTAATTGCATGGTCCAAAATGCATGCACTTAAAAAGTTAAATCTTGTCAACATATTAAAATTTAGATTTAACAACCCACATCAACTATATATTTCTAAATGGTTAGGATTAAATTCCTTTTCTTCGATCAAACAACTTTGTTGTTCCAATGGTCATTGTTTTGTTTATTGAAATTTAGAATTATTTCAAATTAACAAATTAAACAAGTAAAAATAATATCAATTTATTATTTTTGTGTTATTTAAATCTAAGCCAAAGCTAAATTTTGTATAATTGAAGTTATGTAACAAAACAAAAACAAATGGATGTAAAAGTCACATGAGAGAAGATTTAGGGCTAAAATGTAATAAACCATATCAAAATAAAAATTTTGAAGGAACAAGATAAATGATGTAGAAAAGTTCTATTGATGATAATATGGAGATCAAGCGTAATATTCTCAATCAACAAATCTATTATAGATTAATTCGTCTAGCAAAGGTTATCAACTACTTAGAAAATTAATATTAAAAAATATTATAAGAAATATTTATCTTAAAAAAGTTCATCAGGAAATGTCCAACAACCTCTATATTTTCTCGATTATACTATTTTTTGAATTATTACAAATTACTAATGTAAATAAGCATAAATATAAACAAATTATCACTTTATTTTTAAGTTAATATATGTTAACGAATAGATAAGAAAAATTGAAGTAAAATAATATTATCAAATCAAAGTGATGTTATATTTAAAAAAGTAGAGCTCATCAAGATGAGTCTAATGATGCTGGTATGATCTTAATAAGGTTATATTTGCATTTTTTTGTTAAAAAAATTAAATAAGAATAAATAATAAAATAATTATTTTAATATTAAGTAAATCTCAATTAGAGATGAATTGAGAAAATTGAAGTAATGTAGCACAATCCAAATAAAGTGATGTAAAAGTCACACTACACAACATTAATGGTTACACAGTAATATAACCAAAATAATACAAAAAATTTTTAAAAAAAAACAAGATACATTATATTGGGATGTCACATTCTAATATATTAAGGAGAAACTAAAACATATTCAATCATCATGTTTGTTGCAAATCAAATTATCGCATAAAGGTTACCAAAATCTTTGAAAACAAATGTTAAATAACTGTATAATTAATATTTATTTTAATAAAGTTTATGAAAACATGTCCAATGTTGTCCATTTCTTCTTGATGTCATCACATTTGGGGATCTTATAAATTACAATAGTGAATAATCATAAATAATAAAAATTTATTACTTCCAAATTTGGTAAATATTTAACAAAATATAAATGATAAAAATTAAAGCAATGCCATATTATCAAATCAAAGTGATATAAAAGTCATGAATGTACAAATTCCGAGTTCTAAGTGATAAAACAAAATCAAAGAAAAACATTGAAAAAATTAGATAAATTTTACGAGAAAGCCACATAATACCAAGGGGATTGATTTCAATTTTCTTTCTTTATATACAAATTAAAAATATATAAAGTCTTATAAATCATGTCGAAATGATGGAAAATAAAAATTATAAAATTATATAGAAAGTAGCTAATTCAATAAAGCCCATGAAAACTTATCAAAGGATGCAAATTTTAGTTTGATGTCACCTAGATTAGTATTACTCATAATCACAAAAGTTTCTTGTCATAAATAATAATAAATTATTATTTTCATATTTATTAAATACATTACAAAGAAAAATATTATAAATTAGAGAAATATAGTATAGATAAATGACACACATATGAAGGACACTCAAGAGAAGATATTGAGTGAAATTGTTATATAACCAAATCAAAATAAAACTTTGAAGAAATTAGATAAATTACACTCAAAGTTGTATTCTAAGATACTAAAGAGATCGTGTAATATCATTAATTATGTAATTACATGCAATTTGAAATACCAAGGAAAACATGTTAAACTCCAAGAAAATAAAATAGTTTAAAAAATAAAATGTAATATTTAGTTAGACATAGCCTATCTAAACTACTCCAACGACATATTTTTCATGTTTATCTTGTCTCATTTGAACTTTTAATAAATTAACAAAAAAATAAGCATAAATAATTATTAATTATTATTTTAATATTAAATAAATATATAATAAAGCGATAACGAAATAAATTGAAGCAATATAATATAATAAATTAAAAATAATATAAAGGTGGCAATAGATAATATTTAGTGCTTCATAGCGATATATCCAAATCATAGAAAAAATTAAATTAGAAAAACTATACAAGAATGTTGAATTTCAAGATATTATAGAAATCAAATGAAATATCTTTTATATTAAATGATGTATGAACAATTACCTCATAAAGAATTTAAAAAATAAAGAAAATAAAATTTTTGATAATAAAAAATTATTATCAATTTTTTTAGAATTTGTTGAGTTGTGTCAAAGGACATTTTTTATGTTAATGAAAGCTTGGTTAGACTTACTACGAATTATCAACGTAAATAAGCATATATTGTAATAAATTACTATTTTAGTAAAAGTAAATATATATGAAGATATATATATATATATATATTAAAGTTAAAATGAGTTAACTAAATGAATGTAATATATCCGAAGGACACTATATAAATTAACATGAGAGGAGATTACTTGTTTTATAGTACTATAACTAAATCAAAGAAAAAAATATCAAGAAATCAGACATTGTTTGAAAAAATTACAATCTATGTACTAATGAGATTAATTGTAACATCCTTGATTTCAAACTAAGTACAAAAAAAATATCTTGTAAAGCATTTAAACATTTTGGAAATAAATTATTTTAAAAAATCAATAATTAATAAGATAGACATCATCATGACAAGTCTAATGACTTTTGTTTAGTCTTGATCAAACTTTTTTTAGAACACTATATATTTTTAAAGAAAATATGCATAAAAATAATAAAATACATTTTAAATGTTAGTTAAATATATATAAAAAGATATTATAAATAAATTTAAGAAATATAATATTGCCAAATCAAAGTGATTGATAGGTCTTATAAAAGCATATGTAAATTTACACATGAATTAACCAAATTAAAGAAGAACATTTGAAGAAATGCAAAAAAAGATATTGCAAAGTTGTATCCCAAATCACTAAGGAGATCTAATGTTTGATCCTTGTTGACCAAATAAGTTAAAAATTAAAATATCCCATAAAAATTTAAAAAACATTAAAAAGTAAAACATAAAAAATTAAACATAAACAATAATAATATTAAATATTTAATTACTTGGAACACTTTAAAATGAGTCAAACAAGGTTGTTTCATCTTAGCCTAACCCTGTTTTTAATTAATGTGATTTACCAAAGCCAAAAGGAAAAGATAATAATTATTACTATTTTAATATTAAATAAACATACTTGAAAGTTGAATTATATAAGAAAATTTAGGAGATGGTAATGTCACTTGAATGAATCTTTAGAGTTGCAAAGTATTTATGAACAAAGCAAAAACTTTGAAGAAATGACATAACTTCTATGGGAGAAATGAATTCCAAGATGTTTAGAAGATTGAATGTAGAATCCTTGATCGACATATAAACTATCAATCAAAATGTCTAATACAACATGCTTACAAAATAAAAAATATATTTAAAGATATAAAATGAATAGATAATGGAATAGAGCTCATCAAGCCTAGTAGAACGACACTTGTTTCATCTTGGTTAAGCAATGTTTGGATTTACTTTGAATTTCAAAAGTAAGAAACCATAAATAATATTAAATTGTTATTCCATTATTAAGTAAATATATAAAAATGATAAAAAAGATAAATTAATCTAACATAATATAAGCAAATCAAAGCAATGTAAAGGTCACATATTGTAAGTTCTTGGGTTACAGAGTAATTTAACCAAATAAAAACAAATTAAGGAATCATAATGTTGCATCCTCACATATTATGGATATGTAATGATGGATCTTTGATCATTAAGTGAAATATAAGTTAAAATGCCACAAAAAGCATGATAAAACTCTTGAAATTAATTATTTGAAAGTGTGACAATGAATATTTGGCATCATAGAGCCATTTGAGATGATTATAGTGACATTTTGTTTTTCTTTTTTTTAAAAGTATTAAGAATTGCTGCTAATTACGAAAGCAAATAAACATAAATAATAATAAATTATTTTCTTAATATAATGTAAATATATAATAAAATTTGAATGAGATAAATACAATTAATATAATATTAGAAAATCAAACTGAATATCACATAGGAGGAAATTTAGATTTACATAATGATTTAACTAAAGTAAAAAAATTGATGAAATTTAATAACTTGTAAGGGAATGTCGCATTCAAAGATGCTAAGCAAATCGGGCATAACATCTTCATTCAAGAAGTTAGGTACATGTTCAAAAGTCTTATAATGCACATCAAAACCCTTAAAACTTTAATATTTTAAAATATAAAATTGAATATTTAGCATGATCGAGCTCATAAACTTTAGTTAAACGATGTTTATTTCATATCCATTGGACCTCATTTGGAATTAATAAATGTAATAAAGAGAAATAATACTAAATTATTATTTAAATATTAACTAATCAAATATTAAAGTTGCAATGAGTTAAATTTAAGCAATATAATATAAAAAGCCAAACCAATGTAAAAATCACACATGATCAGAACCAGAATTTCATAAAAATGCAATCAAATAAAAGCTAAAATTTTGAAGAAATTAGATAATATTCACAAAAAATTTGTTCTTGGGTAATTATAAATCACTTCTCATGTAACCTTTACATCACTTAAATTTGTTATACTATTTTATTTTAATTTAATTTGTTTCAACATTAATATAAGTTTACTTAGTTTTAAAATTGTATTTTATTATTGTTTATGTTTATTTAAATGAGCTCTCATTGAGATGAAACTAGCATCATTAGAACCATCTTTATGAGTTATATCCAATCACTATTCTTTTTATGTATATATCTATTAAAGTTTCTAATTTTTAAATATTTTTGTGTGATTACTGAGATTTTTTATTTTTACCTAATTTCATGATATATAATGTTACACATGATATCTTTAGTATATATCATGACATCTTTCCTATAACTCAACATATTTCCTCAAATTGTTAACTTTATTTTTGTTATATTATTGCATAAATATTAATCTCCTCTTAAGTAACATTTAAGTTACCATAATTTGTTAACATTATGTTTCTTTATTTATCTCAATTCAACTTTAACATATATAATAAAGCTGCTTAACATAAAATAATTATAAATAATAATAAGTTTCTATTTAAAATGAATTATGTATATAACAAAGCTAAAGTTAGATAAATTAAATCATTATCAAATAAGTAAACAAAACTATGCAAAAGTTACATAATAGGAGATTTAGAGCTGCATAGTAATATAAGCAAATGAAACAAAAAATTTGAAAGATTAAGTTAAAATGTATAAAAAAGTTTCATTCCAAGGTACTAAAGAGACCAAGTGTAACATCTTCGATCTTTAAATGAGGTATGAACTTCAATGTCTCAGAAGATAAGCTAAAGCTATAAAAAAAATTGGTTTTTTAGTATTTAAAAATAAATTATAAATATGATAATGCTTGATGAGATGAGTGTAAGGATTCTTTTTTATCTCCATCAAGCCTCATTCAAAATTGTTGCAAATTAAAAAAATTTTAATAAATAAAAAGTAATAAATTATAATTTTTATATTAATAAATATGTTTTAAAGCTATAATAATATAAATTGAAACAACAAGAGAAAACTAAATTAATGTAAAAGTTAGATAAGAATAAATTTAGAGTTTTATATTAATTAACAGAAAAAGTAAAAAAATTTTAAAAATTAAATAAAATTTATGAGAAATATGAATTACAAGATATAAAGAAGATTAATTATAGTATCCTTGGTAATCCAAATAGGTAAGAATCAAAATAAATTGTAAAACTACTAAAAAAAGAATAATATAATATTTAAAAATATTAAAGGAATATTTAATAGCATAGAACTCATTGAGATGAGTCGAATGATGTATGTACCATCTTAATGGGACCTGATTTGAATGTCTTATGAATTAACAAACTGAGAATAAATAATAAAAAATTACTTTTGTAATCTCTAGTAAGTCTAAATTAAAGAAGAAATAGGAAAAATTAAAGTAATATATCATAACAAAATAAAGACAATATAAAAGGCACACCAAAGTAGATTTAGAGTTACATAATAATTTAATAAAAAATAAGATAAACTATAAATGAAAGTTGTGTTCTAGGATATTTAAAGTTCAAGTGTAACATCCTTAATCATCAATTTAGATATCAATCAAATTATTTCATAAAGCTCACCAAAATATTAAAAAAATAATATTAAAAAATTGTAAAACTAATAGTTATTTAATAAGGTTTATCAAGACAAGTCTAATGATGCCTATTTCTTCTCAATCAAAAATTGTATTTGAAAATACATTGAATTAGCTAACTAAATAAGCATAAATAATAAAAAATTATTTCTATAATTTTTGGAATATATACACTAAAATATAATAAATAAAAAATTAACACTTAAGTAGATAGAGACTATCTACACAAGTGTAATAACATCTTCTTTTGTCTAATTAGACCTTAATCGAACTTAAAGTAAATTATAAAAGTAAATAAGCATAAATAATAATAAATTATTATTTTAATATAAATAAGTATAAAATAAACATAAAAATTAAATAAATTAAAGCCATATTATGCAGTAAAGTGAGAAATACATAACGATGATAATAGATAATATTAAATTTTACACAATAATATATCCAAATAAAGGAAAAAAATAAAGAAATTAGATAAGCTATACAAGAAAGTTTCATTTAATTATGAATGAAATGCCTCAAAAAATGTGTCAAAACTAAAAAAATAAATATTACAAATAAAAATATATTTTTAAAATTTTTGGATCTTATTGATATATATCCAATGACATTTGTTTTGTGTCAATCAAACATTATTTGGAATTATTACTAATTACCAAAGCAAAAGAGCATATATTGTAAGAAATTATTATCTCAATTGAAGTAAATATGTATATTAAAGATAAAAAGAGATTAATTGAATAAATTATCTTAAAATATCAATATTTAATAAGATAGGGATCATCACGACATGCCTAAGAAGATTTGTTTACTCTCGATCTGGCATCGTTTAGAACAGTGCATATTACCAAAGTACACCAGCAAAAATAATACTAAATTTATTTTTGATTATTAAGTAAATAAATATCAAAAGTTGTTTGAGATAAATTTAAGTAATACAATATAACAAAATCAAAGTGGTGGAAAGGTCATGAAAGAGAAGATTTAAATTTACATATGAATGAACATAACCAAAGAAGAATATTTTAAAAGATGAGATAAAATTTATGGAAATATTGTATCCCAAAATACCAAAGTAAATAATCGTAGATCATATTAAATTACTATTTCAATATTAAGTAAACATACCTTAAAACTTGTAAAATTATAAATCAAAATAAAGTGATATAACAAAATCTAGGTGATGGTAAAGTCACATGAGTGGACATTCAGAGTCACTAATTAATTTAAGTATCAAAGAGAAACTTTTAAGAAATGACAAATTACGTAGTAAAATTGAATTGCAAGATACAAAGGCGATCAAGTATAACATCCTCAGTTGCAATATCAAGTATAAATAAAAATATTCTCATAAAATATGCTACAAAAATAGAAAATAAAATATTTAAGGATATAAAACAAATAGTTAGTTGGATAGAGCTCATCAAGACTAGTGGAATGACATTTGTTTTTTCTTGATTAATGTTTTGAAATTATGAATTACCAAAGAAAGAAAATATAAATATTATTAAATCTTTATTCTATTGTTAATTTAATATATAAAAATGATAAAAAATATAAATTGAAGTAACATAATATAAACAAATCAAAGCGATGCAAAAGTCACATATGGTAAAATTAAGAGTTTGAAAACTTTTGAAGAAATTTAATAAATTACATAGGCATGTTGCTTCCATAGATACTATGGACATTTAATACGGTATCCTTAGTCATTAAATGATGCATAAGTCGCAATGCCTCAAAAAGCAAGCCAAAACTTTTGAAATGAAAAATTTAAAAGTATAACAATGAATATTTAACAAGATACAAGTGATTGAGATGTGTGACACATTTGTTTTGTCATTTTTGAACATTACTTTGAATTGTTACTAATTACAAAAAAAATAACCTTGAATTACAATAAAATATTATCTTTATATAAAGTAAATATTCAATAAAATTTGAATGAAAAAAATATAATTAATATGATGTAACAAAATCAAAGTGATTATCACAAAAGAGGAGATTTAGAATTACCTTTTAATTTTAAAAAAAAATGAAATTGAGGAAATTTTGATAAATTGTAAGGGAATTTTGCATTCAAAGATACCAAGCAATTCGAGTGTAACATCTTAGATCATGGAGTTAGGTATAAATTGAAATGTCTTGTAATACATGTCAATACCCTTGAAAATAGAATATTTTAAAATATAAAAATGAATATTCAACATGATAGAGCTCATCAAGTTGAGTTTAATGGAAATTGTTCCGTGTTTGTCAGACCACATTTAGGATTATCAAAAGAAATAAATATAAATAGTGATAAATAATTATTTAAATATTATGTAATTATATAATAACATTGAAATTAGGTAACATTAGTCAATATAATATTAAAAAAACCAATGTAAACATCACACTAGATCAGAATTAGACATTCATGGTGATATAGTCAAATCAAAGCCAAAAGTTTATGGAAATCAGAAAATGTTTAAAGAATGGTTATTATTGTTGAACTCTAAGTCACATCCATGTAATCTTTACATCACTTAAAATATGTTATATTATATTATTTTAGTTTATTTAATTTTTTACTTTAATATATGTTTACTTAATTTTAAAAAAAATTATTTTTGTTATTTATTCTTATTTCAATTTGAAATTTTCAATAACTCTAAATGTGTTCTGATCGTGATGAAACAAACCTCATTGCATTTATCTCAATATGATCCATACATTTTTTATTCTTTTATATACATATGAAATATATATATATAGGTAGTTGGTTTTGCGTAATACTTATGCCAATATAATAATTGGAAGAACTTTAACTTTTTGAAAAGGTGTTCAACTAGGACGTCTTAACATTGTTACTTATAAGATCAATAAGAATAAAATAACTCATTTGCATAAATAACCTATAAAGATGTGTGATTGGTTTATTATAGATCATGTGGAATTGAGGGAAAATAAAGTACATGTTCCATCAAAAAATTATATAGTAGATATATTTATTTAAACTTTACCTAAAAATAATTTTGTACTATTTGAGGTGATTGAAATGATTGATTCAAATTTAACTTTCACCTTTTTTCATTTGAATTTGCAAGATATGACAAATACTAGTTTATAATAATGGATGAGATGTAAATGAACAATATCTTTGGTAATTATTGAGCAATGGATTTGAAATATTTAGTAAAAAATTTTAAAATTGTGACAATTTATAAATGCATATTTTCTTATAATCATTTGATATGCCATATTTTCCAATCTCCAAATCCATTATATGATAAGTTTGGCATTTTCAAAATGAAGTTGATTGTTGAGCCCATTTCTTTTTAAAGCTAATAGGCCATTTTATGAAATGATTTCTACTAATTTTGACTTGGTGTCACTCACCCAAAACATGCCTTTTGAATTTCTTAAAGAAAATATCGATAATGCATGATTGACATAAGGACAATACGAATGTGAGGTTTAATTGGTGGAGATAAAATTGAAAAGAGGAATAGTGGGTAGACATAAAAAAGAATTTCATGCAATTTGCAATGCCTTATTTTTAATTTAATGAAATCAAACTCGATGTCAAAAAAATTGACCGAAGTTTTTGATAATTTTAAAACATACTATATGATTTTCCTATTTTAGCTTTATAAGTTAAATATCTTTTTGAAGTTACTAAAAAAATTATGATGCTTCACCATTGCTTTGTGAATGTAAATGATTACTTCTCCAAAACATGATAAAATAATTTTTATTTAATACAACTTGTAATTTTCCACAACTTTTTGAATGTTATAATTTTTAAATATAAAATTACCTAATATATAATTCTAATGTAAATTAATTGGATCCAACACCGCAATAATAAAGCTCACTATTTTCATAACATAATTTTTTTCATTATCTAGTTGGTCAAGAGATCACTTCCAAGTTCACTAAATGAAAAATAGATGAAGAAAATGAAGGAACAAGACAAAACAAAGAAATCAATGATGCTACATAGCAAGAAGATTATGTGCTGGGTTGCTAGTGGAGATTCTCCATAGGCCCACCAAAGTAAATGTTGTAATGTGCCAACAGGTGTTTTCCCAAAGAGGAATGGTGATATAATAGAATCTAATACATCACTTAAAGGTGGCACATAGAGGCATTCTAGTCCAATAAAAATTTTGAGTTATTCTAGAATTAGCTCCTCTACTTCTCATTAGTCTCCATTACCATTTTAGTTTTGGAGATTAATTGTAGCTGACACTTGTTTATTACATATTTTGGATTAATTTTCATCCATTTGATGGGTTATCTACCTCTACACTTTAGTTTATAATGTTTGAAGAACACTAGATAGTTCCTAAAAGATTTTTAGCTTTATATTAAGTATAAGTGATCCCTTTAGTAGTCCCATATTTTTAATAGTGCAAAATTTGTTAAAGATTTCGCTATGAAAAGCTTAAAATTTTTTTTGGACTATTCTATTACTGCCTACAGTCACTATCGCTACTGCTTTAGTTGTAGCCATCATTCATTAGAAAAACATTGGTCTCTTAATAAGATAATTTGCTCAACTCTAGTATATCTGATCCATGAATTCACTGACTTAGAAACCTATGTTGATTGTCACCATCCCAAACGTTTGACATCAAGAATCACGTTCCTCTCTGCTCACTTCACATCAATTGCATCACCCATTGAAATTAGACTTGAAGAAACATACACCAATAAGTCTACATTGCACCAACTACACAATCCACTTCCTTATCACTTGCAATTACTATCGCCTAAAATGCACATCTTATTTGGGAACTCATGCAAATTGAATTTTTATATTTTCAAGTTATTTTTGAATTTTTTTGGAAAAGTTCAAATTATCTGTTTTATAATTTTGTGTCACTTTTGGAATTTTTAAATGTCTTTTATAATTCGAAATTGCATCTCTCAGTATATTGATGTTAGTAAACTTTTTATTAAACTCTTGAGGTCTCTATAAATAAGAATGCTCACCATGTTGTACATGATAAACCTCTTTTAATAATGAAACAAATTGCAACTACGAATCATTTTGAATTAAGAATAATCAAATAGTGTGATTCTTGAGGTGCCTTAAGTAGGCAATTCAGGGGCTAAAGACTATGTAACCTATTATCCAACATTCACAATACTGACATGTCACTTGGAAAGTTCTTCACAACTTTTTTTAGATTCTAGAAAACTTAATGATCACATCCAAATTTCTCTGTACTGCAGTTGGTAATTTGAATTCTTATTTTTCCTTCTATGAATGGCACTTATGTGTAGAATGTGACTTCACCACCAATGTGAGTAATTGGGTGTTTGTTCTTCAAAACACTATTACTTTATGTTTAGATCCATCTTGTTAAAATCTAATGCAATTCTATCACTTCTAGGAAAGTTTATACTTTCCCTATAATCCTAAGATTTTAGATTTATACCTACAACACCTTTCGATATGCCATTGTATGGATGTATTATTAGAAGCTTAGTCTTTCTTAGTTGTTAATGAGAAAAAATAGTGTTAAACATATCATCCAAATTCACACAAATGCACCCCTAGGAGATGTAGACCAAAAAGAAGTGATTTTAAAAACCCCAAAAAGATATTACTCATGCACATGGGTGCGCAACAACTAGCACATGGGAATTTGACTTGTGTTGCCATAAGCATGCCGAACACTTACCTAGCTCATATGCACATGTCACTACTAGGTGCACTAAAACCCACACAAATGGAGGTGCAATAGAGGTTGACAACCATGTGTATAATGTATGCAGTAGGTGACACACCTTCCACTCCTTTCCTACGCATGTAAAATTTTCTTACATATGGTCTAGATGAAACTCAGGAGCTACATGCATATATAGCTTTCATGGGTTGGTATAGTACCGGATGACTCAAAAAAGGTTAAATTTTAAAACATGATCAGAGGTCAAATGTGTCTTTTGTAATTAAAATTTTAGGCATTTTGTAATTATGTGTTGCATCTTAACCTTTACATAAAGGGATCAAAAGAATGTATGATGCAATTTAGAAAATTTTAGATGGAGTTTTGAGAAAATTAAGAACAATTTAGAGAGAACTTAGAGAGGATTTAAAAACTATTGAGAACAAAGCTTCATGAATTTAAAACCCATACAATTGAAACCTCTAGGGAATTTAATCCTCCTTTGGCAAAAAACCACTTCACTTTTTCATTTTCCTTTTCTCTTTGCTATTGTCATGCTATCACTTCCACTACTATTTATCTAAAATTATTTTTTATTGAGAAGAGCTCTTAGCGAGAATACTTTTCAGACAACATATTATTTTTTGTAATAGAACACTTCAATTAAGCATCGATTGAAAGTCCAATAAAGAAGATAATTTAAGAGCAAGCCACAAAAGAGAATTAATGGACTGAAGAGTCTATAGTTGAGATTACTATGCCAACTATTTCACCAAAATTCTTGCAAGCATAAGCAGCCCTTTAGCCCAACAAATGCAAGTGTTAAATAAGATAGTGATAAAATCATAATCCCTATCCAAGATGGATCCAAAAGACAATCCATCAACAAAATATGCTTAAGTAATTGAATTCTAAATTATAATGTAGCTATTCAAAGGTTGTTGCAGATGAAGAAGACGATGACATCAATTTCTAAATATTAAAACACAAGAATGGTAATATTCTTTCAAGGCTGATGCTACACTTAATTTACCAATTTATGTTACCATAATAGATCTATAAAATGTAGATATCTAATTGAAGCAACAAAAAATATTTCTTTTTATACAACTATTGATCAATTAAAAAGTGGTGTATGCTCGAATAGAAATGATGAGTCATGAGATTGAATGGTGAAATGCAAACCTAAGATATGATATTGTTATAAAAGTGGCATGGAGAAAATCTAGGCAATTAATCTAATATGAATTTTATGCCATGAGTTAGGTTGAAGAAAGGTGTAGAAAGTGGCATAAGATACAATGTTGAGAAAGATAGATGATGTAGGAATAGACCACTAGACTCAAACTATGTTGAAGTATTTATAATCCTACATGAAACTTCTTGACAGGTTGTTGAAACCATATCTCTTATGGTGAGTTCAATGGAGGCATCACATGAAGTGAAGCATAGATAAAAAATTCTTTACTATTTTAATATAGGTGAAAACAAGCTTTTTAATGCTTCTATTGAAACTAGAAACAAAAAGAACTTAATGTTAGAAAGTTTTGTTGAAAGAATAAACTTAAAGGCTACACCACGTCTAAGACCATATTTATTGTGCTTGATTTGTAAAACCTCAAAGGTAACAATTGAAAATTTGTGTAAGGTAAGGCTTACTAACACTTAATAAGGCATTATTGAGGTTATCTATGAAGTGATACCTCTAAATGTGTACGAAATTATGTTAGTGAATGCATACTTATGGGATCGAGATACTATTTACTATAGATGACAACAGCATTAATGGTACAATAAACATAGGAAAAATTTCCTTTTGATAGAAGCAAAGAAGCATTCACAAAAGGCATTTTTGGTGCTGACCAATTGAAGAGGCAAGTGAAAATTTGTTCAATAGTTTTGTGCCTAACAAAATTAAAGATGCTATTTAATGGACCAAATGGAAGTCTTAACCTCCCAATAGAGATAGTTGAAAAGAATTAGTTAAACCAAGATTTCATGGTACTTAAATTTTGAAAAGAAGGGACCTATGACCAAGAGATCACTTCTAGGCACATTGAATCCAAATTAGATGATGAAAGTGAAAGGGGGAAACAATATAAAAAAATTAATGATAAAACACAAAGTAGCAGGTCCATGAACATGGTAATAAATAGTGGATTGTTGTTGTAATGCTAGAATGCACACTGCTATGTGCTGGTCGAGCACCATATGCAAAATTGGAAAATTGAGATGGGATAGAAGAGATGCTAAGAGAAACTTAAGTCGATGCTCATGCAAGCGGGCATGTGAGGCAAGCCTGTGTGCACCCAAATTCAACCTTCGAATGGATGCAATGTAGACCTAGCTTACATGCATGGCACGTGAATGATAGGTTCATCAACCCCTAGATGCAAGGATCTCATTGACGACTGATGGCCACTTTTTCCATGCACAAGGAAGTTGCCACCTACCATGCCTCTCCTATACAAAAATAATTTACACATGCATGTGTTGATGGCACATAGAAGATGCACGTAGGCAAGGCCTCCATGCATGGGCATGGTGCCAGTTGACTGAAAGTTTGCTAAATTTAAAAACATGATGAATGTTTACATTTTCCTATTTGTATTTAAAATATTTGAATTTGTAATTGAACATCATATCCCAACTTCTATTTAAAATGTACGAAGGGTCTATGAAGGACTTAAGAAGAATTTAGAGAGAATAGAAAAAAATTTTGAGAGATTTCAAAGAATTATTGGAATAAAAATTTCATTTGCTTAGAACAAATCAAAAGGAAACTTCTTGGAGAAATTAATATCTTTATGAATTAGCAAGTTTATATGGACTATTCATTTGAGGATTTAGTATTATGATGCCCATGATTTTAGATTTAATTTTATAATGATTTAATCAAATTCTTTAGTGAAACATTTATTGAAAAAAGGGAAATACTTAACATATTTTGCTACTAAAATATTTTTTTTATTTTAAGCATAAAGCACTCAAGTATACAAATTTGCAAAATACTTGAAGTAATCAATATGAAAAATGGTTTGAATACTTCTAAAGGTTTACATTTTTCAAACTAGAACATGTGATAGAATTGCAAGAGAAGTAGAATAAGAAAGATGATAATAATAGCTGAATGAGCAGTGAAAGAATAAAGGAAAAAATAATGCAAAGAAAACTAAGAGAAGAAATAGAAAAAAGTACAAACAATAAGTTGAAAAAAAAGAATTTGAGGAACAAGATGGTTAGGAATAAAAATGTGGTGAGAGAGGAAGAAAAAGAACAATAAAAAGAAGAAGAATAAGAATAAGAAGAATATTACTAATTAAAACTTTTTAATAAAAAATGTTTTTTACAAATCTGAAGAATTATTACTATTATTATAAAAATAAATATTATTTTTTAATATCATGAAAATTAATTGCCTCATAATTTTTCATGAATTATAATTAATATTTAGATGGAAACAAATATAAAAGGGAACAAGTTAAAAAGATAGTAAATGCCATGGATGTGACATTGAATAAAAGAGAGAGGAAAGATAAAAAAAAGTGAGAGAGTGTTGGGACTGAAAAGTGTGAAAGAAGGAGCGATAAAGAGAACAAAGGACTAAAGAAAACAACTACATGAGCAAAAGATTTAAAGACAAACAAAAGCTTGAGGGAGAAAGAAATGGCTAACAAAGAGTTAGAGAGAATGTCAAATAGATAAATCTATAAAGAGAGATTCAAAGTGATAGAAATAGAGGTTAAAGAAGAGAGAGACATTGAGGCATGTGAGACTTAGATTTTTAGAGAGAGCTTGAGAGGAATTATAGTTAGATATGGTGTGAAGAGTCAAAATAAGAATGATTGATAATGGTAATGAGTTATATAAAAAGATAGAGAAAAAGAAAAGAAAAATAAAGATAATTTTGTTTGTAAAAAGGAGCTAAAGAGCAATAGAGTGTGTAAAAGATTGAGATATTAGTAAGGGGAGAGAAATGCACCCATATAGAAATAAAGGGGGCACAAAAGAAAGTGTGGGGACAAAAAGGAAGAGACGTGAAAGTGTGAAAAGAGAGAAAGAAGAGAGAGATAATTGGAAAATAAAGATAGCATCTTTGAGAGAGAATGTGATGGCATAGATAGATAGTTCAATAAGAAAGTAAAGAGCATGAGTGAAAGTGAGGTAAATTGATGTAGAGGGAAGGAAACAAACAATGTCATAAGAAAGAAGAGTGATGTAGGAGAGGTAAAAAACCATAAGAAAGAAAAAGAAAATGAATAAAATAGTAATTGAATGAACCCATATTTTAACACAATTATATGTACAATGACGAAGAAGTAGATATTATTTTTTAATTTATTCAAAATTTTTTTTAATTATGAAGAAAATATTTGTTATAGTATTATTGATTAAATATAATAATTATTAATTATATTTATAGTTATAATTATGTAGATTAATTTTTCATAAAAATGAAAAATTATTTTTACAATTCTCATTAAAATTATTTTTTTATCAAATTCAATAAAGGAATTATAGATTTATGCATGAATGGGTAAATTGTGTAATCTAACACCTAAAGACCATGACAATTAAAAAAAATTGTTGAAGTCAGTTGTTTTAATAGTGCTCTCTTGCTACAACATTGCTAAGAAACATTATATTTTGAGGTTGAAAGGAAGTAATATTTTTTCAAAAGTTACTTGAAGCTTCACATACCATAATAACAAGGCAGAAGAAAATGTTGTTAATAATAGGTGGTAGATTAGCATTGATAAAAACATTTTCTGAGCTTTATTTCAACTTACTAATGATGATAGATCCTCAAATAAAAATCTCAAAAATACCTAAAATGATTATGAATAGATTTGAATGGTGTTAGTTTTATGACATTCACAAATTTAATTTGATGGATTAGATTATGATATGTGCACTATTGGAAGAAAATGGTATATAATTCTCGCATACTCTACAAAATTGAATTTGAAAATGCTATCTAACAAAAAACACTTATGTAATTTCATGATGGCAAAATTCTTAAGTGGTATTAAAAAGGTCATCATATGGAACATAGGGAATATGCAATAGTTTTTAGATAGAGCAAAAGCATAAGTGTTTTGTTTCAGCATCTATTGTTAGACCCATGACAATTGTGGGACTTTCAAGATGTAAAAGGTTTTATATGTAGTTGGATGTAGGTTCTATGAACTAAAATTAAGTGACATAATTTCAAACGAAAAATTTCCAACATAGGTTTTTGTTTTTGTTTTGACAAAAATAAATAGGCTGAAACAATTTCATGAATAATTGCATAAATATTATTTTTAGTTGGCTTCCACAACTCCTCACTATCCTAGTGAAGATTTTATTGATCATTTCTTTGAGGATGTCATCTTGCATGAAAGACAGAATTTCTTTTCTGGATATTTAGCAAAATGTTGTAGATGAAAAAAAATTAAGTCTCTCAACAAATAATGTTAGGTGTTTCTAGGAGTCCCATAAATTGCAAACATCATAATAATATCAATAACATTGTGCAAAATTATTGGGAATTCATGAAGAAGAAGATTGTGTTTAGAAATTGTGAACCCAAGGCAACAATTATAAACAATATTAATAGCCAATACTGCAATATTTCTAATATTTTTCATGCAAGGCAATGTTTGGCAAGGGAGTAGAGATTTTTGTAGATTACTTTAATTCCTGCTTTCAACAAATGAAAATTTTAATGTGCAAAGTAATTAATTCGAGCACTTCAATTATTAATTTGATTGAAAAACTAAATAGATGTAGACACAACAAAAAGAATACTTGTAATGCAAGTGGTGTCAGTAAAGATAATGATGGTATTCTAATTCATGCCTTCACTCTTCTATTGATCATTGTTGATATCTAAATGCCTTCTTCACAATGATTTAAAAATATTTAAATTCGAACAATAGTAGAAATTGCATTATATCAAAGGTTGAGCTTGACGACATTAAATGTCAACATAAGGTTTGATGTCAATGCTACCTTATATCACATCATCATATTATCTTACTCATAGCAATAAAGGATCGTGGCATCTAGAGATAAAGTCATTGAGCCAATATAATCATTTTTTATTAAATAGTTCTAACCATAATATGTCCATGGCACACTAATATAGTCAATAGCATAATAACTATAATAAAGCTCATATAATTGGAATCACATTAGATGCTCAAACTATTATATATCCCGACTATCACGCCACGTCATCTATCATTTGTCGTTATTGTTTTTTTCATTTTGAAGAGGAATAAAATTTTATTAGAACATTTTTATTTTGCATAACAAAGAAATTTGGTAGTTACATTGCTCACTTTGAATTTGAAATAAACATGCATAGATGGAAAACTTGTGGCTCAAACCCTTACAAAATGCTTTGGGAAAATAAAGAAAGAACATACTTAGATTGGCCATCATATGCCTTCTCAATTCATGGTTATTAAAGAGATGTAAAATGCATAATTTCCTTATTTTTAATTATCATTCAAGGATAAGAATCCCATCATCCATATGGTTTGCCAAAATAATGTTTCAGTTCCATGACAATAAACCTGGTCTCTCTTGAACGTACAATATGAATTTCATAATTTTGCCAAATATCATTTTTATTGCTAGAACACCACATTAGATCAGTTAATAGTTGGGATTGTTAAGTTAAAACAACATCTTTTCACAAAGGGGACTCCCTTAATACTATTCAATAAACATAACTTTAGACATTGAAGATTCACTTTTGCATCACACATACCTCGGCTTACACTATTTATTTTTTGATTGATCATATTGTAATTCTTAGCTCCATTCTAAAATATTTGTTCCTATAGTAATCAATTGTTTCTCGAATAAGTACCTTCCACTTTTGTCTTAGAAAGTTGTCAGTTCCTCCAATCAAGCACTTTAACACAGTTGATTATAATTTCATCGTAACATGATTTGCAATTAGCACAAATCATTTTTGTGCTTTAATGTTGCCATATTGTGTGATAGTACTTGTAACATCAAGAAAAGGCCACAAGAATCTTATGTAGCACAATGACTTTTTATGTATAAGTTCGAATACATCATAATAGTTTGAAATATCACTTGTCATAGAGAAACAACTTGTACACAAGTATAACAAAAGCTATTCACGTAACCAAATAACATATTGCAAAACCATTGATAAGGGTTTATGTAAATAGTATGTGTAATGCTAATCCGACAACTTATATTACCTCCAATTCTTAATAATAACATATTTATATTAAAAAAAGAAAGGAATAATGAAGGGTTGATGATATATTAAAAAGAGGGGGAAGTGGAAATATAGAAGATAGAGTGAGAGTTGAAGGGAGATGGAATAGATAGTGTGAATGACAAAGAGATAGTGTAAAGTTAAATAGAGAGAGACTAAGAGCATAAGATATTGAGACACAAGGAATGCAAAGATAGCAAGGAAAGTGAGAGATTATATGATAGAAGGGAAGATTAAATGGGAAGGGAGAATTGAAGGTAGACAAAGTATGTGAGGGAGAAGAAAGGAGAGTGATTTAAAAAGTAAAGCGAGTGAGTGATAAGAAAGAGAGAGTAAAAGAAAAAATATTGAAGAAAAATTTGAAAGAGAGCAAGGTAGAGATGGAGAAAGAGAGAGAAAATAGTAAAAAAAAAGATTAAAAGGACAAAGTGTGGGAGAAAGAGTGAAAAAATGACTAAAGATAAAAGAAAAAGAGATATTGAAGGATGGAATAAGAAGGGAAAGATAAAAAGGAAGAGATAAAGGGAAAGATTATGAGGCAGAAAAAGAAACAAGAAGAGATAAAAGGGTGAGAAAGATAGAGAGAGAACAAATGAAAGCATGCAATAGGAATGATAACGGAGTGAAAGATATGAGGATAAGATGGGTGATACAATAGTGAGAAAAGGAGAGTTGAGGATAAGGGAGTTATGAAGAGAAAGAAAAGCATAAAGAAGTGATAAAAAGTGTTATAGAGATTGAAGAAAGTTGTAGGCTAAAGACAAAACTACAAGGGGAGAAAGAGATTGTCAAAAAGGGATTTTGAGAAAGAGATAGATCTAATAAAAGATGAAAAGAGAAATATGGTGGCAAAAGAGATAGAATAATGTAGAAGAAAGATTCTAATTGAATTATGAGAGGAGAGAGAAAAAGATTTAAGATTTATAAAGAGAATGGAAGACGTTAGTGGAGGATGACAGTTTTGTTGTAAGATAGATTGTAGAGAGAAAAAATAATTCTGATAATTCATAGGGACAAACAAAATAAGAATTGTGAGATAAAGAGAGATATATGTATATATATATATATAAATTAATGTGTACATATTTAATTAGAGAGAAAGATTAAGAGGGAACTGAAAAAGTGGACAATGTCATAGATTGAAGAGGGTTCGAGGAGAAATAGAGAGAACATGAGATGAAGTAGTGGAGAGAAAATTAGATGAGAGACAAAGAATGGAATAAAGTAAGAGGAAAAATGTTAGAAGATAGAATGGAGTCAGAAAGAGAGGAAGATGGGGAGAAAGAAAGAGAGGTGTAGAGAAAGAGAGGTTTAGATAAATAAAAGAAGGTAAAAAAATGAAGGCAAGAAAGGAAAAGGAAGGAAATCATTTGAAAAGGAAGAAATAGAAGTAGAAAAATAGAGAATAAAGAGACAATAAATCCATAGAGATGATAGAGGGACAATAATCTGGAGAATGATATGTCAAAAAAGATATGAGAAATTAATAAAAAAACAACATAGAGGAGACAACATTTGATAAATGATGGAGGGATGGAGAGAAGAAGAGGGATATATATATATATATATCTATATAAAGAAAAACAATGATTTGTGAATTATTGAGGCAAAATAAAGAGAGGGGAGAGAATGATAGTATAAAGAGACTAGAGAAGTAATTATCAGAGTATTAGAGAAATGAGATGATGGGAGAATAAATAGACAAATAAATGAGAAAAGATGTAAGAGAGAAAAAAAGATTAGTGGAGAAGAAAATGTTTGTCTATAAATAATAGAATTGTCAATGTGATTGATCTAAGGAAAGGGAGGAGGAGGGGAAGATGAAAGAAACAAATAATAAGGGGTGATATGTTTTAGTGATAGAGTAAATGGGAGAGAGCTCTAGAGTAAGGAAAAACGAGATACAAAAAATGATATAGAGCATAGAAAATAAGGGAGGAAAGTAGATAAAGTTAAAAGATATTGAAGAGTATGATTGCAAAGAAGATTAACATGGACTGAGAGTAATCAGAGTAGAATGCTATAGATTATGGTAAAGAAAGAGAGATAAAAATTGTTTAAGAGAGAAAGAAAATGTAAGCATTAGGGAGATATAAAGTATGATATAAAGTTGAACATATATAGATGGAATATAAAAATAAGGTTTTGGTTTCCAACATTCCCTGTGACTGCATGCCCTAGTTGACCTTAAGCACATACTTCTCCCAATTTATGAAAATTTGGAGATCCAAAGGAAATTTTGTGTAGTTACTTTGGAGACTTTGACATGATCGAGTGATTTGAGAAATAAGTAATTATGAGAATGGAGAACCTAGAGCATAGGAGTTTACACTGTCATTTTGTAGGGAGAGCATTTCAAAAATAAGATAGTCTTGTTAGACATTCTAATGTCATCGACGAGGAACATTGTCATCATTTTGTTTTTATTCTTTGTTGTTGTTTGTGTTATCATAAACTATTTCCATACGTAATGGGGGGAAGTGTCAACTTGTGAAAAAAGCATAGTTTAGTTGGTGAGTGTCGCTTCAATGTTCGGGCTCATCATTGAAATAGGAAAATGATGATGGTGTGTTAGTGCAATAAAAGACATTAAATGAGAAAATTAATGAAAAAAATTTAACTTTTTAATTATTAGATAAAGACAAGAAGGAAGAATTAAAGTGAAAATGATGAGGTAAAGAGGGAAATAAAAAGAGACAAAAAGTGAGAAAGAGAGAGAGATAGGGCATGTTAAAGCATCCAATAGGAAAGATAATAAAGTGAAGGATGCGAGGATAAGATGGGTGATAAAATAGTGAGAGGAGAGTTCAAGATAAGCGATTTATGAAGAGAGAAGAGGAGCACAAAGAAGTGAGAGAAATTTTAATAGAGATTTAAGAAAGATGCAAAATGAAGACAAAACCAGAAAGGGAGAAAGAGTGGGTGAGAAAGAGATAGATCTAAAAAAGTTGAAAATAGAAAAAAAGAGACAAAAAAGGTGGGATGATGTAGAAGAAAGAGACCAAGTGATTTAGACAACACTTGAGAGGAAATAGAAATAGATTTAAGATTCATAAAGAGAATGGAAAACATTGATGGAGGATGACAATTTGGTTGTAAGATGGATGATAAAGAGATAAAAAAAATATGATGATTGTTAAGGACAAATAAAATAAGCGATTGAGAGATAAATATATATATATATATATATATATATATATATATATATATATATAAATGCAAGCTTGATAGAGATGAAGATAACAAATATAATGGAAAAGAGACAAAGATTAAGAGAACGAAAAAAGTAGGTAATGACATAGAGCTTGAAGAAAGAATGAGTAGAAATACAGAGAGAGCGAGAGATGAAGCAGTGGAGAGAAAATTAGATGGGAGATAAAGAGAGGCATAACAAGGGAAGGTAAATTTTATGGGGTACAAAGTGTAAGGGAAGCATGGAGTGATAGAGGGAGGGAGATGGAGAGGAAGAAAGAGAGATGGAGAGAACAAAGGTTCTTAAATAATGATTATAGAAAGATATTAAAAGATAAATGAGGGAAGATAAGAAAGTGAAGACAGAGAATGGAGAAGGAAAAAATTTAAGTGGAAGAAAGAGAACTAGAAAAATAGAGAATAAAGAGAAAAATAAAGTTATAGAGGTGATAGAGGGATAATTGTGTGGAGAAAGATATGTCAAAATAGATTACAGAGAGTAATAACAATAAGAAAATAAAGGAGACAATGTGTGATAAAAGTGAGAGGGATGGAGAGCAAGGAAGGGAAATATATATGAAGAAAGTTAAAAAGAGGGAAAGAGAGATAGAGTGGCAAAGAAAAGAAGATTGATAAGGAAAGAGAAAGGTAAAATAATTGTTAGACTTATAAAGACAAGACAAGAGAGGATAGAGAATAAAAGTATAAAAAGATGAGAGAGACAATAATTAGTGTATTGAAGAAGTGAGATGAAGAGAGAACAAATGGACAAATAAATGAGAGAATGTGTATGAGAGATAGCAAAGATTAATGGAGAAGAAAAAGTTGGTTAATAAATAATGGAAGTTGAGAATGTGATAAGTCTAAAGAAAGAGGTGATGAGGGAGAGATGGAAGAGATAAATAGTTAGTGTTGATTGTTTTAGTGATAGAGTAAATGAGAGAGAACTCTAGAGCAAGGAGAAAATGAGATTCAAAAAGTGATACACAGAATACAAAATAAGAGATAAAGGAAAAGTATAAAAAGTTAAAAGATATTAAAAGAGTGATGATTGTGAAGAACATGAATCTGGAGTAGGAATTACCAGAGAAGGATGATAAAGATTATGATAGAGAATGTGTTAGAGAGATACAATTTGTTTAAGAGAGAGCCAAAATGTAAGAACTAGATAGATATGAAGTATTATACAAAGTTGAACATATATACATAGTATCTAAAAATAGGGTTTTGGTTTTTGAAATTCTTAATTATTACATGCCCTACTATACCATTAACACATATCTCTACCAACTTATAAATATATAGAGATGCAAATGCAATTGTGTGCAAATAGTTTGGAGAAATTAACAAGATAGAGATTTGGAGTTACATAGTATTATAACAAAAATAATCAAATAAAAAATAAATTATACATTAAAGTAATATTCTGAGGTAATAAGGAAATCAAGCAGAATATCATCAATTACAAAATAATATATGATTCAAACACCTCATAAACCTTGCAAGATCCATGGTTAATGGAATATCAAAAATTATAAATATTAATACTTAATTGGGTAGGCCTTTTTAAGATGAGTCAAATTATGTCTATTTCTTTTTAATTGAACCAAGCTTGGTTTTGCCAAGAATTACAAAATTATAAACATATAGTAAACTTAAAATGAGACGAATTAATTTGATATAAAAAAATAAAAGTGATATAATGGTCACATGAGGGAAGACTTAAAAGTTACATAGTAGGCTAATTAAATAAAATGATAAACTTTCAAAAAATTATATAAATTATATGAGAAAGTTATATTCAAAGAGAATATGTAGATCGAATGAAACATGCACAATCATAAAATTTAGTACAAATTAAAATGTCTCATAAACTAAAAGAACTAAGAAAATGGACCATTGAAAAGGTAAAAATGAATATTTAATTGGATAGATCTTAACAAGATGAGACAAAAATAATTTTTATTTTTTAATGTTGCTCATTAGAAACTACTGCAAATTTTGAAAGTAAATAGGAATAAATAGTAATCAATTAATATTTTAGTATTTAATAAATATATAATATAGCTAAAATATAATAAATTTAAGCAATATAACATCCAAATCATAGCTATGTAAAGCTCACATGATAGTTGACATAGAGTTGTAGAGTATTACAAGCAAAACTTTTCAAAAAAATTAAAGAAATAAGTTTAATTTTACGAGAAAGTTGCATTTCAAGATACTAAGAAGATTTAGTGTAACATCATTGATCATGAAAGAGGTATAAAAAAATCTCTTAAAGCATATCAAAGCACTTAAAAATAAAGTATTTAATAGGATAAATATGGTCGTGAGGAGTTCGATTACTTTTGTTTAGTGTTGATTAGATTTTTTTAGAATTAATAACTATTGCCAAAGTAAATAAGTATAAATAGTAATATTTTTAATTATAATAAAATACAAATTAAAGATGATTTGAGGTAAAGTGAAGCCATATAATTTAATCAAATGAAAGTGATATGTAAGCCATGTGGGAGAAGTCTTAGAGTAAAATAGTAATGTGTGTAAACCAAAGAGAAATAGTTGGAGAAATGAGATAAATTTGGATGGAAAGTTAGATTCCAAATTAATGAGGGGATCTAGTGTGTCGTCCATGATCACAAAATAAGTTAGAAATATAAATTTCTTAGAAATATTGAGAATAAAATTTTAAAAACTATGAAAAAATACATAATTGCTTATTCTCATTGGGATGAATTTAACTATAATTGTATTATCTCAATCTAATATTGTTTTGAATGATTATAAATTACAAAAGTAAATATGTATAAAAAATAACAAATTATTATTTTAATATTATGCGAGCATATTTGAAAACTAAAATTTGATAAATTGAAGTTGTGTAATATAAAAAAATCAAAATGATGTAATAATCAAATGAGTGGAGATTTAGTGTTACGTAATATTATAACAAAATCAAAGTAAAAAATTTGAAGAAATGTGATAAATTTTACAAGAAAAGCTACATTAAAAGATACTTAAGAGATAGACTATAACATCCTCTATTATCATATTTTTATTTAATTAGATAGAGCTCATCATGACTAGACTATTGACATAAGTTATGCAATGATCTGATTTCCTTCAAAATTATTGTCAATCACGAAAATAAATAAGAATAATTAATAACAGAGTTCTTTTAATTTGAAGTAAGCATAAAATAATGGTCAAATAAGGTAAATTTAAGTAATGTAATATGATATAATCAAAGTAATGTAAAAATTACATAAGGGAGGATTTAAAGTCCCTTAGTATCATAACCAAATCAAAGTGAAATATTTGAAGAGATAGTATAAATTGCATGAGAAACTTATATTCCAATATACTAATAAGATTCAAAGAATGTTTTATATGTATGATACTAAGTAGATAAAGGGTATCCTTAATTATCAACTAAGGTAGGAATGGAATATTTTTTAAGGCATACAAAAGCCCCAAATGATTTTAAAAACATAAAAATTAAAATTATATTACATAGAGCTCATCTAAATGAGTCTAAATATTTTTATTTCATCTTGATCAAATCTTATTTTGAATTACGATGAATTAACAAAAGAAATCCGAACAAATAGTAACAAATTATTATTTTAATGATATGTAAACAAGCATTAAAGTTGAAATAAGGTAAATTGGTGATATATCAAAATTAATATAACCATATGAACTTGAAAAATTAAAAACAATTATATAATTGCACAAAATTTGCATTCCAAAATATAATGGATGTAAGGTGCACTATTCTTAAAAGTAAAATCAATCATGTGTCAAAACATCTTATAAAATGTACCAATACCATAGAAAATATGATTTTTGAATATGTCAAAATGAATGTTTAATTTGATAAATCTCATTGAGGCAATTCCAATGTTTTTGCCTCATCTCCATTGGTACTTATTTAAAATTACTAAGAATTAATAGAGTAAATAAGATGACATAATAATAAAATATTATTTTAATACTAAAAGAATATATGTTAAAGTAAAAATGGGATAAATGGAAGGAATACAATATAACCAAATTTAAGTAATGTAAAAGTCATAAAAGATGAGATTTAAGATTTCCTAACAATTTATCAAAGTCAAAGCAAAAGGTTAGAAAACATATGATAAATGAAAACTTGCATCCCAAAATAATAAGGGGAAAAACAATATATATGTCAAAAATAGTTTAATAATTGATCAAAGTATCTCTTAAATGACTTTCAAATATTAGATAATAAAATATTTAAATATATCAAATGAATATTTACTTAGTATAACTCATTGAGATAAGTATGAACTAGTAGTCTAAAAAGCAAAGCCAATAATAATATAATTCTTAGAATTAATTAAATTTAAATTAATGGTTAAATGTGCTGAATAATAATAGTATTATGAAAATAATGTGTAATGTTATCAATCATCAAATCATGTGTGAATTAAATACCTTTTAAAGTATGCCAAAATATTTAAAAAATAAAATCTTGAAAATCTTTAAATAAATATTAAATTTGATATATCTCATTGTGATACATCCAATGACTTTTATCACATCAATCAAACCTTGTTTAGAATTACATGATATTAAAAAATTATATGAGAAAAAAAGTAATAAATTATTATTTTAATATAAAGAAATATTTATTAAATCTAGAATAAGGTGAGTATAAGAAGTGTAATATTAATAATTCAAAGTGATGTTTAGGTCAAATGATATAAAAACTAGAGTTTAATAATAATATAAATAAATCAAAGAAAACAAAATATGTAGAAAAGACATAAATTATGTGAGAAAATAACATTGTAAGATACTACGAAGATCGTGGGTAAAGTTATCGATCACATAATTTTGTATTTTTTTTGTCTTTATTAATCCTCTTCCGGAGTTAATGTGAATTAGCAAAGCAATTATGTACTTAACAGTAATAAATGTTTAGCTTATTGTTATGTAATATAGATTATTCATGAAATGGGATAATTTGATGCAATGTAATATACAAAAATTAAGTCGATGCAAATGTTTTAAAATAGAAGATTTAAAGTTCCATATTAATATATTGAAATCAAAGTAAAAAATTTTGAAAATAAAATATATTATTTAAAAAAATGAACATTCTAAGACACTCAAGAGATCGAGGATGAAACATTCAATAAAATATAAAAAAGAATATTTAGTTTGATAGAGCTCGTTACAAAGAGAATGATAACTTTTATTTCATCTCGATGAGATATAGTTTAGAATTGTTATGAATTACTAAATTAAATAAGGATAAATAATAAGAAATTTATTTTTTAAATAATATAAAAACATATAATATTTTTGAAATGAGATAAATAAGAAATGTGACATAAAAAGGTAAAAGAAAAATTATGTTTACAAGATATGAGAATTAGTGTTTCATAGTAATATAAACAAATCTATCTAACATTTTTGAAGAAATGAGATAAACTATTTGCAAAAGTTGTAGTCCAAGTTGCTAAGGAGATAAAGTGTTGCATTCTTTGTCTTATAATCAGGATCGAATTTAATGTCTAATAAAACATGCTAAAATCATAAAAGGCTTTAAAAATATAGGAATAAATATTTTATTTAATAGAACTCAGCAAATGGGGTCAAACGACATCTATTTGATCTTAATCAAACGTTTTTCAGAATTACCATGAATCACAAAACTAAATAAGAGTTAAAAATTATTCAAACAAATATTAAAGCTAGATTAATATAAATTGATATAATATAATGTAACAAAATCAAATTGACCAAAAGGACACGAGTTGAGAATTAGAGCTTCATATTAATATAATCAAGCCAAAAAGTAAATTTTGAATAAATGTAAAAATTCTACAAAAGAGTTGCATGCTGGGATACCAGTTAGCTTTTGTGGAAATATTTTGATTACCAAATGAAGCTCGAATTGAAATGTCACATAACCCATAAAAAACTTTTTGAAAATAATATTTTAATGAATATAAAATTGTTAACATTCAATTTGGTCGATTTTATCAAGTGAGACTGACATTTTTTTGTCTTTATAAGACCTTATTTTGAAATGTTTGTAAAACACCAAAATAAACAATCGCAAAAGTAAATTTTTTGTTGTTAACTAAATATATATATATTTATGTTCAAATGAATTAAATTAAAGTAATGCAATACCAAAAAATAATATAATTTAAAGGTCAAATGATATGAGATTTAGAGTTAGGTATTGGTATAAACAGATCATAATAGGAAATTTGAATAAATGAGATAATTTGTATAAGAAGGTTGCAATCAATGATACTAAGGAGATATAGTATAGCAGTCTCAATCATACAATTCTAATTGAGTTAAATTCCTTGGAGGACATACGAATTCCATAAAAAATTTTAAAGTAAAAAAATAAATATTTAATTAGATAAAGGTTGTTGAGAGAAGTCCAATGATGTTTTTTTTGCCACAATTGAATTTTGTTTTGAATTGCTATAAAGTATGAAAATAAATAAGCATGATAACAAATTTTTTTTTGATATTAACTAAATATATGATAAGACTAAAAATGCATAAATTGAAGCAATTTAATATAGTCTAATCAAAGGAGAAATTTTTAATAAATGAGATAAATTATGTGTGAAAGTTGTATTCGAAGACACTAAGAGATTAAGTACAACATCATTAACCCTCAAATGGTTAAAAATTAAATTTCTTACAAAGAATAGAAAACATTAATGAATTTGGTAATTAATAAAATTAATATTGAGTTAGATAGAACTCATCAAGGGAGCTAAAAGAAGTTTGTTTAAACTCGATCAGGCCATGTTTGGAAATGTCATGATTAATCAAGATGAGTCCAACAATTTTTTATCCATCTTCATTATACATTGTTTAAAGTTAAAGAGAATTACCAAAGTAACCAAATAATTTTTAATATTCAAAGAATATATAACAAAATTGAATTTAGATAAATTGTAGGAATGTTGCATAACAAAATCGAGGTGATGTAGAGGTCAATGAGATGAGATTTCAAATTACATAGTAATAACCAAATCAAAACAAAATGTTTGAAAAATGTGATAAACTATAAAGAAATGTTCCATTATGAATGAATGTAATTATCGTAAGACATGTGTAAAAAATGTAAGAAAAGGTATTTTAAAATATAATTAACAAATGTTTAATTTCATGTGACTAGTTAATGTGAGTCTTACAATGTCATTTCATCTCTATTAGAACATGATAAAAATTGTTGGAAATTACCATTCAAATGAAATATAAATTATAATAAAATTATTTTTAATATTAATGACAAATAAATTAAATCTAAAATGAGATAAATTTAAGCAACATAATATTGCCAAATCAAATAAAACAATTTGAAAAAAATAGGATAAATTATGTAGGAAAGCTACATTTAAATATAAGGAGACAGAGCATAACATTCATTATAAAATTCATTATATCAAACCTTGTATGAACTAAAATGTCACAAAAAGTATGCCAAAATCTTAGAAACTAAAATCTTTACAAATATCAAAAAATATTATTTAATTTGATAGACCCTATCATGGTTAATCTAATGACATTTTTTTCGTATTGATTATAGCAAGATCCTAATTACAATGAATTTTAAAATTAAATAAACAAAAAATTTAGTATTTTAAATATTAAGTAAATAAATAATATTTGTAAAATGAGATGAATTTAAGAAATATAATATAAAATGTTTAAGTGATGTTAAGGTTGCATAAGAGTAGAATTAGAGTTTTATATTAATATAATCAAATCAAACTAAAAGAATTGATAAAATAAGGTATATTGTATTAAAGAATTGCAATTTAGTATAAAGTAGGCCCAGAATAACTTTCTCCAACATGTAATAAGCAGGAATATGATGTTTGATAAAACATGCTAAAACAAAAAACATTTAAAAATATGTAAATAAATATTTAATTAGATATTTTTCTGTGAGTAAAGTCAAACAACTTTTGTTTCATATAGATCAATCCTTATTATGAATTACCAAAGCAAATAAGAACTAAAGAGAAATAAAATATTATTTTAATATTATAAATTGATAAACAAAAGTAAAACTGAAGTAAGTTGAAGCAATGCAACATAACAAAATCAAATTAGCACAAATGTCACACAATAGGCGATAGGGTTACCTATAAATAAAATAAAGTCAAAGCAAAACATTAGTAAATATGAGATACATTATACAAAAATGTCCATTCTAAAATGCTTAGGCGATCAGGAGTATAATTGTTGATAGTCGAATATGGTAAAAATATGAAATGTTTCATAAAATAGAACAATCATAGAAAATTAAAGATTTTAAATTAAAAACAATGAGTCATTAATTGGACAGCTTATTGAGATGAGTTTGTTAATATTTTTATCCTTATTATACCTTCTTTGAAATTTTTGAGAGTTGACAAAGTAAATAAGCAAGCATATTAATAAAATAATTTTTAACATTAATCAAGTACATATTAATGCTACTAGAATGAGAAAAGCTAAAGAAATATAATATAACCTAATAAAAGACATGTAAATGTCATAAGAGAGGAGATTTCAAGTTACATTGCAATATATAACTGGACAAAAAAGTTACATTATGAGACACCAGGTAGAAAAATTGTGCCATCGTTATTAGCTAAATATTGTATGTATTAAGATAACTCGTAAATAATTTAAAAATAATAGAAAATAATACATTTTAAAAAATAAAAATTCTTAATTAAATTGATATAACTCATTTACATAGGTCCATTGACATTTTCTTAATGTTACTATGCCCCCAATTCGAATTACTATGAGCTACCAACATACAAATTTATAAATAATAATAAATTGTTATTTTACTAAAAAATAAATTTACATAATAAATTGGATGTGATAAATTGAGGCAATATAACATAAAAAATTTGAGAAAAAAATTTATTAAATAAGATCAATTATTTAGGAAAGCTACATTCTAAAATAAAAATAAGACAACCTATAACACTCTTGATCCTGACATGAAGTATAAAATAGTATATCTATTTAAGCCAAAGCAATGCAAAAAATTATTTTAAAACATAAAGAATCAATATTGAAATTGATAGAGCTTACGTGATTAGTTTGATGACTGTTCTTTCATTTCAATCAAACAAAAATTTTAATTGTTGTGAATTACAAAATTAAATAGGCATAAATAATGTTAAACAATAATTTCAATAAATAGTTAACATATAATAAACCTTGAACGAGATAAATGTATCTAAAATAATATTACAGAAATCAAAGTGATGTTATGGATGCATGGATGAGAATTAGAGCTTCATAGTTTTAGAACAAATCAAATTAAAAAATTTGAGACACAATGCATAACAAAGTTGCATTCCAAGTTACTAAGGATATGAATATAACATTCTTGATCATATAATTAGGTATGACTTGAATGTTTTGAAAATGTTCAAAAATCATAAAAAATTAAAAAAATACATATCGATATTTTGTTTGATAAAAGCTATTCAAGTTGACTCAAATGATTTTTGTTAAATTTTAATTGGGCCTTGTTTGAAATTAATGTAAATTAACAAAGTAAATAAGCATAAATAATAATAAATTGTTATTTCAAAATTATGTGAAAATATTTTATAGCATAAATTAATAGAATTCATGTAACAAAATATAACCAAATCAAATCAATGTATGACTAAATATTAATTTACAAAATCAAAGAAAAAACTGTAAGAAAATGAGATAAATTATACAAAAATTTCCATTCCAAGATACTTTGTATCTTAAGAGTATCATTTTCGATCATCAAATCAGGTACGAACTAAATTTTCTTATAAAGGTATTGCAAAACACTAGAAAAAAAAAGTAAAAACCGTAATAAAGGAACATTTAATTTGACAAAGATTTTTGAGATGAGTGTAATGACATATGTTACATCTTGGTTAGAATGTGATTTAATTTATTGTGAATTTCAAAGTTAATTCGAATAAATAATAATACAATACTATTTAGTATTAGGTAAATATATATTAAATTTGAATTGAGATAAATTTAAGGAATGTAGTATAACAAAATAAAGTATCATAAATGTCATAGCATTACAATTTTAGGGTTATAAGATAACATAACCAATTAGAGAAAATAAATTGAATAAATAACATAAATTATACCAACAAGTTACATTCCTAGTTATTAAGGGATTGGATTGTAATATTCTAGATTGTTCATGCATGTATGACTCAAAATATCTAGTAAAGCATGATAAAGTGTTTAAAAACATAATTTAAAATAAAAAAAATATTTCGTTGAAAATATTCAATGAATAAGTTAAATTGTGCGAAAAAGTTGCATTTGTCTTTATTAAGGGTGTCATATACAAAACCCTTGATTAGATATTCAATTATAAATTGAATATCTTGTAAATAATGCATAAAAAAAATAAAAAATTTTAAAATATCTATAAAAATATTTTTTATTTAGCATAAGTAATTAACATAAGTAATTAACATAAGTCCAATAATGTTTGTTTCATCTCAATTTCACGTTAATTTAAATTACTATGATTGATAAAAATAAAAAAAATTCATAATAATAAATCAATATTTTAATATTATACAAATATATATGTATTAAGGAAAAAAAGAAGATAAATTGATGCAATATAATGTCAGAAAATGAAATTGATGTAAATTTGAGACTATAAGAGGCTTAAAGCTGTAATTTAAAATAACCAAATAAAAGTGAAATATTTGAAAAAATAAAATAAGGTACAAAAGAATCTTGCATTTGAAGATATAAAAACACTACAAAATAAAATATATAAAAAAAACTTTGTGTCATCTCGATTGGGTGTTACTAGAATTTACCACCAATTGGAAATGTAGCTAATCACACATAAACCAAAAATATTTTTTAATATTAGTCATATATATTAAGATAAAATTATATAAATTGAAAAAATATAATATTATCAAATCTTTACAAAATATTTCAAGAACTTAGATATATAGTTTTGGAAAGTTGCATTCAAAGATATTAAAGAGATAAAATGTGACATTGCTGATCACCAAATCATATACAAATCAAAATTCATTATCAAACATGCTAAAATCTTAGGAAGGTTTCAAAAATTATATAAATGGATGTTTAATTTGATAAAGTTTGTTGTGATGATTCTAACCATCTTTTTGTTTTGCCTTGATCATTTCTTTTGAATTAGTGCAAATTACCAAAATTTTTTAAAAAATAAATTATTACTTTATTATTAATAAAATATATAATGAATCTAAAATAAAAAAAATTTAAAAATTTAATATAAATAACTAAAAGTTATGCTTTGGTCATGAGAGAGAAGAATTAGGGTATTATAAGAATATAATCAAATCCAAGCAAAAACTTTGATGAAATAAAATAAATCATACAAGAAAATTTTTTCCCATGACACCAAGGATGTCAAGTGAAACATTCTCAATTTTATAATTAGATAAAAATAAATATTTCATAAAAGACAAGCTAAAATAGTAGAAAATAAAATATTAATAACAAAAAATTAAATTTTTTATTTGATCGAGCAGAACAAGATGCGTCCAATAAAACTGATTTTTTCGTAATCGATCAACATTAGATTTTCTACAAATTGCCATAGTAAATAATCCTAAATAATAGTAAATCATTATTCAGGTAATAGGTATATAAATATTAATGTAGAATAGATATAAATTGAAGTAATTTAAAAATAACCAAATCAAAATGATATAAAGGTCACATGAATAGAGAATTTTAGTTTCAGATTGTTGTTGCTGATTCATGTTGAGAAATTTAAAGTAAGATAGATTTAGTGATAAAGTTTCATTTAAAGATTTTAATGAGACAAGTTTAATAGACTCAATCATCAAATTATGTGTGAATAAAATTATTTTGTAAAACATATAAAAACAATAAAAAATTATAAAATATATAGAAATATAAAAATTTATTATTTAATTAGATAGAGCTAATTGAGACTATTCAAATGAAGTTTTCTTCATCTTAATTAGTTCTCATTTTGAATTACTATGAATTAATAAACTAAATAACCAAATGTAATCATAAATAATTATTTTGGTATAATGTAAATACATATTATAGTTGAAATGGGATAAATTTATGTAATAAAATAAAACAAAAACAAAGAAATGTATTGGTCATAAGAAATATATCATATACTTAATTTGTAATATGGCAAAAGCAAAGAAATTCTTTAAGAAAATTAGATAAATTTTTTAGGGAATTTTTATGCCATGGAACTAGGCATATCATATTTAATATCCTCTATCATTAAATAAAGAATCAATAAAAATGCCTTATAAATCATGCTAAAATCCTAAAATAAATAAAAACTTAAAAATATAAAATGAATATTTAATAAAAAATTAGTATTTCATTACAATATAGAATATATTAAAGTTAAAATATGATAAATTAAACAAAAATAATGTAACTAAGTCAAGGCAATTTGAAGGTTACATAAGATATTTTTTTGATTAACATAGCAATTTAATAAAATAAAAATGAAGCATTTTGAGAAATTAAATAAATTGTATAGAAAATATGTATTCTAAGACATTAAGCCAATAAAGCTTATCATACTCATTCATGAAATCATGTATGAATTAGAAAATCTCCAAAAAAAATAAAATCCTAAAAATAAAGAATTTTAAAATATAAATTTGAATATTTAATTGGATAAAACTCCTTGAGATTAGTTTGTGAACATTTGTTTCTTCTCAATGAAGCCTATTATGGAGTTACCAGGAATTACCAAAGTAAATATGAATAAATAATAATATTGTATTATTTTAAATTTAAGCAAAAAACTTTTAAGTATGAAATGAGATAAATTGAAGCAGTGTCATATAATTAAATCAATTTGAAAGTCACATGATTACAGAATTAGTATCTTGTAGTAAAATAAAGAAATCTAAGGAAACAACCTGAAGAAATGAGATGAATTACACATGAAACTTACATTCAAAGAAAGTAAAGAGATTAAGTGTAGCATCCTTGATAATTAAATTTGGTACAAGCAAAAATAGCATGTAAAATGTGGGAAAAACTTGAAAATAGAATATTTAGAGGTATAAAAATGAATATTCAATTTGATAAAAGTCACATGGATGATTCCAACGAATTTTGCTTTTTCTCGATTTAAACATGTTTAGAATTAATATGAATTAAAAATGTAAATAAATAATAAAAATAAAATATTATTTCAATATTACATAAATATATTTCAAATTTAAAGCGATAAATATATATTAAAGCTGAAATTAGATGAATTTAAGCAATGAAATATAATGAAATTAAGGCAACATTTACATCACACGACAAGACTATTACAATTTTAGTTATATCAGATGATCAAAGTAAAACATTTGTAGGAAGATGAGATAAGTTGTAAGAGAAATATGCATACCAAAATATTAAGAAAATTTAGTGGAACAACCATGATGTTTAATCCTATAAGACAAAAAATGCCTATTAGAAACTAAAATATTTAAAAATATTAAAATATAAATTTAGTTATGTAGATCTCATTAACATGAGTGTAACATCATTTGTTTCCTTAATTCAAAAATCATCTATAATTAATATAAAATACTAAACTAAATAAATATAATAATAATAAATTACCATTTTAAAATTAAGTTAATTTATGTTTTTGCCAAAATAGGATGAATTAAAGTAATATAATATACCTAATTCAAAGGTATGTATAGGTGGCTTGACAGAAGATTTAATGTTTCAAAATAATAAAATAAAAATTTAGGGAAATAAAGTGAGGATTGAGAAGAATTGTTTGTGAAATTTCAATGTTGGGTAAAAATGAGATCATGCACGACTTCTTAGAACGTCATAAAAGATACAACTCTAAATGTCAAATAAAGAGTGCCAAAACAATAGAAAATAAATATTCCAAAAATAATAATAAAAATAAATATTTAATTAGATAATGTCCATTGAGATTAGTGGATTGAAGTTTTACTTCTATTTATAAAACCTTCTTTAAAGTTAATAAAAGTTACCAAATAAAATGAGAAAAAATAAAATAAATTATTATTTTAATTTTAATTAAATATATTAAACCTAAAAAAAAATAAATTGATGCAATGTGTATAACCTAATCAAAAGGATGTTAATGTAACACGAGAGGAGAACTGAATTTTTATTATTATATAAAAAAATGAAAGAAAAAAATTAGAAGAAATGACAAATGTTTTATATGAAAAATAAAGTCCAAGATACTTAGAAGATCAAATGTATCTTCCATTACTATCAATTTTGGTAAAAATAAAAAGTCTAGGAAAGCAAGCAAAAACCTTATAAAAAATATTTAAACATACAAAATCGTATATTTTATTTTATAGAGCTTGTCAAAATATTTCCAAAAATGTTTGCTTCATTTATAATTGACACTATTTAAATTTTTTGCAAATTAACAATGAAAATAAGTGCAAATAAGAATAAATTATTATTTTAATATTGAGTAAATGTATATTAAAGCTAAAATGACTTAAATTAAATCAATATAATGTGGTGATAGTAAATTGACACAAATTGCACATCAAAGATTTAGAGTTACATTTTAATGCAACAAAATCAAAGCAAAAACTTAGAAGAAATTAGGCAACTTCTCCAAAAAAGTTACTTTCAAATATACCAATAAGGACAAACGTAACACCCTCGACCATCAAATCAGGTACAAATCAAAGGTGTCATATGACATCAAAAAACCTTAGAAAATAAAGTGTTTGGATAAATAAACATTTAATTGGGTAGAGGTCACTCAGACAACTTCAATGATGTTTACTTAGTCTAGATTGGGCTTATTAGGTATTATTACAAATTGCAACAAAAATAAGCAAAAGGAATTAAAAAATATTGCTTTAATTTTAAAAAATTATATATTAATGCCTAAATGAGTTCAAATTAAAAAATTTAATATGAACAAATGAAAAAAAATCTAAAGGTCACATAATAAGGGAATAAGATTTTCATGATAGTATAAGAAATTGTAAAAATATTTGTAGAAAAGAGACAAGTTAATTGAAACACTGGCATTCCAAGACACTGATGAAATTGAGTGAAAAATCGCCAATCACCAAATCATGAATGAATCAAAATATTACAAAAATTGTCACAAAACCCTTTAAAGTAAAATATTTAAAAAAATAGAAAAATGAATATTTAAAAAGATATGTTTTATCAAGTCATTTTTGGTGACATTAGTTTCATTTTGATCGAATATCATTTGCAATAATTGTGAATGATCAATGAAAATAAGCTTGAAAATATTAAAGTTTTTTAAAATTTATTTAAATATATAATAAAGATAATTTAGATCTATTGTAAGAATGAAATTTGATAAAACAAAAATAATATAAATGAGAAATGAGTTCCATGTTAGTGTTTCATAACAATAAGACTTAGTGAAAGAGAAATATTTCAAGAATGAATGAAATTGTGTAGACAAGTTGCATTGCAAGAAACTAAAGAGATTACGATTAACTCCTTAATCATCAAATAAGGTAGAAATTAAAACATCTCATAAAGTATGATAAAAAAGATAAAGATTATAATCTTTGAAAATATAAAAATGTATTTTTAATCTGATAGAGACTTTCGAGATGATTCAAATGGCATCTATTACAACTCAAATGGAATTATTTTAGAGTGACTATGAAATACAAAATTAAATAATAAATAATAACAAAAAAATATTATTTTAATAATGAAAATATATATATATATATATGCATATGTATAACAAAATTAATGTCATTTGAAGGTGACATGAGAGAATAATTATAATTTCATAGTAATATAACATAATCAAAGAGAAACAATCAACTGTAACATCCTTAACCAATAAATCATTTGAAAATAAAAATATATTACAATTTTTCCAATATTTCACAAAATAAAATATTTCAAAATATAAAAATAAATATTTAAATTGATTTATTTCATTTAAATGAGTCAAAAAACAATTTTCCATCTCAATCATGCCATATTTGAAATAACAAAAAATTACCAAAGGAAATAAGAATAGACAATTATAAATTATTAGTTTAATATTATAAAAATATATATTAATGATGGAATGAGATAGATTGATGCAAGGTAATATAACCAATTAGCACATCACTAAATATCACACAATAGGATACATAGAGTTACATATTAGTATAGCTAAATCAAAGTGAAAAAGTTTAAGAAATTGGATATGTTAAATGTGATAGTTGCATTCCAATATACTATAGAGATAGAGTGTAATATCTTCAATAGTGAAATCCCATATGAGTTTAAATGTTTTGTAAATTATGCAAAAGTATTTGAAGATAAAATATTCGAAATACAAAATTAATATTTTATTTTCTAAATCTATTGGAGATGATTATCATGATAGTTTTGCCATCTCCAAAGGACCTCATTTAAAATTTTAATGAATTATCAATCTAAAAGTATAAATAATAGTAAAGCTTTTTTATTTTTAGTTGAGTATATATATAGAAGCTAAAGTGAGATAAACATAGGAAATATGATATAACCATGCCAGAAAAAATTTTGAAATTAAATAAATTGTATAAGAAAAGTTACATTTCAAGGCATTATGGAGGTAGAGTCTCACTTTATCAATTATCAAATCAAGCAAGGAATAAAATACCTACTAAGGCTTGACAAAACCTTAAGAATTAATGTCTTCCAAATAATAAAAAATATTTCATTTAATAGAGTTCATAGTGACAAGTCTAATGACCTTTATTCCAACTTTATCATACCAAGTTTGGGATACTATGACTTACCAAATTAAATAAGTAATTATTACAATGAATTCCTATTTTAATTACAAGTAAAAAAGAAATAAGTCCAAAATTACATGAAAGTAAGAAATGTAACATAAACAAATCAAAAAGATGTTAAGGTCACATGATATGTGAATTAGAGTTTCATAATAATAAAAGAAATGAAAACAAACAATTTGACAAAATAAGATAAATTGCATGGGAAATTCAAATTTCGAGACACTAAGTAAATCAAGTGTAGCAATCTGAATAATTTAATTATGCATGAATCTAATGACTTGTAAGACATGCAAAAACTATAGACAAATTTAAAAAATAAAATAGAATTTTTAATTAGATAGAGCTTGTAGAGTCAATTCTAATGATGTTGTTTGTATCATGATGAGACCTTCCATGAAATTTCTACAAACTACAAAGTCAAATAAGAATTAAATAATACAAAATTATTATTTTAATCTTAGTGAAAGTTATATTAAAACTAAAATGAAATAATTTGATATGATAAAATACAACAAAATCAAACAAGCATAAATGTAAAACAATAGAAGATTCAGAGTTCCATATTATTTAATCAAATTCCATTCCAAGATAATCATGTGCCAAGTGAACATCTTTAATCAACAAATAAGGTATGAATGAAATGCTTCATATAGTAAACAAAACCTTTGAGAATAAAATATTTAAAAATTTAAAAATTATTATTTACATCATTAAAACTTGTTAAGATGACTATGATGATGTTTATTTCATATATATCATAGTTATTTGAAATTACATTTAGTTACCAAAAAAATGAACAAGCAAGGCAATAAAATAACTTTTTAGTGTTGAGAAAATATATATTAAAGTAAAATAAGATAAACCAAATGAATGACACATAGCCAAACAAAATAAATATAAATGTCACATAAGAGGAGCTTAGAATTGCATAGTATTTTAATGATATCAAAGGAAATAATTTTAAAAAAATGTGCAAAATTAGAAGAAAAAGTTAGTCTCCAACATTTTAAATATAAAGAGTTTAATATTTTTAAATGACTAATCAGATATGAATTACAATGTTTTGTAAACAATGAAAAAAACCAAATCATATATTTAATTAGATAAAGATCCACTAGTAGAGTTGAATGACATTCGAGTCATTTCAATCATAAATGGTTCAAAAGATTTTGGGCTTGACAAATTAAATATGCATATTAATGTTTTGAAAAGATTTGTTAAAGCCAAAATGGGTTAAGTTGATGTCTTGAAATATAACAAAATCAAATCATCAGAAATGTCATATGAGTGACAAATTGGAGTCATGTATTAATATGACTAGATCAAAGGAAAACATTTTAAAAAATGAGATAAATTGTATGGAAAACTTCCATTCCAAGACACAAAGAAGTTTAAGTGTAACATTTATTATCATGAAATCAATTATGAATTTAAATATTTGAAAAGTGGGTCAAAAACCTAAACAAAAATTAAAAAGTATATAGTGAAAAATTACTTAATTGGATAAAGAGTTGTGCCTAATGACATTTATCACGTCTCAATTAGTCTTCATTTCAAATGATAGTGAATTACCCATTTAAATATGCAAAAAATATAACAATTTCATATTTAAATATTAAGTAAATTTATGATAAATATGAAATTAGATAAATTTAAGAAATTTAATTAAACCAAATAAAGCCTTGTATAAGCAAAACAAATGAAGATTACATTTTATATAGTAATATGACCAAATGAGTAAAAAATTAAAGAAATGTGATAAATCGTATATGAATGTTTAGTTTTAGGACACTAAGGAGAGAGAATTTAACATTTTTAGATTGTAAAAAATGTATGAATGAAAATATCTAATAAACATGCAAAAAGCATGCAAAATAAAATATATAAAAAATAAAATATATAAAAATAAAATATTAATATTTAATTTGATACTCATAATGACTGTAGGTCAATGATGTTTTTCTCACTTATATTTGACTTTGTTTAGAATTATTATGAATTAAAAATTAAATAAGAATAAAATATTTTATAAATTGTATGTGATTATAATATAAGATTCTAAGTATTTCTAGTATGGTATCTTTGATTCGCACATTAGTTATGAATCGAATGCCTTATGAAGCATGCCAAAGCTATTAAATATTTATAGATAAACAAAGGTTTATATAATTTGATATAACTCATTGAAATGAACTCGTTGAAGTTTTTCAATCTCTATCAAACCTCATTTGTATTTCTACGAATTACAAACATACTAAGATAGAAAAAATAATAAATTATCATTTTAATATAAAATAAATATATATTATAGATTAAATGAGAGAAACTAAACAAATATAATATAAAATAATAAAAAAATTTGGATATTAAGATAAATTGTATGTGAAAATTGTATTTCAAGATTCCAAGAATATAAGTACAACATTCCATATCATTAATATGGGTCCAATTAAAAATGTCAAGTAAGGTATGTAAAAATTATACAAATAAACTATTTAAAAACTATAATAATCTATGTTTAATTTAGTACACTTTGATGGGAATCTAATGATATTTGTTTCATCATGATCAAACGTCATTAACAATTATATTTAACTACAAAAGTAAATAAAGAAAAAAAAATAACTTATTTTTTAATATTAATATTTATATGATGAACTTTAAATAAGAAAACATGAAATAATGTAGTTTAACTCAATTAAAGTGAAATTTTTGAAGTAATGAGATTAATTTAATGGAGAAGTTACTTTGTAAGATATCTAGGAAATAAAGATTTTGTTGTATTACATTATCTTAATCTATCTTATTTAAACTTCAATTCACATTTACATTATGTTAAAAAATAGTTGGCTATTATTAAATCTTATTTAACTTGGTAATTTACAATAATTCATTGAGTCTATATTAATACAAAATAAACATCATCGGACTCATCTCTATGAGGCCAATCAATAAAAGTTTAATGTTTACACTTAAAATGTTTTATTTTTTTTCTTTCGAATGGATTTATGAGACATTTCAATTCTTGCTTAATTTGTTGATCAAGAATGTTACACTCGACCTCCTTAGTATTTTTGAATGCAACTTTTGTAAAAGGGTTACCTTATTTTAAAACTTTTTCATATTAGTTAGGTTATATTATTATGTAACTTTAAATCCTCTTACATTTTATGTTTGCATCAGTTTACTTGGTTATATTACATTGCAGTAATTAACCTCATTTCAACTTAATATATATTTACTAAATTTTTAAATAATTTTTTTTAATAATTAAAACTTATTTTTTTTTGTAATTCAAAATAAACCTAAAGGTAGTTCTAGTTAGACTGAACAATATCATTAAGGTCGGCTAAAAGAGCATTATCTAATTAATTATGCAATTTTTATTTTCACTGCTTTATTTCCTTTGTTTTATCTTTCTTTGCAAGATATTTCTTTTTGTAATTAGTTTTAACTTTAAAATAATAACTTTTTAATTTTACTAATTTAATTGTACAATTTTTAGTAATTCAAAGCAATGAATATTTTTTACTTTTAGCACCTTAGAATGCAATGTTCTCATGCAATTTATCTCTTGTCCTGACAAATGACTTTAACATCTTTTCCTTTTTATAATATTATGTTGTTTCAATTCATCTTTTTTAATTTTAATATATAAATATCAAATATTAGTAAATTAATTTACTATTATTTGTGTTTTTTAAATTAAAATTTTGCATTATGTCTAAATGACACCTGATCTAGATGAAATAAATTTCATTGGACTCATCTTAATGATCTATATCCTATTAAATGTTAATTTTTAAGGTTTAAATTTTTAAAAATGTTATTTTGTAGAGTTTTGGCAAGTATTGTGATATATTTTTATATGTACTTTATTTGAAAATGGAAAATATATTGCTTCATTTGCTGATAGTTTGTAATGCAACTCTCTCATATAATTTAGCATATTTTTCCAAAATTTTAACTTTTTTTTGGTTGTAATCCTATGCCACGCTAAATCTTCTCTATGTGATGTTTACTTTTGTCTAATTTGCTAATATTATATAGTTCCAAAGTTTTTCTCTGCAAGTTTAATACATTTAATTCGATACTAAAAAAATATTATCATTCAATTATAGTTGATAATAAAAAGTAATTCCAATTAAGGTTCTATCAAGAAAAAATAAACATTATTGTACTCATCTGAATGAGATTATTCTAATTAAATATTAATTTTCCATTTTTTAAATATTTTATTTTCAATGATTTTTGCAAGCTTTATAAGTCTTTCAATTTGTAGCAAATTTAAAGTTCAAGGATATAGTGTTTGATCTTCCTAGTATTTTGGTATTCATTTCTCCCATAAAAGCTATCACATTTCTTCAAATTTTTAAAATTAATTGATTTTATAGCTATGTTGCCCTTAATTTTCACATTTGTGACCTTTACATAACTTACACTTTCTTAGATTACATCACTTTAATTAATCTCATTTCAGCTTTACATATATTTGCCTGACATTAAAAGAAATTATTTTATTATTTAGGCCCATTTAATTTTGTAAGTAATAGTTGTTCTAAACAGTATGATTAAGAAAAATAAATGTCATCAAACTTGTCCTAATAAAATCATTACAATAAATTTTTTTCATATTTTTCAATTACTTTTTACTTTTTATATTGGCACTCCTTTGACACATTTCAATTCGTCTTTTTTATAGATTGAGGATGATGATGTAGACCTCAAAGTTTCTTTAAATCCAACTTTCCTATAAAAATTATATTATTTCTTCCATTTTTTTGTAATGATTTGGACATGTTGCTATTAAACTCTAATTCTACCATGTGACCATTACTTGGCATTGATTTTGTTATGTTACATTACTTTGATTTGACTCACTTAAACTCCAACACGTACCTAATTTTAAAAATAACTAAATTTTATTTATGGTTATTTATTTCTAAAAGTGTTAGTAATTCAATGAATTTTATTAGCGACAAAATAAAATTGTATATTTTATTAGATAGTGATCTTCTAGTTGAGTTCAATGACTGATGATTCATCTCAATTAGACCTGGTTCAAAATTACTTGTAGTTGTCAAACTAAATATGCATAGTAATACTATGAAAAGATTTGTTAACGCTAAAATGGGATAAGTCGATGTCTTGAAATATAACAAAATCAAATCAACAAAAATGTCATATGTGTGGAGAATTAGAGTCTGTACTAATATAACCTAATCAAAGAAAAATATTTTAAAAACTGAGATAAATTGAATGCAAAAGTTCCATTCCAAAACACCAAGAACATCAAGTATAATATTTGTTATCATCAAGTCATTTATGAATTTAAACATTAGACCAGCATGCCAAAACCCTAGAAAAAATTTTTAAAATATATTTTAAATAATTAGTTAATTTGGTAAAAAGTTGAGTCTAATCACATTTATCACATCTCAATCAGACTTAACTTCAAATTATTATGAATTATCAATTTAAATATGCATAAAATATAATAGCTTATTATTTAGAAATTAAGTAAATTTATGTAAATGTAAAATTAGGTAAATTTAGGCAATTTAGTAAAACAAAATATAGCCTTATATAGGCCAAACAAATCAACATTTAGTTTTATATAGTAGTATAATCAAACTAGATGAAAAATTGAAATGTGATAAATCGTATATGAATGTAATATTTTATGACACTAAGGAGATAGAGTTTAATATTCTAGATTATCAAAAAAAAAGTATGAATGAAAAATTCTCATAAACATTAAAAAATCGTGCAAAATAAGAATGAAAAATTCTCCAATGATTTTTGTCTCCTTTATATTTGACTTCGTTTAAAATTACTATTAATTATAAAATAAATAAAAATAAAATATTTGATAAATTGTTTGTGATTATAATCTAAGATACTAAGCATTTCAATCATAGCATCCTCGATCATGAAATTAATCAAGAATCATGTCTTATGAAGCTTGTTAAAACTATTAAATATTTAAGAATAGAAATATGTTCATATAATTTGAAATAACTCATTGAAATGTGCTCTTTGTTATTTTTTTTATTTTTCATTAGACCTCTTTTGGAATTTCTATGATTCAAAAATATAATAAATAATAAAATTAATGAATTGTCATGTTAATATAAATTAAAAATATATTATAGATTAAATGTGACAAACTCAAGAAATATAATATAAATAAATTAAAAAAAATTATATTGAGAAAAGTTTCTAGGAAAGTTGCATTGTAAGATACTAAGAATATTGGTGTAACATTCTACAAAATTAATATAGGTACAAATAAAAATGTCATGTAAGGCATGTAAAAATAATACAAATAAAATATTTAAAAATTATAATAATCTATATTTAATTTTGAAGATGCCATTGATGCAAATGTAACGATGTTTGTTTCTCCTTGATCAAATGTATTTACAAATATATTTAACCAAGAAAATAAATAAGAAAAAATGAAAATAAATTATTTTTTTAATATTAAGTACATATATGGCAAACTTTGAATGAGAAAACATAAAGTAATGTAGTTTAACTCAATTAATGTAAATGTTTTGAGAAAATAGGGTTAATTTAATGGAAAAGTTACATTCTAAGATAATTAGAGAACGAAGATTTCATTATATTATATTATCTTAATCTATCTTATTTCAACTTTAATATTCATTTACTTTATATTAAAAAAGTAATTTGTTATTATTTAATTTTTTTTACTTGGCAATTTACAATAATTCCACCAATTATTAATAAGAAAAAATAAACATCGTAGCACTCATCTCAATGAGGCCAATCAATAGAAGTTTAATGTTTACATTTAAAATGTTCTATTTTTTCTTTTGAAAGGGTTTATGAGACATTTTGATTCCTGTTCAATTTGATGATCAGGAATGTTACGCCCCATCTCCTTAGTATCTTTGAATGCAACTTTTATAGAGAAATCCTTTAACAAGTTATGGTTACATCAATTTACTTTGTTATATGACTTAGATTCAATTAACCTCATTTCAACTTAATATACAATTACTTAATTTTTAATTAATATTTTTTCATAATTAAGACCTATGTAGTTTAGTAATTCACAATAAATCCAAAGGTGGTTCATGTTAGAGAAAACAAATATTATTATGCTCATCTCGATGTAATTAGTTATTCAGTTTTTATTTTCTGTGTTTTATCTTACTTTGCAAGACATTTCTATTAGTAAATAATTTTATTTTTAAATTAAAAACTTTTTTTTATTTATATTTATTTAATTCTACTACTTATATTAATTAAAAGCAATGAATATATTTTAGTTTTAGCAACTTGGAATGCAATGTTCTCTTAAAATTTATGTCTTTTCTTAAAAACAATTTATTTTTATTTTGTTATATTATAAATAAATACTAATTGTATTAACACATGACTTTAACATCTTTTTCTTTTCATAATATTACATTCTTTCAATTCATCTTATTTTAGTTTTACTATATACTTACCAAATATTACTAAATTAATTTACAATTATGTATGCTAATTTGAAATTTTCCATTAAGTTGAGAGTGGTCAGATCGAGATGAAATAAATGTCGTTGGACTCATCTTGGTGACTTTTATCCAATTAAATGTTAATTTATCAATATTTTATTTTGTAGACTTTTGATAAGTTTTTTGAGATATTTTGAAAAGTACTTTATTTGACAATGGAGAATATTGCTTTCGACCTACTTGATATCTTGTAATGCAACTTTCTCATATAACTTAACTTATTCCTCGAAAATTTTAACGTTTATTTGGTTATATTCCTATGTTACCCAAAATCTCCTCTCTTGTGATGTTCAAATTTCTTTGATTTGGTTATACTATATTCCTTCAAAGTTTTTCTTTACAAGTTTAATACATATTAATTTAATAATTAAAAAAAATGATTATTCAATTATACTTGATAATATGTAATAAATCGAACCAAGGTTTTGTTAAGACAAACTAAATATTGTTACACTTACCTTAATGAGATTACTTTAATTAAATATTAATTTTCATTTTTTAAAAAAAATTATTTTCAAATATTTTGGCAAGCTTTATAAGGTATTTCAATTTGCACCAATTTTAAATTCAAGAATATAGCGCTTGATTTGCTTAGTATTTTGGCATTCAATTCTCCTAAAAAAATGTATCACATTTTTTCAAATTTTTGAAATTAATTGAGTTTTATAGCTACGTAACTATTAATTTTCACATGTGTGACCTTTACATAACTTAGAATTAGTTAGATTACATCAGTTTAATTCATCTCATTTGAGCTATAACATATATTTGCTTGACATTAAAAGAATTTGTTTTTTGAGGCTCATTTATTTCTATAATTCATAGGTATTCTAAATATTATGGTTGAAAGAAAATAAAGGTCATCAAACCTATCCTAATAAAATAACCACAGTTAATTTTTTTAATATTTTTCAATTATTTTTATTTTTTTATTTTTACACACCTTATGACACATTTCAATTCGTATGAAATTTATAAATTGAAGATGATGCTTTAGACATTGAAGTTTCTTTGAATACAACCTTTTTATAAAATATATGTTATTTCTTCCTTTTTTTATCATTGATTTTGAAATGTTACTATTAAACTCTAATTCTTCTATCATGTGACCATTAATTTGCATTAATTTTCTTATATTACATTCATTTGATTTGTCTTATTTAAGCTCTAACACATACCTAATTTTAAAAAATAAATAAATATTATTTATGCTTATTTATTCCTCTAAGTCATAGTAATTCAAACATTTTTATTGGAGACAAAACAAAGGTTGTTAAACCCATTTTGATGAGTTCAATACAATTGAATTTTTATTTAAAAATTTTAAAATATTTATTCTAAGATGTTTAACAATTTTAGTAAAAATTTTATTTCAAACATTATTTTATGATAAAGGATGTTGCACCAATTTTTCTTAATATCTTGTAAATTAAGTATCTTATATAATTTATTTCATTATTACTAAAAAACTATATTTCTCGTCTCATGTGGCCCTGTCATCGCATTGAATTGGTTATAATATATGGCTTCAAGTTGTATCACTTTAGCATTATTATATATTTCCTTATTGTTAAAATAATAACTTATTATCATTTATGCTTGTTTGCTTTGGAAATGTGAAGCAATTCCAAACAAGGTCTTATTAAGACAAAACAAAGATCATCGAACACGACTTAATGGGATTTATCAAATTTAATATCCAATTTAATATTTCTTAACATTTTGTTGTTTAGTTTTGGCTTGTTTTATAAGAAAATTAGATTTGAACTTATTTTTTTACTCTAATTTGGTCATATTATTTTGTAGCTTTAAATCTCTTTTCATATGACATTTACAGGCCTTATTAAGGTTACTTTAAATTGTTTTAATTTATCCCACCTTAGTAATAAAATACACATACTTATTATTAAAATAATATTTTTCATTAACTATGTTTGTTTAGCTTGGTAATTCTTAGTGATTGCAAACTTGGTCCAATCGAGACGAAACAAATATTATTAGAGTCATCTAAATGAGCTTTATCCATCTAAATGTTCATTTTGTTATTTTTAAATACTTTACTTTCTAAAGTTTGTGCATGCTTATTATTAAGTTTTAGTTCATTTCTAATCTAATCGAGGTCATTAGAATGAAACATTTTAACATGTTTTGAATGTAATTTTGGCACAAAATTTGTCAAATCTCTAAAAGTTTTTCTTTGATTTGGTCAGATTACTTTGAAACTCTAATTGTCCATTCATGTGAGCATTATATCATTTTTATTTTGGTATATTATATTGCTTCAATTTATCATATTTTAGATTCAATATATATTTGCTTAACATTAAAATTATGATTTATTAAAATTATGTTTATTTAAATTGGTTATTCATAGTGATTACAAATCAGGTCTATTAGAGGTGAAATAGACATCATCAAAATCTTTTTCCTGAGTTCTTTACAACAAAACATCCACTTTGATATTTCAATATATAATATTTTTTAAGATTTTTTATGTATGTTGTGAGGAATTTTTATTCATTCTTCATTTGAAGATAAAAAAATGTTAAGCTCAATCACAATAGTATCTTGGAATATAAATTTCCCAAATAATTTATTTCTTTTCTTAAAATTAGCAACTTTAATTTTTTTATTACTATATAATTCTAAATGTCATCTCATTTGACCATTACATGTCTTTGATTTTGTTACATTATATTTTTTTTTGTTTATCTTATAACAACATTGAAATTATTTACTTAATATGAAAATAACACTTATTCTTATATTTGCTGACTTACTTTTGTAATTCGTAGTAATACTAATGAGATCTAGTGAATATAAAAAACAATCATTGGACTCATCTTATTTCTTGTTATCTAATAAATTTTTTTTTTATTTTTTTCAAATATTTTATTATGTAATGTTTGAGCTTGTATTACAAAAAAATCTATTTGTTACTTACTATAATATCAAGAATGTCATACAAGATCTCCATAGGTTCTTAGAATGCAACTTTATTTGTATATTTTGCTACAGTACTTTAAATTTTTTTCTTTTACTAGTTTATACTACAATGTATCTGTATATCTCTTATTGAGTAACTTTAAAATATCTTTTTATTTTTTTATATTAAATTTCCTAAATTTATCTTATCTCAACAGTAATATTTATTTTATTAATATAAATAAAAAATTATTATTATTTATTCCATATACATTGGTAATTTGTAGTAAATATAAATGACGTTCCTTTGAAATGTAATAGACCTTGTTGGATGCATATAAGCGAGCTCTATTGGATTGGATATTTGTTTTACATAAATAAATGTTCTTTTTTTTTAGTGTACAATACTTTAAAAGACATTAATTTGCACATGGTTTTATGATAGGTATTGTTACACTCTACATCATTAATATCTTGGACCACAAGTTCCCTATATATATATATATATATCTTATTTTTTAAACATTTTCACTTTATTTAGTCATAATATAATGAAAATTTAGCTCTCCACTCATGTAACCTTTACATCACTTTTATTTGGTACATTCTATAACTTTATTTTTTTCTTATTTTAGCTTTAATATATACCTACTTGATATTGAAATAATAGATTTTCTTTTTATTTAATTTCTTTTTTTAAAATAGTTTAGAAGGAATTGTTATTTTAGTATTCACTAAATTTATGATGATGTTCAAATGAGATAAATTAAAGAAGGGTAATATAGCATCTATAATCGTTAGATTGATTATGACTAAATTAAAGAGGAAAATTGGAGTTTAACAGTAAAATAACCGAATTAAAGTAAAACATTTAAACAAATGAGATACAATGTAGACCTGACTTGCATTCTATGAAATTGATAAGATTGATTATTACATACTTAATCATATGATTAGAAATAAATAAATATGTCTCATAAAACATGTTGAAACAATTGGAAGTAAAATATTTCAAAATATATAAGGAAATGTTTTGTTGGATAATGCTCATTGTAATAGTTCCAGCAATATTTGATTCATCATCATAGCCCTTCATTTTGAATTACTAGAAATTATTAGCTAAAATATGCATATATTTTAATAATTTATTATTTTAATTTAAAGGAAATATATATATTAAAGCTAAGATGAGATTAATTGAAGAATTGTAATATAACCAAATCATAATGATGCAACAATCACATAATAAAATATTTGTTTTTACACAATAACATAAAAAAATCAAAGAGAAAAATTTTCAAAAATGAGATAAATTTTTTGAAAATGTTATACTCCAATTTACTAAAAATAAATAAAAAATTATTTTTGTAAGTTAAAATAAAATATGTTTTTATGCTGTAATGAAAGAGAATATCCTGTAAAGCATGCTAACATCTAAGAAAATGAAAAATTTCGAAATATTTGAATTAATATTTCACTATATAAAGCTTACCATGATGAGTCCAATGATGCTTATCTTGTCTTAATTAGACCTTGTTTGTAAGTTCCATGAATTATGAAAAATATAAGATTAAATAATAATGAATTATTGCATTATTATTAAGTCAATTTATAATAAAGTTAGATTAGATAAATTGAAGTATTGTATTATAAAGAAATAAAAGTGATATAAAGGTCACATAAGATGAGATATGCATTCAGATTGCAATATGACAAAAATCAAATTGAAACTTTTGATGCAAATAAGATAAATTTTATAGGTAAATTGCAGTGAAAAGCATTAAAGAAATTAATTGCAACATACTCAACTATGAAACAATGTAAAAATGAACTTTCTCTTTAAGTATGCTCAAAATCTAGAAAATAAAATATTTAAATATATTAAAATTTAATGTTTAAAAGGAAAAAACTAATCAAGTTTAGTTCAACAATATTTATTTTTCTTTATTAGACCCCGCTTATAATTATTTGAATATCTTATTTAAGTAAGCATTAATATTTATAAAATATTATTTAAATATTCAATTATCCTACAATAAAGTTGAAATTTTGTGATTTGAAAAGATGTAACATATGCAATTCAAAACAATGTAAACGTGACACGGTAGTGGAATTTGAGTTTAATAGTATAAGACCAATTCAAAGAAAAAACTTGTAAAAACAAAATAAATTTTATGTGAATGTTTTATTCCATTAAAATATGGTCATTAAATGTAATAAACTCAATTATGAAATAAGATATTAATTGAAATATCTTATAAAGTGCAACACAATCTTTACAAATATAAAACATGGTATTTACTTTCATTGATTTTCACAACAAGAGACCAATTAAGTCTATTTCCACTTAATTGGTCATCATTTGGAATTGCTATCAATTACAAAAAAATAAGAATAGTTAATAATAAAATTCTACTTTAATAATAATAAAATTTATATTAAATTTGAAATGAGATATTGAAAAAACTTTATAGAACAAATTTAGAGTGATGTACGAGTCATAGGAGAGGATATTGAGTGTTACACAATGAGACATTTTAAAAAATGGGATAAATTACTCAAAAATGTTTTATTCCAAGACATAAAAAAATCATGTATAATATCATTAGTTGTTAAAAATATTTAGAAAATAAGAGCTAATAAAACAAGCGGGTTAAAAAAAGTTAAATATATATAAATAAAAAATGAATAATTGTTTGGGTAGAAGTAATGAAGTTGAGTCCAAACATATTTGTTACATCTCAATTGTGCCTGGTTTGGAAATTACTGTGAATCACAAAATTAAATAGACATAAATTTCAATGAATTACCATTTTAATGTTAAGTAAATTTATATTAAAACTAAAATGAGGTAAATTAAAAAAATAATTATTTATAGAAAAAGCATCCATGATCTTTATATCAACTATAAATGAAAATATCTCTTAAGGCTTGCCAAAGTCATAAAAAATAAAATTTTAAAAGATATAATAAGTAAATAATTAATTTCATATAGCTTATCTAGATGAGTCCAAAATATTACTTTCATCTTGATTAGACCACATTTAGAATTATCATAAGTTACAAAAACAAATACGAATAAATAATAGTAATTATTAAATTAGTATTAAATTAATAATTAATAAAAGAAAAATGATTTATATTGATCCAATATAATTTAAGCAAATCAAGGTGATGTTAAGGTCACACAAGAGGAGATTTAGAGTTACACTATAACGCAACAAAATCAATGAAAAAACTTGGACAAATGACATAAATTGTACAAGGAAGTCACGTTATGGGATGCAAAGAAGATCAGATGAAGCATCCAAGATCATTAAAATATGAAAGAATCAACATATCTCATAAAATATGCCAAAACTTTTGAAAGTGAAATATTTAAAAATATAGAAATAAAAATTTAAATAGATATAGCTCATCAAGAAGAGTCCAACAAATTATGCTTCATTTCAATCAAACCTTTTTAGGAATTATTGTAAATTACAAGATAAAATGAGCATAAATAATTAAAACATATTATTTTTATATTAAGTAATTATATAATAATTACTAAAAGAAGTAAATTAAAGCAATATAATCTAATTAAATAAAAACAACAAAGTTATAATAAAAAAATTTGACTTTTGTAGTAAAAGAATAAAATCAATGAAAAACCATTGAAAACATTAGATAAATTGTATTGAAATGTTGCATTTCAAGATACTAAGTAGTATGTGACATCTTCATTCATCAAATTTGGTGTGAATAAAATAACTCTCATAAAGTGTGGTAAAACATTAGAAAATAAAATATTCAAAGACTACAAAATGAAAATTTAATTGGCTGGATATGGTGGGCCCAATGACAATTATTTTATGTCGATGAGTCATTGGTTGGAATTTTTACATATTTCCTAGTTAAATAAGGAAAAAATAATAAAGTATTATTCTTTTATGATCTAGTAAAAATATAACAAGTTGAAATATGGTAAATCAAGGTAATGTTATACAAACAAATTAAACAATGTAAAGGCTACACAATATTAGAAATATATTTTATTTGTACTATTATTAAACCAAAGTGAAAAATTTATATTCATGATATAAATTATAAAAAAATTTTGAATTAAAGGTATTACGAAGATAAAGTATGAAATCCTCAATAATCAAATTAGATACAAATTGATGTCTCGTAAAATGAGCCAAAATTTTGTAAAATAAAATATCTTAGAAAGCATGAATTTTTAGTTGGATATTATTTATTGAGATAAGTCCAATAACAATTTTTTGGCCTTAATGAATCCTTAACCGTAATTACAAAAAAAATATTAAATTGAACAGTAATAAACGATAATATGTTATTATTTCAATATAAAAAAGAATACGAACAAGGTACTATGATACTAAAAAGATCAAGTGTAACATTGTCAATCATCAAAATATGTAAAAATGAAAAACCTCATTAAACATGATAAGTACCTAAAAAATAAAATACTAAAGACTATTAAAAATTGATAGTTAATTAGAAAGAGTTTGCTAAGAATACTTAAATGACATTTGTTTTTCCTTGATTGGTCTTCCTTTGGGATTACCATAAATTACAAAAAAAAACTAAAAATTCATAATAATGAACATATCAAAATAAAATTGATATAAATATCATAGAAGAGAAGATTTGGAGATATAAAATAATAATCACAATCAAAAGAAATTTAGAAACAAGATAAACAACTAGGAATGCTTCTTTCCAATTTGCTAAGTGTACCATCCTCAATAATTTAAAGTGGTGCAATTTGAAAGGTCTGTAAAACATTGAAAAACTTTTAAAAATAAAATATTTAAAAATAGAAAAATAAATATTTAATTAGATAGAGGAAGTTAGAGAAGCCCAAAAATATTGCATTCATTTTAATTAATCTTAGTTTTTAATCAGTTTTAATTACAAAACAAAGTTAATAAAAATAATAATAAGTTATTATTTTAATATTATGTCAATATATGTTAATGATGAAATGAGATAAATTGAAACAACAAAAAATAAAAAACTAAAGCAGAGTAAGGGATACTTGAGAGAGCAATTGGATAAATTTTACTAAAAAGTTGAATTTCATGATAGTATTAAGATTTTGTTTAATATCTAAAATCATTATATTAATATTTAATTAAAATTCCCTATAAAGAATGCCAAAAATAAAGAAAATAAAATATTTAATAATATAAAATAAAATATATTTTTTTGATAGAGCCACTTTGGCACATGTTCAATAACATATATTTCCTGTTGACCTAACCAAGCAAAAAGGAAAAAAGTATGAAATAACTAAATAAAAATAATGTAAATATCACTTGAGAGGAGAATTATAGTTTCATAATAACGTAACTAAATTAGAGTAAAACATTTGAAGAAGATAAATATGACTAGAAAGTTGAATTCTACAATAATAAAAAGTTATAGTGTAATATCCTTATCATCAAAAGATGAAATAATAAAAATAGTTAATAGAATGTACAAAAATAATAGAAAATTGAATATTTAAAAAATAAATTAATTAATTTTTTAATTTGATGTGCTCATAAAAAATGCAACTAAAGTCATTGTTTTTTTGTTAGACAAAAATTAAAAAATTTTACATATTACCAAAGTAAATGAAAAAAATAAAAATTAAATAATCTTTTCAAAATTTTTTTATAAATGATGCTAAAATCATAGAAAATTAAATATTTAAAAAAGTAAAAATTGAATGTTTAATGATATGGAGTTTATCAAGAAGAGTTAAAAGACATTTATTTTTCTAGATCAGAGCCCATTTGTAGCTACTATTAATTACTAATGTAAATAATCATGAATAGTAAAAAATTATAAGTTTTTATTTAGTAATTCTTCTTTGATGTTTAAATAGAATAAATTAAAAGAAATGTTGTACATCATAATCAAGGAGATGTAAAGGACGTAGCATGGGAGGTTTGGAGTTATAATGCAATAAAGCAATTCAAATAAAAATATTTGAAAAAAATGAGGTAAATTATAATGTTAAATTGCATACCATGACACCATAGAGCTTGAGTATAAGATCATCGATTGTTAAATCTGGTACAAATAAAAATGACTTGTAAAGTATGCTAAAATCTTTAAAAAATCAAATATATAAAAATGAAAATTCAATTTGATGGACCTCATCAGGATCGTCTAACAACATTTGTTTCCACAAAATTGGACAATGTCTAGATTTATTACAAATTAACAAATTATGAAAGAATATATTATAATGAATTAATTGAGCAAATAAATTCAATGTAATGGCTGCATAGGAGAAAGTTTAGAGCTATATTATACTATCAAAAAATTAAACAAAATCACTAATGAGCCACTCCAAAATACTAGAAAGAGCTATTCAGAAGTATATAAATAATTTTTTAATTTTTTACACCACAATAGTCTGAGTCAAAAGTTGTTTGTTTTATCTCGATCGAACCCCATTTGGAATGACTTTGAGTTACGAACTATGTAAAACCAAACGACAATAAAAATATTATTTTCAAATTGTGTAAATATATATTAAAGCTAAAAAGAGATAAATTAAATGAAATATAATATAATAAAATCAATGTGATATAGTGTTGTTATGTGAAGAGAATTAGAAGTATAAGAAATTTAATAAAATTAGTGCAAATGTTTTTAGAAATTAGATTATTTGTTTGGGAAAGTCATAGTCCATGACAGTTTAGGGACAAAGTATAACATTCTAGATCATTAAGATAATTATAAATCAAATTCTCTCATAAAGGATGCTAAAATAAAAAAATATTTTTAGAACTTTGGAAATGAATTTTTAATTTGATTGGGCATGTTGAGATGAGTTCAATGCCATTTTTTAATCTCAAATGGTAATCATTTGGAATTACTATGAATGTCGAAAGTAAATAAGCATAAATAATAATAGATTAATAATTTTACATTAACTAGTATACATACATACATATATATATATATATATATATATGAATGTTGGAGCTAAAATAAGATAAATTGAGGTAATTTAGTATAAGAAAATCAAAGCTATACAATGGTTACATGAGAGGAGAATTATCTTTTTATAGTAATACTACAAAATAAAATAAAAAAATAATTTAAGGATGTTAGAAATTATACAAGGAAGTTGCATTCAAAGGTGTTCAAGAGATGATGTGAAACTCCCCAATTATTAAGTCATCAAGGATTACAAATATCTCATAAAGTGTGCCAACACCATATAAATAAAATACTTTAAGAAAATGAAATGAAAATTTAATTTGATTGATCGTAAGACAAATATTGTTTCTTTCATCTATATCTGACCATGGTTGGAATTACTATGATTCTAGAAAGTAAATAAGTATTGATAGAAGAAATTATTATTTTAAAATTATGTAATACATACTAATCCTAAAAAAGAGATAAATTGATTCAATGTTATAGAAATAAATTCAAGATAATGAGATTTCACATGACAAAAAAATTAGAGTTTCATAAATATATAACCAAATCAATGGAAAAAAATTTGAAGGAATAAGATAAATTATAATGGTAGATTGCATTCATTGTTACTAAAGAGTTCGACAACAACACCCTTGATAATAAAATCAGGTATGAATCTAAATAGCTAAAATCATTTTAAAATCATTAGAAATAAATATTTTGAAACAAAAAAATTTGTTTGATAAACATCCTTGAGACTAGGCAATTGTTTTCTTAATGTCTTCTTCTGGACTTACAACAAATTAGAAAAGTAAGTAAGTATAAATAAACAAGTAATTTAAGTATACCAAAGAAATGTAGAGGTCATATAAGAGTAGTGTCGGAGTTACATTTTAATATAAGAAAATAGAAGTGAAAGATTTGACTAAAAGTGATAAATTTCATGAGTTGCTTTCCAAGATACTAAAAACTCAAGCACAAAATCAATGATGGTCAAACTATGTACGAATAAAAATAACACATAAAACATGCAGAAATAAAAAAAATAAATATTTAAAAAATATAAAAGGAATATTTAATTGGATAGAGCTCACTAAGACAACTCACACAATGTTTATTTGGTCTCAGTCAAACACCTTTTTAAATTATTACAAAATACAAAAGTAAATAATAATATCTAAGAAAATTATTATTTTTATAAAAGAAAATACATATTAAACATAAAAGACATTAATTGAAGTACAATAATATCACTAAATCATTGCTATGTAAAGGCCACATGAGATGAGATTAAAAGTTACTAAGTAATTTGTCCAAATCAAACCCAAAAAATTTAAAAATGTTGTAAATTATTCAAAAAAAGTTTCATTATAAAATTCTAATGGATTGAGTGTAACATCATTGTCTTTAAATTAGGTACAAAAAGAAATTACTCGTAAAGGGTGCAAAACCCTAATAAAATAAAATATTTAAAAATATTCAAAAAGAATATAAATTTGATACAAATCATCGAGATGAGTCTGGTAAGATATGCTCCTTCTTGATTAGAACTTGTTTATAATTATTATGATTTGCCATGGTAAAAGAGATAAATGTTGACTAAGTATTATTTTAATAATAAATAAATAGATATTAAAGTTAAAATTGTTATAAATTGAATGAATGTAAAACAAAAAATCAATCTGATTGAGTGTAGCATTACAAATCATCAAATCTATTACAAATAAAAATATCCCAAAAAGTATGAAAAAAACTTAGGAAACAAAATATTTACAAATATAAAATTAATAATAATTTAGATAGAGCTGATCAAGATGAGTGCAATGAGTTTTATTTCATCTTGATGAGAGTTTCTTTTTGAATTATTCTGATTTTTAAAGTAAATAAGTGTAAAAAATAAAAAAATTATTATTTTAATGCAAACTGAATATATTATAATTTTACAATTCTATAAATTAAAAATATGTAATTAAAGCAAATCCTAGTGACATAATGATATCACAAAAAAAGATTGAGGTTTCATTCTAATATATTCAAATTAAAAGAAAAGGCTAAAAAAATGGAAAAAAAATTATTAGAAAGTTACATTCTAAGATAACATGGTGATCAAGTGTATCATCCTTGATCATCAATCTAGGTAAGAATTAAAATCCTTATAAAGTTACTAAAGCACTAGAAAATAAATATTTAAAAACATATAAGCAAATATTTATTTAGGTAGTGGTCATCGAGATAAGTTCAATGAGATTGAGCTCATTTAGGTCAAACTATGGCCATATTATTAACACTTAAAAAAAAATAAAACATAAATAATAATAAATTATTATTTAATAGAAGGACAATATATATGGAAGTTCAACATAGATAAATTAAAGTATTATAATATAACCAAATGAAAGTAATGTAAGAAAGAAAAAGAAAAAATACAAAAATTTGCAAGTTACATTCTAAGTCATTAACGAGATCGAGTTTCCAATCCTAAACCTCATACAAAATAAAAGATTTTATAAAGTGCAAACAAAACTTAAAAATAAATATTTAAAAATGTAAAACAAATATTTGGTTGGATAAAGCTCATCGAGAAGAGTTCAATAATATTTATCTCATCTTTATGAGATCATGCTTTAAATTGACATGAATTATCAAAGTTAATAAGTAGAAATAATATTAATTTGTTATTATTACATTAAGAAAATATATATTCTAATTTAAATGAGATAAATTTAAGTAATGTAATATAATTAAACAAAAGACAAATAATTTTAAAACTAGAAGAGATTAAACTTATGAGGTAATACAGCAAAATCGAAGAAAAAATTTTAAATAAATGAGAAAAATTTTACTAAAAAGTTGAATTAAAAAATACAATGGAGAATGAGTGTAATAACCTCATTTGACAAATTAGTTACAAATCACAATGTCTCATAAAACATACAAAAATATTAAAAAAAAATAGTTAATTATATAATGAATGAATGTTTTATTTGATATTGTTAATTAACATGAGTCTAGATTTGTTAATTTCTTCTGAGCTTCTTTGGAATGCTATGAATAATAAATATAATAAAAGTATAAATAATAATAAATTATTATTTGTACATAATGTTATTAAATCTTGAATGAGATACTTAAAGAAATATAATATAACCAAATCCAAATGACTTAAAAGTCATTCTAAAATTGATTGAAGTAAAAAAGTTAAATTATATGAAAAAGTTACATTCAAAGATACTTACATTATTTAGTTTAAGACTATCAATCAACACATCAGCTACAAGGTTAAAAACCTAGCAAAAGTTTCTAAAATTCTAGAAAATAAAATATTTTGAAATTTAAAAATAAATTTTTAATAATGTATAGTTCTTCAAGAAATGTCCATTGGACTTTGTTCCTTCTCAATAAGACTTGGAATTGTCATGAATTACTAAGTAAATAAACATAAATAAAGATACATTATTTTTTAAATATCAAGTAAACATAAGTTGAAGTTAAAATGAGAAAAATTAAAGTAAGATAATATAAAAAATAAGGATATATAAAATTCACATGAGATGAATTTTAAAGTTACATAGAAATATAACAAAATCTAAATAAAAAAGTTAAAAAACAATTAGTTAAATTTTTCAAAAAAATTGCAATCCAAAATGCTGTGGTGAACATGTTTAATATCCTCCATTAAACGGTGCACAATTCAATATGTCTCACAAAACAAGCCAAAACAAAAGAAAAAAATTTTAAAAAAAAGAAATGAACGCTTAATTAGATAATGATAGTCGACACGAGTAGAATGACAATTTTTGACTAATTGAAATAAAGCTAAATTAATAAAGTAAATAGGTGTAAATAATAATAGATTTTTATTTTTTGTATTTAGTGAACCCATGACGAAGCTGAAATGAGATAAATTTATGCAATGTGGTTATGCCAAATCAGAGCGATGTAAAAGTTACATGAGAGGAGATTTAGAGTTAAATTGAAATATAACTACATGAGAGAAAACATTTTACAAGATGAAATAAGTGATATGGAAATGTGGCATTGAAAGATAGTATGATGGTGAATTAAAACATTGATGATCTTCAAAAAAAAATAAAAATGAAATACTTTGTAAATCACACCGAAACCATATAAAAAAAAGATTTTGAGATATAGAAAATGAATATTGAATTTGATAGAGCTTACTAGGTGAGTTGAATTAAGTTTTATTCATCTCAATAAAAAAATTCTTTAGAATTACTAAGAGTTATGAAACTTTATAAGCTTAAGACAAATTGTTATTTTAATTATAAGTAAATATTTTTTAAAGTTGAAATGGTTTAAATTGAAGCCAAGAATTACAACCAAATTATAGTGATGTAAAAGTCACAGAAATGAGAATTAGATTATCAAAGATATATAACCAAATCAAAGAAACTTTTTGAGGAAATGAGACAATTTGTATGTCAAAGTTGCATTCTAGGATGCTATGGTGATTGAGTGCAACATCATCAATTACTAAATAAGGTATGAATTAAATTCTCTAATAAAGAATTCAAAAACCCTAGAAAATAAAATATTTTAAAAAATAAAGTTGAACTTTTAATGTGATAAACCACATTGACACAAGTATGTCAACATTTGCCTTGTCTCTTGTTTATGAATTACTAATATAGATGAGCATAAATAATAACTTAATATAGTAAAATCATAGGGTTGTAATGTTGAATAAATGTGGTAGGTTGTAAGAAAATAATGTGTCTTGAATTACGAAGAAGATTATGTTTTCTTAGATCATCACATCATGTACAAACCATAATGATTTCGAAAGAATTCCAAAACTCTAGAAAATAAAAGTTTGTTAAATATAAATGAATATTTAGCATGATCGAGCTCACCGAGACTTGTGCAACAATGTTTGTTTTCGTTGATCAAAACTCATTTGGAATGATTATGAATTACCAGAGCTAATAAGCATAAATAAAAATAATTATTTTATTAATTAAATGAATAAATATTTATAATAAAATATGATAATTTGATGTAATTTAAGATAACCAAACGAAGGTAATGTTTTGGTAAATCAAGAGAAGATTTGCAATTAGATTACATTATGACCAAATCAATAAAAAAATTAAAAGAAATTACATACATTGTGTGAAATAGTCACATTTGAAAACACTTAGAAGGCTGAGTCAAAAAATGTTCTTTAACAAATATAATACGTTTTAAAATGTCTCAAAAACATTGAAAATTTCTACAAAGCAATGTATTTAAAGATATGAAAATTAATACTCAACTAAGATATAGCTAATTGAGATGGCTCCAATGTTGAAATGAATATCCTAATATTAAGAAATTATATATCAATGTTGAAATGTCATAAATTAAAGTGATGTAATATAATAAAATGAAACTAATGTAATGGCCGAACAAGAATAGATTTTAATTTACATTGAATTATAACAAGATTGTAGAATAAATATTTAAAAAAATATGATTGAGTTTCTAAAAACATTGCATTAAAAGATAATTAGGAGATGAGGCATAAACTTTTTTATGAAAAAATCATGTACAAATTTAATTGTTTAGTAAAGTACGCTAAGTCCCCCGAAAATAAACTATTTCAAAATATTAAAATAATGCTTAGTTCAATAGATAAGATGAGTGTGATGACATTTGTATCATCTCCATTAAACCTCATTTGGAGTTTTTGCAAATTAACTGAACAATAATCATAAATAATATTGCAAAATAGCCAAATTAAATTAATTCAAAAGTCAAATGGGATGACATTTAGAGAAATAATAAAAATATAAGCAAAGTAAAGAAAAAAGTTTAAATAAATGAAATAAAATGTTTCAAAAAGTTGCATTTTGCAACACTAAGGAAATCAAGCATAACATTTTTGATCATAAAATTAGGTATGTATAGAAATTTCTTTCAAATAACATTTGTTCTATCTTTGTGGCACTCTACTTGAAATTACTACAAATTAAAATAAAAAATTTGCAATATTAACAATAAATTACTAGTTATGCATTGAGAAAATAAATTTTCATGCTTAAAATATATTAATTAAGATAACGTAGCATTAAAAATTCTAAGAAATATAAAAGTTACATGAGATGACAATTAGTGTTTAATAATAATATAACTAACTAAAAGCAAAATAGTTGAAGAATTTAAAAACATGATTAGGAAATTGCATTGAAAGATTCTCAAGAGATCAGGTGCAACATCCTCCAACAAAAAATCATGCTTGAATTAAATTGTTTCCTAAGCTTTAAAAGAACCCTAGAAAATAAAATTTTTAAAAAATAAAGAAGAATATTTAGTTTGCAAGAGATAAATGAGAAGAGTCTGATGAGATTTGTTTTGTGCTGATCATTAACTATTTGGAGTTATTATAAAATAATAAAGTAAATAAGGAAAAGAATAATATAATATAACAAAATAAAAGTGATGCAAAGGACACATAAGTTTTGATTTAAGGTTACATTGTAATATAACTAATAAAAGTAAAAAATCTAAAGAGGGACAAATTGTACAGAAAAGTTGTTTTGGAAGATAATTAGTAGATTGAGTGTAACATCCTTAATAATAAAATTAAGTATGAATAAATATAACTTTTAAATAATATATAAATCCTAGAAAATAAAATATGTAAAAAAAGCAAATATTTTTTTGAGAAGAGAATGAAAAGTGAGTTTCATGACACTATTTCATCTCAACAAGACCTTTGTTGAAATTACCACTTATTACAAAAGTAAATAACCATAAATCATGTTAACTTATTAGTTCAATTTTAGATAAAAACTTGAATATAAAATAAGATAAATTTAATTATTGTTATATAACAAAATCATTGCAACTTAAAGGCCATATGGAAAGAGATTTAAAAGTTAAAAAGTAATATAACCAAGTTAAAGAAAATAATTTAAATGATCTTGATAAATTGTATGAAAATGTTGCATTCCAAAATACTAAGGATATTTAGTCAAACATCCTATTCAAAATATGCAAAAATAAGAAAATAAATTATTTAGAATTATATAATTGAGTACTCAATTAGATACAACTCATTGAGACAAGACCAATGATATTAATTTTATTTTCATTGAACTTCATTTTGAATTACTACAAATTAACAAAGCAAATATGTATAAATGATAGTAAAATATCATTTTAATGTCAAGTAAATAGATACTAGAGTCAAAAGAAGATTAATTGAAGTAATTTAATAAAACCAAAACAAAACAATGTAAATGTCACATAGATAGAGATTTAGAGTTACAAAATAATATGCATAATCAAAAGTAAAGACATTGAAAATAGAAAATAAACTATGTTAATAAATTAAATACCAAGGTAGCAAGTAGTTTAAATGTAACATCATCAATTATCAAATTTTTTTATAATTAGAGATATCTCATAAAGCTATGAAAAATTTTTAAAATATTTTATATTTATAAAAAAATATTTAATTAATTAGAGCTTATTAAAATAAATCCAATGACATCAATTTCATCATGATTGGATTTCATTTGTTTTTTTGGTGAATTGCCATGTTAAATAGACATGAATAACAATATAATATATCAAAACACAAATAGTGTAAAGATTACAATAGTTTTGATTAAGGTTTGCATTGAAATATAACCAAATAAAAGTAAAATATGAATAAATAGCATAACTTTTCCATAAAATTTAAATCCAAGAAACTAAGGAGATGTAGTATGACAACATCAATAATCAAATCAGGATTGAATTAAAATACCTCTCAAAATTTTCAAAGATATAGTAAAAAAATATTTAAAAATACGTAAATGAGTATTTCAATTTCTAGAGCTCATCGGCATGAGTCAAATGACATTTTTTCAAGTCAGTCATGCCCTATTAGGAATTGATACAATTTTTTTAAAAATTACACTAAAATAATAATAAGTTATTATTTTAACATTTTGTAAATATATTTTAAAGCTAAATTGACATTATTTTGAGAAGTGTAATACAACTAAATACAATGATGTGATGGTCACATGTTAGGATAATTAAAGTGTCAGAATGTTATCATTAAATCAAAGCAAAAATATTGGAAGAAATGACATAAAGTATAGTGCATGTTTGTATTTAAATACACTAAAGATATTGAGTACAAGTTTCTCTATAATCAAATCAGTTATGAATTAGTAAGACAAAAAATATGCCAAAATCCTAAAAAATAAAATATTTTAAGACATTAAAAAATTAATATTTAATAAGAAAGTGCTTGTTATGAAGAGACTAATGATGCTATTTCACCTTGAATGTACATCATTTGAAACAACAGTGAATTAGAAAAGTAAATAAGAAAATAATTATGGACAATATCTAAATTGGAGTGATGTAAAGGTCAAACGAGAGGATATTTACTATTACATTATATTATAACCAATTCAAAGAAAAACATTTGAATAAATAAGATAAATAGGGTATAAATATTGTATTCCATAACACTTAATAGATAAGTTATAATATTCTTGGTCATTATGTGAGGTGAAAATAAAAAATAAAAGACAAATCATACGTCAGTCCTAGTAAAAAAATATCAAATTTTAAAAAATAAACATTTAGTTGGAAAGAGCTTGTTGAGATCAGTCCAATGATGTATGTTTCAACTTTATGAAATTTCATATAGAATTATTGTGAATAACCATATTAAATAAGCATTAATAACTATTAAATAATATTTTAATATTAACAAAGTAAGTATTAATGTTGAAATGACATAAAGGGTAGTTATTTAATGAAACAAAATAATGGTAAAAGTTTTAAATAAATAAAAGAAATGTAAGAAATGTTAGATTCCAAATTTAAAAGAGATTTAGCATAACTTTCTTTTATATCAAATCAGGTGCAAATAGAAATGCCTCCTATTCCATAATAAAACCTTACAAAAGTATATTTTAATAAATCTAAAAATAAATATTTAATTGGAAAGAGCATGTTGAAAAGAGTTTAACAACTATTGTTTCATCATTATATGACCTTATTTGGAATTGCTGAGAAATATCCAAATAAATATGTGTAATAATAAAAACTTATTATTTTAACATTAAGTAAAAATATAATAATTCTAAAATGAGATTAATTGTGTTGGAAAGTTGCATTCTAAGTTAGATCATTAATTGTAACCGCATCAATCATTAAATGATGAACAAATTGAAATGTCTCATAATGTATAAAAAGCCAAAGAAAATAAAAGCTTAAAAATAAAAAACTTCATTAAATATAGCTTGCTAAAGTAGGTCCAACAATGCTTGTTTGACCTCTATAAGGAATGTTTTGAAATTTCAATGAAATCTATAATTAAATGAGAAAAACAATTTTGAAATATTATTTCAATATTAATTATATAATATTGCTTTAGTAAGTTAAATTAAAATAATATAATACAACAAAATTGAAGTAATTTTAGTGATGTATGATAGAAGACATAGAGTCACATAGTAACATAACCAAATCAAAGAAAACAATTTTAAAGAGTCAAATAAATTATGTGCGAAACTTTTATACGAAGATACTAAGGAGAACTATGTAACATCCTTGACCATGAAATGAGATATTAATTAAAATCAGATTAATTAATGCAACATTATATATCAAAATAAATGTTCTATAAATGCCACATGGAGTATTTTAGTTTCTTGGCATTATATCCCTAAGCAAGCAAAAACTTTCGAGAAATAAGATGAATATTATAAGAATATTGTATTCCAATATAATGAGAAGCTTAAGTGTAATGTCATCGATCATGAAATCTTGTATAAATTAAAATATCTCATAATGTTTGTTCAAATTTTTGGGAAGAAAAATAAAGAAACAATAAGAATATTGATAAACATCATCTCGATGAGTGTAATGTTGTATAGTTTGTTTTAGTCTAGCAACATTTAGAGATATTGCAAATTACAATGCAAATAAGCATAAATAATAACAAAATATTATTTCATCATTTAAGTAAATATTTATTAAATTAAAAATAAAAAAGTTTGATATAATGTAATATAACCAAATCATAGTAAGGTAAATATAAAATAAGATAGAATTTTAACTAATATAGTATTATAGATAAATGCAAGTAAAAAGTTTGTAGATAAATTGTGGATGAAAGTTACATTCTAAGATACCAAATAGTTTAACTATACCAAACTTGATCATCTTTTTGTGTATTAATCACAATATCATTAATATCCTACTAAATAGGAAAAAATAAAATATTTTGAAATATCAAAATTAATATTTAATTGAGTGTAAATAGGCAAGATGACTAAAGTGGCCTTTTTTCATCTTGATCAAACTTTTTTTTGCTTACTGCTAAGTGCCAAAAAAATTAGTACAAATATTAATTAAATTATTTTTTAATTTAAGAAAGAAATATATTAAACCTAAATTAAGATAAATTGAAACAATGTAACACACTGAATTCAAAACGACTTAAATGTTTCATGAGAGAAGGTTTACAGTTACATAGTCATTAAACATAATCAAAACAAAAAATGTAAAGAAAAAAGTTCAATTATACTAAAAGCCTTCATAATAAAATATTTCAAAATATAAAAGTTAATGTTTAATTGGATAGTGCATCTCAAAATGCGTGCAAAAAAATTAATAAGTGTCGATCGATCCTTATTTTCTATTACTAAAATGTGATAAATTGGAGCAAAGTACAGAAACTGAATTAATGAATTGGCACACATTACAAGATTTAGAAATGCATTGTAATATAACTAAATCGAAATAAAATCCTTAAAATATTCAGATAATTTTTTTTGGAAAGTTTCATTCTGAGATATTAAAGAGAACTTATAAGACATTCTTAATTATCAAATGAGTTAAGATTTGTAATATCTCAAAAAGCATGAAATGTGGTTGAGCTCATTGGGACTAACTAAAGGAAATTTATTTCCTCTTGATAAAATTTAATATAAAATTATCTTGAAATAATAATTCAAATATGAAAAATTAATTATTTAAATATTTATTAAATATATAATAAAAATAAAATGAGATGGAATGAAGTTATTTAATATAACTATTTCAAAACAATATAAAAGTCATATAAGAGTAAAACAAGTATTTTAGAAAAATATAATGAAATCAAAGAAAAAATTGAAACATTGAGATAAATTAAATAGGAAACTCATGTTCTAAAACACTAAGAAGATCTAAGGAAAAATATTAAACAGTCAAATCATGTTTGAACTAATATATCATTTACAACATGTCAAAAGCCAAAAAAACCTTCTCAAAATATAAATAGGAAACTTTGATAGGATAACTCATTTTTAGCAGTGTCAGATGTGGCATTTTTCCCACAATCAAATATCTATTGCAATTTTTATTTAATTAAAAATTAAAAAAGTATAAAAATCAAAAAAATATTATTATAATATTAAGTTTGCATACCATAAAGGTAGAATAAGATAAATTATAAAATTTTAATTTAACCAAATCATAGTGATGTAAGCGTCACATTATAGAAGAATTATAGTGGTATTATAATGAAAGAAATTCAATGCAAAAAAATTTGAATAAATAAGAAAAATTAAAAGACAAAGTTTCATTATAAGATACGTGGGTGATATAATGTAACATCTTAGATTATATATCAAATAAAATTTAAAATGTCTCGTAAAGATTATAAAATCATAGAAAAACAAATATTTCATAGCATATAAATAATCATTTAACTAGATAGAGCTTGTCGAGAAAAGTCCAATGACATTTGTTTCACCTTAAAAAAACTCCTTCAGAATTACTTTAAATAACAAAATTAAATATTCACAAATAATTCTAAATCATTTTTTTATATTAATAAAATATACATTAATTGAAAAATAAAAAATAAATTTAAATAATATATTACAAAAAATTAAATTAATTATAATGGTTAAAAGAGAGAAGAATTATAATATGATAAGAAAAGAGCTCAGTCAAAGTGAAATATTTCAAGAAATAAGATAATTTGCATGAGAAAATGGTTTTTCATGATACTTAGGAGACTAAGGGTAGGAACCTCGATCGACAAATGAGCTATCACTCGAGTAGTCTCCTAAAGCATGCAAAATCCACACCAATGTAATTAGGAAAAAATAATAATAATTTCTTATTTTATTAATAAGTTAATATATATTAAATTTAAAATGAGTTAATTTGAAACAATGGCATATCACCAAATCAAAAAGATACAAATGTCACACATAGGGAGATCAATTATATAGGAAAGTTGTATTTGCACATTCTATGTAGCACAAGTGTAACATCTTTGATTATTAAATCAATAATGATTTGAGATACCATATAAAGCATGCAAAAATATAAATAATAAAATATTTAGAAGTATAGAGATGAATACATAATAGGACAGAGCTCATTGACACCACTCCAATGTTATTTGTTTTGTCTCTATTAGCCCACTCTTTGAATTGATGCAAAATTACTAAACTAAATGAGCATAAAACATTAAGTAAATATATATTAAAGTTGAGATCAGATAAATTTAAAAAAATTATAATCTAAGCACATCAAAGCAAAGTAAAGATTGCAAGAAAGGTGAATTAGGGTTTCATAGTAATATAACAAAACAAAATAAAAATATTTGAAGGAACTAGAGAAAGTATTTTGAAAAGTTGTATTTTGTTCTACATATAAGATTGAGTATAACATTCCTTATAATTAAATAGGGTAAGAGTTAAAATGCCTCCTAAAATAAGTTAAAAACTTAGAAAATAAAACATTTAAAAATATTAAAAATGATTATTTAATTTGGTAGAGCTGATCATGATGAGTCCAATGACATTTGTTTCACCTTAATCAAATCTTATTTAGAATCACTATGAATTATCAATTTAAACAAGGATAAATAATAAATAATATTATTTAATATTCAAGAAATAAATAATAAAGTTCAAATTTCATAAACTAAAGTGACAAGCACAACAAAATTTAAACAAGAAAAGTCCCATATGGGAGGAGATTTAGAGTTATGTATAAATATAACAAATTAAAAAATTAAATTTTTGACAAATAATTTAATTTCATAGCAATGTTATCAAATATAACGTCCTCAATCATGAAATGAACCATAGAAAGGAATACCTTATAAAGCATGCCCTTGAATAAAAAAACAAAATTAAATTAATATTTTTCAAAATATTATTTAATTAGATAGGGCTCATCTAGGCAAGTACAGTGATATTTGTTTAATCTCGATCAAACCTAATTTGAAATTATTATTAATTAAAAAATAAATAAGTAAAAATAATGTAAAATATTTTATTTTAATAAAAAGTTATCATACAGAGATGCTAAAATGAGATAAATTATAGTATTACAATATAACTAAATCAAAGCAAAACTTTTGAAAAAATGATATAAATGGAGAAAGTTGCATTTTAAGATAGCACAAAGATATAGTGTGTCATCCTTAATCGCCAAATAAAAAATGAATCAAAATTTTTTATAAAACATACAAAAACTATGCAAAATAAAATATTTAAAATATAATGTTAAATATTAATTACACAGGACTAATCAAGATGAGTCCAACAATATTTATTTCATCTTGATTGAAAATCATTTAGAATTACTTTGAATTCTTAAAAAAATTAGAATATAAAAACTTTAAAATACTTTTTAAAGTGTTAAGTAAATATATATTTAACTTTAAATGACATAAATTAAACTATTGTCGTGTGATAATATAAGAGAACTAGACTTTCTTAGCATTATAAAAGAATATTTAATCTTCTTTATCTTCTTTTTCTTCTTCTTCATATTCTCTTGTTCTTCACCTTCTTCTTTTTTCTCCTACTCCTATTCTTCTTCTTCTTCTTTGACTTCTTCTTCCTCCTCTTATTCTTATTATTCTTCTTCTTCATCCTATCTTCCTTCTTCTTCTTCTCCTTCTTCTTCCTCTTTTTCATATTCTTCTACTTCTTCCTCTTTTTCCTCATCTTCTTCTTCTGCATCTTCTTCTTCCTCCTCTTCTTCTTCCTCTCCTTCTATTTCTTCTTCTTCTTACTCTTCTTCTTCTTCTTCTTCTCCACCTACTTCTTCTTCCTCTTCATCTTCTTCTTCGTCTTCTTCTTCTTCTTCAACTTCATCCTCCCCTTCTTTTTCCTCTTTCTGTTCTTCTTGTTCTTGTTCTTCTTCTTCTTCTCCTTCTTCTCCTTCTTATCATCCTTCTTTCTTTCGTTCTTCTTTATCTTGTCCCTTTTCTTCTCCTTTTTCTTCTTGATTGAGTGCAACATCCTTGATAATGCAATCATGCACAAATTAAAATTTCTAATAAGACATATAAAAATGCTATAAATAAATACTTAAAACATAAAAATGAATCTAAATTATATTGAGGTCCTTAAGGTAATTCTAAAGTCATTTATTTAGTCTCAATTAAATCTCATTTGGTCAAATTAGCAAGTTAAGTATGAATAATTAATTATAACTTATTGGTTTGGTATCAAGTAAAAATTTATTAAAACATAAATAAGATTAATTTTTGCAAGGTAATATATCAAAATAAAAGTCAAATGAAGGTCACATGAGAGAAGAATTTTTGTTCCATATTAAATATAAGAGAGATTATATAGGAAAGTTGCATTTTAAATTGTTAAGAAGATTGAGTGTAATATCCTCAATTGTCAAACTAGGCCTAAATCAAGGTTTCTTATAAAACATATAAAACACAAGGAAAATAAAAAATAAAAATTATTATTGAATTATTTCTGAGTTGATGAGAAGTTTAAGATCATTTGTTTGTTCTTTAAAAGACCTATTTTGAATTACTAAAAATTACCAAAATAATTACACATTAATAACTATATGGAATTATTTTAATATTAAGTAAATGTTTTAAATTTGAAATGTGATAAATAAAAGAAAATTTTAATACATAATAAAAGCAATGTAAAGTTCATGGAGTAAGATAATTATAGTTTTATAGTAATAGTACTAAATGAAAACAAAATATTTAAAGAAACAGGATAAGTTATATAGAAAAGTTAAATTCCAATATACTAAGAAGATTAATTGTAAGATCTTCATTCATCAAAATATGTATGAATGGAAATATCTCATAAATAATGCCAAAACTCAATGAAATAAAAAAAATAAAAATAAAAAATAAAAATAAAAAATAAATGTTTAATTTGGTAAAGATTATCAAGATGAGTCATGCATTATTTATTTTGTTTTAATTAGACCTCATTTAGAATTACTTTTAACTATAATATTAAATATGAATAAATAGTAATAGATTATCTTTTGAATATTAAAGAAATATATATTAACCTTGAAATAAGATAAAATGAAGTAATGAGAGGATGTTTAAAATTTCATATTATTATAACAAGATTAAAGCAAAAATTTTGAAAAAACTCATATAAATTGTATAGAACTTGCATTTGAAGATGCTAAGGTTGCCGAGTGTAGCATGACCGAACACAACATCATGCATAAACTAAAAAAACTCATAAAGCTTGAGAAAACATTACCATAAAATTATATAAAATTTTTAAAATGAATGTTTAATTGGATATAGCCTATATAGAGGAGTATAATAGCATTTGTTCAAGCTCAATTATGCCTTATTTGGAATTGCTAGAAATCAAAAAAGGTAAATAACAATAAACATAAATAAATTATGATTTTAAAAATTTATAAATATATACATATAAAAAGAAATTATTTTTTTAATATCAAGTAAATATATACTAAAATTGAAATGAAAAAAATGAAATTAGCATAATACAACTAAATCAAAGCACTATAAAGATCATGAGAGAGCAAATTTAGTTTTACATGGTAATGTATATAAATCAAAACAAAAAATTTGAAAAGTAGAGATAATTTAAACAAGAAAGTTGATAAAAATGCTAAGGAGATTGAATGTAATATTCTTGATCATAATATAATGTACAAATAAAAATATGATGTATAATATGCCAAAACAATAGAAAATAAAAAATTTAAAAAACATAAAAATGAAATTTAACTTGAAAAAACTTTTTTAGATGAGTTAAATGACATTTAGTTCACCTAGATTTCCACTTATTTAAATTAACTCTAAATTAACTAAGTGTAAAAACATATTTATAGAAGAATTAATATTTTAAATTTTAAAAAAATATACATTATAGGAGAAATGAAGCAAGCTAAAGCAACGGAATATAACCAAATCAAAGTGATGTAATTGTGACGATTGAGGTGATTAAGAGCTATTTAGAAATAGAGCTAAATTGAAGTAAAAACTATTAAGAATGAGTTAAGTTGAATATGAGACTTGAATTCAAAGATAGTAATGAGATCTGGTACTACATCATTGATTTGAAATTATGTACGAATCAAAATGCCCTAAAATAAAAACATGAATAAATCCTAGATATTAAATATTACGAAATTAAAAAATAAATATTTAAATAGGTAGAGCCTTTTATAAATAGCCCAATAACATTTGTTTAATTGAAATCAGAATCATTTAGAATTATCATGAATTAAAAACAATTATTAAAAATAAATATAAATAAAATATAGTTTTAATATTAACTAAATATATATTAATGCTAAAAATAGAAATATTCTTCTATATAATGTAACCAAAATAGTGTAAACCATTGAAAAAATGGTATAAATTAAATAAGAAAGTTGCATTCCAATTATCAAACCATGTATGAGTTGAAATGTCCATAAAAAGATGTAAAACATTTGAGAAAATAAAACTATATTTTAAAAAATATGAATATATAATATAACTAATGTTGTTAAGAAATCTTTGACAACAATATTTTTGCAATCATCAGACTTTGCTTTGAGTTACTACAAATTAAAAAATTAAAAAAGCATAAATAATAAAACATTATTTTTTATTTTTAAGTAAATATATATTAATGATTAAATTAGATTAAATGAACAATTGTAATATAACAAATCAAAGGGATGTAAAAAATGCCATATCATAGTGGACATAGAATTACGTAGTAATCTAACCAAATTATATGAGAGAGTTAGATTGTAAGATTTTGAGAAAATCATGTTAAATAACTTTGACCATCAAATCTAATATCAATTAAAATATCTTATGAATTATGAAGAAGTATAAAAAATTAAAAATGTTAAAATATTAAAATGAATAGATTTTTTATAGATCTTATAGACGAGTCCAACAACATTTGTTTCATCTAAGTGAGTTCTCATTTGAAAATACTACGAATAAATGAATTAGTTAAAATTAATAACAAACAATGCTTTTAATATTAAATAAATTTATATTAATACTAAAATAACATAGTATGATGTGATGTAGTGCAACAAATCAAAGATAAAAATCTAAAAGAGTGAGACAAATTATATGGGAAAGTTGTATTCTAAGTTGCTTAGTCATTGATTGTAACATCATTAATCATTAAATAATGGAAAATTTAAAATTCCATATAAAGTATGAAAAAACCGTAGAAAATAAAAATTTAAAAAATAAAAAACTTCCTTAAATATAGCTCATCAAGTAGGGTTCAATAATGTTTCTTTGATCTCTATCAGACCTAATTTGAAATTACTACAAATTTCATAATTAAATGACCATAAAAAATAATGAATTATTACTTTAATATTAAGTATTTATAGATTTAGCTATAATCTGATCAATTAAAATAATGTAATACAACAAATTGAGGTAATTTTGGAGACATGATTGGAGACTTAGAGTTAGATAGCAATATCACCAAATAAAATAAAAAATTTAAAGAGTATGAAATAAATTATGTGGGAAAGTTGAATACCAATATGGTAAGTAGATCAGTGTGACATCCATGATCATTAAATGATTTATGAATTAAAATATTTCCTAAATGCACAAAAACACTATAATATAAAATATTTAAAAGTATAAAAAAATTAATGATTAACAAAGTAGAGCTTATTGAGATGACTCTAATGATGCTAATTATCTTCATTAGATACCCTTAAGAATTACTAAAAATTAACAAAGTAATGAAACACAAACCATAATATATTATTATTTTGATATTAAGGAAATAAATATTAAAACTAAAATAAGATAAATTAAAATAATGTAATATTCAAAATACAAGAAAAATTTTGAAGAAACGAGAGAAATTGAATAAGAAGGCTTGCCAATAAGGCACTTTGGAGATCAAATATAGGATCCTTAGTTATCAAATTAAGTATGAATGAAGTTATCTCAAATTATTTACCAAACCTCTAAAAAGTAAAATATTTAAAAGTTTAGAAAAGAAAAACATTTTAAATAGAGCTCATTGAGTAGTGTATAACGAAATTTATTTTCGATCAATTATACCTAATTTAGAATTACTCTAAATTACAAAATGAAATAAGCAAAGAACTGAAAAATTAGAATAAAATCTTTTCAGAAGAAGAACAAAAAAATCACAATGAAAATAAAATATGGAGTAAAAGCTGTGAATAAGCAAAATGATGCTTGGGTTGAAATGAAAGCAAATGTAAGACAAATTGGTTAATGCTTAAAAAGAATAAGAAATTTTAAAAGATGTGGAAAATAAGGAATAAGAAATAAAAAATATCAAGAAAACATAATGGAAATAAAATAATATTTTCAAATAATAAGAATTACTAAATGTTTAATAATTACAAATAAAAATAATAATTATTCTAGTAATATAACATATTATTTATTATAACAATCAATTAATGAATTTGTAGTTCTATTATGGATTATAATATATTGCATAGAGGTAAGCAGAGAGTGTGAAAAAGCTCAAGAGAGAATCTATGGCATACAAGAAAGGTATGAATAAGGAGAAAGTAAAGATAAATAATGAACAAAAGGTGATTGGAGAGGCAAGTGTGAGAGAAGAAGAGATTTAGAGAAGAGAGCAAACTAAAGAAAGGGCTAAAGTAATGAGATAAAGAATGGTAGAGATTGAAGAAAGCTTGTGGGAGAAGGTAAAGAGGATGAAGAGCAAAAGAGAATGAAAATGATTTTTGATTATAAGTAAGGATGACAACAGAGGGAATAAATGGAAAGAGATTAGAGGGAGATATAGAAATGGGAGAGACTAATTGTGAAGAGTTTAATAATGAAGGGAGAATATAGTAAAGAATGACATTGAGATAGAATTTCTGAATAAATAAATACTGTGAATTAGAAAAAAAAATAGATAAATAATTATAGTTGGAGTGAGAGGTTAATATAATTTTGAAGGGGAAGACATGCACATACATATAGAAAAAGAGCCATAAAGTAGTGTAAGAAGACAGAAATAAAGAGATGAAGTTAATGAAAAAAAAGTAAGAAAGAAAAGACAAAAGTGTAGGGAAATTAAATTAATGACTTTACTAGTGATTTTGGTAAGGAGAGTCTATAGAAACTTTTAGTGAGAGAGAAAGAGCAAGAGCATGATAAACTATTAAAAAGGAAGGGAGATGGACAATGTGAGATGAAGGTATGGAGAAATAAAAATGGTAAAGAAATAATAGGTGCAATAAATTAAAAAAATAAACGAACTATCCCATTTGAGAATATAGTTTTAGGAAGAAATAATACAAACAGATCTTGTATAATCTTTCTTTCCTAATTATTTCCAATAATTTGTTGTTGTAGTATTAAATCTAGTAACTTTTAAGGAAAGAAATGATTATAATAATTTCAATTTATAATTATAATTATTATTAAAAAATATTTATCAACGTTATAAACAATTTTTTATTTATATTACTTTTTAATTTATTAACTAAATTAAAATCATGAATTCTTAATTATTATAGATAATATATTTTAACAAGAATTAGAATTATATTCCTATTACAATGACATTTAATAATTGTTTGCATCTTTGTTATTATTATTAAGAAATTATTGCAAAAAAAAAAACACTAACAATAACAAAAGATATGATTATATTTTTTTCTATTCATGATAATTCTAGTTATTGTTACATTTTTTCTATCATAATCCATTCATTAGAATGACAATTTAATTTTAGTTATTAAAATTTTTTTTGCATATCTTATTGGCAAAAGTAATTCTTAAAGCAACTTTAATAAGTCATGCAAGATAATTAAATTAATAAATATAAAATAGTTTTTATTTTATTAAACATTTATCAAACATATTAATTGTTCTTATTTTATTATTTGTAATTTTTACATCATTGCAAAGAATAAAAAATTAATCTTTTAATTACAAATAAAATTTTATGATTAATGATAGTAATTACTATTATTCAATCAAAAAATATTATTTAACATAAATAATTATTATTTAATTTATTATTCTTTTTTAAATTACTATAATAATGAATATTATTAATTATGTCTTTTTGTTATACTATAAATTATGATAAAAAAATGTTAAGAATTGTTAATATTTTAAAAAAAATATTAGGTATTTTATATCTTTTTTTATTATTACAAATTAATGGAGAATGTTATTTTCTATCGTTATTATAATGGTAATTACGATAGTAATAATAATAATTATTATTAATGTATAATTATTGTATTCATATTAAATTTATAGTATTTATTTGATAGAATATTTAATTTCCTTATAATAAATTTGTTATTGATAATTTAGAACCAGATTAAATTTGTTATCATACTTATTATTTCTCATCAATGTTTCCATCACTTTATTTTACTTCTTTACAATAATATTGATAATCTTTATTTGACATTAAGTATTTATAGCTTGATTAACATACTAAAACTATAGTTATTAATTAATTTTTCGAATTCTTACAATTTATAGCACTTATTACTTATAATCATCAAAAGATACACACTTATTTGTTTGTTAATAACAAAATGATTATAAAAATTTAAATCTTAAGAGACTAGTTTAAAGATAGTTTTAATTATTAAGGTTTTAGAAAATTTCTATAATTTCAATATTATTAGTTTATTAAAAAAATAATTTTATTTAAACTGAATAAAGTTTAAGATAATTTCTATTTGTACAATATAATTTTTTTTAACTACATGAACTAATAAATAATATATAACATTGAAAAGTGTTCTTAGTATTAATGAAACTCCTAGTTGTATTTCTTTAGTAATCATAATATTTTATATTATTAGACATGGAAATCAAATTTTATTATTTTTTTCATTGTGTGATAAAAAAAATATTTATGATTTTTTTTATGATAATTAATATGAATTATTAATGGTGTTTATTAAAATAATAAAAATAATTATTAACGTAGTTATAATTATAATCCTTTGAAAGTATTAATTTATAATAAGACAGCTGAAGCTTGTTATTATGTTTATGGTTTTAGTTCTCATAAAAATAATTATCGAAAGAAAAGATAATAATAATTTAGAGTATGTTAGCAATTATATAAATATTTAGCAAAAATTTTTTTATTACTATAATAATAAAATTGTGAATCAATATTCTTACCACCATTTTTATTGATTACATAAATTTTGAATTAACTATGATATTCACAATAAATGTTTACAAAAATAGAATTAGTTTTATAATATCATTTTTCATTATTATAATTATATTAACATTCACTTCTTAAAACATATAATATGTTAATATTTATCCATTATGAAAAAATAAGTTTTTTATGCTGTATTTCTTGTTATTGCATAATGCGTTACATACATTAATAACACAGTTTAAAAATTTTAGAAAAAATAATTATTAAAAATAAGAGTAATTGGAAAAATAAATTATTATTTTTCTCATAATAGTTATTATTTCAAGATAATATTATAGTGGTCAAACTTATTAACGTTAAAATAAAAATAACCTTTAAGAACCCTAAAATCTAAACAAGCTTAAAATAATTATTAAAATCATTTTCATCATTCACAATGATAATAAACCTAGAAGAATGTTTTATTGTTAAATAATGATAATTACAATTAAATATTAATTATGACTATTAAAAATAGTAATAATAGTTTTTATTAAAAAAATTATAATATTATTTTATTTATAATAAATAATAAGGTAATTATTATTTTTTCTTTCATATTATAATTTTATAATTCTAGATAAAAAATACTTTAAAATATTACTAAAGTTTACTATTTATTAATTTTAAAATAGTACTAATGAATTTATAATTTTGTAATATTTATTAGTTATAAATTACTTAACAAATTTAATTTTTAATAAATTTGCAAGTTTTGTTCATTCGAAAATTAATATTTTTCATAAAATATCGAGTGTATTATAGATTCTTTTTTTCTTCTTTATTAAATTATTCAATATATTTAATGTATTTTCTTATGTTATTTTGACCTAATTATTTATAGTTTTTGTAATTATGTTTCTTTATTTAATAATAAAAATTGTTTATTTCTTCTCTTATTTATTGTTATTATTTTTTATCTCTTGTTTCTATTATAAAAAAGGAAAAAGTTGAGAATGTGTTAGCAAATCAATTAACCAGGAAGTGCTTGAAAAAGGAGGAAGAAGGAATCAAAGAAGTGTGATTGAAAAGTGATAGATAAATGTGGGTAGGGACTAAAACAAAGGCAGCATAATAAAGTGGTGAAGGGAATGAGAGAAAGAAAGAGAAGAGAATCTTATAAAGGGAGTCTCACTAGATGACTTGGAGGTGAAGGAATGAGAGAAACAAAGATAAAAATGAAAGACAAAAGTGAGACAAGGAGAGCAATGGAGAGGTAGATGAAGAAAGATATAGTCACTTAAATTGAGAGAAAAGGAAGAGAGTGAGGTAGAGAGCATAAGTAAAGAGAGAAAGAAGGCTTTGAGAATAAATATGGTTAAAGCATAGTTAGACAAAAAGATACAAAAAAATTAAGAGACCATCAAAGAAAAGTGAGAGAGAGTGTAAGAGTGACTATTTTAGAGAAAAGAAGAAAAAAAGTAGAGAGGGATAGAATTGGTAGGTGGAGAAAAAGCGAGAAATGAGAAAAAAAATTAAGGAGAAAGATAGAGAATAGAAAATTAAAATTGAGAAATGAGAGAAAAAGGATAGATTTTGATGATATAGCTATAAAAAATAGAGAGAAAGTGAAAGGTCAAGATAATATAAAATATACAATATTCACAAATAGAAAAGTTTGAATGTGAAGAGAACAAAGAGATGATAAAGAGAGCATGCAAGAGTGACAAAAGAGAGGGGAGTGATGGTGTAAATTGTAAGGAGATAGATAAATGAAAAGGAAGAGTCAAATATTTTAAAACATTGATATATATGTTTAACAAGAAGGTGTGTCAATGAGTAGAAGTGATAGATAAGAAAAGAATAGAGGAGGTAGAGAGAAAGAAATAAAATGAGTGGAGAATAAAAGAGAGAAAGCAAAGGAAAGGAGATATTTAAGAGCAGGTTAGAGATCGAGGAGTAAAAGAATGACTAAGAGACACATAAGTGAAGCAACGAAATAAGAGAAACTGATGGAGAAAAGGTTAAGAAGTGAGAGAGAGTTTATAGAGAAATAAATGAGGAGAGAGGTTGATGATAGAGTCATAAAAAAGATAAAGGAAGAGAGAGATTCATAGTTGGAGAGATGGCACAGAGATGTAAAGATAGACGAGTATATGTTGAAAGTACAAGTAAACATTATAATGAGATAATGGGGAGAAATAAATTGAGTGAGTAGAGCAGGTTTAAGGAGACAGAGATAATAAGTTGATGAAGATGAGAGATGGTTAAATGACAAGAGAGAAATAGAGAATACTAAATTGTTAGTGTGGTAAAAATAGTGATTGTGATAGAAAAGAGACTTATATGAACAAAGGGAGTACAAGAGTGAGGAAAATATTATGGATGATTGAATAATGAGAAGAGGAAAGTTTGAGAAAAGAGGAGATAGAAGAGAGTGACAAGAAGTTTGGGAAATCATCATAATAAAATAAAAAACGATAAAGAAAAGATAAATGGAGGTAGAGAGAAAGAGACCGAATGAATGGGCGAGATGTAATTAAGATGGGAAGAGTTAGAAACAAGTGATAGAATTGAGTGAGACATAGAAGAGCAAGAAAGATTTAATGAATGAGTTCAAAGTTTAAGAGAGCAAGCACAGATGAGAAGGAGGTGAGAAAGATATTGAAAATTCATAAAGAGAAAGGAAGACAATGAATTCATTTAATATGGGGACAAAAGTACGTGAAGGGACATAAATAGAAAAAGATTGACAAAGTGCAAGATATAGTGTAAGAGACTAAGAAATTTTCATAGATACATGATCTCATTAATAATGAAACGTATAGAGAGGTGTGAGATGAGAGATAGTTAGTGAAACAATTATGAATTATTGATTTTTAAGAAATAATTTTTTTACAATCATTACTATTTATTTTTTAAAACTCCCTTAAAGAATTTTATCTAAAAATTCTTAGAATAATATAATAAATTATTATTTTTATTGAAAGTTAAATTCATAGAGATATGTTTTATTAATAATTAATATTATAATGTCTATTTTTATAACAAATATTAAGATTTAATTATTTCTTTGGATCTTGAGTGTTTACCAGATATTCATACAAATAATTCTTAATTATGGTATTGAAAATAAATAATATTTAATTATTATTAATAATTTAATCATATTAGCAAATAAGTAGTCCTTTGTGTAATTATTGATGAAAAGTATTAGGAATCACCCTTCCTCTAATTTTAGTATAAATATACTTTTCACAATTCCATCATAATTCTATTCTTCATAAAAGGTAAATTTAAAATTATTAACAAAAAGAGGATTATTATTATTTGATTTTATAAAATTATAATAAAAATTCATTATTGGAAGAAAAATAAACAATCGCTATGAGTGTAATGATTATATTTTTTTGAGATAAGCACTTCAATTTATTCCTATAATTATGATAACTAGTTGTTAAGAAGAATTTTTTTAATTATAATCGTGCATAAATTTTCACATTAATCTTCTAGTTCACTTTATTTTTAAATACATTAAATATGTGATATAATTTTTTGATAATTTATTTACTAACAGTATAACAAACATTTTCTTTAATTATTGATTATTTTAAGGTTTCTAAATATTATTATGATAATGTTGAAAAAAAATTACTTAATTTCGAAAATTTATTTATTACAATGTATTCTTATTAAATTCATTCCAAAGAATTATTTTAAAATATGACTTATTTTTTTATCACTATGATATTTTTACATTAATTATTAAAAAGATGAAAGACTTAATCATAATTATTAAAATAAAATGTGATTTAAAATAAAACTAAAATTTAAATATTTTCTTTGCACAAAAACATTTTAAGAATAATGTTCTCAAATTAGCATTATCAAAAAAATAAATTTTAATTTTAATAAAAAAATGCTAGAGAAAATTATTCTTAAAATAAGTAATATGCCTTTTGATATAGGATTAAAAGAGAATGTAAGGGTGATAGAGAGCAAAAGATAATGGCAATGAGTTTAGCTTACAAGAAGAGATGAAAAAGAGAGAGAGAGAGAGAGAGAACAAATGGATAGACGTTAGACGAAGATGTAAAAAAGGGACATACTACATGTGAAGAGTTTAATAATAAATGGGGAATAAAGTAAAGAATGGCATTGAGGTAGATAAAATATACAAATAAATAAATGCAATTAGAAAAATAAAAAAAGAGATAAAAAGCAATAGAAAGAGTAAGAGTCTAAATATAACGGAAAAGGGGAACACACATACAAATACATATAAGAGCAATAAAGGAGTGTTAGGAGACAGAAATAGAGAGATGAAGAGTAGAAAAACAAATAAAAGTTTTTTATAGAGATATTGATAGGCAGAGTCTATAAAAACTTCTAGTGAGAGAGAAAGAGCAAGAGCATTATAAACAAATATTAAAGGACATGGATACGAAAAAGACAAAGGAAGAATAGGTTCAATAAATTAAAAACAAGATAAATAATCTAATACAAAAATATGATTACAAGAAAAAATATTAAGAAAACATTTTGTCACAATATTTGTTATTGCAATATTAAAAATATTAATTTCTAAGGAAAATAAGAATTATAACAATATTTGTTAATAGTTATCTCTATTATTAATTATAGATATGTTTCTTTAAAATATTTTTATTAGTTATAAAAACTATTGTTATAATTCCTAAAATTGTAACTCACATCATTTCAAATTCAATTGACAATTCAAAACAATATTATAAATAATTTCTTTTATTTTTTTAGTTTAGTATTAAATCAATTGAATTAAAATCATTAATTTTTAATTATTATAACAAATTTGGGATGGAAAGAATTATATTTATATTCTTACAAAATGCAACACTAAAAAAAAAATACAAATATGATATTTTTTATATGTTGAAAATAATTCTAATTATTATTCATTTTACCTATCATAATTAATTCTTTATAATAATAACTTAGTTAAAATTATGAACAATTATTCTTGTTACACATCTTATCACTCAAAGTTGTTACTAAAAAATTTTGCTAGGTTATTTATGATAGTTAAATTAATAATGCCTTGTTTTATTTAAGTTAAAAATTTCTCAAAGATATCAATTATTCTAGTGTTATTATTTACATTCATTGTTCAGCATCTCTTTATTCTACTTTACTAAAAAAATGAGTAATCCATAGATAACGTATTTCGAAAGTATAATAGGATTCATGTTCTAAAATTATAGTTATTTTTTAAATAGAGCAATTGTAGTACCTAATTATACATATTATTTATAAGGGTCATAACAAAAAAAAATTTTATTGATTATTAACAATAGAATAATATTAAATATTTAAATATTACAAATTTTTTGCAAACAGGTTTATTTTATTAAACTTTTAGAATATGAAATTTATATAATTGTAATATCACATCGTTAAATAGTAATTTTATTTAAAAAAATTAAATTTAATATAATTATCCTTTATAGACTATATTTTTCTTAATTACATGAACTAACCAATAATATATAACTTTGAAACATGCTATTGATATTAATAATTAGCTTCTAGCTTTTGTTCAATAGTAGTAAAAAATTTTTATATTACTAAAATAGTAATTAATTTTTAGTAGATATCTTGAATAGTGTCAAAAACACATAGCTATTAATAATTTTTTATGACGATTATTTAGAATGATTCATGGTATTAGCTAAATTGAAAACATTATAATCCATGTTGATTAGTTATAAACATATTATAAGGTTTATTTATGATAAACTAGATGAGGCCTTGCTATTATTGTTATGTTTTAGTATTAAAAACAATTATAAGAAGAAATATTAATAATAGTTGACAATATCTTCGTAATTATTTAAATCAATAGGAAATTTTTATGTATAATTTTAATACATAAATTATGATTAATTAATCTCACTAACAATTATCTTAATTGCATAAATATTTAATTAATTATCATATCTAATATTTCAAAACTAAACTAAAAAAATATTGTTATTTCTTTTATTTTTAATAAATATTTATCCCAAAAATATTTTTTTATAGTATTGTTTTTATTATCATAATTATATTAATAGTTACTTCTATAAAATTATATGGTATTATTAGTTATCCAATGTGAAAAACTCATTTTTGAATGCTCTATTAGTAGTTATTACATATTTGTTTGAACAAATTTATAGCACATTTGCAAAATTTTAGAAAATAATATTTTAAGAGGAGTAGTTAGGAAAATTAATTGTTATCTTGCTCTTTAAATTTATTATAATAAAGTAATATTATACTGATTAATTTTACAAACTATTAAATAAACATAACCATTAAGAACCTTAAAATGACGACATGCATAAAATTCTATAAAAAATATTTTTGCCATTAACAATAATAATGACCCAAGAACAATGTTAATATTGTTACATAAAAATGATTGATATAAATTTTATTCATAACACTAAACAATGGTAATAAAACATTTATTATATAATTTTGAAGTTTATCATAGCTATATTTAATTGTCAAGTAATTATTCTTTTAATTTTTATCTTTCATATTATAATTTTTTATTGTAAATAAAATATATTATTAATATTATTTGAAGAATATAAAAACACTTAACTATGAAAATGATTAAATTTTTTATAAAAAATTTTTTATTAATAATATTTAATATAATTATAATTCATAAATTATTTTCTAATATTTATTAATTATCAATTACATAATAACATTTTTTTAAGTCAATTTGTAATTTTTTTCCTTTCCAAAATTAATATTTTCCATATATTTTTTAAGTGTTTTTGTAGATTCTTTCTTTTTCTTCTTAACAAAATTTGTTATGCTATTTATAACAACATATCTTATTTAACTTAATTATTTTTTGTATTTGTAATTATGTCTCTTTATTTACACTTTCTACTTTTTGATTCATTTAATACTTTTAATTAATATTTTTTATAACCTCTTTTTGTTATAATAAAACATTGATAAAATCGAGGAAGTTCTTGGAAATTAGTTTTTTAGAATGTGGTTAAAAAAGAGACAGGGAGACATAAAGAAGAGAGATAAAATAGATAAATAAATGTGAGCAAGGAGTAAGTGAGATAATAATAAATTAGTAGAGGGAAAGGGTGAGAGAAGGACAGCGAAGGAGGGAAGTGAATGACAAAAGATATACTCTCTTAAAAGGAAAAAAAGGAAGAGGATGAGGTGGAGAGTATAACTTCCAACGAGCTCGCTTCTGGTGCAGAAATCATAAAGCCACAAGATTGGAGTAAACGGTCTGGTCACGGTCCAGCTGGAGTAGACCTCGAGTATCTACACAACGGGGAGACTCTTTTAACACAAATCTCCTCTAAAGACTACCTTTGAAGTCGAAAGGTCGATGGCTGTGAAGACAGTGACTATTTTGTTGAGGATGTGGGTAAAGAGCAAAGTGGCATAATTTGAATAGATGTCAGACTTCAGAATAACAGAAAGCGTTAAGGTACCTCACTGGAATTTTTTATGCTTAATTAAGTTATTGGGTGCCAATATCAAATCACCATTCTGAGGTAGACAAAGCCGCCATTTTGATTTCAAATTTAAAATTTGGAACACAACCTTTTTTTTCAGCCACTGCGCTGTAGTGATGGAAAACTATTAAAGTCTTCGGATGTGCTGCGGAACATGTAACTTTTGCCATGCAAACTTAGTAGAAGTTGATTGCAAGCTATTTGTGGTCCTGCTCACCCGACGTAGGGACAACAACTGATCTCTCCATCCAGTATTCTGGTGCCCTCTTCTACTTGTGGAAACTGAATCATGACAGTTCAAAAGGGAAGAAAAGCAACAGGAAAACTAGAAACAGTGGAAGCGCCACTCCTCAGAGGGAAAGTGTTGAGATTGCTGTGGGGAGAACACACTGGTGACAATGAGAAAAATGGTTTGCTTATTGGCATGTCAGAAATAGATAGAAAGGATGGGTACTTATTACACAAGCTTGTAATATCGAATATCTCTGCTGAATCTACGAGTGGCAATACAGTAAGTCTAGAAGATGGTGCAACCTCTGCTACCCCACTGCTGCTTTTGAGGCAAACTGACTGCGAGCAGGGAGGGTTGTCGGGTGAATCCTTGGGTGATACTGGGAACTCTGGAGATAACTTGGACAGTTTAGCCAATGGTGTTGCAGACATGGCACGTGGTAATTGCGTCCACAATGGAGACAATGCTAACTTACCATGTGACAAAGATACTTCCGAGCCAAGTAAGGCTCGTGCCTACGAAACGTGCAAGGCGAATTCGGGTAAAGATGTAGATGGCACATTCGAGCACAGCGAGCTGCCTCGTTGGACTGTACTGTACCACTGACTGTTACTAGCATGGTGATGCAAGTAAACCGAGTCAGTTTCAAGGAAGCGTTAACATCCAAGAACATCATGTCAAATGTAGCAGTGACATCCTACGTTAAACTGGTTGTCATAGATGTAAAGGCCAGGAAAGCAAGCATGGTCGATTATGTTGATAGCAATGAGATCATCATGTCGAACGAAGCTTGTCAAAGGCGGATTGAGTTTCACAGGTACATTTGGTGGGTCGAGTGTATGGAAAAACTCTCCCTTTTCTGTTATTACTCGAGTACTATAGAGGCGTTGGGAGCATTATAAGAATTTTAGAATCTTAGATATCTCTTCAAGCTACTTTTGCCTCCACTTTGAATCTATGGAGGATCGGAATGGTATATGGCTGGGCGGCCCTTGGCTAGTCGCTGGCCAGGCCATGGGCTTGGAGATGTGGTCCCCTAACTTCCAACGAAATGAAATGACAGTGATGTGTGCCCCAGTTTGGGTTCAGTTTTCGGCCCTCCCCTTAATCTATTGAGATGTTGAGAACATACTAAGGATCGCGAAGTCGGTTGGTGAACCAATTCTTCTAGACTAGTTGACGCCAAAAATGCAACAATCAACCTCGCCCGAGTGTCCGTCAAGATGGATTTATCAAAGCCATTAAAACAAGGCATGTGGCTGAGAGGGGCAATAGGAAGGTCATTTTAGCCGTTCGAGTATGGGGGGTTGCCGAAAATATGTTTTGTATGGGACCATGTGGGCCACCTCATCGAACAGTGCAACCTTAGGAAGCCGGGTATCACTGCGCCTGCGCCTCTGGTAGGGGATGTGAGGACCGCTCTATATGACTTTGGAAAGACCTCTACGTCCCAGGTTCCATGAGGCAACTCCGTCACAATTTGCGATCCCAACAAACATTAGTAGGGGCCACCTACTGTGACTCCTGTGCACTTTAGACAAATCCCAGATGTAGGAATATCTGTTGGTCAGACCTCTACGGGTGAGGGGATGCCCCATAATACAGTGAGCAAAGAATCCAAGCTGGTTGATGAGGACAGTACAAAAAAGGAGAACCTTGGCTCGTGGATGTTGGTGCAACCAAGGAGAAGGAAACAGGCCACAAATGCACAGAGGAATATCTCAGAGAATCGTGTGTATCAGAGTGCACATGAGATGGAAAATGAACCGAATTAGGTTGGTGGGGGAGGTTGCCGAAATAGCTTAAGAGAAGTAGCTCTCTAATAAGGGGGAAGAATCCAAAGGGATGGGGTTGATGCAAGCTAATGATCAGGCCCTAGAGGTCAACGCACGTATGATGATTACTATCATTGTAAGATCTATGAGGATTTCCTCCTCACTACACATCGTGCAGTGCCGTAAACATCCTAACTCGCTATGGGGGCTGTGACATACGATGAATTACCATAGGCGGAGAGACATGGAGGTACCTATATGTATGGGGTGCTGCAATTCTTTGAAGATTGGGTGGCTGGGGATCATGATACATTGGTGTTCTTATAATATCCTGATTGGTGACTCATTCGTCAAGACCCTTGAAGGGGGAGGCTGAGGAAAACGCTTTGGTGGTGGTGTAACAAATACCTCTTAAATAGCCAAAATCGCATTATGAAACATTAGGGGCATTCGGGGGAAGAAGTCGAGGAGCTACCTGGAGTGATTTGTGACATAAGGGAAATTTGACGTGGTTACCCTTGTGAAGACGGGAGCACAAAACTTCACAAGAAGGGATTCCAACTTGCTGCTAGGCAGATACTTGAATTATGTGACACAATCTTCAGTAGGGAAGTCTGCAGTCGTTGTACTTCTGTGGAGGTGCCAGCTGGACGTTAAACTAATAAGATCATCGATGCATGTGGTGTCGTTCGAGGTTAGCATGAAAGAGGGAGTTATACTCAAGTGTTGTGTGGTCTATGGCCCTAAGGAGAATCACAAATGAAGGGTGATATGGGACTTATTAAGGGAGGAAGCCGTGAGTGCTGGCCCCCTTTTAGCTGTGGGTGACTTTAACCTTATAATGTTGCAAGGCGAGAAGAGGGTGGAAGGAAATTCCAATATGGCAACTGGCAACTAGAATTCGTGGATGTGATATATGATATTCAATTGGTTGACCTAATGTTTGTTGGAAATAAGTTCTCATTGTGCAATGGAAAGGAGGATGGCAAAAGATACTGGAGAGGTTGGTCGAGGCACTAATGAACATCAAAAGCATGCACGTGTTCCCTTGGTGCTCAGTGACGCACTTCGCACGGATCGGCCCTGATCACTATCCACTAATCATCGACATGGATGGCAGGTACAAAAAGGAAAGCAAGCGCAGAATACAATTTGAAAGCATCTAGCTGGAATTCCCGAAGGTTGTTGGGTTTGTGCACCAACCTTGGAGCATGCACACCAAGGGGAATCAAATGGAGGGCCTATCGACAAAGTTCCATAGATCACTTTGGGCACTGTGCAACTGGAGCATGACAAAAGTGGGGGGCATCATAAGTGGCAATGCTGAATTAGAGCTCAATATTAACAGTTTGCAAATTAAGGAGTCAAACGAGGGATTGAATGCTGAGGAACCTCGATGCCTTAGGCAATTGATCTTGGACTTCCGCCGTGAGATGCACGATAGAGGAGAGATGTGGTGGCAAAGAGCAAAAATTCATTTGGCTCAGTTTGGTGACCACGACACTGGCTTCTTCCACATGGCTGCTATTGCACAAACATGTAATAACTTCATTGCCCAGATGAAAGATGGCTCGGGCAGCCTGGAGACCATGCATGAAAGCATAAGCACAATTATTGAACCTTATTTTTAAAAGAAATGGTGTAGTGCGACTAGTGTGCTTCCTCCTTTGCAGCATGTGCCGCACACAAGAATCAATAGCACACTGGCAACCATGTTGGAAAATAAAGTGACTAAGCAAGAGGTCATGTCAACTATCAGAGCCATCAGGAAGAATAAAGCACTGGGCTTTGATAGGGGTAACTCCTGACTTCATCCAAGGCTACTAAGGGATTACACATGGTGATATAATTCATGCAGTGCTTACTTTCTTCGACATAAAGGAAATGCCAAGGACTTGGAAAGACACACTCATTGTCCTCATACAAAAAAATCCAAGGTTTCTATAAGCCGGAATCATTCCGGCCAATCAACCTATGCAAAGTTATCTATAAAGTAATTGCAAGGATCTTGGTTGAGAGGCTTAAACCGCTACTTCCTAATATCATATCCAATGAGCAAGGGACATTCGTACCAGGAAGAAGCAATGCAGAGAATATTTTTATTGCTCAAGAGATGGCCTCGCGCATGCACTCATCCTCTATATGGGCAGGGCTCGTTGCAATCAAAGTGGATATAAAGCAGGGATACGACACTGTGAGATGGGATTTTGTGGTGAACGTGCTGAAGCTCATGGTCTTCCATGAATTTGTTGTGATTGGATTGAAGCATGCATCATGTATCGGAGGTATGGGGTTCTGCTCAATGGAACTCGACTACCATGGATTGTGGCACAGTGTGGCTTGTGTCTTGGGTGCCCGCTTTCACCGTATTTATTCACAATTGCAACAGAGTATCTCTCAAACATCATGCATGAATATGAAACGAGTTCATTGCTTTTATTTTTGTGTGGAAGAAATGCACTGCTAGTCTCGCACTTGCTTTATGTAGATGACATCCTAGTGTATGCACCTGCAATGCATGTTGCTACACGTGCGATCAATAAGACCATGTAGGAATTTGGTAAGGCTGTGGTGATGAGGGTTAACTTCATGAAATTGAAGGTATTTTTCAGTAATGCCATGAGCACTAAAAGGAGGAAGGTAGTTGCGAAGAAGCTGCGAATGGCTCCAAGGGATAACCTCTACTACCTCGGCGTACCCATCTTGACAAAAATGATCAAGCAGAAGGACATCAACCTCATGCTCCAGAAGATTGACGAGTAGATTTTTAAATGGCGTATCTGGCCATTATCACTTGCTGGGAGAGTTGCTATGATCAACTGTGTCTGGAATGTTGTCTCGAGTCGCTTATTAAGTCACTACATTATGCCAAAGCTTGCCATTAACGCAGTGGAGAAGAAGATCAGGAAAAACCTATGGTGCAGCACAAGCAGCTCAGGGATGATGCATTATGTGAATTGGGATACTGTCACTCTGCCTAAAGAAGCAGGTGGCATTGGCCTTTAGGACAAGTGCATCTAGCAGTAGGTCTTGCTCATGAAGCAATGTAAAAGACTGATTGGTCACGAGGGAAACTCTTAGGTATAGATTATGAGAACTAATTACGGTGGGGTAAGAAGCTTTGTTAGGGCACCGCAAGGAGCCTCCCATGCATGCAGACTCGTCGCTGTAGTCATGCGGTATGCCCTTGCCAACTTTAGATGGAGAATTGGTGACAGTAAAGACGTCCTATTTGTAGAAGATAACTGGCTCGATGTGCTTCCAATCAGCTGGTGGCCCACCATCATCAACATGGATGTTGACTAGCCAAAACACATAAGTGAGTGCATTGCTTAGACAGGTGCTTGGAATGAGGGCAGGGTCTGAGCTTAGGCCAGCGACTTATTGTATGAACTTGTAATGCATTTTCCCCAGGCTCAGAACCACAATCGCGACACCCTCCTGCAAACCCATATTGAAGCGACACGGGTCAGCTATGTCGCAAAAGAACTAGAGATTACATGGGCAGCCTTAATGAGGGCACATATCATCTTAATAAGATCTAAAAAGTGAAGCCTCTGCCCAGGGTGCGTTTCTTTCTATGGCATTTGGTGGGGGACCATCTCCCCATAGCAGTCTGGCTAGCTCGCAGGGGACTCGTTGTAAGCAACAACTGCATATGGGGGGGTAATGCCGACGAGATGCTGTAACATACAATTTGGGAGTCTCCACTTGTGCAGGAGTTTTGGAGCAATTATCAGCTATGTGGGGCTGTCACCATGCTTGGCCTCCATCCTAGTCCGTATGAAGGGCTGTCTTTCATGTAGTGGCTCCTTGATTCTTTGGCATCGCCCATGCGGTGTGAGGACGACGGCGTGTTGCATGCACTACATGGATGTAATACATCTGGGAGTTCCGTACTGCAAAGAAGCACAACGACGAAACACCTATCTATGGCACTAATCTGCGAAAGTTGCAGATTGAGATCGCGTTGTTCTGTAACGCTTGGCCATCTATGTCCTGCGAAAACTTGTTCAGTTCAACTAAACAGATGGAAGCCCCAAACTGGGTTCCCCCTCCAACTGGATGGGTTAAAATAAACTGCAATGCTGTTGTTAGTGACAATATGCTGGGCTTGGGACTGGTGGTCAGGGATCACATGGGGAAGCCTTTGCTGGTGATCAGAAGGAAAGTTTTCTCTTAGGCGAGTATGGCCATGGAAGTCTATGCCTTTCTTGAGGCTCTTGAACTTGCAAGGACCAGGCTCTCGGATTTTCGAACCATTGACATCCAAATTGACTCAACACTTGCGATCTAGGAGGTGCGCACCATCTTCTCCCAAGTGCCCATGGGAGGTGTTTTTGCCAAGGCGATCTTGTATGGTCAGGGCATTGACGTGCGCACTATCACGCATATCCAAAGAGATGGCAATGCGCCAGTAGATTGGGTTGCATGTGCTACTTACTGCTTCGAGTTTGCTTGGGGTTGAGGAATGCCCCTCCCTAAGCCCCTCCTGAAGATATTATTGTTTGATTTCCTTTTAGATCCACTATAGCGGACATTGCATTTGCTGTTTTTGCTTCCTTTTTAATGAGGGTAAGCTTTTAGAAAAATAAGTTAGAACATAGTTATAGAAAGAGAAGCAAACAAATTGACTAAATTATAATCATTAATTTCAATTATTATAAAAAATATTTTCTCAAAGAAATTACAAATATATTCTTATAACAACAACATTTAATTATTATTAACATCATTAATTTTTATTGTTATAATAAAAATTATTATGAAGATAGACAGTGTAAATAACTAAAAATATAATTATTTTTTCTACACTCACATTAATTCTCATTAGTCTTCATTTTCTATCATAATCAATTCTTAACAATAATAATTTAATTTTAATTATTAAAATTCATTGTTATTACATATCTTATTATTTAAAGTTATTGTCACATAAGTTTACTAAGTTATTCATAATAATTAAATTAATAATGCTATAGTTATTTTTTTTAATTAAATATTTATCAATGATGGTAGTTATTCTACTGTTATTAATTATGATACTTACATTTATGTAAATAATTAAAAATTGACCTTTCAATTATCACCAAAATTTCATGATCAATTGAAATAATGATTATTGTCAAAATAAAAATGATTATTTATTATAATTAATAGTTATTTTATGTATAATTTATCTTTGAATTGCAACTATTATAATTATTGTTAATTTTTTTTGCTATTATAATTATTTGTGATTTCCTTTCTTTTATTAGTATCAAATGGTTGTTGTTGTAAAAGCTATTATTATAGTAGTGAGGACATTAATAATAAAATTATAATAATAGTTATTATTATTATTTTTTAATTTTTGTATTCATTTTTAATTTATAACATTTGTTTGTATAAAAATTATTATCATTTTTGTTATTTTTCATCTTTTTCTATAATCTTATTATTCTATTTCTTTATTAAAAATATTGATAATCTTGATTTCAAATATTTCATAATTATAATGGGATTAATGTAATAAACTTATTGTAGTTAATTGATTGTACTAATTATAATAATTAACGCTACTAATTATTTATTATGATCATAGGAAAAACACTTTCGATTATTAATAGAAAAATAATACTAAATCTTTAAATATTACAATTTTTTTTCAACATATTTTTTAATTAATTTATTTTATGTGTGAAAACGTATATAATTTAATTATCATTAAATAACAAAATAATAATTTTATTTTTAGAAAACTAAAATTAATATTATTTTTTATTTTTAGATTATACTTTTTAAAGTAAATGAATTATTTAAAATATATGACATTGAAAAGTTTTGTTAATATTAATAATCAACTCCTAGTTTTTGTTCTTTAGTATGGCAATCGTTTATATTATTAAAAATAGTAATTAATAATAATTTATTAATTTTAATAATTGTGAAAATAAATATAGTTATTAAAAATATTTTTCTGACAATAATTAAGAATTATTCATGATAATATTTTGATTCAAAAAATTATTTTTCAAGTTGTTATGATTACAGTTTTTTATAATATTAATTTATAAAAACATAGACTAAGCATTGTTATTATTGTTATGTTCTTTGTTCTTATAAAAGTAATTATAAGAAGAAAAATTAATAATAAAATAGAATATGTTAGTTTTTTTATTTTAATTAATGAGCACAACTTTTTTTATAATAGAAACATTGAAATTGTGAATATGTTTTTTTACCACCAATTTTTTAATTACATAATTTTGAACTAATTATGATATCTAATTCATCCTTATCAAATTGAAAAACTGTTAATATTTATTATTCGTTTTAATAAGTTTTTATCAAAAAAGTATTTTCTTTATAATATTATTGTTTTTTATTATAGTTATATTAAGAGTTTCCTATCAAAAAGTATAATATATTATTAGTTATCCATTTTTAAGCATTGATTCTTTTTCGCTCTATTGTTTGTTATTAAATAATTCTTTAAATACATTATTAACATATTTTAAAAATATTGGAAAACCATATTTTAAGTGTTAGAAGTAATTATTATTAAAAAATAATACTATAGTACTAATCTTCATGACTTCTAGAAAAAAAACCATTATCAACCATAAAATTAAAACATTCTAAAAAAATGGTTAAGAAAATTTTATTCATTGAGAATAATAATGAGTCAAGAAGAATAATGATATTATACACAAACAATAATAAAAATCAAATACTATTTATAACTTCTAAAAACGATGATAATAATTTTATTATAAGAATTACAAGATTATGATATTTCTAATTAATTATCGTGTAATTATTTTATTATTCTAAGTTACATTCAAAATGACTAATTTTTTATCTTTAATATTGAAAATTTGACCATTCTAAATATTATATATTTTTATTATTTAAATAATAACAACAACTAATTAAGAAACTACTTTAAAATATAATAAAAATTTATTTAAAAAACTTTTATATAATTATAATGCTTTTATTATTTTTAAAATTTTTCTTAGTTATAATTAAAATAATATATATTGTTTTAGTTAATTTTAAAGTTTTTAGAATTTAAAAATTAGTACATTTCAAATAATAGTTGGTGTATCTCTTGATCAGTTTTTTCTCCTTTATAAAATTATTTAAGATATTTAAAATTTTTCTTTTAATTCATACTATTTTTTCAACTGTTCTTTCTTATTATGAAATGTATGACAAAGTTAGGAAAGTATCTAAAAATTCATTTGTGAGAAAGTGCTTAAACAAAAGAGAATGGAAGAAGCAAAGAAGCATAAGAGAAAATTGATCGAAAGAAATAAAGAAGAGAAAGTTATTGTTGGGAAATGAAAGAGAGGATAGATTTTGTGAAGCAAGTAAGAGAAGTGACAAAGAAAGTTAAAAGTGGAGACAAGATAGAGTGGAAAATAACCACAAAGAGTAAGGTTTGATTGTGAAGGAAACAAATAATGATTAATAATAATTATTATTATTTTTAAAAAATTCCCTTTAAGAATTTTAATAAATATTAGTTTGAATAAACAAAATTAATTATTTTTTTACTAAACAATAAATTCATTGAAATATTTTTTGTTGAAAATTAATATTTTTATTTCTATTTTAATAGCAAATACTGCAAATTAATTATGGTTTTTTTCTTGATTGCCTGTTAGTTATTCTTTTGAATAATTCTTTATTATGAAATTGAAAATGAAAAAATAATTAATTGTTATTAATAGTTCAAATATAAGAGAAAATAAATACTTTTTAGTGAAATTATTAATAATATGTATTAAGTGTTGGTCTTCCTATAATTTTTGTAAAAATGTACTTGTCACAATTTAGCCATAACTTATGTTATAACAAAAGATAACTTAAACATTATTAACAAGTATAACTATTATTATGGTTGTTATTTTTGTTGTTAGATTCCACTTATTATAATAAAAATTGAATTTTAGAGGAAAAGACAAATAATAGCTATGAGTATAATAATGATTATTGTTTTCATGACAATCACTGCAATTGAATATAATAATAATTATAACTCATTGTCTACAAAAAGTTTCTAATTACAATTACAAGTACATCTTCATATAACAATTCTTATTAATTTGATTATTAATTGCAATAACTATGTCGTATAGTTTTGTCATAGTTGACTTATTAGTAGTATAATTAACTTTTTCTTTAAATATCCACTATTTTGTTGTTACTAACTATTATTGTGGTAATGGTGAGGAAATATCATTAGTTAATACTTAATTTTTTTTAATAGCAGTGAATTCTTATTACTTTTCTTGTAGTAAACAATCTTTAAATATTGCCTAATTCTTTTTGTATGATTAAGATATTTTTGTTGCAATTATTAATAAGATTAAAAGGCTTAATGGTAATCATTAACATTAAAAGTGACTCATAGGTAACTAAAATTGTAAAATTTATCTTACTCATAAAATTTTTAAGAATAATTTCTAAAATTAACTTCATGATCAAAAAATGTTTCATAATATTTAATAATTTTTCTAAAATAATATTCTTAAAATAAATAATATTATTCAATAAATAGTATTGTGGTTAATATTAGTTAACAAAGAATATGGATCAGTCTTAAAGAAAATATTAGGGAAAAAAGAAAAAGAAAAACTTAAGAAAACATTAACAGAATAAAAAAAGAAAAAATGAAAGAATTAACAGAACATAAGAAAAATTACTTAAACTTTAAGTGACAAAATTAGAAGAATAAAAGATAAAGAAGCATGATTAATAGATGGGAGAGATAATTAAAGAGATATAGAGGCATTGTAAAGAAAGAAGGTGAATTGCAAATTGATTAAATCAGAAGAGCAATGAGTGATGTTACAAGAATATTATAAATGGATGGGATAAAAAGGAGAAAGAAAGAAGAAATAATAAGATAAGAAAGGATAAAGAAGTGAAAGCATAAGTGAGATAGCGAAGATTAAGGAAGTGATGAAATGAGATATTAAGAAAAAGAGAGATGATTGAAAAGCAACAACAAAATAAAAAGATAAAGGAAAATGACTGTAAGAGGTTGAGAGGCAAAAAAAAACTTGGGAGAGGGAAATAAGAGGAGATATAAGAAGATAAAAAGTGGAATGATAGATGATTATGACATGGAGATAAAATGAGAGGAGTGACTAGACGGGAGAGAAACCAACAAAGGGAAGAGAAGATGAGAGTGAATTATAAATATGAGAGATAAAAAAATAATGGAAGAGAGAGATATGGAAGAAAAAGTTAACACAAAAAAGAAAATAGAGAAAACAAGAGAGATAAAATACAAGAGCAAGTATTAGATCTAAAGAGAATGTGAGAGTTAGACAAAATAATGTGGGGAATGGGAATTTTTCAAGATATAAAATGTAAAGTAATATTGAGAGTTGAAGGAAGGAATAATAGAAATGGTACAATGATAAGGACGGAATGGTAAAAGATTAGAAATATAATAAAAGAGTCGCACAAATGTAGAGTAGTAAAATGAATGAAGAGAAGATAAAGTGGTAAATTTGAGAGATAGATAACAAAGTGGACAATGAGAGAGTGGAGAAGAAAAAAAATAAAGAACTTAAGCTAATAAAGAATGAGAAGCCATAAATAGAGATAAGTAGATTGATTAAGATAGCCAATGTGTAAAAGATAAAACAAGATTTTACGAGAGACATACGTATTTAAATTGTTAGAGGAAAAGTAGGGAGAAAGTGAACATATAGAAAGATAGTAGAAGAACAAAAAAAGAAAAGAATGAAGAAAGAAAAAATAAAATGACATAAAAAATGGGATAAGAAAACAAAGATTGACCAAGATGTAAATAGAAAACAAATCATGATAGAGAGGTAAAGCTATATAAAAAAATTTAATTAGATATAAAAAGAAATATAGAGAAATAGATGAAAATTAAAGAATAGAGAAAAGTGAGAAGAAGGAAAGAAGATGCGGAACAAATTAGGGGGTAAGATTGATGGTGATTAGAGCAAACATTTAGTGGTGGATTGACAAAGTTAAAGAGAAATAAATAGAGAGAAAGATGTTAATAGAGCAAATGATAATGAAAATGACAAAGGAAAATAGAGGAGAGAGAGAATATAGTGAAAGGAAGAATATAGAATAAGATAGAAATGGAGAAGAAAGAGGCAAAGATAGGAAAAAGAGGAAGTGAAGAGAGATAAGATATTGGGAAGGCACATATGGAAGCAATAGATAGAAAAAAAGATAAGTTTTAGTATCAATATCACAATGACACTTCATTTTCTCTCTTTTGATTATTAAGAATGTTACACTTGAACACCTTGGAATCTTGGGATGCAACATTCTAGTACAATTTATCTCATTTTTTCAAATTTTAATATTTTATATTGTCATGAAATAATTAAACTCTAATTCTCCTATTACATGACTCTTACATCGTTTTGAATTGATGACACTATGTTTCTTTAGTTTACATCATTACACTTTAATTTATATTACATAATTTTAAAATATTAATTTGTATTATATAAACTTTTTTACCCACGTAATCGGTAGTAACTTTTGATGGACGCAATTCAACGAGCTCCATCAAAGTTCATATTCATATTTATTTTTTAAAATATTTTACTTTCTAGGATTTTGGTATATTTGACGACTATGGATGTTACACTAAAACCTTTAGTATCTTAAAACGTAAAATTCTTATACAAAGTTTCACATATTTTAAGCTTTTTTAACTTATTTTGGTTATATTGCAATGAAACGATAGGTTTGCTCAAGTTTGACTTTCAATTTTTTTAGATCTGATTATATTATTTTGAATGCCCTAATTCTACTCTAGATTGAACTTTAAATAATTGGTATTTTGTTATATAACATTATCTTAATTTATCTCATTTAAAAATTATATATCTACATAATACTAACATGAACTTTATAATTATGTATGATTATTTATTTGAGTAATTCATTATATTTCAAAATGATGTCCAAGAGAGACAGAACAAACATTGCCATTACTCCAAAATTTTCCAATAAAATATGTACTTTTATACTTTAAAATATTTTATTTTTTTTGGTATGGCATATTTTATAAATTATTTTTGTTAAGGGCTAATTTGATGATGAAAGATGTTACAACTTTACAGTATGATTTATCTAATTTAATTAATTATTTTTGCTCTGATTGTGTAAGATAACGTTTCTCCACTTTATCTCATTATAGTTTTAACATTTATTATGAAAATATTAAAATAATTATTTGTTATAATTTATTCCTATTTATTTTTATAAGTCGTAGAAATTTAAAATGAGGTCCTATCTAGCCAAGAAAAACATTACTGAAAATATCCTGACAAGATCTATCATATTAAATGTTTTTTTTCAAAATTTCTAAATATTTTTTATTTTAAGGTTTTGGCATGATTTACAAGACATTAAAATCCTCATTTAAATATTAAGGATGATACATGTGATTTGCTTGGTATGTTGGAATGCAACTTCCTAAAACACAATCTTTTTTTAAACTTTTTTGTTTTATTTTTTTTAATATTACTATGCCACTCTACATTTCTTCTAACGTGATGTTTTTATCACTTTCATTTTTTTATATTATATTGCTACAATTTCCATTGATTTTTCTTTAATATATATATTTACTAAATATTAAATAATATTTTATTATTGTTTAATATTATAATTCTTAGTAATTCTAAATGAGATTTGATTGACATAAATAAATATCATTGAACTTGCTTACATGACCTCTATCAAAATAATATTTTACCATTGAATTTTTAAAAAAATTATTTCAAAGGTTTTTATATTCTTTATGAGACATTTTGATTTATACCTAATTTAAAGATTGAGAATGTTACACTTGATATCATCTATATATTGTAATATAACTTTTAATAAAATTTATTCATCTCTTCAAATTTTTTTATTTGATTTGATGATTTTTTGGTAACTTTGAATCTTCTCTGTTATGACATTTACATAACTTTTGTTTTGTTTTATTTTACTATTTCAATTTATATCAATCCAACCTAAAAACGAATCTAATAAATATGAATGTAATAATTTATTGTTGTTTATGCTTATTTACTTTTGTAATGTTGTTGTAAATGAGATATTATTGAGGCAAAAAAAATGTTATTAAATTATCTCGATGAGCTCTATCCAATTAAATATTTATTTTTACTTTTTAATACATTTCATTTTATATTATTTTAGCTTCATTTTGGAGATATTTCCATTTAAATTTAATTTGATGATCAAAGATTTTACTGTTGACTACCATGGTATCTCAGTCTTTAACATTAGCTCTATATACATTATGGCATGACCACTACATTGCTTTGATTGGATTATATTATAGTGGCTAAATTTATCAACTTTTAACTTTAGTAAAAATTTACTTAACATTAGAAAAGTTATTTTTGTTCATTAATACTTGTAATTCATTGTTATTCCATATGAGGTTTGATCGAGAAGAAACAAACATCATTCCTATTGTCACGATGAGCTCTATTCAAACAAATATTCATTTTTATATTTTAGAATATTATATTTTACAAACTTTTCACATATCTTATGAGACATTTTAGTTCATATCTAATTTCATGATTGAGGATGTTACACCCATTAGTACATTGGAATATAACTTTCTCATACGATTTATCTCACTTATTCACACCTTTTCTTTGATTTCTTGATTTTACTATTTAACTTCATATCTTCTCGCATGGAACATTTACATCACTCTGATCTAGCTATATTATAATTCTTCTATTTATCTCATTTAAACTTTAAAATAATAATTTAATATTATTTATTATTATTTTGTTTTGTAATTCATGGTAATTCTAATTGAGATTTCATTGAGGCTAATAAAAATTCATTGCATTCAGCTCGATCAGCTGTATATAACTAACATTCATTTCTATATTTTTAAATAGTGTTTTGACAAAATTCAGGAGTCTTTTTATTTATTTTTGACGTGATGGTTGGGACTAACACAATACCTTCGAGATGTCATGGATTTTAAGCTTAGCTCTTTGTCTATTATCAAGTGAATGTTACACTGTTTTGATTTTGATAAATTATAGTGGTCGAATTTGTCCCATTTCAATTTTAATATAAATTTCATCAATATTAATATAATAAATTTGGTTTCTTTATACTTACTAACATAGGTTCTTCATCATAATTCCAAGCAAGGTGCAATTATGTTTAAAAAAATGATGGATTCATTTTAATGAGCCTATCTAATTAAATATTCATTTTTTATTTCAAAATATTTTATTTTCTCTACTTTTAAAAATCTTTTTTAGATATGTTTATGCATACTTGATATGATTCTAGAGGATGTTATAATTGAAGTTTATATTATCTTGTAAGAAATTTTTGCGATGCAATTTAGTTCATTTCTTCAAATTTCTAACCATTATTTCATTATATCTTATAAGACTCTAACTTTGTTATCATGTGACCTCTATTTTTATTTATTTAGTGATATTACACTATATTAATGTTTTTAGCCATTTCAACAATATTATAAAATTATAATATTTTGAAATAGTTATTTGTTTAAATCTATCATTGTTTAAATTATAATTTACTAATAATTTAAAAAATGCTTGACTAATAAGAAAATAATGTTGTTAGACTCATGTGGATGAGCTATACTCTATTGAATGTTCATTTATATATTTTTAAATACTTAATGTTATAAAAATTAATATTGAATTTGATATATGCATTAAGATGAGTCCAACAAGTTTTATTTCATAAAGAAAATATCATATACAATAATAAGTTATTTTTAACTAAAAATAAAAAGAAATTAAAGTTGAAATTATATAAATTGAAGCAATACAATATAAATAAATTAAAATGATGTAACAGAAACCTAAGTGGTGAATTAGAGTTTCATGATAAAATAGTAAATGTAGGTGAAATAACTAAACAAATAAGAAATTGTATAGTAAATTAGCATTAAAAGAAACCAACGAGATCAATAGTAGCATGTCTGATTTTCAAATAAAGTACAAATGAAATGCTTCATAAATGTTTCCAATAATCATGAAAAAAAATATTTAAAAAATATAAAAAAATTAATATTTAGTATAATAGAGATCATTGAGTTGAGTGCAATGATATTTGTTTCGTCTCAAAAGACCTCATTTGTAGTTTCTACCAATTATCAAAATAAATAAACATTATTATAATAAATTACTATTTTAATATTTCATTAAATCTAAAATAAGATAAATTGTATAAATGTAAGACAAATAAATCAAAAAGATGCAAAGTTCTCAAAACTAGAGAACTAGTGTTTCAATGTAATACAACAAAAACTAGAGTGAAACAGTTGAGGGAATACAATAAATTATGTGAAATGCTATAGTCTAAGATACGTGGAGATTGAGTGCGACATACATATTTGTGAAATGAAGGATAAAAAAGTCTCTTACAGCATGAAAAATCCATATAATTTATAATATTTATAAAATATATTGAAATTAAGTTGTAGTTAGATAGTACCCATTTGAGAAAGTCCAATAATATTTTCTTTATCACTATTATGACATGGTTAAAATTACAATAAATTGACGAAATAAATGACATAAATAATAATAAATTGTTACTTCAATATTAAGTAAATGTATATAAAATCAAAATTAGGTAAATTAAAACAATATAACATAACTAAATAAAGATTATATATAGGTCACGTGAGAGTAGACTTAATATAACAAAATCAATGTGAAAAGTGTGTAGTTTGTCAAATTGTACGGGAAAGTTGAATGGTAAGGTACTAAGGAGATGAACTGTAACATTCTTGAACATTAAAAGAAGTACAAATCATAAACCTTATAAACTATGAACAAATTATAGAAAATAAAATATTTTAGAACTCATAAAAAAATTATTTAGTTAGATAGCGTGCTTTAATAGAAATCTAAAAATATTTGCCCCATTATAATTACACTTATTTGAAATTATTTGAAATTATCAAATTAAAGAAGCTTAAATAATAATAATTTTTTTAATATTTTGTAAATATAGATTAAAGCTAATATAAAAAAATTGATGCAATATAATACGATCAGATTTAGGTAATATAAAGTCCACATGAAAGGAGATTTATAGTTGCATTCTAATATAAAAAAATTAAGGTGAAACATTTGAATAAATGAGAAATTGCATAAGAAAGCACCATTCTAACACACTAAGGAGGTCTTAAGTAACATCCATAATAATCAAATTAAGTTTGAATAAAAAAACTCATAAAGCTTGAGAAGTAGTACAAGATAAATATTTAAATCTTTAAAACTATAGAGCTCATCATGTCTTATCCAGTTACAATTATTTTGTCTCAATGGAACATCATTTAGAGCAAGATATTACCAAAATAAATGAGCATAAAAAAAATCTTTTTTAATGTTATGAAAAGAATTATTATAATTTAAATAAGATAAATTTTAATAATATAACATATCAAAATAAAAATGATGTAAAGATCACATGAGAGGAGAAATAAAGTTACATAGTAATATGACAAAATCAAAGAGAAAAATTTGAAAAATTGACGTGAATTGTATGAGAAATTTACATTTCAAGATACAAATAAGATCAAGGGTGACATCCCTGATTTCCAAAGCAAGTTTGAGTTAAATTAACTTATAAAAGACATAAAACAAAAGAAATAAACTATTAAAAAATAATAAATTTGACTTATTGAAGAAATGTAACTAAACAAATTAAAAAAGTTGTAAAGGCCACACAATGGAAGATTGAAAGTTAAACAATAATATAATCAAATGATGTGAGAGATTTCAACATAATGAGACAAATTATACCAAAAAATCACATTCCAAGATATTAAGGAGATCTAAGATAATATCATAGGCCAATAGAATATAAAGCATTTAGAAAATTAAAAATTAATTTTTAAAAAAATAGGCATCATCCAAAAAAGTGTAATGATGTTTATTTTTGTCATAATCAAACCACATTTAGAATTAGAACAAATTACCAAAGTAGATAATCATAAATAATAGTAAAGTATTATTTCATCATTAAGTAAATACATAATAAAATTCAAATATGGTAAATTAAACCAATGTAATATAACCTAATCAAGGAATTATAAAGATCTCATGAGAAGAGAAGAGTTTTACCACAATTTTACTATATTAAAGAAAAAAAATTTAATTATTATGTAAATTATATAAAAGAGTTGTATTCTAGGTTACTATAGAGGTTGAGTGTAATACAAACTAAAGTTAAATTATATATGAATATAAAAGGCTCATAAAGAAAGCTAATTTCGAAAAAAATAAAATATCTTAAAACATAAGAAATAAATTTTTAATTGGGTAAGACATCATCGATATGAGTCTAAACATATTTGTTTCTTCTTGAATATATCACATTTAGTAATGCTTTAAATTATCAGAGAAAAAAAGCATAAATTATGTTATATTATTAATATAATAATGACTAAATGTGTAATTATGTTGAAATACGATAAATTGAAGCAATATAATAAAGCCAATTCAAAGTGATCTAAGGGCAACTTGAGATGATATTTAGAGTTATATACAAATCTAAAAAATGTAAAGTAAAAAAATTAAAGAAATGTGATATATTAAAAAATTACATAATAAAAACTAAAAAATCACATGTTTCACCCTCGATTTTGAACTTAAGTACAAATTGTTGTTACATAAAGCATTCCAAACAAGCAAATAGAAAAAATATTCAAAAAAACAAACAATTATTTAATTTCATACGGGTCATCAAAATGAGCCCAATGACATTTTTTGTGCCTTGATAGACTTGACTTCGAGCTTCTTATGACTGCACAAGTTTATAACTTAAATAATGATAAATTGTATTTTTAATATTAAATAAATGTAGACTAAAGTGGAAATTAAATGAACTGAAGCATCATATTTAAGAAAAATCATATCAATGTAAGGCTAGATGATTAAAGGTTTAGAGTTACAAAGTAATATAACTAAATCAACATAAAAATAAAAGAATTAAAAATAAATTTTATTGAAAAGATACATCAAAATATACGTAGAAGATCTAGAGTGATATTCTCAATCCTTAAATTAGACATGAATCAAAGTTATTCTTAAAATGCATTAAACCATAGAAAATAAAATCTTTAAAAATTTGAAAATCAATATTTAATTTCATAGAGCTAATTGAGAATACTCCACTAACAATTGTTGGTCCTAATTAGTCCTTTTTTGAATTAGTATCAATTACTTAAATTAAAAGGCATAAATAATAGTACATAATATTTTTTATGTTAATTTAATATATAGTAAGGTTCAAATGAGATCAATTTAAATAACATAATTTAACCAAGTCAATGCTATATAGTGGTCAAAAGAGAAGAGATTTAGAGTTAACTAGTAATATAACCATTTTAAAGTATAAAAGTAGTTGACATGAGATAAGTTGTACAAGAATGTTGTATACCCATGACATCAAGGAGATTTAGTGTATCATCTTTAATGATCAAATAAAGTACAAATCAAGAAGTCTTGAAAAAAGTTCTAAAACACTAAAAAGTAATATCTTTAAAAATCAAATAATCAATATCCAAAAAAACGAATCAATATTTATTTCATTTCAAATTATAGTAAAGATATACTAAGTATAAAACCAATTATATTTAAGTAATTAAATATTAAAAAACTTAAAGTGTTGTACACGTCACACAAGAGGAGATTTAGAGTTTTGTAATAATATAACTTAATCAATGAAAAATATTTAAAGAAATGAGATTAAATTTATGTAAATTTTGCACTTTAATACACTATGGAGATTGAGTGTAACTTCATCAATAATCAAACAAGGTAAAAATATAATTTTCTCAAAAACTTTGCAAATTTCTTACAAATAAATTTTTTAAAAAAAGAGATATGAATATCGAGCAAAAGAAATGTCATCGAGACGAGTCCAACATCATTTCTTACTTAAAAATTTAAAATCATTTTAAATTATTATCAATTTACAAAACAAAAAAGAATAAATTACAATAACTTTGTTTAACATTAACTAAAAAATTACTAAATATATAATAATATAAATTAAGTGAATGTCATATGACAAAATATAAGAGTTTGGTGAAGAGGAGACTTTGAGTTCCATAGTACTATAACCATGTCAAAATTAAAACTCTGAAGAAATAAGAAAAACTTTTTTGGGAACCTGAACTACAAGCTACCAAAGAGATCAAAATATTGTGCAAATTGAAATGTCCAATAAAGTTTTTTTCTATTTCAATCTGTTAACATTTTCAATTACAATAAATTACTAAAATAAAAGATTAAATAAGTATAAATTAATATATTAACATTAAATATATATTTAATTTTAAATTATAAAAATTGAAGCAACGTATTATATCCAAATAAAAAAGTTATAAAAGAAGGTCATATGAGATGATATTTTGCAAAACATTGTGGTACAAAAGAATTGAAGTGAAACATTCAGGAAAAGGTGTAATTTTATGAGAAAGTTGCATTTTGAGAAACTAAGTCAAGCATAAAAATCATTATAGGTGGTATGAATAAAAATGTCTAGAAAAGAATGCAAAAATAATAATAATAAATATTTTCAAGGAAAGAAATGAATATTTGATTTGAAGGAACTTGCCAAGAAAAGTCCAATGACATTTTTTTTACCTCTATCTGACCTCGCTTAAAATTTTAACAAATTACAAAGGAAAACAAATATATATAATAATAAATTATTTTTATAACATAATGTATTAAAAAACTTAAATAAGATAATTTGAATCATCATAAAATAACACAATAAAAGTTTTATATTGATGATTCAATAAAAGAATTATGACTTTTATATTAAGAGAACCAATCAAAGGTGAAGCTTTTCAAGAAGTGAGATAAATTATATGATAAAATTACATTACAAGGTCCTTAACAAATCTAGAGAAACATCCTTGATGACTAAATGAAGTACAAATTGAAATATTTTATAAAGGATTTCAAAGAAATAAAATAAGTAATATTTAATGAATAAACAATGAATAACATTTAATAAGAAAAAACATGTTACAGTGAGTACAATAATGTTTGTTTCATATCTATAAAAGTAAAATTTTAAAAACAACAAATTACAAAAATTAATAAGCACAAATAATAACAAATTATTTTATCAACAATAAGCAAAAATATTATAAAGATGAAATAGTTAAACTGAAGAAAAAACATAATGAAATTAAAGCAATGTAATTGTCACATGAATAGAGATTTAAATTACATGGTAGTATTATTAAATCGTAGAAAAATAATTGAATGACAAATTATATGAGTAGGGTGTTGCAATCCAGGATACTAAGTAAATTAAGGGCAACATGCACTATTGCCACAAATGGTACCAATCAAAAAGATTTGTAAAGCATGCCTAAAACAATATTTAAAAAACATAAAAATTAATAAATAATTTGTTAATGCTCATTGAGATGACTCAATTTTTCAGTACTCTCAATTGAACCCGGTTTTAAATTATTTTAAATCCCATAAATCAATGAGCATAAATAAGGAGATATATTTTTTTAATATCAAGTATATATCACTGTTGAAATAAAATTAATTGAATAAAAGAAATATACCTAAATCAAAGCTTTGTAAAGTCACAAAAGAGGACATTTAAAGTTATATATTAGTATAACTAAATCATAGAAAAGCATTATAAGAAATTTTATAAATTCTACAAGACAGTTCTGTTACAAAAACCTAAGTAGATTTAATATAACTTCATTGATTTTCAAATATAATAAGATTTGAAATGTCATATGAAGCTATCAAATATATTGAAAATAAAATACTTAGAAAGATATAAATAAATGTTTAATTGGACAAAGCTCATCTAGATGAAACAATGATATTTTTTTGAAAAAGATCAAACCTCACTTGAAATTATCATGAATTACCAAAGCAAAAAATGCATAAAAAATTTATTCCTTTTTTAATAATAAGAAGATACATGTAAAACATAAATACAAATAAATTGAAGTAATCTAATGTCATCAAAAGGAAGGAAGCTAATAGTCACAGGAGAAAAGATTTAGAGTTACATGGTAATCTAACCAAATTGAAGTAAAACAGTGGAGAAAATGGGACAAATGGTTTGGGTAAGTTGCATTTTAAGCAACTTAGGATATTGAGTAAAACATCCTTCCTCATCTAATTAGGTACAAATCAAAATGCCACCTATTAAAATGAAAATAGTCCAATGGCATTTGTTTCTTCTCAATAAAAAATAAATATTAAACATAACATATTACAAAATTGAATCTAAATACGTAATAATATATTATTTTTTTATGAATAATTAAGTATATATTAAAGCTACAAAGGAGATAAGTCAAAGCAAATAAAAGCATTGTAATTGCCATATAAGAAGCATTTAAACATAAATATCTCATAATGACAAAAAACATTAATGGAAATCAAGTATTTAAAAAATAAAAAATATATTAATATTTAATTGGATAGAGTTCATTAAGCTAGTGATGTTATATTTGTCACCATCAAAGCTCATTTTGAATGTTTATGAATTATCAAAGTCAAAAAAATTAACACATTATTATTTTAAATATTTAGTAAATATATGTTAGAGCTAAAATGAGAAAATTTGATTCAATATAATTTAACCAAATCACTGTCATGTAAACATGATGTTGGAAGAGAATTAGTGTTTCATAATAATGAAGCCTAAAAAAAATTTAAAAAAATTATAAAATCATAAGGAAAAGTTTTTTCCCAAGATACAAAGGTGCTTAAGTGTATCATCAATCTATAATTAAATTATGTAAAAAATTAAATATCTTTAGAGCATGGCATAACACTAAAAAATAAATTATTATTTTAATTTTAAGTATATGTACAATTAAAATGAGATAAATTAAAGTAATTTAATGTTACAAAAGCAAAGCAATGTCAAAGTCACATATAAGGAGATTTACAATGACATTCTAACATAACAAAATCAAAGGAAAAATGATAAAAAATAAGATAAATGATATGGAAAAATATTATTATAAGTTAATAAGCAACTTGAGTGTGATAGCCTCTGTTGCCAATTCAATGATAAATTGAAATATCTAACAAAACTTCACAAAATTCTACAAAATAAAATTTTTAGAAATATGAAAATAATTAATTAATTGGATAGAGCTAGATGAGATGAGTTCAACAACACTAGTTTAGTCTCATAACCTTACCTCAATTTGAATATTTACGAATTACAATAATAAATAAGCAAAACTAATAATAAATCATTATTCTAATCTTAAGTAAATGTATATTAAAGATCAAAGTAGCCAAATTGATGTAATGTAACAAAATTAAGTCACAGACTTGTAAAGGTTAAATAGGAGGATAATTAGTATTGCATAGTTAGATAACTAATTCAAAGTGAAATGGGATAAATTTTATGATGAAGAAACATTCCAATATACTAATAAATTCGTTGATATCAACCACAATTTATAAATTCGTTGATATCAACCACAATTTTCATGTAAAGTGAATTAAAAATATTTTGTAAAGCATACTTTAAAAAATAAAATATTCAAAATTATGAATATGAATATTTAATTAGATATAGATTATCAAGATGAGTCCAAAGATGATTTTATAATGTTGATTGGACCTTGCTTTGAATTCCTATATCCGTAAAATTAATATCATAATAAAAATAAATTATTATTTTGATATGTGCTGCACATTAAAGTTAAAGTAAGATAACTTGAAATAATGTTGTATATATAAATCACTATTTTGTAATGGTGACACAAACGGAGATTTAGTGTAATATAACAATATAACCAATTACAAGAAAAGAATTTGATAAAATTAGATAAATTATGCCAAAACTTTCTTTTATAAAGTCACAAGCAGGTCAAGTGTAGCATCCTTTATTGTCAAATCAAACACAAATAAAAATGTCATATGAATGTACAAAAAATATAAAAAATAAATTATTTAAAAAGATAAACTATGAATATTTGATTAGATATAGATGGTTAAGATGATACAAATGATATTTGTTCGATCTTGATCAGACCTAGTTTGAAATTACTAAGAATTGTTAAGGTACATAAGTATAAGTCAAAATAATTCCTTTCTTAATAATGAAGAAATATATATTAAAGATAAATGGAGAAATATTGAATCAATTTATTCTCATCGAATCAAGGTAACGTAAAGGATTCATGAGAAAAGATTTAAAGTTACATGGTAATATAAACTAATCAAACTAAAATATTTGAGAAAATGAGATAAATTATTTGGAACGGTTACATTTGAAGATACTAAGGATATTGACTATAATATCCCTTATCATCAAAAACATATTAAAATAAAAATCTCATAATGCATGAAAAATGCTAAGAAAAATTATTGAAAATTATAAAAATAAATGATTAATTAGATAGAGATTGGCCATGATCATCCAATGACATTTGTCTCTTCTTAATTAAGCATTGCTCTAAATGACATAATTCCAGATAAGTAAAAATGAATAAATAAAACTATTTGTTATTTTACAATTAGGAAAATACATATTTGAGTTGCCAATGAGATAAATTGAAGCAATATAATATAACCAAATCAAATAGATGTAATAGCCAAGGGATTTTAAGTTAATTTCGTTGTAGCAAGTTCAAAAATCTATGGAAATAATATTTTTTAAAAAAACTAAAAAACCATATGTAAATGGATAAACCTCATAGGGATGAATCAAGGTTTGTATGATTCATCTCTAATAGATCTCATTTTTTATTTCTATGAATTTCCAAATTAAATAAACAAAAATGAATAATTGAAATATTATTTTAATATTTAGTAAGTATAAGTTAAAATTAAAATGTGTAAATTCTATTCATTATAGTTTAACCAAATCAAAATAGCATAGAGGGCATAGGAAAGCAAAATATTATTTTCATTATAATAAAACTAAATCAAAATAAATTTTTAAGAAATATTATAAATTACATGAGAAATTTGATAAACACGTAATATTTGCTAAAATAAAATAATTAACAAAAATTAAAAGTGATATTTAATTAGATACAGGTCATTGAGAGTACTACAAATATATTTGTTTTGCCTCAATAAAATTTCATTTCAAAGTACTACATAATTACTAAATTAAATAACCATACAAATAATAAATTACTATTTTAATGTTAAGTAAACACATGTTAAAGCTAAAATGGTTTAAATTGAAGCAATATAATGTCTACAAATAAAAGTGATGTAATGGTCACAAAAGAAGAGACTTAGAGTAAAAATGTTATGTAACCAATTGAAAGCAACAAAATGATAAGAATTAGATAATTTTTGCTAAAAATTGTATTCCAAGATAATAAAGTGGTCGAGTGTGATAATCTTTATTTTCAATTTAGTCACAAATAGAAATATCTCATAAAACATACAAAAATAGGAAATAATAAAATATATAAAAGTACAAAAAAGAATAATTAATTAAATATAACATATCTAGATAATTCTAATGATTTTTGGCATATCTAAATAAAACCAAATTTAGAATTTCTACCAGTTATAGAAGTAAACAAGAAAAAATAATAACAAATAATAACTTTATTTTTAGGTAAATATAATTAAAGCAAAATTAAAACAATTTGAAGCAATGAAATATAACCAAGTCAAAGACGCAATGGTAAAAAGAATGGAGAATTAGTGTTAAATAACATGATAAAAAAATCAAATTAAAATATTGTTAGAAATGTTTAGTAAACCACACCAAAACACTAGAAAGTAAATGATTTAAATATATATATATATATATATATATATATGTAAATTAAAATCTAATTTTATAAAGCTTATCAAGATGTGTCTAATGATATTTATTTCGTCTCTATCAATACTCATTTAAAATTACTACAAATTTAAAAAATAATAAGCACTAATCACAACAAGTTATTCTACAAACATTAATTAAATATTTATTAAAGCTAAACTAAGATAAATTAAACTAATATAAAATCACCAACAAAAAGGCATATAAGTTACATAAGAGAAATTTAAAGTTACATACTAATATAAACCAACAAGAACAAAAACTCTAAAGAAATTTGATAAATTATGTAGAAAAGTTATAGAATGAGACAATATTGTAATCCAATGTAGCAAACTCCATCTTCTAATAATGTATGAAATGAAATGTCCAATAAAGGGATAGAACTTGTGGGGATGGGTTTAGTGACATTTGTTGCATCTCGATAAGGCGTTGTTTCGAAATGTTGTGAGTTATTAAAATAAATAAGAATAAATAATAACAATTTCTTACTATAATATTACATTAATATATGCTAAAATAGAGTTGAGGTAAAGTGAAGGAACATGAAGTATCCAAATAAAGGATATGTAAATGTCCTATCAAGGAAGAATTAAAGTTACGTAGTAAAGTATATAGGGAGGTTACATTCTGTGATATTAGAAAGATGAAGTGTAACCTCCTCAGTTGCTAAATTTTTATATGAATCAAAATGCCTCATTAAGTATGTCAAAACTATAAAAAAGAAAAAAATCTAGCATCAAAAAAATTAATGATAAATTGGATAGAGCAATTAAGGTCAGTCCAAATGATGTGTTCTTCATTTCACATGAACATTATTGTATTACTTCGAATTATAAAAAGAATTAAAAAATAAATAATAATAGATTATTATTTTAATATTAAGGAAATATATGTTAAAGCTAAAAAATACTTAAATTGAAGAAATATAATATAACCACATGAATGAAATGTAATTGTCACGCAAGATGAGATTTAGAATTACTTATTAACAAAAAAAATAAAAAAATTGAAAATGTTAAATACATTGTATTAGAAAGATGCTTTCCATGATACTAAAAAGAACTAGTGTTATAACCAAAACATTCAAATTAAATATGAATCAAAACATCTTATAAAACTTGCCAAAAAATAGAAAATAAAATATTTAAATGCATAAAAAATTAAATAATAATTATTTATTATCTTACCATCAATTAAATATATATTATACTTGACATTAAAGAAATTGAAGCAATGTAATGTTACAAAATGGAACCAACATAGTCATACAAGAGAAGATTTAGAATTATATTGTAACATAAACAAATCGAAATGAAACATTTGAAAAAAATAAAAAAATCTAGTTTCAAAAAGAATAATTTAAAGCTAATTATTAATGAAACCAATTTTATAAATTATAACTAAAGATATGGTAGTTAACATCATCGATCACAAATCAGATATGAATCAAAATGCCTAATAAAACATGTGATAAAATAAGAAAGTAAAAAAATAAAAATTTAAAATTCAATAATTAATTAGATAGTGCTCTTCATCACAATTACAATGATGAAGTATTCATCTTGATTGAATTCACTTGAAATTACTACAAATTATTAATGTAAATAAGAAAAAATAATGATAAATTATTATTATCACATTAAAGAATTATATTCTAAATCTAAAATGAGATAGATAAAACCATGTAATTCAATAAAATTAAAATGATGTAAAGATATTAATAGAGGAGGCATAATATTATATAGTAATATAAATAAATCAAAGTAAACATTTTGAAGCAATGAAATAAATTGTTTGTGAAAGTTACACTAAAAGGATTAATGACAACTTATGTAAAATCATCAATTGTTAGATATTGTATTAATCAAAATTTCACATAAAGGAATTAGATAGAGCTCGTTCAGAAGAGCCCAGTGATATTTACCTCATCTTGATCACACCTTGCTTCAAATTTTTATGAATTAAAAAATTAAATAAGAATAAACAATAATAACAATTTATTAATTAAATATTAAGTAAACATATTGTAAACCTAAAATGAGATTAAATGAAAAACATAAAATATCCAAATTGAAGGGATGTAAAGCATCTAAGAGAGGAGATTTATACTTACATAGTAATATCACAAAATTAAACAAAAAATATGAAAAAATTAGATAACGTATGTTGTAAAGTTCCACTCCATAAGACTAAGGAAATTAAATAAGACATCATCAATTGTCAAGAAATTTACAAATAAAAATGCCATATAAAGCACATTTAAGGTATAGAAATAATATTTAAATATATTACAGGAATAGTTGATTGAATAGGTCTCATCAAGATAGCTCTAACAATATTTTTTCTTGATCAAACAACTTTTAAAATTGTTGCATGTTACTAAAATAAATAAAAGAATTTAATAAATTATATTTTAATGTTAATTAAAAAAAACATAAAATAGAAATAAAATAAATTTGCACAATGTAATATAAGAAAATGGAAGCTATCGAATGACACATTAATAGTTTTAGAGTTACATAATATTGTAATAAAATTAATGTGAAGAAGCTATAAAAAAGAGACAATGTTTGGGAGAAAGTTACATTGAAAGATATTCAAGAGATCAAGTGTAACTACCATAATCATCAAATTATGTACAATCCTAAGCATCTTATAAAATACTAAAACCCTAGAAAATAAAATATTTATTGTTTTTAAAATAAACATTTGATTATTTAGAGAACATTTGAACTAGTTTTATGATTTTTATTTCATCCCATTTAAATATCAATAGGAATTACTTTGAAGTACTAAAAGAAATACGTTATCAGATTTGGGGTAACATAATAATATAACAAAATCAATAAGAAAAATTTGAAGCGAGATAAATTACAAAAGAAGTTTGCATTCGACGATACTAAGGGGATTGAGTGTAGTATTTCCACTCATTAAATGAAGTTTCAGTCATCATTTCTCATAAAGTTAACCAAACACTACAAAATAATTCAATCATAAACATTAAAACAAAATTTAAATTCATGAAGTGCATTTATATGACTCAATCATGCATTTTTGTCTTAATCAAAACTTCTTTGAAATTTTAATTAATTAACAGAGTGATTAATGATAAATAATAATAAAGTTTCCTTTTAATATTAAATAAATAATTATTATTGATGAAATGTGATAAATTAAAATATTGTAATAAAATTAAATCTATACAATTAATTTTAATAGGAGAGTCAATTTTTACATGCAATAATATAACAAATTTAAAGGAAAACTTTGAAGAAATTGAATAAATTTTTTAAGAAACATGCATTCTATAAAACTAAAGAGATTCATGTATCATGCTCATAGTCAAATAATATACGAATCAAAGGATTTCATATACTTTGTCAAAATCCAAGAAAATAAAAACGTTAAAAATATAAAAAATAATATCTAACTACATAGAGCACATCAAGACAAGACCAATGACATTTTGTTTATCTCTATCAAAACATGTTTAGAATTGCAACAAATTTCAAAAGTAAATAAATATTAATAAAACTTTATTTTAACATTAACTTAATTTATATTAAAGCAAAAATAGGATATATTGATACAATATGACATAACAAAATTAAAAAAATGTAAAGATCAAATGATATGAGAGTTAGAGCTGCATAGTAATACAATTAAATGAATGTGAAAATTTTGAAAATTGAGATAACATATATGAGAAAGTTATATTCTAAAATATTAAGGAGATCAGCTGTAACATCTTCGATCTTCGAATAAAATGCGGATTACAATGTCTTATAAAACATGCCTAAACCGTACAAATAATACATTTAAAAACACACATCATTTAATTTTATAAAGATCATTAAGAGAAGTCCAATGACAAGTTTTTCATTTACATCAAATGTCATTTCAAATAAAAACGAATTATTAAGATAATTAAGCATATATAAAGTGTTATTTTAGTTCTAAATTAATATAGATAAAGGACAAATTAAGATAAATTAAATTAATGTAATTTTAAAAATAAAAGCAATGTAGAGATCTCATGAGTGAAGATTAAGATGTTACTATAATATTTTAGAATCTTTACAAAAAAGGTTTAAATAAAATAAGAGAAACTGTATATGAAAGTTACATTCTAGGATACTAAGGGCATTAAATATAAAATCTATGATCATCAAATAAGATATGAAATAAAGAGACTAATGAAGTATGCTAAAATAATAAAAATATAAAATATTTTGAAATATAAAAATAAATATTTAATTGGATGGATCCTATCGATAAGGGTCCGATAACGTTTCTTTCATCTAAATCAAACCTCATTTTGACTGACTATGAATTTCTAAAAGAAACAATTGTTAATAATTTTTTAACATTAAGTAAATATTAAAATAAAAATAATATAAATATAAATAATGTAATATAACCATGTCATTGCAATAAAAATTGCACATAAAAAAAGATTTAAGGCTACATAGCTATTTAACTAAATAAAATCAAAAAATTTGGAGTAAGATAAATTTTATGAGAATGTTGCATTCTAAGACTCTAAAGAGTTCAAGTGCAACAACATTGATAACCAAACAAAGTACAAATTAAACAATCTCATAAATCAAGCAAAAATTGTGTAAAGTAATATATTTTAAAATATAAAATTGAATACCTAAATAAAAATAGTCCACTAAGGTAAGTCCAATGATGCTTGATTTTTCTATATCAAACTTCATTTAAAATTACTATGAACTGATAAAATAAATAAGAGTAACAATAATAAAAAATTAATTCAAAATTAAATCAGTATATATTAAAGTTGAAAAGGAATAAATGTAGACAAGGTAATATAACCAAATCAAAGCAAATGTTAAGGCCAGACGATAACAGAATTAGAATTACATAGTAATGCAATCAAATCAAAGAAAGTATTTTCATGAAATTAAATAAATTGCATAAGAAAATTTTATTCTAACATACTAAGGTTATCAAGTGTAACATCTTAATTCATCAAATCATTCATTAATAAAAAAGACTTCTAATACATGCATAAACATTAGAAATCGAAATATTTAGAAATATAATATAGGTAATTAGATAATGGTCATCGATATGAGTCCAACGATAGTCCTTTTGTCTCAATCAAATCTTGTTTAGAATTACTATGAAGTATCAAGTAACTAAACATAAATAATAATAAATTATTTCTTCAACACTAAGTAAACATATATTAAAACTAAAGTAAGATTAATTAAAATAATGTAATATAAATAAAGCATATTGATGTAAAATCAAACTTGATAGTTAGAATTTCATAGAAAATGTCGAAATTAGAGAAAAAATATTTGAAGCAAGTAAGACACTTTTGAAAGAAAAGATGCATTCCAAGGAACTATTTAGATTGAGTGTAACATTCTTGATCATCAAATCATATATGAATTAATGTCTAACAATAAAATAAGTAGACCCTAAAAAATTAAATATTTAAAAACAAAAGAGAATATTTAATTAGATAGAGCTTATTGTGTCGAGGCCTACGACATTTTTTAATTAGACCTCATTTGAAAATACCACAAATTAACAAGAAGTTAAGCACAAATAATAATAAATAATTTTTTAAATTTAAATATATATATATATATTAAAGCTAAAATGATATAAATTTAAGAAACTTAATATAACCAAATAATATCAATATAAATGTCACAAGAGATGAGAATTGGCGTTATAGTTTAGTACATCCACATTAATGTGATTTTATTTAAAGAAATGGGATAAATTATATGTGGCAGTTGCATCCAAGACACAAAAGAGGTTGAGCACAACATCTATAATCTTAAAAATAAATATTACTCCAAAAGACTTATGATCAATGCCATAACCTTATATAATAAAGTGTTTTAAAGATTTAAAAAAGAATACTTTAATAGATAAGGTTCATCCAAGAAAATATAAAATATTTAGACTTATAGGAATTACCAGAGCAAATAAGCATAAATAGTAATGAATTACAAATTTTACATTAAGTTATATAAATTAATGATGAAAATAAATTAATTGAAGTAATGTATTATAATTAGATCAAAATGATATAAAGGTCATGTTAGAGAATATTTAAGGTTACATAGTAAACAACTATGTCAATCTAAAAATTTTAAATGTGTTATAAATTATGTGAGGAAGCTATGTTCCAAGAATCTTCAGGAGATCAAGTATAACATCATCAATCATCAAATTTTTCTTTAATATTTAGTAAATCATGCAAAAACTTTTATAATATAAAATATGTAAAAATATAAAAATGATTATTTTATTTGATGGAGTCGATTGGTATGAGTTATACAATGTTTATTTCATCTTAGTGGAACCTCGTTTAAAGTTACTATGAATTTGTAAAACATAAAGCATAATTAATATTGAATTATTATTTTAATATAAATTAAATATAAATTTAAAGTAAAATGATATTTACTGGTACAATGTAATACAAAAAAATCGAAGTAATGCGAAGGTCACATGAGTGAGGATTTGTATTAACATAGTGATATATCCTTACATATGCAAAGACTTGGAAGAAGTGTGATAAATTAAATGAGAGAATTGTATGCTAAGATACTAAAGGGATTAAGTGTAACCGCTTCAATTATCAAATCAGGTATCGACAAAAATTTCTCACAAAGTGTGCAAAAGAATTAAAAAATAAATTATACAAAAATATTAATAATAATGTCGAACGAGATAAAGCTGCTCAAAAAGAGTCCCAAAAAATTAATTTTGTGTATCTCTAATGTCATTTTGAATTACTAAAAATTAGAAAAATAAATAACTATAAATAATAATAAATTAGTACTTTATTTTATCTAAATATATATTAAATCTAAAATGAGATAAATTGAAGAAATTCAATATAACTATGTAAAATTTCTTTAGAGGTCACATAAGAAAAGATTATGAATTACATAGTAATATAATTAAATAAAAAAGCATTTGTAGAAGTGAGATAAAACTACATGGGACACTTTGATTCTAAGAAACATAAGAGATTGAGCAAAAGATTTTTTTATTCTCAACATAGGTGCAAATCAAAAAAAAATTGAAAAACATGTTAAAAACTTACAAAATAAAAACATCCAAAAATATAAAAATTTGTAGTTACATTCAAAAATATAAAAATTTTTATTCTCAAGTATGCCTCATATTGAATTATTAAAAATTATTTAGTGAGCTAACCATAAAATATATTAAAATAATATTTTAATATTAAGTAAATGAATAATAATATTTAAATATGATAAGCTAAAATAATATAATATAAAATAACTTGATGGATATAAATGTTTCACAATAAGAGGACTAGAGTTTCATAGTAATATAGCCAAATTAGAAAAACATTTTAGGAAACTTGACAAATGTACAATAAACTTACATTTGAACATTGTAAGGTCATGAGGGTAACATAATTTACAATTAAATTAAAAATCAATCAATGTCCCAAAAACATGCTAAAGCACCAAAAAATAGAATATTAAAGACATAATAATGAAAATTCAATTCAATACAACTCGTGAAAAAAATCAAATACTGTTTGCTTTTTCTCATACGACCATTATAAATAAGCATAAAAATATTAATTTTTTTTTGAATATTAGGTGTGTATTAATTGAAGCATTAATTAGATAAATTAAAGTAATATAACATAACCAAATAGACATTATGCAAAGGACACTTGAGAAGATATTAGAGTTACATAGTAGTACAAATAATTTAAAGCAAAACATTTGATGAAATGAGATAAATTATGTAAGAAAAATACATTCCAATATACTACGAAGATCGAGTGAAACATCTCGTTCACCAATTTTTTACTAAATAGAATCTCGTAAAGTGTGCCAATGCTCTTCAAAATAAAATATTAAAAAATAAAAGATGAATATTTAATTTCATAGAGCATATCTAGACAAGCAAATGATGTTCGTTTTATCTCAATAAAAGCTTATTTATCATTACAATTAATTAGAGAAGTAAATTAGGACAAATAATAATAAATTATTACTTTAATATTAAGTAAATATTTATTGAACCTAAATTATGATAAGTAGAAATAATGAAAAAAAAATCAAAGAGATTTAAAGGTCATACAATGGAAGAATTAGAGTTAAATAGCAATATAACCAAACAATAAAAAAAAGTTAAAAAATGATGATAAATTTTATTAAAATCTTACATTACAGGATTCTTAGAAGATAGTGTGCAATCCTTAATGATAAAATCAATCACATATCCAAATACCTTATAAAATATGTTGAAACTATAGAAAATATGATTTCTAAAAAATATGAGAATGATATATAATTTGATAGAGCTTGCTGTAACTCATCCAACAACATTTATTTCATCTTGATTAAATATATTTAAGAATTTTTATTAATTACCAAAAAAATATTTTTAAATTAAGTAAATATATATTAAAGCTAAGAAGAGACAAATTATTGTAAAGTAATATAATCAAATAAAAAACTTATACTAGTCACAAAGGGCAGATTTAAAATTGCATATCTACAATGAAATCATTGCTAAACACAATAAGAAACCAGATAAATTTTATTGGAAAATCGTATTACAAGATACTTAGGAGATTAAGCATAACATACTTGATCATAAAATTAGTTATGAATTTAATTGTCTCTTAAAGAGTATCAATAACATTGAAAATAAAATATTCAAAAATATAAAAAAATGAATATTTAATTTAATAAAGCTTCTCTACATGAGTCAAACAAAGTTTTTTTTCTCCATCAAAACTCAAAAATTTTATTCCATATTATTAAAATAATAAAACATGGATAATAATATGTTATTGTTTTAATGTTAAGTAAATATATACTAAAGAAGAAATTAGATAAGTTGAAATAATATAATAGATCCTAATCATTGTAATGTAAATGTCACTTGAGAGTAGAATTAGAGTTTTGTATTAATAGAACCAAACTAAAAGGAGAAGGTTTAAGAAAAAATATAAATTTTATTGTAAACTTGCATTTCCTAATGCCAAAAGATATCCTATGTAACATACTTAATCATCAAATTTATAAAAAGTCAAAAAATCTCATTAAACATGCATAAATCTTAGAAAATAATAATATTTAAAAAAATAAAAAAAAATATATATTATTTAATTTATCTTGTTGAGTCTAACAATGTTTGTTCTATCTCGATTGGAACATGTTGAGAATTACTATCAATTGAAAAATTAAATTGGATAAATAGTAGTCAATTATTTTTTTTATTTTTTGTAAACAAATATTAAAGCTAAAATGTGATGAATTGAATCTATATATATAACTAAATCAAAGTGAGGTCAAGGCCACACAAGAGAAGAAATAAAGTTTCATAATAATATAAGCAAATATGACCATAAAATTTCAAAAAATTTGGTAAATTGTATGCAAAGCTTGCATTAGAAGATTCAAAGAAGATCAAGTTTAACCTTGTTGAATATCAAATCATGTAGGAATCTAACTATAATATATATATATATATATATATATATATATATATATATATATATATATATATATATATATATATATATATATATATATATATATATATATATATATATATATTAAAATAGAAATAATATAAATTGAGACAACATAATATAATAAACATAATGTGTTGTAAAACTTACCAAAAAGGTGATTTGGGGTTACATAGCAACAAAACCTAGTTAAATGAAACAATTTGACAAAATGTGAAAAAATTAACAGAACTATTGCATTTCAAGATATTGACGTGAATGACTGTAACAACCTTGAAAAAAGTAAGGTACAAATCAAAATTTCTCAAAAATTTTATCAATTTCTTAGAAAATAAAATTTTCAAAAATATAATAAAGAATATTTAAAAGGATAATACTAGAAAAGACAAGTGTAATGACATTTCTTTTGTCCCCTTCGATCTATATTGGTAATCACCAACAAAAAAAGTAATTAAAATGGAAATAAGATAAATTTTACTGCTGAAATGTAACCAAATAAAATCAAAGTAAAAACCATAGGAGAGTAGAATAAGTGTTTCAAAGTAACAAAAGTAAATCGAAGTGAAAAATATTTCACACAATTAGAATTGTTTAGCAAAGATGCTTTCTAGTTACTAAAGTATTTGAGTAAAGCTTATTAAATCATAAAATCTAGTACAAAAATAATTGAAAATATATTACTCTCATAAAGCTTATAAAAATCCAAAGAAAATAAAATAATTTAAAATGTTAAAAAAAAATTTAAATGTATAAGCTCACTGAGATGAGTTGAAAGATATTTGTTTCATCTCAATTAGATATTCTTTGGAATTATTTTCTATTACCAAAACAAACAATGATAATTATAATTAAAAAACTATTTGTGACCTAAAAAATATATGATGTAGCTGAAATAATATAAATTCAATGAACGAAATGTAATTGGGTGAATATTAACATCAAGAGATAAGAGATTTAATGTCATATGTACTGCAACCAAATCAACATGACAATTTTTAACAAATGAAATAAATCATAAAAGGATGTTGCATCTATGATACCAATGAGTCTAAATTTACCACACTTGATTATCAAATTAGTTGGGTATCAAAATATCTCATATAACATGCCAAAACTGCAAAAAATATAATATTCAAAATTATCTTAAAAATATTTAACTCGATAACACACATTGAGGTTAGTCAAAAAACATTTCTTTGGCATCTATTGGATGACATTTGTCATTACAAAAATTATCAAAGTTAATTAACAAAAATAATAATAAATTATTTGTTTAATATTAAATAAGTATATATTATAGTTGAAATAAGATATATTGAAGCAATTTAATATAACCAAAGAAATTAGATATAATCATCACATCAGAAAAGATTTAGAGTTACATAGCAATCTATCCAATTCATGGCCAAAACTGTGAAGAAATCAGATAAATTATTTGGGAAATTTGAGTTCCATGATAATAGAAAGATCAACTTTAACATCATTCGTTGTCAAATCAAGAATTAATAATGTTTCTCATGAAGCATTCTATAGCCATAGAAAATAAAAATTTTTTGAAATATTTTTAATTTAATTGACCATATCGAGATAAGACTTATGACGTTTATCTCATCATGAACTAACCATGTTCGAATTTACTATGCATCACTAAATTTAAATAAGATAAATTGAAATAATGTAACATTACCAAACAATATAACACAATGGTCGCACAATATGAAATTTAAAGTTAAATTTTAATATAATCAAACTAAAATTAAAACTACAATTAAATGAGATAAATCACATAGGAAAGATGCATTCTAAGATAATGAAGAGATCATAGAAATTGTCTTTGATCTTCAAATCATATATGAATTAAAAAATCTTATAAAGCATTTTGAAAGAATAAAAAAATTTTAAAAATGTAAAATTAAATTCTTAATTTGTTAGAGGTTATTAAGTGAGTCTAATGATGTTAATTTAGTCTCGATCTGACCTTGTTTTAAATTACTGCAAGTTAACAAAATAATTATAGATAAAAAATAACAAATTATTATTTTAATATTAAGAATACATACACTAATGTTAAGATAAGACATTGAAGGATCATAAAATTATAGATCATAGAGTTGTAAAGGCCATACATAATAGATTTAGAGTTATATAGTAATATAACTAAATCAAAGAAAAAATTTTGAAGAAATGAGATAAATGTTCTGCGAAGTTGCAATACAAAAGACTAATTTGAATGTGTGCATGAAATCAAATCATAAAATTTCATACAAATCAAAATTCTTCATAAATAATGTTAAAAAAATTGAAAATAAAAAAAAGAATATTTAATTAGATAGAGCTAGCTGAGATAACTCCAGTGATATTTAGGTTGCCTTCCTTAACCTTCATTTGGATTTTTAACAAATATCCAAATTAATTAAAAATAAATAGTACTAAATTATTACTTTAATAATATGTATGTATATAAATATTTATATATATATATATATATATAACTAAAAAATCAGATAAATTTTAATATGGGAACAATACCAAATCAAAGCTTTGTTTTGGTAACATGGGAGAGAATTAGAGTTTGGTAGTAAAATAACCAAATCAAAGTAAAAACTTTAAAGATATAAGATAATTTGTATGGAAAAGGTACATTCAAAAAAACTCAGGACATCAAATTGCATTTAAATAGGATAAATATTTAATAAACCTAAAATGAGAAAAACTAAAAACATTTAATATAGTTAAATCCAAGTGATTTAAATATCTCATTATTGAATAAACATAGTTTATAACTAATTTAACCAAATCGTAGGAATCATTTTAATGAAATGAGATGAATTTTATGGGAAGGATGCACTCAAAGAAAAAAGCCACTACACTCATGTGATATTTAAAATGCTTTGATTTGGTTATATTAAATTGTTCAATTTTTAAAATTTCTTCAAATGTTTTACTTTGATTTGGTTAGCCATAAGGTATGACCTTGAAATTTGCATTTGTATGATTAAGTAACATACCAATTCTTACAACACGTTCTAAGTATCCTCTTTATTCAAAGATTCTCCTATATTTATTATGCTTATGCAATTGTGGTAATCATATTATAGAATCCTTGATACGTTTCATGCTACTTGTTAAACTTAAAATATTATTCTTCTCTTCTTATCACATTTGTGTCATCCTAGCATTCTTACTTGTATTTGTAAGAATTAGTACTTCTACAGAATTTATCTTCTGTGAGGAAACTTTATTATTTATAGATTAATCACTTACAAAACTATCAAAATGTGAGCATTTACTATATGTTTTAAAAAGATTTTTTTGTATTAACAATTTGGAATTTGGAAAAAAGTAAAAGCTTAGAAATTTTTTTTTTAGTTTCATTGTATGTTGCCCTTCCATATACAGCAAATCATTCATAGTTTTAAAAGAACAAAGAGTTCATAGAGTATATAATTCTGAAATCAACACTAATGTATGACACATCAATTTTGACTTAATTTTTATAAACTAAATTTCATTAATAATTCAATTAATGTCTAGTATGTTATGCTAAAGGCAACAAAGTAAAAAAATATTGTTTATTGATAACGATATCAATTTGTTATGTATCTTTGCAAGGTTAAAATATGTGAGAATTAACATAACCAGATGCAACCCACAACATCAGTAGACTTCTATAGGATCATAGATTATCCCTTGTGCTTCATCTTGTTGAAGGAGGAATCTAATGACAATGAAAGATTATCATTTTATTAAGGATTTCTTTGAAGGTTGTTACAAATAAATATTTATATTAGCTTTTTATGAAAAATAGAACAGCCTTGGGGAAGTGGCAAGAATAATTTAATTATTTTGGGACCATTTCAAAAAAACATTATCAATATAAATATGACTTTTATACAATGGAACAAAGCATATGAATGGTCGATGAAAACACATATTTTGAAAATTAGTTGTTGCATGTCCCCAAAAGCCATATCATAATTTAAATTTCTTGTTATATTGGATATTTGTTTTGTAATGCAAATGTATTAAGGTTCATGTCAAATTTTCTTCTTTATGTTCAAAAGTCCAGAATCTTTTCCTTTCCAATAACCTATTATGGCCTTGTTGCACCTCTCATTTTTCTAGCAAATATATGTTATTCTTTTAATGATTATATTCTCCTAATGTTTGTTACTTCGATTTTTTTAAAGCTACTTATGTCATTTTTGTTAGTCAAATAGTAAGATGGTAAAAGGTAACTTAGTACTTTGTAGGAAAAACTTGAATGAGAGCTTAGTAATGAGTGTCGTACACCACTATATTGGTTAGTCATGTTGTATGAACGGTTACCAGAGCAAACAAGATGCAATTGTTAATATGTAATTATGGTGAACTTTGGTCATACTACTATAATGTTGATATAATATAAGTATGATAACATCAAGAGAATTATTTTTCTTGCTTTTGATACAGCCAACAAAGAAAATTGGTATTCAATAACATGGCCATAGCACAACATATGATTATATCTAGTATGAAAAAGAGATAATTTGATCAACTAGAAATGTTAGGTATGTAAGTTAGTTGTAGTAGCATACAAGGGCTTTAATGAAAAAATGTAGGTTATGTTATCTATGGAGAAGCAAGTTTGAAGTTATTGATCAAACAAGAATAATAAGTGATGGAAAATGAAGACTGATGAACTAAGCATCATATAGTACAATTAATAAATATCATCAAGCTTAAATTGGTGTCACATGAGAGAATCATTACATCATCACATGTCAAATATGTGTATAGCATATTATCTTGCACAAATATAAGAGTCATATAGTTATGAATAGGGGAACTAATAATTGTTAAATTGAGATTTAGTAAATTTTGTAGTAGAAAATAGTTATAATACAATTTTGATATTGTGAACTTAATAAACTAATTTTTTTCTTTTCTTTTAATCCCAATGATAAGAACTATGTTGCCTTGCCTCCATATTTGGAAACAACGTCGATAAAGGAGCTTACATTAAGATTAAGTGATTTAAACCAAGTGATTATCTTCGTCTAATACCAGTCAAGGATACTACTAGGATGGAACAAGGATTTATGGTCATTTATATATAAGTTGATTATTTAATTAACATAGAAAACCCAGATATACTTCTATTTTATATGATTAATATGTGAAGAATAGGAGGATTTTGCTGTGAGCAAGAAGCATTAAAGGAATCATAAGACCTAAGAGAAGAAAATCTCACCGAGGATAAGTCCACTAAAATCATTTAAACAAATGAACTTAAAGATTATACATCTATGTATCTAATTTTTAATTGAAACAGTTAACTAATCTGAAAATGCTTGCAAATGGATAATCGTGGTCATGTTTGGGATAAGATATGTTTGGTAGCTCATGAGATTTGTATTATAGAAGGATCAATAGTGTATTAGAAAGCTAGGATCATCAAAATGCTTTGTTAATTAGGAAGCTTAAGTGATTAATTTAAATTGTTTAACTTAAGAGTTTGCTAGAATAATGAATTGTCAATAATGTTCATATTGAACTAAAATGAGTTTGTGGGAATCTTATAAGAATTTGATGAATTTTTGTGCTTTAAAATGTTTTTTCTATTTGTAGAATGTATTTACTTTTAAAACATTATTTATACAAATATATTCACTTTTTTATAAAATCTTTATACAAAAATTTCTATAAAAAAAATAATATTTATTTTTTATGCTAAAGTAGAATATGAAAATAAAAATTTGAAAGGTACAACAAACCTTTTAGGAGATTCATTTAAAACTAGATCCTATGTCCACCTCAAATGAAAGTTGTCCGGAACACAATGATGATGAAAATTTCAACATATGATTTTTCATTATATTTGATCTCAAACTATTTTCCTAAAGGTTTCAATTATTGTTCATGCTCTTAAGAGGTCAACTCCAACTCAACTTTTAAATTAGATCAAACCAAAGTTGACCATTCTTAAATGCTTGGCCAAAAAATCAAAAAGAAAAAGAATGATACAAAAATAAAAAATTCCAATGAAATGTATGACTTTCTGTGCTTGCTGATGAATAAAGAAAGGCACAAAAATACATAGAATTACATAGGAAAATGAGGAAATGAATGAATAGAAGTGTTAGCATTAGTTGGAATAGTTTTGAATTTTGAGTAGTACTCAACCATTGTGTGTTACGTAGAGATTTTACATCAGTTGAATGTCATACAACACTTTATTATGCTCTGAATGTTATGTTAACATTCATTATCTATTTTGAAATAATTTGTTGGGTTTATATTAAAAAAATGTTTGATCACTATTGTTAGAAAGTTAATGAAAAGTCATTTACAATATCCTACCAAACAACATAAAAAATTGCTTAAAACAAATACAATGACACAAGCAACTATTATGGAATTAGCCATTAGGTAGGCTTTTCGGAAGTCCTTGGATTTGATCAGTGAATATCTGGCCTATTATATGAACGACTATAATAGGTGAAGAATTATAGAAGGCTGGAAAAAGAAAGATTAAATATGTGCCATCTTATCACATAATGTGTGGTTTGGAACATTTAATTCATAAAAAAAGGCCAAAATAATCTTAGCTATACAATTAAAAATCAAAACCTCTAAGCCACTCCATGAAACCATAGGTGAACTAATATAGTGAAAAGAGTGATTGTAGTTTGATAAAATTAGATAAGGTTTTTGTCATCGGATTTATGTCTTGAAATAACACTTACTTTTAGGTGATCTCTTAGTTGTCCAATCAATGATCAAATTACGAGAATCCACATATGTTTAGGTGATGATGCTTTAAACATAGGAAAATATTTCAATCCCACATGGTAAGATATCTAATGTGCTCATCATTAAAAAATGTTAACCCTAAGAAAAGTGTGTCAAAATGCGATTGCATCCCTCTTATGTGTAAGAAATATTATGGCCTAAGACACTGATATCTTACCTGATTGACATATACATGTTCCATTAGACCTATTATGCACTTGCTCGAGTGATGCTCGACATAACCCTTCCACTGTCTTACAAGTCGAGGTTTAGGACTACACCATTACCATGATCTTACTTGACCTTACTTAGCTCCGGTGTTAACCTAAACTGAGGCATTCGAGGTTTAAATGAGCTTCATTGTCCCAAGTGCTTTGCACTTCAATCACACTTATATAAATATATATTTATTTTGAATAAAATTGTTTCGTTACATTTTATTTTTTTATTTAAACAAAAGGAAATTTGGCAAAAATGCATGAGTGGGATTTAATAAAAGAAAGGATTAAGATGAATCGAGGAAAGTAATGAACAATTTAGATGCTTAAGTGTTATTTGAAATTGATACAAGTGGAGAGATATGCCTTATGATCAAAAGTAAATAAGCTAAATCTTTTTCATAAAAAATGAAATCCTTTTTAAATTTGACGTTTACATCTTACAACCCTTTTAGCTTGCTCAATAGCTATGGTTCTTTAGAGAGCACTTATTTACCATCTTTAATAGCCCATGACTTTTTGCTCAAAACAAATCCTAATTCTCACTAAACCAACTCATTTGAAGAAAATGCTAAAAAGTTATGACATGGCTAATAAAACCTAAGAAACCCCCCATTTGATGGTGATAAGATATAAATGTTTAGATAAAAATAACAATAATAACATATATTTTAAAAATATTATTATTGTTAGATGTATTAAAAATGAAGAATGTAAACTCTACCTTACGACTTGCTCCCTTACACATTGTGTCTATTCTAAATTGTATCTAAACCTTGATCTTTGTCCCCCTTTAGAATCATAAAAAAGGTTGTGCAATTTACATGATTCCCATTACACTTAGTTGTTGAGTTATAATTTTAAATTAGTTTGTTGGAAGTGATTTAATGACCATGCCCACAAATTCTTGCTTTGTAACAACATATTTTAATTTTGACAAGCCTTTAACAAATTGAACTCTAACAAAATGAGATGTCATGTTTACTACTCTCTAATGATACTATAAGATCAATATAAACTTTTTCATGAATGGGTTTTGCTACCTCTTCTAAATCAAATTGCATAGCTTAATTCTTTTTAATTTTTTTATATTTCATATTTTCATAACAAAAGATTTCGAATAATTTTTTTAAAACATTTTTTTGTGAAATAAAGGTCCTATCTTTTTGTTTTCTTTTTTGTTATCCTTAAATAAAAATTCTATTACCAATCATGCTCTTCTGAGACTCTCTTGCCATTAACTCGACAAATTTTTTCATCATATTTTCAATTATGCTTCCAAAAATTATGTCATCAACATAAAGTTGTATAGGAAACTAAAAGTCATCTAAAGATTTTAGGAATAGTGCTGTATTTGTTTTTTTCATTAAATTACTATGAACAAGATAATTAATCAATTTGCAAAACTATGCTTGATAAACTTACTTAACATCATAAAGTACCTTCATAAGCTTATATACATAATCAGCATGTGCATGGGTCCCAAAACATGGGAGTTGATTGACTTAAACATCTTTTACAACCACATATAAAAAGGCACTTTTTACAACCATTTGAAATAATGTTAAATTTTTATGACATGAATATGCTAAGCGAAGTTTAATGGGCTTTAATCTTGTTAGTAAATGTTTTTTCAACATCTAGTGATAACTCTATTATCTCCTTGGTTATTTTAGATTAAATTTTTCTTTCCAACGACTTATTGATGACTAAGGCTAAGAACTGTTTACCACACTTGGTTTCTCTTAAATAAATTTAATTGTTCATTAACAGCTTCAACATAACAGACATCATTAAGAGATTCTACTATAAATATGTTTCTTGTGAAAGACAAGAAGGCACTGCGACCAATTTCTCTTATAAGGGCTTGAGTCTTATCACCTTCATTAACATCCCAAATAATTAACTCCTTTTAATTTAAGCCTTAATACTTTTAATCATTATGTAATTTATTACTACTCTCTTCTTCTATTTTACTTTCTCTTTTGCCTTCATCCTCATTCAAGTCTAAGTTCTTCAAGGACTCTAGCACGCTAAGTTCTTTGTATTTTTCTTTTGAAAATGCTTATCAAACCCAACATGCATTGTTTACTTTACCGTTTGAGTATCTATGTTCTAAGCTCTATAAACCCTCTAAACATGGTGCATCCTATGAAAATTCATTTGATCACTTTTTTATCAAAATTGCCCAAGTTAGGTTCTTCATTAATAAGAATAATACATTTATTAAAAAACTTGAAAGTAGCTAACATCTGATTTCTTATTTTTAAATAACTGATATGCTATTTTCATAATATTTGTTTATAAAATAATTCTATTTGTTAAATAAAAAGCTATGTTAATTGCCTTAACCCAAGGGTATATTGCATTATTATATTTATGAACCATAGATCTAACTATCTCTATGAAGGTCTTCTTCTTTCCCACCATAATCCCATTTTTTGTGGTGTATAACGATATGTCAGTTGATTCCTTAATACTTTTCCTTTGCAATACTCATAGAGATTATCATTCTAAAACTCACTATCATTACCCCTTTAAATAGATTATTCTTTTTCAATCACTGTTATTAGATTGAATAAATTTTTAAATATCTCACGCTAACTTCTCAGAAATAAAATCCCAAGTATATCTCCAAAATTTAAAAACAACATATCTATGCATATTTTTGCATAAATTCAGGTGTTGTAAGGGTCAAAAAAATGAGTCAATAAACTATATCTAATGGTCTAGTAATACTTTGGACATGTTTTGTTTTAAATGATGATTTAACTTGCATCTTTATTTATATGATTAATTCATTTTTAAATTACTTATATTTTGGCTTAAGGATACCTTTAAGTGCATCTAACATACTTATTGTATTTTAAAAAATGAGATAAATTTAATAGGACATCTACTCTTTAAGATGCAAATATGATCTAGAGTCACATCCTTGATTGACAAATATGTATAGATAAAAAGTGCCTCTAATGCTTGCTTAAACATGAGAGAATAAAATATTCAAAAAATTTAAAAATGAATATTAAATTTAAATAACTCATTGAGATGAGTCTAATGAAGTCTATTTTTTCATGATTAAATACATTTTAAAATTTTTGTGAATATCCAAACTAATTCGTCATAATTAATAATAAATAATAAATTTAATATTATGAAGAATTATGTTAAATCTAGAATTCATAAGTTGAAGCTATACAATATAACCTAAATGATTTAAAGGTCTACAAGAGTATATTTAGAACATCATTGTTATATAACCAAATCGATGTAAAACATTGGACAAATAACATAAACTATAATTTGAAAATTATGTCAATAATTAATAAAGTAAAAAGAGATAAATTGAAGCAAAGTAAATTGAGATATTTTAATTTATGCCTTACTTGATTATTGATAATATACGTTCAATCTCCATAGTATCTTAGAATGGAAATTTCCCAAAATCTTTATCTCTTTCTCGCAATGTTTTCCCTTTGAATTTTTATAATACTATGTGAGTTAATTCTCCACACATATAACCATACTATCGCTTTGATTTTCATATATTACTTAGCTTCAATTAGCCTCAAATATGCTTTAACATATTTTTACTTGTTAGTAATTTTAAAATTTATTATTATATATTAATATTCGTTTGGTGATTTGTGATATTTACAAAGAAAGTCTAATTGAGACAAGGAGATATAATTGGACTCACCTCAATGTATTCTATGAAACTAAATATTCATTGTTATATTTTAAAATATTTTATTTATTTAGGGATTTAAGTAGCTTTATATGATATTTTGATTCATGCATGATTTGACTATCAAGAATATGATAGTGGAGTGCCTTATGCTATAAAAATACATCTTTGTTTTTAATATATCTCATTTGTTAAAAGTTTTTGCTTTTATTTAGTCAAAATATCATGAAGTCTAATATACTATTGTGTGAGCTTTACTTTCCATTGATTTTATTATTTTAATTTGGATAATGTTTTCTCATTTTAGTTTTGTTATATATTTTCTTAATTTTTTAAAAATGTTATTATTATTTACAAATATTTTTTTGTAATGCATCGCAACTCTTCTCGAGGTATGATCAAGAACAAAAAAACATCATTGGGCTCATCTCAACAATCTTTGTTCAATTTAATTTAATTTTTTTACATAATTAATTTTAATTTGTTTTTGAATTACATAAGAGATATTTTGATTTGTACCTTATTTAATGATTGATGTTCTCACAAGTAGTGTTCACTACACAAAATGTAGATTCCCCATGAAAATTTCCAAATATCTTGCATGTCATCGCATCGCTTTTTTATAATGCTATGTAACATAAATCTTTATGTGACTCACTTTTAGCCTCTTTCATGTGGATGCTTTGCATTGCTTTAATTAAATTATTTTTAGCTTTAATATATATTTATTAATTATTAAAATAATAATTTCTTTTTATTGATACTTATTTAATTTGGTAATTTGAAGTAATTACAATTGACATCCGATTGAGATGAAATTAAGGACATTCAACAAGTTGTGATGAGCTCTATCCAATAAATATTTATTTTTTGCAACTTTAAATATTTCATTTTTTTATTCTTTGGTCTAATTTATGAATTGTTTTAATTTCTACTTCCTTTAATGATTGGTGATGTTACACTAGATCTCCTTAGTATGTTGAGATTCAACTTTTTTGTACAACCAATCTTACTTTCTTGAAATTTGGGGCATTGACTTGGTTTATATTACCCAATAAATGTAAATAATGTTTTCTATGTCCTTTATGTAACATTGATTTGGTCATTTTAAACGACTTCATTTTTTCTTAGTTGGCCCTAATATCTATTTACCTAATATTAAAATAATAATTTGTTATCATTTATGCTTATTTAATTTAGTAATTCATAGTACTTTCAAATGAGGTTTGATAGTCATGAAAAAACATCATTGGCGATAGCTCAAGCAACTTTAACAATTTAAAAATAAAATTTTCAATTTACAAATATTCTATTTTGTTATGATTCTTACATGTTTTTGAGCTGCTTAGTTTCACACCTAATTTAAGGATCTAGAATATTACAATCAATCTCATTAGTATCTTAAAATATAACTTTCTTATATAAAGTCACTTAAATATTAAAATGTTTTATCTTGACTTGGTTATATTACTAAGAAACCTTAATTTTCCTCTTATGTGACCTTCACTTTATTTTGATTTAGTTAAAACACTTTGTTTTAATTTATCAATTTACTAAAATTTATATTTAAAATATTAAAAAATTTCTTGATTATTAATAATTACTTTATTATTTCTTAGCAACTCCAAATGATGTCCTATCAAGATAAGTGAAGGGTATTTCGATGCAACTCGATAAGCTTTATCAAATTAAATGTTCTATTTTATAATTTTTTTAATATGTTTTATAATAATTTGCATACATTATAAGAAATTTTAAGTTATATTTGATTTTAGTGATTATGGATGTCAAATTCAATCTTCCTATTGTCTCACAATGCAACACTTTAGTAAAGTAATCTCATTTCCACATATTATTACTGGAAATTAGTTAAATAAAATGAAACTCTGATTCTTCACCATTGTGACCATTACATTGCTTTCATTTGCTTATATGGCATTGCATTAGTCTATTTTTTAGCCTTGCAATATGTTTATTTAATATTCAACTAATACTTTATCATTAATTAGGCCTATTTAATTTTAAAATTTATTGTAATTCCAACGAGATTTGATGCGGACAAAAAAATATTGTTACACTTGCATCAACAAAATCAATTCAATTAAATATTGAGTCAAAGATTTTTTGATGATTAAGAATATTGCATTAAATCTAATTAGTATAATCAAATGCAATATTGGCCAATAATATATCTCATTTGTTTTAATGTTTTGCATTGATTTTTTTGTATTACTATGAAAATCATATTCTCCTCTTATGTAAACTTTTCTTCACTTTAATTTTTTTAAATTAAATTATTTTTAATTTATCTAATTTTTTTAATTTTAATATATATTTAAGTAATAATAAAAGAATAATTTATTATCATTTATGTTTATTTATGATGCTAATTGGTTGTAATTCTTAACAACATCTAATCAACATAGAACAAATGTAGTAGGACTTGCTTCAATGAGATGAATCAAATTAAATATTCTACTTTATATTCTTAAATATTTTATTTTCTTTCATTTTGAAAAGCTTGATGAGATATTTTGATTGCAAGTGAATTTCATATTGAGGATTTTGGAATGAAACCTTCCCAAATAATTTATCTCATCATTATAGATTTTGTTTTGTTTTGCTTTACTGATATTACTATGAAGCACTAATTCTCCTCTCCTGTTACGTCTACTTTGCTTTTATTTTGTTATATTGCTTTGCTTAAATTTAGGAAATTTTAGCTTTAATAAATGTATCTATTTCATAGTAAAAACTAATTTATAATTATTTAATCTTATGTATTTTGTTATTTGATAATAACCTAAATGTGGTCTGATCAATAGGGAAACAAAATACTACTAAACTCATCTCAACAAGTTTTATCTAAATAAATATTCATTGAAATATTTTTAAGTATTTTATTTTCACATATTTAATGAGATTTAAGGTACATTTTGATTCATACCTTAATTGATTATCAATAATGCTACACTCGATCAACTTAGTATTTTGGAGAGCTTTTTTATCAAATAATTTCTCTCATTTTTGTAATTTTTTTTATTAATTTGGTTTTATTAATTTGAAACTTCTATTTTATCCTCAAATGACATCAAAGTTATTTTAATTTCAATATATTACATTACTTAAATATATCTTATTTAAGCTTTATTATGTATTTACATAATATTAAAAAATTTATTCTATTTATGCTTATTTTCTTTAATAATTCACAATAATTACCAATGAGGTATGATCAAGATGAATTAAGTGCTATTATACTAATATCAATGAGCTCAATCAAATTAATTAATCACTCTTTTATTTTTAAATATTTAATTACCCTTTTGACACATTTTACTAGAGTTTTTGATTCATTTCTAATTTGTTGAATGATGATCTTACACTTGATCTAGTTTCAATCGTGGAATTAAACATCGTCAAACAATTTATCTTATTTCCTTACAGTTTTTCATTCATTTGGTTATTACTAGCTCTAAATCCTTTTTGTGTGACCTTTACGTTGCTTTGATTTTCTTATGTTACATTGCTTTAACACACCTCATTTTAGCTTTAATAAATATTTATCTAAGAGTAAAATAATATTTCATTACTTAATAGTAAAGTAAAAATAATCATTGAATTCCACTTGACCAACTTTATGCAATTAAATATTTAGTTTTATATTTTTTAAAAAATTTATTTTATTAGATTTTGACGCATTTTATGTGAGACTACAATGCGTACAAGATGTGACAATCATGTATACTACACTCGATCCCTTTAATATCATGGAATAATATATCTTTCCTATATAATGTATCACATTTTTTCAACTTTTTTAGTTCAATTATGCTATGTTACTATGTAAATCTAAATCTCTTTTTTTGTCATTCTTACTTTGCTTTGTTTTGGTGATATTATATTTCTTTCATTTATTTAATTATAGCTTTAAATAATATGTACTTAACATTAGAATAATAATTTTTTTATTAATGAGTATTTTTTGTAATTTATAATAAATCAAATCGAGGTTTCATCTATAAAAAAACAAATATCATTGCCTCATTTCACTAAGACTTATCCTATTAAATATTTATTTTTATATTGTTAAAAATATATTATTTATAGTTGTTGAATGTTTTATGAGTCATTTTAATTCATACCTAATTTGATAGTCAATGATTTTATATTGAATCACATTTGTATCATAAAATATAGCTTTTCCATAGAATTTATCCTATTTTTTAAAATGCTTTGCTTCAATTTAGTTATATTACTACATAACTCTAAGCCATGTCACTCAACACCTTTATATTTCTTTGATTGTTATATGATATTAATTTATTATATCTATTTCTAGCTTTAATATATATTTATTTAACATTAAAGTAGTAATTTCTTATTATTCTTGCTCATTATTTTAAAGATTTGCACTAATTCTAATCGAGATCTAATTTAGCCAAAATAAACAACTCATCTTAATGAGTTTCATGTAATCTAATATTCACTATCATATCTTTTTGAATATTTTTTAAAATTTTTTATGATCGAGGATGTCACATTTGATAATGTTGGAATCTTGAAATGTAACTTTCACATAAAATTTATCTCATCTTTTAAATAATCATTTTAATGATCGGGGATGTTACTACCTCAAGCTCAATCCAAATAAATCTTCTTTATATTTTTAAATATTTTACATTTTTGGATTTTGGCACCCCTTATGATACACTTTGACTAATATCTAATCTTAAGATTGAGGGTGTAAAACTATATTTTAGAGTACAATAGTCTTAAATAATTTTTTTTAGTTATTTTGTTATGTAATTCTAAATCTTCTCTCATTTGACAACTACATCACTTTGATTTGGCCAAATTACAATTCTTCAATTTATCTAATTTTCAGCTTTAATATATTTTTATTTAATGTTAAAAAAATAATTTGTTATTATTTATTCTTTTTTGATTTGCTAATTTGTAACAACTCCAAATGATGTCCAGTTAAGTAGAAAAAAATCATCGGACATTTCTTCATGAGCTTTATTCAATTTAATAATTATTTTTATATTTTCCAAAATTTTCAATTTTCTACGATTATTTTAAGTTACACTCTAAAGTTAAGCTTGCCTTGCATATTATTATTTAAGCATCTCTAGTGTCCTTTTAATCCTTACTTGGAATGAAACATAAGACATTAAAGTTTGTTCTTAGTCTTTACATTGCTTATTGTACCTCATCTCTGTTTTGCTAACTGTCTTTCTACATAACATAACCTTCTTCAATGACTACAAATTAAGCCCTTTCGTGCTTTCCAATAAGAAACTATTGGTCATATGCAACTTTGAAGAAAAATAGATCATAGTTTACCCGTTGCACTAGTTTTTATATTGTCAACCTTGTGTAATGATAATGTCATCCTTCTACAATAAATATCATCCTGATATAGTAGATTACTCCTTAACATATGATTGATTATATGGAACAATTACAAGACACAATAAATGCATCATAACCTAATACTTGAGGCAATTTAGTGTTTATACTTTAACTATATTTTACTTTATGATGAAACCAAACTTTCATAGCCTATTCACACTAGTGTACTAGTTCTTATTCTTATCCAACTATACCATATGAATACAAAATATTGTAGTGCACAATATTTATTTCTTTGAATTCTTTAATCCTCCCATTTATCATATTGTACAAACTATAACCATTTTACTATATATAACTTTCATCAAATGCTTAACTTGCATGAAGGAAAGTTAATTGCAAGAAATTTGCTAGCATTTATTCAACAAAATAGTATACTGAATATTAGATAGCTTAATGGGTGGTGTAAAATTACCTTACAATATTTGAAAGCCCTTATTAATCTTAATAGTCAGTGTATTTGTTTAACCATTATGAATGCCTTATCTTAAACCTAAAAATAAGCAAACATTTTTTAATGACATGATACTTCTATTGAAGGTCTTTCATAATCACTACTTTATTCCTTAATCAACATATCTCTATAAGTACTTTTGTCTATTAACTAATGACCAAAAGCCTAAACTAAACGATCCCTTAACCCAACATATTAGAGACTTCTAGTGCTAACTATCTAAAACTTCATAATTTAGCATGTTAATAGCTAACTAGTGTATATTATTACACTAAAAATCTATTAATTGTAGATGCTTCAACCAACATGTAGAGTAAGATGACACACAACTTCTAAAAATATCTTCCATAATCTTAGTCATCATTTTGATTGCCCATCAATCTAAATATAGTAAGTTGTACAAAACATGAGATTAGTATTGATTACTTGATGTAAATAATTCTTAAGCTAAAAATATAAAATTAGCATAATAGACTTAAAATAATCACTTAGAGTAGCCCTTCTAAGGTTGCCTCAACTCATCTAATAAATTAATAGAGATGGCAACTTTGTGCAGTAAAGTGACCATGGGTTGTATTACAAATTAATTTGGGATTGCACTTGAGTGCAACAATTAACACCACACTATATTATGTATGCATAGCACACAAGATCAAAAACAATCTTGGTCTTTGAAAATTCCTTCATAAATAACCACAAGAAAAATACCATTTCATTCCCATTGTGATTTATGTTATCTGTATCATCGGATAACATAAATATGATAATAACATTACATATGTATGAGTATGATAATGATATCTTGTTAATGTGAAGCTTTCGAAGTTTAAGGTTTACTTAGTATTATAAATTTATAATTACTTTTCACATATGTGATAGATATGTTGTAATTTTACAAAATCTTATTCGCATTGCTACCATAATATGCTTATGTATTCTACCAATATGACACAAGAAGATATATGTAATTATTTGCAATTTATCTTTCACAAAAGTCTTGCTAACTATTTCCAAATGAGGATTGAGGAAGAAGAAATAATTTTCATTACACTCATCTCGATGAGTCTTATTCAATAAAATAAGTTTTTCAATATTTTCAAATATTTTTTATTTTTGAAGGAGTTTTGTAATTTACAAGTCATTCTGAATCATAACAAATTTTTTATTAATGGAATCACACATGATCCCCTTAGTATCATGGTATGCAACCATCAAATATAATTTTTCCTTTTTATTAAACTTTTTAGCTTCGATTTGGTTAAAAAATTATGAAATTCTAATTTTCCTATAATGTGACATTTAAATCATTTTGATTTTTTTATATTACTGTGTAACTCTAAATCTTTAATTATGTGAACAAAGTGTAACTTTAATATGGTTATATTACATCACTTAAATTTATTTTATTTCAATTTTTATGTAAACTTACATAATATTAAGATAATATTTTGTATCTATTTAATATGGTAATTTGTATTAATTCAAAATGAGAATCGATAGAGAAGAAATAGACTTTATTGAACTCATCTCAGTGAACTCTATGTAATTAAAATATTAATTTTATGATTTTAATTATCTTTCTTAAAGGTTTTTATGATCAAGGATGTTAACATATATTTTTTTAATATCTTAGAATGCAACTTTCTTGTACCAAGTTTCTTATATTTCCATCACTTTGAATCAATTATATTGTTATATAACTCTAAATCTTCTATTTTATGAACTTTAGATCACTTTCAAAATGTTATACTACATTTCTTACTTCTATCAAATTTTATTTTTATTTTTTGAAAAATTAACTTAATATTAAAGTGACAAATTTATACAATTTTTGCTCATTTATATTGGAAATTTAGAGTAATTCAAAGCGAGAGAAGAATATGATGAAACTATTATCATTGGACCCATTTTTAGGAGCTATATCTTATTAAAAATTTATTTCTTGTGGTTTAAAATAATTTGCCCTTTTTATTTTGCATGACTTATGAGAAATTTTGGTTAATATATAATTTAAAGATCATGGATATTTCACTCAATCATCTTAGTATCTTTGAATAAAAATTTCTTATACAATTTTTCTTATTTTTTAAAAATATTATACATTGAAGGTTGTATCTTATTATGTATCTCTAATTCTCCTTGTGTGCAACATTTTCATAAATTGATTTGGTTATCTTATATCATTTCAATTTATCTCATTTTTGTTTTTGGCTATATCTATTTAATATTATAATAACATTTTCTTATTTTTATGTTTATTTATTTGGTATATTGTAATAATTCAAAGCAACATCTAATCGAGAAAAAACAAATGTTGTTGGAATTATCATTATTAGCTCTACCCAACTAAATATTCTCTTTAATATTTTTAAAAAATTTATTTTTTTAGTATGCTTTGTAAGATATTTTAGTTCATACCTAATTTCATAATCAAGGTCATTAGACTAAATCTCCTTAAGATTTTATAATGCAATTATAACACATAGTTTACTTAATCTTTTTTCCCAAATGTTCTAGTTTTTTTTGTTCCATTACTATGTTAGTCTAAACCTCTTATATTGTTTCTTATACATCTTTTTGATTTAGACATAACATATTGCTTCAATTTTTCTTATTTCATTTTTAATATAAATTAGCTTAATATAAAAAAAATAAGTTATTATTATCTATACTTTTTTACTTTTGTAATTTATTGTAATTTCAAAAAAATATTTAATTAAGGTGAAACAAATATCATTGCACTCATTTAAAAATTCCCTTCAAAATTAACAATTTATTTTAAGATTTTTAAATATTCTATTTTTTAATGGTTTTTTGATGTTTTATGTGATATTTCAATTCATAAATAATTTCATAATGAGATCAAATTTTTACAATTCACATTGACTCACAAAGTGTGTCAAATCTAAAAAAGTAAAATTTGAAAAAATAATATAGAAATAAATATTTAGTGAAAAAGAGACCATCAAGTCATTAGTTTTTCTCGATTCAATCTCATTTATAAAAATTACCTGTCACTAAAATAAATAATCCAAAATAATTATAAATTATTATTACAATATTAGGAAAATATATATTAAATATAAAATTAGATAAATTGAAGTAATGCAACATAATATTATCAAATCTTTTATTTAAAATTATTTTCATTTTATTATATTATTTTGTACTCCAAATCTTTTATTATGTGACCAAAGTATCACTTTAATTTGGTTATATTACATCACTTAAATTTATTTTATTTTACTTTTTATGTAAACTTACATAATAATAAAATAATATTTCGTATCTATTTAATTTGGCAATTTGTATTAATTCAAAATAAGGACCGATAGATAAGAAATAAACATTATTGAACTCATCTTAGTGATTTCTATGTAATTAAATATTATTTTTGTGATTTTAAATATCTTTTTTAAAGGTTTTTATGATGGAGGATGTTACCATTGATTTTCTTAATATCTTAGAATGTAACTTTCTTGTACCATGTTTCTTATATTTCTCATCACTTTGAATCAATAATAATGCTATATAACTCAAAATATTCCATTGTATGAACTTTACATCACTTTGATCAAGTTACACTACATTTCTTTCATCAATCTAATTTTTTTTTGAAAAATTAACTTAATATCAAATTTATACAATTTTTTCTCATTTATATTGTAAATTCAAAGTAATTTAACATAAGAGCAGAATATGATCAAACTGTTATCATTGGACTCATTTTGAGGAGCTTTGTCTTATTAAAAATTTATTTCTTAAGGTTTAAAACAATTTACCTTTTTTAATTTGCATGACTAATGAGAAATTTTGGTTAATATATGTTTTAATGATCATGGATATTTCACTTGATCTTCTTAGTATCTTTGAATGTAAATTTCTTGTACAATTTATCTTATTTTTTTCAAATATTTTACACTGAAGTTTTTGTCTTATTCTATATCTCTAATTCTCCTCGTGCGCAACATTTTCATCACTTCATTTAGCTACCTCATGTTATTTCAATTTATCTAATTTTGTTTTTAGCTATATCCAATTCATATTATAATAAGAATTTTTTATTTTTTATGTTTATTTATTTGGTATATTGTAGTAATTCAAAGAAACATCTAATCGAGAAAAAACAAATGTCGTTGGACAATCTTTATTAGCCCTATCCAACTAAATATTCTCTTTAATATTTGTCAAAATTTTATTTTCTTTTATTTTAGCATATTTTGTAAGATATTTTAATTCATACCTAATTTGATAATAAAGATCATTTTACTGAATCTTCTTATTATTTTATAATGCAACAATAACACATAATTTACCTAATCTTTTTTCCAAATGTTCTAGTTTTTTGGTTCCATTACTATGTTAGTCTAAACCTCTTACCTTTTTTCTCATACATCTTTTTGATTTAGACAAAACATATTGCATCAATTTTTCTTATTTCATTTTTATTATAAATTGACTTTACATAAAAAAATAACTTATTATTATTTATACTTATTTACTTTCATAATTTATTGTAATTCCAAAAAATATTTAATTAAGATGAAACAAATGTCATTGGACTCATTTAAACATGCTCTATAGAATTAACTATTTAAGATTTTAAATATTTCAACTCTTTATTTTATTTTTTTGATGGTTTATATGAATTTCAATTTGCTACTATTTTCACATTTAAGATCTAATTTTTACAATTCACATTGACTCATAAGGTGTGTCAAATCTAAGAAAAATAAAATTTGAAAAAAATATAAAAATAAATATTTTGTTAAATAGAGATCATCAAGTCTATTCTAACGATAATTACTTAGTCTCGATTTGATCTCATTTAGAAATATTACATGTTAGTAAAATAAATAATAGAAAATAATGATAAATTATTATTATAATTATATTAAATATAAAATTAGATAAATTGACATAATGTAATATGATATCATCAAATACATTAAAAATCACATTAGTAGATATACAGTTACAAATTAATATAAAAAACCAGAAGAAATTGAAAGAAATAACATAAAATGTTTGAGAATATTGCATTTCAAGATGTAATTCGTGTGTAACATTCGTGGTTGTCAATTGTGTTTCAAATGAAAATATCACCTAAAGTATAAAAAAATCATAAAAAATAAAATATGAAAAAATATAAAAAAAGAATCTCTAATTAGATATATCTTTTTAAAGCAAGTCAATTTATATTTGTTTCTTCTCGATTAGACATCATTTTGATTTATAAAAAATTGCAAAAATAAATAAGCACAAATAATAAAAAAATAATTCTTTTTATTTAAAATAAATATATATTTAAGTTGAAATTAGATCAATTAAAGTAATGCAATATAATCAAAGTCAAAGTGATGTAAAGGTCAAATGAGAGGATATTTTGAGATACATAGTGACATAATCAAATTGAATCTAACCTTTTGAAAAAATGAGATAAATTATATGGAATAGTTGTATTAAAATAAATTATAGTCTTTCATTGTATGACTTCGATCATCAAGCATATCATTAATCAAAATGTCTCAAAACATATGCCAAAAGAAAAAAAATCTTTTTTTAAGAAAAAAATATCTTATTAGATAACTATTGTTGACATGAAACCAATGGCTTTTTTTGGATTGATCAAACATAATTCTAAATTAATATGAATTACAAAATAGATAAGCATAAAAAATATAAATTATTACATAAGTATTAATTAATTATATTTTAAATTTGAGATAAGATAAATTATAGTAACGTAACAAAGCAAAATCAAAGTAATATAAAGGTCACATATGAGAAAATTAGAACAAATCAGATATATTATGAGTAATATATATTCTAATATACCAAGGAGATAGAGTCCAACATCTTTGATCTTCAAATACCATACGAATCAAATTTTTTTACAAAGTATGTCGAAACTTTGAAAAAATGAACAATTTTAAAAAATAAATAAATAGTTAATTTGATAGAGCTCAATTACATAAATATTGGAGCATTTGTTTCATCTCCATTAGGCATCAGTTTTAATTCAAAGAATTAATAAATAATTATGTAGTTAATCATAAAATATAATTTTTTTATTAAGTAAATATATATATATATATATATATCATTTGATAATATAAAGAAATGTAATTTAACCTAATCAAACTGATGTAAATATCAAAGAAGAGGATATTAATGGTTTCATTGTAATATAACCATATCAAAGCAAAAGAAAGTTTAAGAAATGTCATATTATATAACAAAATTGTATTCTAAGATAGTAGGGACATTAAGTATAACAATCTTGATCACCAAATAAAATATTATTAAAAATGTCCCACAAAAAATAACGAAATTATAAAAACAAATATTCAAAAATACTAAAATTAATTTTTAATTGGATGAAGCTCATTAACCTGATTCCAATGATGTTGTTTCCACTTAATTGGACCTTATTTAAAATTACAATGAATTAAAAATTTTAATAAGTTCGAAAAGCACAAAATTATTATTTTATCATTAAGTAAATATATATTAAGGCCTAAATAAGATAAAATGAAGCAATGTACTATTAGTAAATCAAAGGAATTAAAAGCTACTCAATAGAATATTTAGGGTTACATAATAATATAACAAACTTGAACGAAAAGAGTTGAAGAAATTAGATAACTTATAACACAAGTAGTATTCCAAGATATTGAGGAATCTATCGTAATGTCCTTAATTATTAAATTAGAAATTAATCAAAGTAAGTTGCAAAACAAGCAAAACTGATTAAGAATAAACTATTTAAAACTGTAAAAATTAATATTCAATTGGGTAACCAATGAGTGTTATTTTTTCTCGATAGGATCTAATTTCAAATTATTGCCAATTTCCAAATTAAATAAACAAAGTTAGTAAAATAATTATTATTTTAACGTTTTATGAATATATAGTAAAGCTTAAATAAAATAAATGTAAGCAATATAACTTAATAGAACAAAGTGATCCAAATGTCAACTTTTAAGTTAAGTTTAGTTGCATAAAAATATAATAGTCCAAGAAAAATTTGAAGAAATGAGATACATTTTATGGGAAAGTAGAACTCCTAGATACTAAGAAGGGCAACTATGACATCCTTGATTATCAAATCATATATAAATAGAAATGTGTCATAATGCTTGCCAAAACTATAAAATATAAGTTTTTCAAACTTTTTCAAAATAATATTTAATTAGATAAATGTCATCAAGATGAGTGTAATGATAATTATTTCAACTTTTTTCGACCGAGTTGGTAAGCAATCAAAATTACCAATTTAAATAGGCATAAATACTAGGAAATTATTATTTAGTGTTTAGATAATATTTATCAAAATTTAAATGTGTTAAATCGAAGCATTGTAATTTTACAATACCTAAGCAATGTATAAGTCACTTGAAATGATACTGAGAGTTACATAGCATTATAAATAAATCAAAATAAAAACATTTGAAAAAATAGATAAATTGTATATGAAGTTTGCCTTCCAAGATACTTCGAAGATTGAGTGGAGCATCTTTGACCATCAAATCAAGTATAAATAAAAAAGTGACATAATACATGCAAAAACGCAATGAACTAAAATATATAAAGTATATAAAATATTAAAAAAAACAAATATTTAATTTGATATATCTCATTGAGATATGTTTTAATTTTGATGCAATAAAATATAACCAACTCAAAGAGATATAAAGGGATAAAACTAAATCAAACCAAAACATTTGAAGAAATGAAATAAATAATAAGGGAAAGTTTGTTTCAAATATGCAATGAAGACCAAGTGTAATATCCCTCACTACCAAATTAGGTAGGAATTAAAATGACTCACGAATCATGCCAAATGGAAGTAGAAACAATATATAAATTGTATGCGGAAGTTGCATTCCTCGAAACTAAAGAGATTGACTATAACATCATAGATTATCAAATTAAGTATGCATAAAAATATCTCCAAGAATGTGCCAAATTATTAAAAAGATAATTAAAAAAAACATATTAAGATGAATTTAAGGATATTTGTTTGATCTTAATTGAACCTCGTTGAGAATTGCATCAAATTATGAAAATAAACGAGCATAAATAATAAAACATTTATTGAAAAAGAAGTAAATAGATATTAAAGCTCAAATGAGTTAAATTAATGCAATCTAATATAGCAAATAAAAATTTTGCATTGTTCATTGGGGAGTTGATTTAGAGTAACATTATAATATAACCAAAAAAAAGTGAAACTTTTTTGAAAACAAGATAAATTATAATGTAAAATGGTATTTCAATGTAATAAAAAGTTGAAGTAAAATGTTATAATTCATTAAATCCTACACGAATCAAAATATCTTATGAAAATACAAAATTTTTTTTGAAATTAAAATGTCTAAAGAAAGATTTTTTTAAATAAATGATGCTCATTGAGATTAATCCATTGATTTTTCTTTTTTTATCAAACTTCATTTGGAATTACTTTGCATTGCTAAGCAAAATAGGGATAAATAGTAACAAATATTTGTTTTTTTGTTAAGTAAATAAATAATTAATCTAAATTTAGTTAAAGTAAGACAACGTGGTATAACCAAAGTGAAGCAATGTAAAGGTCATATGAGAGGTGACCTTGTGTTATATAATAACATAACTAATCAAAAGCAAACAATTTGTAGGAAAAAGCTAAATTACAAGGGAAAGTAGCGATGCAAAATAATTAGTAGATCGAGTGTGACGTCCTTTATCATTAAATAAGTTTTTGAATTAAAATAAAATAAATGATAAAGATTAAATAGAATATATCTTGATGAGTTGTGCCTAATGATTTTCATTTAAAAATGATTACATAGTTCAAAATTATTACTAATTTTTTATGTAAATAATCTTAAACAATAATAAATTATATTTTTATATTAAAGAAATATATATTAAAGAAAAAATTAGATAAATTGAAATAATGTAATATAGAAAATTCAAAGCATAAACATGAAATATGAAGAGATTTAGAGTTACATGGTTTTTAAATATAATAAAAAAATTTTGATTAAATTTGATATATTTTATAAGAATGTTTCTCTACAAGATACTATGTTGACCGAGTGTCACGTCCTCCATAATCAAAACAAGTATCAAAAACAATTTCTCTTAAAATATACACAAAACATAGAAAAGAAAATATATAAAAGTTGACAAAAGAATATTTTGTTTGATAGAGGTTATCAAGTTGAGTCCAATGATTGTTTTCTTTTCTCAATTGGACAATTTTTGAAATCTTTTGCAGTTACCAAAAGTCATAAACATAAATAATAAATAATTATTATTTTTAATATTACATAAATGTGCATTAAATCGTGAAAGAGAAAAATTAAAGGTATATAATGTAACAACATCAAGGAGATGTGAAAATTTCATAAGTGCAGATCTAAAGTTACATGCTAATACACCAATCCAATGCAAAAATTTTAACTAATTAAGATAAATTGTATAGGAATTTGCATTCAAATATTTTTAGGATATTTTGTGTAATAACCTCCTTTGTTAAATAAGGTGGCAATAAACCTTAGGTACTTAAATAATCAAATTTTTAATAAATAAATTTATAGAGTTCAAACCTTATGAATTTAAATTTTAAATCTCCAATAATCTAATACCAATTCCTGAGCTCCTTTTCATAATTACAATAGCCCCATAGACTATATTTATGTTAATGATATGCATTAATTAACCTTTTAAATTTTTAATTCGTAATCTCTTCTTGATTGATCATAGAAAGCTAAAAATTTAGACTTGCTCTATGGTTCAACCAATACCATCCAACTTCTTTACAACAAACCTAATAGCTATGAATTTCTTATAAGCCATCAAAAGTACTTTCTCAGATCCTTTCTCACATTTCAAGCGAATGGCTTAACCATACCACTAATACCTGAAGGTTTAACCTTTTTCATGCAGTTCTTTCTTGAAAAATGTGACATATAGGTTTCAGTCATCATGTAAGACAAATATAAATTTTAATTCAAAAAGACCTTTGCATGGTATTTCTTAGTTCTTACCACAACAATCGTAATCATATGGCTTACAATAGCAACATTCAAAACCAAAACTCAAATCATATATTCATGTTCATGCTTGATTTCAATTTAACATAAAATAATAATATTTCATGGTATTATAGGATTTTTCAATATTAAAAAAAAATTCAGCCTAAAATTTCAAATTTTAAACATGACAATATATTTATGTAATCTTGATGTGCTTAAAAAAGAGCTTTATTGAAAAAGTTTTAGCATTGATGTTTAAGAAATATTTCTACCATGAATTTCATATTATGATGAAAATGACAATATCAATTTGCTTTATTCAATTGTCACATGTACTATAATTATAAAAAAGAAATATCAATAATAAGATTTCATTTCATTGGAAACCTAATTTTCTTATGGAAGTAGTCTTCTCATCAAAATTTTTGCTTTCTTCAATAATCGAGATCTGTTTTCATGTTCTTAAAGATTTGATTATTTTGGAGAAGTCACGCAATACAAAGCCACATTTAGCCTCCAAAACAATAACTTCATGAATAATTTAGTAATTTCAAATCTTAATTCTTTCATGCAAAACCATCAAATAACTCATATTAACATAGATTGTTTTAGCTACATAGCTTCTACCCATTACAACATATAACAATTCCAATGAATCATTTTATTTACTTTATCATAAATTGAGAATATTATCATAATTAATATTATAACAAGAAATAAAATTTTACAACCACAATGTAATAATGGCATCATAAAGTTTTAGTCAAGCCTGTTACCTAGTTTAAAATTAGTAAATTTGTAAAATTCAAGCTTGATTCATGAAGGAAATTTTTGGTAAACATGAGCAAGCAATTGAATTGTCAAATTGAAATTTGTTGACTCTGTTTCCATCATGATAGGAATGCTTTACATTTACAATCTTACCTTTAAGAACAAAGAGCAATAGATGCTAGTCCAAATTCTTTTTGTGTGAATTATGGATATTTACTCAATTATTATCAACCTAATATGCTTCTAGGATTTCTATGCAAAACAAAGGGTTCCCTGCTCAAGTAACTAGGAAAAGGCCAACACAAAATGTAAGGGTTATCTTTTTCTTGAATCAACCATGACATCTACTTTTCCTTTCTTGTTGTTAACCTCTTTTCCATAGCTTTTTCTCAAGCAAGTGCTCTTAAGAAAGCTCATGACTAGAAGGTGATAAAATGTCTAGCCTTACTACATTTTGATCCCTTTAAAAAGCCTTACAACATTGTGCATCATGTTTAAATTGTCAACATAATTCACCTTATCATTTTGTTATGGACTCATGAGTTCTATGATTTCTATTTCTCTTAAATGTTTTTTCCCTTGGCCATCTTTATCTGATTTATTTCCATTTCTTATATCTAAGACACATTAATTCCAATTGCGAGGACCAAACATAAATCAAATAGATAACTCAAGTTATTCTTGTTCACCATATTATAGTAGTATTATAACTATTGTTGTATTATATTTCGTGTTAAATATGTTTTAACTTACTATTAACTATGCTAGCCATAAGTGTATGACCTTGAAATTTGCATACGTGTGATTAAGTAACATACAATTTCTTTCAACCAGTTCTAAGTAATCTCTTTATCCAAAGATTCTCCTACATTTTTTATTCTTATGCAATTATGGCAATCATATTATAGAATCCTTGATACATTTCATGTTACTTATTAAACTTAAAATATTATTCTTCTCTTCTTATCACATTTTTGTCGTCCTAGTTTTCTTACTTGTATTTGTAAGAATTAGTAGTTTTACAAAAATTATCTTTTGTGTAGGGAAACATTATTATTTATAGATTAATCACTTACAAAACTATCAAAATGTGAGCATTTACTATATGTTTTAAAATGATTTTTGTGTATTAACAATTTGAACTTTGGAAAAAAGTAAGAGCTTAGCAATTTCTGTTAGTTTCATTGTATGTTGCCCTTCCATATACAGCACATCATTCCTAGTTATAAAAGAACAAAGAGTTCATAGAATATACAATTCTCAAATCAACACTAATGTATGACACATCAATTTTTACTTAATTTTTATGTGCTAAATTTCATTAATAATTCAATTCATGTCTAGTATGTTATGCTAAAAGAACAAAGTTAAAAAAATATTTTTTATTGATAATGATGTACAATTTGTTTTGTATCTTTGCAAGGTAAAGAAATGCAAGAATTGACATACCCAGATGCAACACACTGCAACACAAGACTTCTATAGGATCATAGATTATCCCTTTTGCTTCATCTTGTTGAAGGAGGAATCTAATAACAATGAAAGATTATCATTTTATTAAGAATTTCTTTGAGGTTGTTGCAACAAAGTATTTATATTAGCTTTTTTATAAATAATAGAACAGCATTGGAGAAATGGCAAGAATAATTTAATTATTTTGGGATGATTTCAACAAAACATTATCAATATAAATATGACTTTCCTATAATGGAACAAAGCACATAAATGGTCGATGAAAACACATATTTTGAAAACCACATGTTGCATTTTCCCAAAAGCCATATCATCATTGAAATTCCTTATTACTATTGGATGTTTATGTTGTAATGCAAATGCATTGAGGTTCATTTCAAATCTTCTTCATTTTATTCAAAAGTCCATAATCCTTTCTTTTTCAATATCCTATCATGGCCTTGTTGCACCTCTCATTTTTCTAGAAAATATATATTATTTTTTTAATGATTAAATGCTCCTAATGTTTGTTAAATAAATTTGACCAAAGCTAGTTATGTCATTTTTGAGAGTCAAATAGTAAGATGGTAGAAGGTAACTTAGTACTTTGAAGGAAAAGCTTAAATGAGAGCTTAGTAATGAGTATTGTACTCCACTATATTGTTTAGTCTTGTTGTACAAATGGTTACCAAAGAAATCAAGGTGCAATTGTGAATACGCTATTATGGTGAACTTTGGTCATACTAGTATAATGTTGATATAATATAAGTATGGCAACATCATGAGAATTATTTCTACTTGCTTTTGATATAGCATAAAAAGAAAACTTTGTATTGAATAACGTGGCCATAGCACAACATATGATTATATCTAGCATAAAAAGAGAGAAATTTGATCAACTAAAAATGTTAGGTAAGTAAGATAGTTGTAGTAGCATACAAGGGCACTAATGAAAAAAATGTAGGTTATGTTATCTATGGAGAAACAAGTGTGAAGTCATTGATCAAACAATTATAATAATAAGTGATCGAAAATGAAGACTTATGAACTAAGTATTATACAATATGATTAATAAATATCATCAAGCATAGAGTGGTGTCACATATGAGAATCATTACATCATCACATGTCAAATATGTGTATAGCAAGTTATCTTGCACAAATAAAAGAATCATATAGTTATGAATAGGGGAACTAATAATTGCTATATGGAGATTTAGTACATTTTGTACTACAAAATAGTTATAATGCAATTTTGATATTGAGAACTTAATAACCTAATTGTTTTATTTTCGTTTCTTTTAATCCAAATTATAAGAACTATGATGCCTTGCATCTGAATTTGGAAACAACATCGATAAAGGAGCTTACATTAAGATTAAGAGATTTAAACCATATGATTATCTTGGTCTATTGCTAGTCAAGTATCCTACGAGGATGGAATAAGAATTTATGGTCATTAATGTATAAGTTGATTATTTAACTAGCATTGAAACCCCAAATATACTTCTATTTTATATGATTAACATGGAAAGAAGAGAATGATTTTGATGTGAGCAAGAAGCATTAAAGGAATCATAAGACATAAGGGAAGAAAATGTCACCCGGGATCAGTCCACTCAAATAATTTAGCCAAATGAACTTCAAGATTATGCATCTAAATGTATCTAATTTTTAGTTGAAACAATTAACTAATCTAAAAATGTGTGCGAATAGATAATCATGGTGATGGTTAGGATAAGATATGTTTGGTAATTCCTTAAGATTTGTGTTCTAGAATGATCAATAGAGTATTAGAAAGCAACGTTTATCACATTGCTTTGTTAATTAGGAAGCTTAAGTGATTAATTTAAATTGTTTAACATAAGAGTTTGCTAGAATAATGAATTGTCAATCATGTCCACATTGAACTAAAATGAGTTTGTGGGAATCTCATAAGATTTTGATGAATTTTTGTGCTTTAAAATGTATCTACCATTTGTAGAATGTATTTACTTTTAAAACATTATTTATACAAATACATTTTCTTTTTTAGAAAACCTTGAAACAAACTTTTCTATAAAAATAACAATATTTATTTTTTAAGCTAAAGAAGAATATGAAAATGAAAATTTGAAAAGTACAGTAAACTTTTTAGGTGATTCATTTCAAACATGATCCTATTTTCTCCTTGAACCAAAGTTCTCAGAAACACGATAATGATGAAAATTTCAGCTTTTGGTTTTTCCTTTTATTTGATCTCAAACTATTTTCCTGATCGTTTCAATTATAATTCATGCTCTTGTGACGTCAACCACAACTCAACTTTTAAATTAGACCAAATCAAACTTTACCATTCCTAAATGCTTGGCCAAAACACGAAAAGAAAAAGAAAAATACAAAAATAAAAAGTTCCAATGAAATGTATGACTTTCTGTGCTTGTTGATGAATAAAGCAAGGCACAGCAAGAATAGACTTATGTAGGAATGTGAGGAAATGAATGATAGAAGTGTTATTCTTAGTTGGAGTAATTTTAAATTTTGGGTAGTACTCAACCGTAGTGTACTACTTAGAGATTTTGCATCAGTTGAATGTCAAACAACACTTTATTATGATCTGAATGTTTTATTAACATTCATTATCTATTTCAAAATAGTTTGTTAGGTTTTTATTAAAAATGTTTGATCACTATTGTTAGAAAGTTAAAGAAAAGTCATTTACAATATCCTACCAAACAAGTTAAAAACTTTGTTCAAACAACTACAATGACACAAAAAAATTATGGAATTAGCCATTAGGTAGGCATTACTGAAGCCCTTGAATTTGATCCATGAAGACCTAGCCTGTTACATTAGTGACTATAATAGATGAAGAATTATAGATGGCTGGAAAAAGAAGGATTAAATATGCGGCATCTTATCACATAATGTGTGGTTTGGAACATTTAATTCATAAAAGAAGGCCCAAATGATCTTCGCTATATGATTAAAAATCAAAACCTCAACCACTCGATTAAAGCATAGGTTAACTAATATAGTGAAAAGAGTGACTGTGGTTTGATAAAATCAGATGAGATTTTTCTCATCTGATTTATGTCTTGAAATAACCCTTACTTTTAGGTGATCTCTTAGTTGTCCAATCAATGATCAAATTCAGTGAATTCACATATGTTTAAGTGATCATAGTGTGAACATAAGAAAATGTGTCAATCCCACATAGTAAGATATCTAATGTGCTCATCTTCATAAAACGTTATCCCCATGAAAAATGTGTGTCAAAATGGTGTTGCGACCCTCTTAGGTGTAAGAAATTGTATGGCCTAGGCCATTCATATCTTACCTGATTGACATATACATGCTCCATTAGACCTATTATGCACTTGTTCAAGTTATGCTCAGCTCAATCCTTCCTCTTCCTTACAAATCTAGGTTTAAGGCTACACCATGACCAAGATCTTGCTTGACCTTACTTAGCTCCAGTGCTAACCTAAACTGAGGCATTCGAGGTTTAAATGAGCTTCATTGGCACAATTTCTTTGCACTTCAATCACATGTATATAAATATATATTTATTTGGAATAAAATTGTTTTATTAAATTTTTTTTTATTTAACCTAAAGGAAACTTGGCAAAAATGCATGAGTGTGATTTAATAAATGAAAGGATTAAAATGAATTGAGGAAAGTAATGAACAATTAAGATACTCAAGTGATATTCGAAATTGATACAAGTGGAGAGATATGCCTTATGATCAAAAGTAAATAAGCAAAATTTTTCTCATAAAAAATGAAATCCTTTTAAAAGAGCACTTATTTTCCATCTTTAAAAGTCCATGACTTTTTGCTCAAAACAAAGCCTAATTCTCACTAAACCAACTCATTTGAAGAAAATGCTAAAAAGTTATGACATGGCTTATAAAACCTAACAAAACCCCACATTTGATGGTGATAAGATACAAATATTTAGAAAAAAAATAACAATAATAACATATATTTAAGAAATATTATGATTGTTAGATGTATTAAAAATGAAGAATGTAAACTCACCCTTACGACTTGCTCCCTTACACACTGTGTCTATTCTAAAATGTAGCTAAACCTAGATCATTTTCCCCCTTTGGAATCATAAAAAAGGTTCTGTAAGTTACACAATTCCCATTACACTTAGTTGTTGAGTTATAATTTTAAATTAGTTAGTTGGAAGTGAATTGACGACCATGCCCACAAATTCTTGCTTTGTAACAGCATATTTGGATTTTAGAAAGCCTTTAACTAATTGATCTCTAATAAAATTACATCTTACATCTATGTGTTTTGTCCCAAAATGACGAACTTGGCTCTTTGCTTAGACCAAGAAACTACTATTACACATTCTGATAGGAATATGTGATAGATCTAACCCATAACATTGAAGTTTTTTTAACCACAATAACCTAAGCAAAATAGCTTCTGGCTGCTATGTACTCAAACTCTCTCGTCAATAAGGGTATATAACTTGCTTTTTTCATGACTATGAAATTAGACAATTTCATCAAAATTGTCATGCACTTGAGGAAATTTTGTTACTTACCCTAGAGCCTATAAGTTTTGAGTATTGGTAACCTATAACATCACATGAAAGAGTTCTTCTAGGAAATAATAATTCCAAGTTTATTATTCCTTTTAAATATCTGAATATTTATTTAACAACCTTCATGTAGCTTTCCAAACAATTTCATTAAAATCTAGCAAATATGTTTACTACTCTCTAATGATACTATAAGATCAATATAAATCTTTCATGGTTAGGTTTTACTATCTCTTCCAAATCTAAATGGATAGCTTAATTCTTTTAAATTTTTTTATATTTAATATTTTCATAACAAAAGTTTTCAAGTAATTCTTTTAAATAATTTTTTTTGAAATAAAGAACCTATCTTTTTGTTGTCTAATTTGTAATCCTAAAATTAAAATTATATTACCAATCATACTCTTATGAAACTCTCTTGCCATTAATTCACCAAATTCTTTAACAATATTTTCAATTGTGCTTCTAAAAATTATGTCATCAACATAAATTTGTACAAGAAACTAAAGGTCATCTAAAGATTTTAGGTATAGTGTTGTATTTTTTTTTTCTTTCATTAAATTACTATGAAATAGATAATTAAACAATTTATAAGACTATGCTTGAGAAACTTCCTTAACATCATAAAGTACCTTCATAACCTTATTTTTACATAATCAGCATGTGCATGGGTCTCAGAACACAGGAGTTTATTAACTTACTCATCTTTTATTTCCCCATTTAAAATGCACTTTTACATCCATTTGAAATAATGTAAATTCTTATGACATGAATATTCTAAGAGAAGTTTAACGGACTTTAATTTTGTTACTAAATGTCTCCACAACATCTACTGTTCACTCCATTATCTCCTTTATTATTTTAGAATAATGTTTTCTTTCCAATGACTGATTGATAACTAAGGTTAAGAACTAGTTACCACACTTGGCTTCTCTCAAATAGATTTAACTAATCATTATTAGCTTCCACATAATAGTCATCGTAAAGAGATTCTACTATAGATAATTTTCTTGTGAAAGACATGAATGCAATACAACCAATTTCTCTTAAAAGGGCTTGAGTCCTAACACCTTCTTTAAAATCCCATATAATTAACTTCTTTTAATTTGAACCTTAATACTCCTAATTATTATTTAATTAATTACTACTCTTTTCTTCTATTTCACTTTCTCTTTTTCCTTCTCCCTCATTCAAGCAAAAATTCTTCATGGACTCTAGCAGTATAAGTTCTTAGTATTTGTCTTTCAAAAAGGCTCATTCAGCACTAAATGCATTATTTACTTTACCTTTTGAGTACCTATGTTCTAAGCTCTATAAATCATCTAAACATCCTATGAAAATTCCTTTGATCACTTTTTCATCAAAATGTTTCAAGTTAAGTTCTTCATTAATAAGAATAATGCATTTATAGAAAAACTTTGGCTAGCAATACCTTTAAGTGCATCCAGCATACTTACTATATTTAGAGAAATGAGATAAACTTAATAGGACTTCTGCTTTTCAAGATACAAATATGATGTAGAGTCACATCCTTGATCAACAAATATGGTATGAATAAAAATGACCTCTAAAGCTTGCTAAAACATGAATGAATAAAATATTCAAAAATTTAATAAATGAATATTAAATTTAATAAGCTCATCGAGATAAGCCCAATAAAGTTTATTTTGTCTTAATTAAACACATTTTAAAATTTTTGAGAATATCCAAAGTAATTAAGCATAATTAATAATAAAATAATAAATTTAATATTAAGAAAAAATATATTAAAGTTAGAATTAATAAATTGAAGCTATATAATATATCCAAAATGACTTAAAGGTCTATGAGTGTAGATTTAGAGCATCATTGTAATATGACCAAATCGAAATGAAACATTTGGACAAATAACATAAACTAAAATTTGAAAATTATGCAAATAATTAATAAAGTAAAATGAGATAAATTGAAGCAATGTAATTTAAGATATTTTTATTTATGCCTCACTTGAAATTTTCTAGATATCTTGTATGTCATCGCACCGCTTTTTTATATTACTGTGAAAATTAAATCGTTAAGTGTCTCACTTTTAGTCTCTTTCATGTGAATGAATTACATAGCTTTAATTAACTTATTTTAGCTTTAATATATATTTATTAAATATTAAAATGAAATTTTTTTTTTATTTATGCTTATTTAATTTGATAATTTGAAATAATTGCAAATGACATTCGATTGAGTTCAAATTAATGTCGTTCAAGAAGTTGTGATGAGCTCTATCCAATAAATATTAAATAATTGCAACCTTAAATATTTCATTTTTTTAAGTTTTTTTCTAATTTATGAAAGGTTTTAATTCGTTCTTCATTTAATGATCAATGATGTTACACTAGATCTCTTTAGTATGTTGGGATTAAATTTTTTGTACAACCTATCTTATTTTCTTAAAATTTGGGGCTTAGATTTGCTTTATATTACACAATAAGTCTAAATAAAGTTTTATAAGTCATTTATGTAACATCGATTTGGTCACTTTAAACTACATTTTTTGTTATTTTGGCCCTAATATCTATATACCTAACATTAAAATAATAATTTGTTATTATTTATGTTTATTTAATTTGGTAATTCATAATAATTTCAAACGAAGTTTGATAGTGATAAAAAAAATATCATTGGAGACAACTCAAGCAACTTTACTAATTTAAAAATTAGTTTTTCAATTTACAAATATTCTATTTTGTTATGATTCTTGCATGTTTTTTGAGACACTTAGTTTCACACCTAATTGAAGGATCTAGAATATCACAATCAATTTCATTAGTATCTTAAAATATAACTTTCTCATATAGAGTCACTTAAATGATAAAATGTTTTATCTTGATTTGGTTATAGTACTAAGAAACTTTAATTCTTGCCTTATGTGACCTTCATTTTATTTTTTTAGTTATAACACTTTGTTTTAATTTATCATTTTACTACTTCAATTTACATTTATAATATTAAAAATAATTCTTGATTATTAACAATTACTTTATTATTTCTTAGTAACTCCGAACGATGTCTTATTAAGATAAGTGAAGGGTCTTTTGACACAACTAGATAAGCTTTATCAAATTAAATGTTCAATTTTTATAATTTTTAATATTTTTTCTAATGATTTCCAAACATTACAATACATTTTAGACTTTATTTTATTTTAGTGATTATGGATGTCAAATTTTATCTTCTTACTATCTCACAATGAAACTCTTTAGTAAATTTATCTGATTTCCACAAGTTTTTACTTTAAATTGGATAACTAAAATGAAACTCTAATTCTTCACCCTTCTGACCTTTACATTGCTTTGATTTACTTATATTATATTACATCAATTTATCTTTTTTTCAGATTTACAATATGTTTATTTATTTCAACTAATAATTTATCATTATTTATTCTTATTTACTATTGAAATTTAATGTAATTCTAAACGAGATTTGATGTAGACAAAAAATATCATTACACTTGCATCAAAAAATCAATTTAATTAAATATTTGTTTTAATATTTTTAAACATTCTATTTGATAAGTTTTTTTAAACAATTTATGGGGAATATTGAATCAAAGCTGTTTTCATGATTAAGTTTATTATACTCAATCTAATTAATATAATTAAATGCAATACTGGCCCATGATATATCTCATTTGTTCTAATTTTTTACATTCATTTTTGTTGTATTACAATGAAAATCATATTCCCCTCTTGGGTAACATTTGGTTCACTTTAATTTTTTTAAAATTAAATTTATTTTAGTTTAACTAATTTTGAAATTTTTATATATATTTAAATAATAATAAAAAATAATTTATTATGATTTATGTTCATTTTTTATTGTAATTGGTAGCAATTCTTAACATCTGATGGACATAAAACAAATGTCTTAGGACATTCCTCAATGAGATGAATCAAATTAAATATTCTATTTTATATTCTTAAATATTTTATTTTCTTTAGTTTTGGCAAGCTTCACGAGATATTTTGATTGCTAGTGAATTTCATATTGAGGATTTTGGAATGAAACTTACCCAAACAATTTATCTCATCATTTCAGATTTTGTTTTGTTTTGTTTTGGTCATATACTTTGAACCACTAATTCTCCACTCCTATGGCATCTACCTTACTTTGATTTGGTTATTTTGCTTCGATTAAATTTATGAAATTTTAGCTTTAATAAACTTATCTATTTAATAGTACAAACTAATTTATAATTATTTAAGGTTATGTATTTTGTTATTTGATAATAACTAAAGATGTGGTTTGATCAATAGGGAAACAAAATACTATTATACTTATCTCAACAATTTTTATCTAAATTAATATTCATTAAAATATTTTTAGGTATTTTATTTTCATAAAGATACATTTTGATTCATACCTCAATTGATTATCAATAATGCTACACTCCATCAACTTTGTATTTTGGAGAGATATTTTACCGAAATTTTTATCAAATTTTTAAATTTTTTTATTAATTTGGTTTTATCAATATGAAACTTCTATTCTATCCTCAAATGACATCTATGTTATTTTAATTTCAATATATTACATTACTTAATTATACCTTTTTTAAACTTTATTATATATTTATATAGTACTAAACAATGTATTACTATTTATTTTTATTTTCTTTAATAATTCCCAATGATTATAAATGTGGTATGATCGAGATGAAATAAATGCTATTACACTAATATCAATGAGCTCAATCTAATTAAGTAATCATTTTTTTAATTTTAAATATTTAATTATACTATTGACACATTTTACTAGAGTTTTTTATTCATTTCTAATTCGTTGAACGATGATCTTACCCTTGATCTATTTTCAATCTTGGAATTCAACTTCCTCAAATAATTTATCTTATTTCCTCAGTTTTTGCATTCATTTGGTTATTACTAGCTCTAAATCTTATTTCATGTGACCTTTACACTTGCTTTGATTTTCTTATGTAACATTGCTTTAACTCACCTCATTTTTAGCATTAATAAATATTTATCTAATAATAAAATAATATTTCATTATTTAATAGTAAAATAATAATAATCATTGAATTCCTCTTGACCACCTCTACACAATTAAATATTTAGTTTTATATTTTTAAAGAAATTTATTGTCTAAGATTTTAACACATTTTTTGTGACACTAAAATGCGTACAAGATGTGACAATCAAGGATATTGCACTCGATCTCTTTAATTTCTTTGAATATATCTTTCTTATATAATGTAACATATTTCCTCAACTTTTTTAGTTTTATTTTGTTATGTTACTATGTAGATCTAAATCTCTTTTTTTGTCATTCTTACTTTCCATTGTTTCGATGATATTATATTTCTCTAATTTATTTAATTTTAGCTTTAGTAAATATGTATTAAATATAGCAATAATAATTTATTAGTATTAATGAGTCTTTTTTTGTAATTTATAGTAAATCAAATCGAAGTTTGATCAATAAAAAACAAATATGATTGCCCCATCTTAGTATGACTTATCTTATTGAATTTTATTTTTCTAATTTTAAAAATACATTATTTATAGTTATGGAATGTTTTATAAGTTAATTTTATTCATACCTAATTTGATAGTCGATGATGTTATATTAAATCACATTTGTATCAAAAAATATAGCTCTTCCATAGAATTTATATCACAGCATTCTTGTCCCATTCTTTCATCTAATGCTTAACGAGCAAGAATGAAACTTAATTGCAAGAAATTTGCTAGCATTTATTCAATAAAATAGTATACTGAATATTAGATAGCTTAATGGATGTAGTAAAATGACCTTACTATACTGGGATTTCACCATCAAAATCTTAACATCTAACATAGGCATAAGTGATGGGGCACACATTACATTTCCAGGGAACAACTTTTTTGTCCTTACATTTTCAAAGGAATTAAACCATAGTAAATTTTAATCTCTTAGCTATAAAATTCACTTGGTCATCCCAATAAGTCATTGTAAGCTAAATTGAAGATCTTCTAGCTCATACTAGTGAACATGCAAGCTTTTTTATATGCATTTTCTTTATTAGATGCATAAAATTCCTTACTACACAACTAGTGCTTCAAAAAACTGATGTCTATATGTTAGTATATCCATCTTCTCTACTATTTAGCTAGGACCATTTTACTAAGGCAACAATATGAAAGCCCTTATTAATATTAATAGCTATTGTATTTGTTTAACCATGATGAATGGCTTATCTTAAACCTAAAAATAAGCCAACATTTTTTAATGGCATGATACTTCTTTTGAGTGTCTTTCATTGTCTATACTTTAGTCCTTAATCTATATATCTCTTCAAGTACTTTTCCCTATGAATATATGACCAAAAGCCTAATCTAGACTATCCCTTAACCCAACATATTGGAGACTTGTAGTGCTAATTTTCTAAAACTTCAAAACTTGACATGTTAGTTGCTAACTAGTGTATATTATTATACTAAAATTCCATTAATTGTAGATGCTTCATCCAAAATGAAGAGTAAGAGGACACACAACTTCTAAAAATATCTTCCATAATCTTAGTCATCATTTTGATTACCCATCAATCTAAATATAGTAAGTTGTACAAAACTTTAGATTAGTATTGATTACTTGATGTACATAATTCTTTAGTTAAAACATAAAATTTGCATAATAGACTTAAAATAATCACTCACAGTAGCCCTTCTAAGGTTATCTTAACTCATCCAGTCATTTAATAGAGATACCAACTTTGTCTAGTAAAGTAACCATGGGTTGTATTGCAAACTAATTTGATATTACACTTGAGTGCAATAACTGATACCACACTATATTATGTATGCGTAGCACACAAGTTCAAAGCCAATCTAGGGCTTTCAAAATTCCTTCATAAATAATAATAAGAAGAGTTCAATACCACTCCCGTTATGATTTTATGTTATCTTTTATCCTAAGATAACATAAATATGATAATAAATTACATATGTATGAGTATGATAATGATATCATGTTAATGTGAAGCTTTTGAAGTTTAAGGATTACTTAGTATTATAAATTTGTGATTACTTTTCACATGTGTGATAGATATATTGTAATTTTACAAAATTTTGCTTTCATTCCTACATAATATGCTTATGTCAATTCTATCAATATGACATATGAAGATATTTGTAATTATTTACAATTTTATTTTTCACAGTAGTCTTGCTAACTATTTCCAAATGAGGACTGATGAAGATGAAATAATTCTCATTGCACTTATCTCAATGAGACTTATTTAATCAAATATGTATTCTTTTATTTTTTCAAATTTTTTTTTTATTTTTGAAGCAGTTCCATAATTTACAAGTCATTCTAAATCATAACAAATTTTATTACTGATGGAGTCAGACTTGATCCCCTTAGTATCATGGCATGTAACCATCTAATACAATTTTTCTTTTTTATTAAAATGTTTAGCTTTAATTTGGTTAAAAAAATATGAAATTATAATTTTCCTATAATGTTACCTTTAAATTATTTTGATTTTATTATATTATTTTGTACTCCAAATCTTTTATTATGTGACCAAAGTATCACTTTAATTTGGTTATATTACATCACTTAAATTTATTTTATTTTACTTTTTATGTAAACTTACATAATAATAAAATAATATTTCGTATCTATTTAATTTGGCAATTTGTATTAATTCAAAATAAGGACCGATAGATAAGAAATAAACATTATTGAACTCATCTTAGTGATTTCTATGTAATTAAATATTAATTTTGTGATTTTAAATATCTTTTTTAAAGGTTTTTATGATGGAGGATGTTACCATTGATTTTCGTAATATCTTAGAATGTAACTTTCTTGTACCATGTTTCTTATATTTCTCATCACTTTGAATCAATAATAATGCTATATAACTCAAAATCTTCCATTGTATGAACTTTACATCACTTTGATCAAGTTACACTACATTTCTTCCATCTATCTAATTTTTTTTTTAAAAATTAACTTAATATCAAATTTATACAATTTTTTCTCATTTATATTGTAAATTCAAAGTAATTTAACATAAGAGCAGAATATGATCAAACTGTTATCATTGGACTCATTTTGAGGAGCTTTGTCTTATTAAAAATTTATTTATTAAGGTTTAAAACAATTTACCTTTTTTAATTTGCATGACTAATGAGAAATTTTGGTTAATATATGTTTTAATGATCATGGATATTTCACTTGATCTTCTTAGTATCTTTGAATGTAAATTTCTTGTACAATTTATCTTATTTTTTTCAAATATTTTACACTGAAGTTTTTGTCTTATTCTATATCTCTAATTCTCCTCGTGCGCAACATTTTCATCACTTCATTTAGCTACCTCATGTTATTTCAATTTATCTAATTTTGTTTTTAGCTATATCCATTTCATATTATAATAAGAATTTTTTATTTTTTATGTTTATTTATTTGGTATATTGTAGTAATTCAAAGAAACATCTAATCGAGAAAAAACAAATGTCGTTGGACAATCTTTATTAGCCCTATCCAACTAAATATTCTCTTTAATATTTGTCAAAATTTTATTTTCTTTTATTTTAGCATATTTTGTAAGATATTTTAATTCATACCTAATTTGATAATAAAGATCATTTTACTGAATCTTCTTATGATTTTATAATGCAACAATAACACATAATTTACCTAATCTTTTTTCCAAATGTTCTAGTTTTTTTGTTCCATTACTATGTTAGTCTAAACCTCCTACCTTTTTTTCTCATACATCTTTTTGATTTAGAAAAAACATATTGCATCAATTTTTCTTATTTCATTTTTATTATAAATTGACTTTACATAAAAAAATAACTTATTATTATTTATACTTATTTACTTTCATAATTTATTGTAATTCCAAAAAATATTTAATTAAGACGAAACAAATGTCATTGGACTCATTTAAACATGCTCTATAGAATTAACTATTTAAGATTTTAAATATTTCAACTCTTTATTTTATTTTTTTGATGGTTTATATGAATTTCAATTTGCTACTATTTTCACATTTAAGATCTAATTTTTACAATTCACATTGACTCATAAGGTGTGTCAAATCTAAGAAAAATAAAATTTGAAAAAAATATAAAAATAAATATTTTTTTAAATAGAGATCATCAAGTCTATTCTAACGATAATTACTTAGTCTTGATTCGATCTCATTTAGAAATATTACATGTTAGTAAAATAAATAATAGAAAATAATGATAAATTATTATGATAATTATATTAAATATAAAATTAGATAAATTGACATAATGTAATATGATATCATCAAATACATTAAAAATCACATTAGTAGATATAGAGTTACAAATTAATATAAAAAACCAGAAGAAATTGAAAGAAATAACATAAAATGTTTGAGAATATTGCATTTCAAGATGTAATTCGTGTGTAACATTCGTGATTGTCAATTGCGGTTCAAATGAAAATATCACCTAAAGTATAAAAAAATCATAAAAAATAAAATATGGAAAAATATAAAAAAAGAATCTCTAATTAGATATATCTTTTTAAAGCAAGTCAATTTATATTTGTTTCTTCTCGATTAGACATCATTTCGATTTATAAAAAATTACAAAAATAAATAAGCACAAAAAATTAAAAAAATATTCTTTTTATTTAAAATAAATATATATTTAAGTTGAAATTAGATCAATTAAAGTAATGCAATATAATCAAAGTCAAAGTGATGTAAAGGTCAAATGAGAGGATATTTTGACATACATAGTGACATAATGAAATTGAAGCTAACCATTTGAAAAAATGAGATAAATTATATGGAAAAGTTGTATTAAAATAAATTATAGTCTTTCATTATATTACTTCGATCATCAAGCATAGCATTAATCAAAATGTCTCAAAACATATGCCAAAAGAAAAAAAATCTTTTTTTAAGAAAAAAATATCTTATTAGATAACTATTGTTGGCATGAAACCAATGGCTTTTTTTTGGATTGATCAAACATAATTCTAAATTAATATGAATTACAAAATAGATAAGCATAAAAAATATAAATTATTACATAAGTATTAATTAATTATATTTTAAATTTGAGATAAGATAAATTATAGTAACGTAACAAAGCCAAATCAAAGTAATATAAAGGTCACATATGAGAAAATTAGAACAAATCAGATATATTATGAGTAATATATATTCTAATATACCAAGGAGATAGAGTCCAACATCTTTGATCTTCAAATACCATACGAATCAAATTTTTTTACAAAGTATGTCAAAACTTTGAAAAATTAAACAATTTTAAAAAATAAATAAATAGTTAATTTGATAGAGCTCAATGAGATAAAACTTTGAGCATTTGTTTCATCATCATCACGCATTGATTTTTATTCAAAGAATTAATAAATAATTGTATATTTAATCATAAAATAAAACTTTGTTATTAAGTAAATATATATATTTGACTTTAAATATGATAATAAGAAGCAATGTAAACCTAATCAAACTGATGTAAATATCAAAGAAGACAAGACTAATGGTTTCATAGTAATATAACGAAATCAATGCAAAAAAGTTAAAGAAATGTCATATTATAACACAAAATTGTACTCTAAGATCATAAGGACATTAAGTATAACATCCTTTATAACCAAATAAAATATTATTAAAATGTCTCATAAAAAATAACATAATAATAACAATAAATTTTTAAAAATACTTAATTTTTTAATTCAATGGAGCTCATTAACCTGATTACAATGATGTTGTTTCCACTTAATTAGACCTTATTTAAAATTACAAAAAAAATTAAAAAATTTTAATAAGTTCAAAAAGCACAAATTTATTATTTTATCATTAAGTAAATATATATATATATATATATATTAAAGCCTAAACAAGATAAAATGAAGCAATTTACTGTTAGTAAATCAAAGAAATAAAAGGCAACATAATAGAAGAAATTAGATAAATTATAACACAAGTAGTATTCCAAGTTATTAAGGAGTCTATAATAGTATCCTTAATTATTAAATTAGATATTAATCAAAGTAAGTTGTAAATAGAGCAAAAGTCATTAAGAATAAACTACTTAAAGCTGTAAAAATGAATATCCCATTGGGTAAAGCCCATCAAGTTGATTCCAATGAGTGTTATTTTTTCTCGATAGGTTCTAATTTCGAATTATTGCAAATTTCCAAACTAAATAAATATAATTAATAAAATAGTGATTATTTTAACATTTTATGAAAATATAGTAAAGCATAAATGAGACAAATTTAAGCAATATAACATAACAAAACAAAGTGATCCAAATATCACTTTTGAGGTGAAGTTGAGTTGCATAAAAATATAATAGTCCAACAAAAACTTCAAGAAATTTAGATAAATTGCAAGAGGAACTTCCATTCCAAAATTCTAAGGAAATCTAAATAACATCCTCAACCACTTAATATGGAATGAAACAAAACTTTTAATAAGGAAATCTAAAAACATGAAAAAAGCTAAAAAATTTAAAAATAAATATAATATGTTATAAAGCCTATCCAAGTAAGTGTAAAAACATTTGTGTCATCTCAAGTGGTTCTCATTTGGAATTTTAAATAATTATTAAATTAAAGAAGCATTAATGATAATAAATTAATTTTTAGGTTTTATGTAAATACATAACAAAGATATGTAGAGGTATGTAAAGTATATAATACAACCAAAAGAAAGATATGTAAAGGTCCCATGAGGGGAGAATTAGAGCTTTGTTATAGTATAACTAAATCAATGGGAAAAAGTTGAAGAAATGAGATACATTTTTGGGAAAGTCCAATTCTTAGATACTAAGCAGGAAAACTATAACATCCTTGATAATCAAATCATATATAAATTGAAATGTGTCATAATGCATGCCAAATCCATAGAAAATAAATTGTTCAAACTTTTAAAAACAATATTTAATTAGATAAAGCTCATCAAGGTGAGTGTAATGATAATTATTTCATCTTTTTCCAATTGATTTGGTAAATAATTAGAATTAACAATTTAAATAGGCATAAATACTAAGAAATTATTTTTTTAGTGTTTAGTAAATACATATCAAAATTGAAATGTGTTAAATTGAAGCATTGTAATTCTACAATACCTAAGCAATGTATAAGTCACTTGAAATAATTTTTAGAGCTACATAGCATTACAAACAAATCAAAATAAAAACATTTGAAGAAAATAGATGAATTGTACATGAAGTTTGCCTTATAAGATACTCAAGCGATTGAGTGTAGCATCTTTGATCGTTAAGTCAAGTATAAATAAAAAAGTTACATAATAAATGCAAAAATACTAAGAACTAAAATATCTAAAATATTAAAAAAATAAATATTTAATTTGACATGTCTCATTGAAATAAGTCCAGTGATGTTTATTTCGTCATGATCTCACCGTGTAGTAAATTATCGTACATCACCAAAAGGAATGAGAAAAAATCTTAATAAGTTATAATTTTGATGCAATATAATATAACCAACTCAAACAGATATAAAGGGATAAAACTATACCAAACCAAAACATTTGAAGAAATGAAATAAATTATCAAGGAAAGATTCCTTCAAAGATGTCATAAAGATCGAGAGTAATATCTCCGACTACCAAATTAGGTAGGTATTGAAATGACTCGTGAATCTTGCCAAATGGAAGTTAAAACTTAACATATAAAAGTAAACAATTAATTGGATAGAACTTTTTGAGATGAGTTAAATGTTGCTTGCTTCATTTTGATCAAATGTCATTTTGAATTACTATGGATAAAATAAAAAAATAAAAAATAAATAATTTCTTAAAAGTAAGTAAATCTAAAATAAAGAAAAAATAAGATCAATTAAGGCAACATGATATAACTAAAGCTAAGTGATGCAAAGGTCTCATGAGGGGATTCTATCACTTTCATATTAACATAGCCAAACAAAATTAAAAAAATAAGGAACAATAGATAAATTGTACATGGAAGTTGCATTCCATAAAACTAAAGAGATTGACTATAACACTTAGATTATCAAATCAAGTATGCATCAAAAAATCTCGAAAAATGTGTCAAATCACTGAAAAGTTATTTAAATAGAACATATCAAGATGAGTTTAAGTATATTTGTCTGATATTAATTGAACCTCGTTTGGAATTACATCAAATTAAAAAAATAAAAAAGAAAAAATAATAAAACTTTTATATGAAAAGAAGTAAATAGATATTAAAGCTCAAATGAGTTAAATCAATGCAATGATATATATCAAATAAAAGCGTTGCATAGTTAACTTGGGAGTTGATTTAGAGTGACATTATTATTTAACCAAACAAAAGTGAATTTTTTTATAAAATAAGATAAACTATAAGGGAAAATGGTATTTCAATGTAATAAAAAGTTGAAGTAAAATATTATCGATCATTAAATCCTACATGAATCAAAATATCTTATAAATATACGAAAATGCTTGAAATTAAAAATGTCTAAAAAATTATTTTTTAAATGAAATAAAGCTCGTCGAGATTAGTCCATTAATATTTGTTTTGTTTATCAAACTTCATTTGGAATACTTTGCATTACTATGGTAAATAGAGATAAATAGTAAAAATATTTGTTTTTATGTTAAGTAAATAAATAATGAATCTAAAATTTGTTAAAGTAAGACAACGTGATATAACCAAATTGAAGCAATGTAAAGGTCATATGAGAGGTAACTTTGAGTTATATAATAACATAACAAATCAAAAGCAAACAATTTTTAGAAAAAACTAAATTATATGGGAAAGTTGTGATACAACATAATTAGTAGATCAAGTGTAACATCCTCTATCATTAAATATATTTTGAATTAAAATAAAATAAATGTTAAAGATTAAATAGAATATATCTTGGAGAGTTGTGTCTAATGATATTCGTTTCAAAATTATATGACATAGTTCAAAATTACAACTAATTTTTTATGTAAATAAGCTTAAACAAAAATAAATTATTATTTTTGCATTAAAAATATATATTAAAGGTAATTTAGATAAATTGAAATAATGTAATATAGAAAATTCAAAGCACAAACATGAAATGTGAAGAGATTTTAAGTTGCATGGTTTTGAAATAGAATAAAAAATATTTTGATAAAATGCGATATATTTTATGGAATGTTACCATACAAGATACTATGATGATGAAGTGTCACATCATCCACAATAAAAACAAGTATCATATAAATTTTCTCATATAACATACAAAAAACATAGAAAAGAAAATATATAAAAGTAGAGAAAAGAATATTTTGTTTTATAAAGGTTATCAAGTTGAGACCAATGATTGTTTTCTCTTCTCAGTTGGACCATGTTTGAAAGCACTGAGAATTACCAAAAAACATAAAAATAAATAAAAAAATAATTATTTTTTTAATATTACATAAATGTGCATTAAATCTTAAAATGCTCCTTTGCACATTTAAAATAACCCCTTAGAATATATTTAAGTTAATGAAATGTATTAATTAACCTTTTAAATTTTTAATTCATAATCTCTTCTTAATTTATCATAAAAAGCAAAAACTTTAGACTTGTTCTATGGTTCGACAAATTCCCTCCAACTTCTTTACAACAAACTTAATGGCTATGCATTTCTTAAAAGCCATCAAAAGCCCTTTCTCGAATCCTTTCTCACATTTTAAGCAAATGTCTTGCACATACCACTCATACCTGAAATTCTAAACTTTTTTTGATGCCGCTCTTTCTTGAAAAAGGTGACAGGTTTCAGACATCATGTAAGACAAATATAAATTTTAATTTAGCAAAGACCTTTGGTGGTAATTCTCAGTTATCTCCACAATAATCATAATCATATGGCTTACAATAGCAACATTCAAAACCAAAACTCAAATCATATATTCAAGTTCATGCATGATTTTAATTTAACAAAAAATAATAATTTTTCATGGTATTATAGGATTTTTCAAAATTAAAAAAAATTACAACATATACTTTCAAAGTTTAAACATGACAATATATTTATGTAATCAATATGTGCTTAAAATAAAGCTTTATTGAAAAAGTTTTAGCATTGATGTTCAAGAAATAGTTCTACCATGAATTTCATTTTATGATGAAAATGACAATATCAATTTTCGTAAGTCAATTATCACATGTACTCATAATTATAAAAAAGAAATATCAATAATAAGATTGCATTTCATTGGAAACCTAATTTTCTTATGGAAATAGTCTTCTCATAAAAATTTTTGCTTTCTTTAGTAATTGACATCCCTTTTCATGTTCATAAAGATTCAACTATTTTGGAGAAGTCATGCAATAAAAAGCTGCATTTAGTCTCCAAAACAAATGATTTCAGGAATAATTTAGTCATTTCAAATCTCGATTTTGTCATGCAAAACAATGAAATAACTTATATTAACATTAAATGTTTTAGCTACATAGTTTCTATCAATTTCAACTTATAATAATTTGAACAAATCAATGTCTTTACCTAACCATAAATTGAGAACATTAACATAATTTATAATATAACAAGAACTACAATTTTACAACCACAATGCAACAATGGCATCATAAAGTTTTAGTCAAGCATGTTTCCTGCTTTCAAATTTGTAAATTTGTAAAATTTAAGCTTGATTCATGAATGAAATTTTTTGTAAAAATAAGCAAGCATTTTAATTATCAAATTGAAATTCCTTGACTCTATTACCAGCATGGTAGAAAATGCTCAACATTTACAATCTTATCTTTAAGAGGAAAGAGCAATCGATGTTAGTCCAAATTGTTTTGTGTGAATTATGGATATTTGCTCAATTATTATTATCCTGATATGCTTCTAGGATTTTTTTGCAAAACAAAGGGTTCCCTACTCAAGGAACTAGGAAAAGGCCTGCACAAAATGTGGGTGTTATCTTCTTCTTGAATGAACCATGACATCCACTTTTCCTTTCTTGTTGTTAGCTTCTTTTCCTTGGCTTTTTCTCAAGCAGGTGCTCTTAAAAGAGCTCATGACTAGAAGGTGATAAAATGTCTTGCCTTACTACATTTTAATGCCTTAAAAAGGCCTTGCATCATTGAGTGTCATGTTTAAATTGTCAACACATATCACCTTATCATTTTTTATGGACTTATGAGTTCTAAGATTTATATTTCTCTTAAATGTTTTTTCTCTTAGCCACCTCTATCTAATTTGTTTCCATTTCTTATATCTAAGACACATTAATTCCAATTGCTAGGATAAAAAATAACTCAAATAGATAACCCAATTTTTTCTTGTTCACCATATTATAGTAGTATTATAACTATTGTTGTATTATATTTCATGTTAAATATGTTTTAACTTACTTTTAACGGTGGTAGCCATAAGTGCATGACCTAGAAATTTGCATTCTTATGATTAAGTAACCTACCTTCTTGCATGACTTTCTAAGTATTCTCTATATTCAAAGATTCTCCTATATTTATCATGCTTATACAAATAACATTTTAGAAGCCTTGATACATTTCATGCTACTTGTTAAGAATATTATTATTCTCTTCTTATCACATTTGTGTGATCCTAGCTTTCTTTTATTTTTAAGAATTAGCACTTTTATAGAATTTATCTTTTGTGTAAGGAAACTTTATTATTTATAGATTAATCCCTTACAAAACTATCAAATTGTGAGCATTTACTATATGTTTTAAAAAGATTTTTTGCATTAACAATTTGGACTTTGGAAAAAAGTAAGAGCTTAGAAACTTATGTCGGTTGCATTGTATGTTGCCCTTCCATATACAACACATCATTGATAGTTTTAAAAGAACAAAGAGTTAATAAAGTATATAATTTGTTTTGACTTAATTTTAATGAGCTAAATTTCATTAATAACTAAATTCATGTCTAGTATGTTATGCCAAAGGAAACAAAGTAAAAAAAATCTTGTTTATTGATAATGATGTATAATTTGTTTTGTATCTCTGCAAGGTAAATATATGTGAGAATGGACATACCCAGATGCAACCCACTGTAACACTAGACTTCTATAAGATCATAGATTATCCCTTGTGCTTCCTCTTATCGAAGGAAGTATCAAATGGCAATGAAATATTATCATTTTATTAAGAATTTCTTTGAAGGTTGATGCAACAAAATATTTATATTAGCTTTTTTATAAATAATAGAAAATCCTTGGAGAAGTGGCAAGAATAATTTAATTATTTTGTGATGATTTCAACAAAACATTATCAATATAAATATGACTTTCATACAATGGAACAAAGCACATGAATGGTCGATGAAAACACATATTTTGAAAACCAGATGTTGAATTTTCCCAAAAGCCATATCATCATTTAAATTCCCTATTACTATTGGATATTTGTGTTTTAATGCAAATGCATTGAGGTTCATTTCAAATCTTATTCTTTTTGTTCAAAACTCCATAGTCTTTTGTTTTTCAATATCCTATCATGGCGTTGTCATAACTTTCATTTTTTTACCAAATATATGTTATTTTTTGCCTTTTAATGATTAAATGCTCTTAATGTGTATTTCATAAATTTGTTTAAAGCTAGTTATGTCATTTTTGAGAGTCAAATATTATGATGGTATAAGGTAACATAGTATTTCGTAGGAAAAACTTGAATGAGAGCTTAGTAATGAGTCTTGTACGCAACTATATTGGTTGGTCATGTTGTACAAATGGTTACAAAGGCATTCAAGATGCAATTGTGAATATGTTATTATGGTGAACTTTGGTTATACTAGTATGATGATGCTATAATATAATTATGATAATATCATGAGAATTACTTCTGCTTGCTTCTGATATATCCAACAAAGAAAAATTGGCATTGAATAACATGGCCATAGCAGAACATATTACTATATCTAGTATAAAAAAGAGAGAATTTTGATCAACTAGAAATGTTAGGTAAGTAAAAGAATTGTAGTAGCATACAAGGGCATTAAAGAAAAAAATGTAGGTTATGTTATCCATGGTGAAACAAGTATGAAGTCTTTGATCAAACGAGTATAACAATAAGTGATGGAAAATGAAGCCTGATGAACTAAGTATCATATAGTACGATTAATGCTAACTTATAAATACCATCAAGCTTAGAGTGGTGTCACATAAGAGACTCATTACATCATCACACGTCAAATATGTGTATAGCATATTATCTTGCACAATTAAAATAATCATATAGTTATGAATAAGGGAACTAATAATTGTTGAATGGAGATTTAGTACATTTTGTAGTAGAAAATAGTTATAATGCAATTTTGATATCGAGAACTTAATAAACTTTTTTTTTATTTTTGTTTCTTTTAATCCCCATTATAAGAACTATGCTACCTTGCATCCAACTTGGAATAGCATTGATAAAGGAGTTACATTAAGATTAAGAGATTTAAACCATGTGATTAGCTTGGTCTAACACCAGTCGAGGATCCTACTAAGATGAAAGAAGGATTTATGGTCATTTAAATATAAGTTGATTATTTAATTAGTATAGAAACCCCATATATACTTCTATTTTATATGATTAACATGGAAAGAAGAGAAGGAGTTTGATGTGAGCAAGAAGCATTAAAGGAATCATAATACAAAAAGGAAGAAAATCTGACCTTGGATAAGTCCACTCAAATCATTAAGCCAGATGAACTTCAAGATTATACATCTAATGTATCTAATTTGTAATTGAAAGAATTAACTAATCTAATAATTTTTGTAAATGGATAATCATGGTCATGATTGGGATAAGATATGTTTTGTAGTTCCTTAAGATTTATATTCTAGAAGGATCAATAGAGTATTATAAAGTTAGGTTTATCTAAATGCTTTATTAATTAGCAATCTTAAGTGATTAATTTAAATTGTTTAACTTGAAATTTTGCTAGAATAATGAATAGTCAATCAAGTTCGCATTGAACTAAAAGGAGTTTATGGGAATCTCACAAGACTTTAATGAATTTTTGTCCTTTAAAATGTTTTTGCTATTTTTAGAATGTATTTTCTTTTATTTATACAAATATTTTGACTTTTTAGAAAACCTTGATACAAAAATTTCTATATATAATAATAATATTTATTTTTTATGCTAAAGAAGAATATGAAAATAAAAATTTTAAAACTACAGAAAAATTTTTAGGTGATTTGTTTCAAACGAGAACCTTTATCCCCCTCAAACCAAAGTTATACAAAACACAACGATGATGAAAATTTCAACTTATTGTTTTTCCTTATATTTGATCTCAAGCTGTTTGCTTGATGGTTTCAATTATAATTCATGCTCTTGAGAGATCAACCCCAAAACTTTTAAATTAGATCAAATCAAAGTCAACAATTCTTAAATTCTTGGCAAAAAAATCGAAAAGAAAAAGAAAAATAAAAAAATCAAATGAAACGTATGACTTTATGTGCTTGTTGTTCAATAAAGAAAGGCACAGCAAGCATTGAATTATGTAGGAAGTGAGGAAATGAATGAATAGAGGTGTTAGGCTTAGTAGGAATAGTTTTGAATTTTGGTAGTATTCAACCGTGGTGTGCTACCTAGAGATTTTACATCATCTGAATGTCATACAACACTTTATTGAGATCTAAATGTTTTATTAACATTCATTATCTACTTCAAAATAACTTTTTGGATTTTTATTAAAAATGTTTGATCACTATTATTAGAAAGTTAAAGAAAAGTCATTTACTATGCCCTACCAAACTACTTAAAAAGTTGTTTCAAAAAACTACAATGACACAAATAACAATTATGGAATTAGCCATTAGATAGGATTTACTAAAGCCCTTGGATTTGATTAGTGAAGATCTGGCCTGTTACATCAATGACTATAATAAATGAAGAATTATAGATGGCTAGAAAAAGAAGGATTAAATATGTGTCATCTTATAACATAATGTGTGGTTTGGAGCATTTAATTCATAAAAAATAGCCAAAATGATCTTAGTTGTAAGATTAAAAATCAAAACCTTTGAGCCACTTGATTAAAGCATAGGTTTACTAATATAATGAAGGGAGTGATTGTAGTTTGATAAAATTAGATGAGGTTTTTGGCATCTGATTTATGTATTGAAACAACACTTACTTTTAGGTGATCTCTTAGTTGTCCAACCAATGATCAAATTATGGGAATTCACATATGTTTAGTTGATGATACTTTGAACATAGAAAAATATTTCAATCCGACATGGTAAGATATCTAATGTGCTCACCTTAAAAAAAAAGTTATCCCCATGAAAAAAATCTGTCAAAATGGGGTAGCATCCATCTTATGTGTAAGAAATTTTATGGCCTAGGCCACTGATATCTTACCTGATTGACATATATGTGGTCCATTAGACCGATTATGCACTTGTTCAAGTTATGCTTGACTCGATCCTTCCCCTGTCTTACAAATATAGGTTTAGGACTACACCATGACCATGATCTTGCTTGACGTTGCCTAGCTCTAGTGCTAACCAAAGCTAGGGCATTCGAGGTTTAAATGAGCGTCATTGGCCCAAGTGCTTTGCTCTTCAATCACACTTATATAAACAAATATTTATTATGAATAAAATTGTATTGTTAAATTTTACTTTTTTTTATTTAATAGAAAGGAAATTTGGAAAAAATGTATGTGTTAGATTTAATAAAAGAAAGGATTTAGATGAACCAAAGAAAGTAATGAACAATTTATATGCTTAAGTGTTATTTGAAATTAATACAAGTGGAAAGATATTCCTTATGATCAAAAGTAAATAAGCTAAATTTTTTTTCATAAAAAATGAAATCCTTTTTAAATTAGATGTGTACATCTTACAACCCTTTTTGCTTGCTATGTAGCTATGGTTCTTTAAAGAGCACTTATTTACCATCTTTAAAAGTCCATGACTTTTTGTGCAAAACAATGCCTAATTCCCACTAAACCAGCTAATTTGAAGAAAATGCTAAAAAGGTATGACATGGCTAATAAAACCTAAGAAACCCCCCATTAGATGGTGATAAGATAGAAATGTTTAGATAAAAATAATAAAAATAACATATATTTAAGAAATATTATTATTGTTAGATGTATTAAAAATAAATAATGTAAACTCTCCCTTACGACTTGCTCCCTTACACATTGTCTCTATTCAAAATTGTATCTAAACCTTGATCATTGTCCCCCTTTGGAATCATAAAAAAGACTATGCAATTTACACAATTCCCATTACACTTAGTTGTTGAATTATAATTTTAAATTAGTTTGTTGGAAGTTATTTGATGGCCATGCCCAAAAATTATTGCTTTGAAACAACATATTTTAATTTTAGAAAGCCTTTAGCTAATTTATCTCTAATAAAATGACATCTGACATCTATGTGTTTTGTCCTAAAATGATGTCTTGGCACTTTGCTTAGACCAAGAAACTACTATTACACTTTCTGATAGGAATATGTGAGAGATCTAACCCATATCCTTAAAGTTTATTTTAACCATAATAACTTTAGCAAAATAGCTTCTGGGTGCTATGTACTCAACCTCTCTAGTTAATAACAGTATATAACTTGCTTCTTTCATGACTATGAAATTAGTCAATTTCATCAAAATTGTCATGCACTTGAGGAAATTTTGTTACCTACGCTAGAGCCTACAAGTTTTGAATCTTTGTAACCTATAACGTCACATGAAAGAGTACGCCTAGCAGATAACAATTCTTAGTTTATTATTGCTTTTAAATTTCTAAATATTTATTTGACAACCTTCATATAGATTTCCAAAGGATTTCATTAAAATCTAGCACATAAGCCATTAGTAAATGAGATGTGAGGTTTACTTCTCTCTAATGATACCATAAGATCAATATAAATCTTTCATGATTGGGTTTTGCTATCTCTTCTAAATCTAAATGGATAGCTTAATTCTTTTTAATTTTTTATATTTCATATTTTCATAACAAAAGTTTTTGAGTAATTCTTTTAAATAATTTTTTTTTGAAATAAAGGTCCTATCTTTTTGTTGTCTAATTTGTAATCCTAAAATGAAAATTCTATATCCAATCATACTCTTCTGAAACTCTCTTGCCATTAGCTTACCAAATTTTTTAATCATATTTTTCAGTTGTGCTTCCAAAAAATTATGTCATCAACATAAATTTGTATAGGAAACTAAAAGTTATCTAAAGATTTTAGGAATAGTGTTGTATTTGTTTTTTCTTTCATAAAATTACAATGAACTAGATAATTTATCAATTTGTAAAACTATGCTTCAGAAACTTGCTTAACATCATAAAGTGCCTTCATAAGCACATATACATAATCAACATGTGCATAGGTCTCAAAACCTGGGAGTTGATTGACTTACACATCTTTAATTAACCCATTTAAAAATGCACTTCTTATATCCATTTGAAATAATGTTAAATTCCTATGACATGAATATGCTAAGAGAAGTTTAATGACCTTTAGTCTTGTCACTAAATGTCTCCTCAACATCTAGTGATCACACTATTTTCTCCTTTATTATTTTAGAATAATGTTTTCTTTCCAATGACTTATTCATAACTAAGGCTAAGAACTAGTTAGCACACTTGGTTTCTCTCAAATAGATTTAACTGTTCATTAATAGCTTCAACATAACACACATCATTAAGAGATTCTACTATAGACATCATTAACTTCCCATATAATTAATTCCTTTTAATTTGAACCTTAATACTTTTAATCATTATGTAATCTATTACTACTCCCTTCTTCTATTTTACTTTCTCTTTTTCCTTCATCTTTATTCAAGTCTAAGTTCTTCAAGGACTCTAGCACTCTAAGTTCTTAGATTTGTCATTTGGAAAAGCTCATCAAACACTACATGCATTGTTTACTTTACCTTTTGAGGTATCTGTGTTCTAAGCTCTATAACTCATCTAAACATGGTGCATCTTACGAAAACTTTCTTTGATCACTTTTTTATCACAATTGCTCAACTTAGGTTTTTCATTAATAAGAATAGTGCATTTATAGAAAAACTTGAAAGTAGCTAACATCTGATTTCTTATTTTCAGATAACTAATATGTTGTTTTCTTAATATTTGTTATTAAATTAATTCAATTTCTTAAATAAAAAGCTATGTTAATTTCCTTAACCCAAGGTTATGTTGAATGATTATATTTAACAATCATAGATCTAACTATCTCTACAAGGTCTTCCTCTTTCTCACCACAATCCCATTTTTTTTGAGGTGATAATGACTTGTCAGTTGATGCCTTAATACTTTTCCTTTGCACATAGAACTTATCATTTTAAAACTCACTATCATTATCCCTTTAAATAGATTACTTTTTTTCAATCATTGTATTACATTGAATAAATTTTTAAAAATCTCACGCTAACTTTTAAGAAATAACACGCAAGTATATCTCCAAAATTTAACAAAGACAAATCATTATATATTTTTGCATAAACTCAGGTGTTGTATAGGTCAAAAAAAAGAGTCAATAAACTATATCAAATGGTCTATAGTCACATCCTTGATTGAAAAATATGGTATGAATAAAAATGACCTCTGAAGCTTGCTAAAACATGAGTAAATTAAATATTAAAAAATTTGAAAAATGAATATTAAATTTAAATAGCTCATCAAGATGAGCCCAATGAAGTTTATTTTGTCTTGATTAAACACATTTTAAAATTTTTGTGAATATCCAAAGTAATTAAGCATAATTAATAATAAATATTCAATTTAATATTAAGAAAAAATATATTAAAGTTAGAATTAATAAATTGAAGCTATATAATGTAACCAAAATGATTTAAAGGTTTACAAGAGTTATTTAGAGCATCATTGTAATATGACCAAATCGAACTGAAGACAAATAACATAAACTATAATTTGAAAATTATGTAAATAATTAATAAATTAAAATGAGATAAATTGAACCAATGTAATTTAAGATATTCTTACTTATGCCCTACTTGACAATTGATAATATATGCTCGATCTCCATTGTATCTTAGACTGCAAATTTCCCAAAAACTTTATCTATTTCTCACAAAGTTTTCAATTTGAATTATTATATTACTATATGAATTAAATCTCCACACGTAGCCACACTATCGCTTTGATTTTCATATATTACATGGCTTCAATTAGCCTCAATTATGCTTTAACATATTTTTACTTGTTAGTAATTTTAAAATTTATTATTATATATTATTATTCATTTTGGTAATTTGTGATATTTACAAACAAAGTCTAATTGAGACAAAGTGATATAGTTGGACTCACCTCAATGTATTCTATGAAATTAAATATTCATTATTATATTTTAAAATATTTTATTTATTTAGGTATTTAGGTAGCCTTACATGATATTTTAATTCATGCATGATATGACTATCTAGAATATTATAGCTGACTACCTTAGGCTATAAGAATACATCTATGTTTTCTTAATTTATCTCATTTGTTAAAAGTTTTTGCTTTTATTTAGTCAAAAGACATGAAGTCTAATTATACTATTATGTGATGTTTACCTCCCATGATTTTATTATATTAATTTGGATAATGTTTCCTCATTTTAGTTTTGTTATATATTTACTTAATTTTTTAAAAGCGTTATTATTATTTACAAATTTTTTTTTGTAATTCATCGCAACACTTCTCGAGGTTGGATCAAGAACAGAAAAATATTCATTAGACTCATCTCAACAATCTCTATTAAATTTAATTTCATTTTTTATATTTTTATATAATTAATTTTAATTTGTTTTTTAATTCCTTAAGATATATTTTGATTGGAACCTTATTTAAAGATTGATGTTGTCACAAGTAATGTTCACAACACAAAATGTAAATTCCCCATGAAATTTTCTAGATATCTTGTATGTCATCACATCGCTATATTATATTGCTGTGAACTTAAATCGTTACTTGTCTCACTTTTAGCCTCATTCATGTGGATGCATTACATAACTTTAATTAAATTATTTTACCTTTAATATATATTTATTAAATATTCAAATAATAATTTGTTTTTATTTATGCTTATTGAATTTGGTAATTTGAAGTAATTGCAAACGACATTCGATTGAGTTAAAATTTAGGTCATTCAACAAGTTGTGAGGAGCTCTATCCAATAAATATTTATTTTTGGCAACTTTAAATATTTCATTTTTTATGTTTTTTTCTAATTTATGAAAGGTTTTAATTTGTACTTCTTTTAATGATCAGTGATGTTACACTATATCTCCTTAGTAAGTTGGGATTCAACTTTTTTATACAATCTATCTTATATTTTTGAAATATGGGGCTTCGATTTGGTTTAAATTAGACAATAAATCTAAATAAAGTTTTATATGTCATTTATGTAATATCTATTTGGTCATTTTAAGCTACTTCATGTTTTCATATTTTGGCCCTAACATCTATTTACATAATATTAAAATAATAATTTATTATTACTTATGCTTATTTAATTTTATAATTCATAGTAATTTCAAACGAGGTTTGATAGTGATGAAATAACATCATTTGAGACAACTCAAGCAACTTTACCAATTTAAAAAAAAAATTTAATTTACAAATATTCTTTTTTCTTATGATTCTGACATGTTTTTTGAGACGCTTAGTTTCAAACCTAATTTAAGGATCTAGAATATTACAATCAATCTCATTAGTATTTTGAAGTATACCTTTCTCATATAAAGCCACTTAAAAATTAAAATGTTTTATCTTAATTTGGTTATATTATTAAGAAACTTTAATTCTCCTCTTATGTGGCCTTCACTTTATTTTGATTTAGTTATTGTAATTTATTTTAATTTTTCATTTTACTACTTCAATTTATTTATATAATATTAAAAAAATTCTTGATTATTAATAATTATATTATTATTTCTTTGTAATTCCAAATGATGTCTTATCAAGATATGTGAAGGGTGTTTCGTCACAACTCGATAAGCTTTATCCACTTAATTGCTCTATTTTTTATAATTTTTAATATTTTTTATAATTTTTAATATTTTTTTATAATTTTTAATATTTTTTTATAATTTTTAATATTTGTTATAATTTTTAATATTTTTTCGAATGATTTGTATACATTATAAGACATTTTAAATTCTATTTGATTTTAGTGATTATGGATGTCGAATTTGATCTTTTTATCATCTTACAATGCAACTATTTAGTAAGTTTATCTCATTTCCACATATTTTTACTTTAAATTGGTTAACAAAATTTAAACTCTAATTCTTCACTCTTGTGACCTTCACATTGCCTTGATTTGCTTATATTACATTCCATCAATTTATCTTTTTTTCGCTTTGCAATATCTTTATTTAATATTCAAATAATAATTTTTCATTATTTATGCTTATTTACTTTCGAAATTTTTTGTAATTCTAAAGGATATTTGATGTAGACAAAAAAAATATCATTACACGTGCATCAACAAAATCAATTCAATTAAAAATTTGTTGTATTTTTTTAAAATATTCTATTTGGTAAGGATTTTTAAAGAATTTAAGAGGAATATTAAATCAAAGGTTTTTTATGATTAAGAATATTACACTCAATCTAATTAGTATAATTAAATGCAATATTGGCCCATAATATATCTAATTTGTTCAAATTATTTACATTGATTTTAGTTGTATAATTATGAAAATCATATTCTCCTCTTGTGTAATGTTTGCTTCACTTTATTTTTTTAAATTAAATTATTTAAATTTATCTAATTTTTAAAATTTTAATATATATTTAAGTAATAATAAAAAATAATTTATTATCATTTATATTTATTACTATTGTAATTGGTTGTAATTCTTAACAACATCTAATCAACATAGAACAAATGTCGTAGGACTTGCCTTAGTGAGATGAATCAAACTAAATATCCTATTTTATATTCCTATATATTTTATTTTCTTTGGCTTTGGCATGAGATATTTTGATTGCAAGTCAATTTCACATTGATGATTTTGGAATGAAACCTTTCCAAACAATTTATCTCATTATTTTAGATTTAGTTTTGTTTTGCTTCAGTCAAAATAATATGAAGGGCTAATTCTCTTCTCCTGTGATGTCTAGTTTGCTTTAATTTTGTTATATTGTTGTGCCTAAATTTTTGAAATTTTGGCTTTAATAAGTATATCTACTTAATAGTAAAAGCTAATTTATAATTATTTAAGCTTATGTATTTTGATATTTCAAAATAACCTAAGATAAGGTCTAATCAAGAGCAAAAAAAATACTATTAGACTCATCTCAACATGTTTTTATCTAAATAAATATTCATTGAAATATTTTTAAGTATTTTATTTTTATATATCTAAAGAGATTTAAGATACATTTTTATTCATACCTTAATTGATTATCAACAATGCTACACTCCATCAACTTAGTATTTAGGAGAGCTATTTTATCGAATAATTTATCTCATTTTTTTAAAAAATTTTATTAATTTGGTTTTATTAATAATAAACTTTTGATCTATTTTTGCCTATTTTCTTGAATAATTCATAATAATTATAATTGTGGTATGATCTAGATGAAATAAGTGCTATTAGACTAATGTCAATGAGCTAAATCTAATTAGGTAATAATTATTTTATTTTTAAATATTTAATTATAATTTTGACACATTTTACAAAAGGATTTGATTCATTTCTAATTTTTTGAATGATGATCTTACACTTGATCTAGTTTCAATCTTGGAATTCAACTTCCCCAAACAATTTATCTTATTTCCTTATAGTTTTTGCATTCATTTGGTTATTACTAGCTTTGAATTTTTTTTCATGTGACCTTTACATTGTTTTGATTTTCTTATGTTACAATTGACTATGTGAGAATCCTATTATATAACTTTGACATAAAATTTATCTCAATCTCTTAAATAATTATTTTAATTACCGGGGATGTCACTACAATGAGCTCCATCCAATTAAATCTTTTAGATATTTTTAAATATTTTGCTTTTCAGGATTTTGGCAACCCTTACAATACATTTGATTGATATCTAATCTTATGATTTGGGTGTAAAACTTAATTTCCAATGTATTTTAGAGTACAATATTCTTAAATAGTTTATTTTATTTTTTTAAATTTTTGTTTATATTTGATTATTTTATTATTAAATTTTAAATCTTCGCTCATTTGACCACTACGTCACTTTGATTTCGTCAAACTACCATTCTTCAAGTTATCTAATTTTTAAGCCTTAATATATTTTTACTTAATGTTACAAAAATAATTTGTCATTCTTTATGCTTTTTTAATTTGCTAATTTATAATAAAACACAAATGATGTCAAATTAGGTAGGAAAGAACTCATTAGACACTTCTTCATGAGCTTTATTCAATTTCATAATTATTTTTATATTGTCAAAAGTTTTCAATTCTCTACAATTATTTTAAGTTCAACTCTAAAGTTAAGCTTGCCTTGCATATTATTGTTTAAGCATCTGTACTCTCCTTTTAATCCTTACTTGGAATGAAACATAAGACCTTAAAGTTAGTTCTTAGTCTTCCCAATGCTTATTGTACCTTATCTCTTTTTTGTTAATTGTCTTTCTATATAACATAACCTTCTTCTATGGCCCCAAATTAAGCCCTTTCATGCTTTCCAACTAGAAACTATTGGTCATATGAAACCTCGAAGTCAAATAGATCATAGTTTACCATTTTCACTAGTTTTCATATTGTCATCCTTGTGCGATGATGCTATCACCCTTCTATGATAAATATCATTTTTGTTATAGTAGATTGTTCCTTAACATACACATGATTATATCTAACAATTACAAGCCACACTAGATGCATCATAACTTAATACTTGAGGCTATTTAGTGTTTATAATTTAACTATATTTTACTTTACGATGAACCAAACTTTCATAGCCTATTCAAACTAGTGTACTAGTTCTTATTCTTATCCAGTTGTACCAGATGAATAAAAAATATTGTGGTGCACAATATTCATACCTCAGCATTCTTTAATCCTCTCATTCATCTTATTGTACAATCTATAATCATTTAACTATATAACTTTCATCTAATGCTTAACAAGCAAGAGCAAAACTTAATAGCAAGAACTTTGCTAGCATTTATTCAAACAAAATAGTATATTGAATATTAGATAGCTTAATGGATGGTGTAAAATTACCTTACAAAATTTGGATTTCACCAACAAAATCTTAACATGTAACATAGCCATAAGTGACGAGCCACACATTACATTTCCAGTGAACAACTTTTTTGTCCTAACATTTTCAAAGGACCTAAACCATAGTAAATTTTATTTTCTTAGCTATCTAATATAGCACTCCAAAAAATGCACTTGGTCATCCCAAAAAGTCATCGCAAGCTAAATTGAAGATCTTCTAGCTCATACCAATGAACATGCAAGCTTTTTGATATGCATTTTCTTTTATTATATGCATCAAATTCTCTTATTACACAACTAATACTTCAAAAAACTGATGTATATAAGTTTATTAATCCATCTTCTCTACTATTTAGCTAAGACCATTTTACTAAGGCAACAATTTGAAAGCCCTTCCTTGTATTTGTTTAACCATTATGAATGCCTTATCCTAACCCTAAAAATAACCCAACATTTTTTAATGGAATGATGCTTACTTTTGAGGGTTTTTCTTAATCTCTACTTTATTCGTTAATCTACATATCTGTTTAAGTACTTTTCTCTATAAACTGATGATCAAAAGCCTAATCTACACTATCTAGTAACCCAACATATTGGAGACTTGTAGTGCTAACTATCTAAAACTTCATAATTTGACATGTTAATTGCTAACTAGTGTATATTATTGTACTAAAATTCTATTAAATATAGATGCTTCAACCAACATGAAGAATACGATGACACACAACTTCTAAAAATATTTTCCATAATCTTAGTCATCATTTTGATTATCCATCAATCTAAATATATTAAGTTGTACAAAACTTGAGATTAGTATTGATTACTTGATGTAAATAACTCTTAAGCTAAAATATAAAATTTGCATAATACACTTAAAATAATCACTCAAAGTAGCCCTTCTAAACTTGCCTCAACTCATCCAATCAATTAATAGAGATACCAACTTTGTCTAATAAAGTCACCAGGGGTTATATTACAAACTAATTTGAGATTGCACTTGAGTGCAATAATTGACACCACATTATATCATGTATGCATAGCACACAAGTTCAAAATCAACCTTGGGCTTTCAAAATTCCTTCATAAATAATAACAAGAGTACAATTTCGTTCCCATTACGATTTATGTTATATGTTATCATAATATAACATAAATATGATAATAACAACATATATGTACGAGTATGATAATGATATCATGTTAATGTGAAGCTTTTGAAGTTTAAGGTTTACTTAGCCTTATAAATTTATAATTACTTTTCACATATGTGATAGATATATTGTAATTTTACAAACTTTTATTAGCATTTCTACCATAATATGCTTATGTCAATTCTACCAATATGACACAAGAAGATATGTGTAATTATTTGCAATTCTAATTTTCAGAAAAGACTTTCTAACTAATTCATGAAGGACATTGATTGCATGAGTGCAATAAAGTCTTTCATTTTGTATAATTCATCTAATTACAATGAAAGAACATCAGCAAGTTGTGTTGTACAAGGTTGATAATGGATAATGTCAATGTAAGATTATACTATAATGTATCTGTCTCACTATGAATAGAAATCAAACTATTAAGATGAGACCATCATATATATCACATATAACTCAATATATATAAGGTGTGTAATACATAGCAAGAAAGCTAACAATAAAAAGATGAATTGATATCATTTTATATGATGAATGTGTTGTTTAATTTAAAATATTTTCGTGCAATTGATTCATTTGCTCACATTACTATTACTTAACCTTCAAATATTTTTCAACTTAAATCAATAAGTTCTATCCTTAACTTGTAACAAACAACAATTTTAGACATATGCATGAATCGTATAATGCGAAAGTTTTATTGAGAAAGTGAATGGAAGTGATTAATGCTTTATTATGTGTGATAAGAGAAGGCTTTCATAAGTTTTAAGAATCTATACATTCCAAAATCCAATAAAGGGTACTCATGATGGTTGGCACACCATAAATAGAAAAAGCAAAATCAGTTGGCAAAAACGTTTGAAGAACTTGTTCCAAAAGATCTCATGAAAGACACTTATGCCAACAACACTTGCAATACCATCATATTTGTCCTGCACCCAAAACAGTGACACAAGAAGCCAATTAATAAAACTAATACATGGTTTTAGCATTATCATACAAACCCAAAAGTTTGTTGGATTAGCATTGTTGGTTTATTACAGACTCTAATCTAAGTAACAATGATAATAACATTGTGACTTTCTCATTATAATGATAATAGCATTGTAGAATGCTTGTTTTATTTGCTTTAAATTTTTTATTTTTCTCACTCATCTCCTTGATAATTCCTATTAATTTTTTTCAAAATCCACACATTCTTTATTCAATAAATATTAACAAAAATATAATAATTGTTGTCAAATCTTTATGCAAACAAGAAAAAACCATGTCATTCCATTTGATTAATCAAAATGTACTATATAATAATCCATATGCAATTCTTAATACACTAGATTAAAGAAAATGATCATAAGAATAACCTCTTCTTGAAGTTAATTGTACCATATAGTTTTCCAATTATAAGATACAAATCTTTGCATGTAATTCACAAGAATTTTAAATGGTTCGATCGCTACCACTGACAAGTAAATTATACATTCTGATGCTCTCATCATATTATTGGCAATTCACTTATGCCAAGAAATGCACTAACTAAAGTTTTTATCACTTAGTACTCTTGCCCTAGCAAATAGGTACTTAATATTCTTGCATTATAAGACTTTTCATGCAATCACAGTCTAACACTACTGATCATATCGTGCATATAAGTTGATGGCACCATCAAATGTTCTAAGCAATTGTTTGTTCTTGGATTTAACGCATAATGCATTCGTTCTAATGATAAAGATTAGGATACTAGGTCACAAAATAAAACATAATAATACCAACTCAATCCCCAACAAGTTTATAACAAAAGCTTGACCAACACATAACATCACATGTAAAGGAAAACTAACATAGATCCATATCATAATTAGTCTACTTTTAACAAACCACATTAAAATTTTTATATCTGATTCAACAATTTTTCTATGTCAAAGGAATTCTTGTTTGCTATTATTCAAGCATCCATTACTCCTTAGTCACTTGTCCATGATCTTGCTAATCTCCATCTTCCAAAATCTTTCTCACATGCCATTTCTCATTCACAACTAAATAGAAAGCATGGGAGGATGGGTTGCCTTTAATTCATTTTAAAAAATGATATGATATAAAATTAATTTATTTTTTATTTCACTTCTTCAAAGTCATAGAAATTTAAATTTATTATGAAAAGTTATTAACAACATATTGGCACAATCAATGCACCAAGACCTTAATGTTTGGCCGCATCTCAAACACAACTATAGGTGCTATGGCACTCCTTTTATTGAATAGAAAAATAAAAAATTTCTTAATTATAGATTTTTACTTTCCAAAATCATTTTTAAAGTTATAATTCATGACTAAGTAAAGCAATGATGTCATAATCTCTCTCATAAAAGAAATTTCTTTGAGAGCATTAAAATATTTTTGCATAATATACATTCATTGACACTTTAACCACTTAGGCTGCATGTCTTTTAGTTTAATTATTCAAATTTATTTTGACCATCATGTTAACTGTAATTTGTAGCCTCATTTCTTATTCCACTACGATTTGGACTAGCTACTCCTAATATGAGAAATAGGGCTAAACTTTTCATTTTCATAAAATCATATTAGATCACAAAAGATGAGTCAAGAACATATCTTCTTAATGAACAAACAAGAAAAACATTATGCAAACAATCTAGCTAATGAGACCACTGATAGTTCATAAGTAATAACTTCAACCCTTTTCAAACTTTTTATAGGCCCAACATACTTAGGTCTAAAGTTACTTGCATTATCAAAAATCAATGCACTCATTAAAAGGCTTAATTTAAGAAAATCATATTAACTAACTTGTCCTAAAATTTTTTATCAAAGGACTTCTAATGATTGCCTTGAATAAATTGAAATGTCGATTGTTATTGTAATTTTTTGTCGCATCCTAAGAAAGATAATATTGAATTTTAACATTGGTTGAGAAGCTACTATTATAAGTAAAATCTTTCATGGCCATGCTACCTACCAATTTTCCCCTAATGTTTAGTACACGTGGCTTTATCTTGTCATTAAAATTCTTAATAATTCCCTTTTTCCATTTTTGGAAAGTTGTAATCAAACTTGTTTTAGTTTTTAATGCATTATGTAATTTTTCACCTTACTCTCTAGATCAACATAGGATCTCTATTAGGGATAATATCATCTGAATTTCCATTCTATCTCATAACTTATTAAATATATAGTAGAGTGATTTTTTCTTTCAAAAATGTTGTTCATGTAGTGAAGCAATGTGTTAGTTTAGTTAACGTATTCACAATTGCCAATACCAAGTCATATCTTATGGACTCAAAGTGTATGTGGCACTGTCAATTACACCAAAGCTCTTGTATGCAATACCTCAACAAATCACTAAGAATCTTAGAAGTTTTTAAATAAACTATTTTGTTTAAGGAGGAAGCTATGCTAAACCTCATTGGGTATTCTATTACATTTTAGGATCACTATTTGAGATAAATAATTTAAAACTCCACTTTATCTTACAACATATAAATCATATGGTAAAGTGAACCTTTCTATGAAAAATGTAATTCTAATAGCTTAGAAATCCATCAATTCGGTCAGTCAATCCACAACTAAACATACTAAATCATATACTATAGCAGTTTTGGGTAGTCCAAAAATAAATTCCATGACTGTGCTTGGCTATTCATATTATGGAATTTAGTAAAGGTTACAATAGCTCGCTACACTTCTATTGCTCTCCCTTCACATCTTGGTAAACTAAACCTATTTGTAGCATTACCCAACATTCTTGTTCAAACAAGTCGTTCACTAATTTAATTTTAGCTCTCGATTCAACTTATTATTTCTAAGATACATGGAATACTTAGATTTATGTTTCTTTAATAACAATAACTACATTTGTTATCAATCCACTAGAATAGATATCCTACCATAACATTCTAGTGAATTATTATTGTAATGGGTGAAGTTTGATTACAATACACCTATGTTGTTTTGAATCAACTTCTAATATTCCACATCCTTTTATATGTCAATAAATCACTATTCCATTGATAATTTCAATTAACTCTTTACATAGATGTAATAAAATTATTCATGATTAAAGTATAAGATTGGTATATTCAAGTTACTACATCAAATTGTACTTCTCTAGCCTAGATTTGTCTTTTTGGACTAGTCTACATTGTGATGCCCTTGTCTACCTTAATGTTATATTCTTATAATCATAGTCTAATAAGTATTAGTTAAAATGGTCGATAGATTGACCATTCTTTGTTATGTGCACAAAGCAACAAACCAAGTGGTAGCTATCCTTATTGTAACTTGCTAATTGTTTATGTTGTGTTTGTACTATCTTTTCACAAATGTTGCATGTAATGTTTCAAAATTAATGGTTAACCACTATAGCTTATAAGTTAACACCTAAATTTTAGTGGCAATTTTTTTAATACCAAAGCCATTTTCTACTAGTGGGGTAGAATTTAATACGCTTTTGATAGCCATTTATTATTCCATCTAATCAATTATGTTTTATTTGTTATCGATAGTGTATTGGAATGTTAATGCTTTGTTTATCCATTAAAGATAACTATTATAAGATATTTTAAAGGTAAATATCTGTTCACAAAATCTTCCTTTGTTTCATTTAATTTACCTTCTACTTGTGGATTTTATGTATCATAATAAATTGGCTTTTTTGCAAATTAATTCTCTAACCTAACATTTTTTGAATTTTGTATAACAAATTCATATCGAAGATTAGTTCCGTACTATGATGAAGATGTTGAAATCACCCACAAATAAATGATACGTAATAGGTGTACAAGATCTTGGAGTCAAGAAATTGTCCATTTTACCACAACACTGTAAGTTCTATATTCCATGAATTAATTAGTTAGATGCATTATTAATAGAGCAAGTGTGATGGTCTCTCTTTGCTCCACACTTGTAGCTTTAAGGAAGACCAATGCACTTCCACTAAAAATGATAGAGGATCTACTAAAACGAATGTATCTTTTAACTAGATTAATGAATTTAATGTGGAATCCAAATGTCTCCAATAAATTGAATAAAAATTCCAAATTGAGAACGTCAAACTTTCATTGTTCATTTATTGATTCAACTCTCCAATACACTAACTTATTTCTCAATTTTTCTCCCTTTAATAATCCTTCAAAATATAAAATTGTTCAAAAAAGTTTCTCCAATATCATGTAGCATTTTTGTAAGTCTATTAGTATTATTTTTGGTGAAGAACTTACCAAACTGGGTGCACAAATCAATCGGCCTAAAGTGATTAAATGATCACATAGTTTATGATTTTAGAATTTGGATTGTCCATATGCTTACTATAGATGGACGAATTGGGCCATATTAAAAAATATTTTGTGGCCTATAGAAGATATGGTGCAATAACCCTTTACCATTTTCTATTGAATTAAACAATAAACCCATCTAAGCTTGCAGTGCTCTAACCATTAAGTCCTTCCATTACAGTCTTGTGCTCTTCTTTGCTAATTTGTTGAGTAAATGATTCATTTTGATATTTATTAATGTGCCATGGTATGTGACATTGGAACCTTTTAGTAGCTTTCTAGTTACAATTCCCTCTTGCAATTGATCATATTTTTAGAAAGTTTTCAATAGCCTCTCTATCTATCTAATCTTTGATTTTAATCCTATTTGCATCCTTGTATTGTACATTTTAACAGAAAGCTTTTCACTTTAGAAAAATATTGAGGAGCAAAATTATTTTTAATTTGAGCTGCCTTCCTTCAACCTCTTAACACTTGCTTTTTATTCCAATATAATACAAATTTATCTTGGTAATAGATTAAACCTACTTGTGATTAAGAAATTTTTCTATTGTATTCATTTAGAAGATATTTCTAATTTTATCCGTACTCCATTTTTTAAGGTACATTTTTTGTATCGAACTAGTACATCCCCAATGCTTTGATAGGAAGTATTGAAAGCATTGATAATTGAGGAAATAGTTTAAGCCATTTTTTGTTAGGGCATTATTAGAGGTTGCCTTACTAAGATGTTGTATTGATAATTGAGGAAATAATTTAAGCCATTTTTTTTACATAGTAGTATATCTAGTCCCTTCTAAGTAAGAGTTTGGTTCTTTTTGCCATATTAATGGAAAGTCCATTCAAGTACCTTTTGTTAAATTAATGATGTGTTTGTAACAAAGGATTACAAGCCTTCATGTACTATTGCATCTTGGTTGGCATTACCCAAGTATTCTCTTACATTTGAAATGACCCTTAAGTCCACAACAACTGGCCAACAATTTCTCAATAAGATGTGCTAGTGGTGTTGTAGTTCTAACCATAATGATTTCCTTTACTTTTTGGTGTATTTTTCATATACAATATAAAAGTTTATATCCAAATTTATGTTTCCCTATTTTATCTAAGTGTATTTATTCATGAGAGTTGTAAATAATATGAGAAACATTTTTCTCAGACCACATAATTTATACTATATTCAATTAGTTGTGGTTCTACTATGAAGCTCTAATTGAACGAATAAAGAGATAGCTTGATGGATGTAACATTTACTATGATTAGGCTCTTTAGATGATTGAGTGTAAGATTACATTAGTAAACTCCCTAGTATGGTCAAGTGTTGCATGCCTATTATGGACTCCTATGGGACCATGGATGTGGTACATTATGTAAAGGCAAGTTTGGTGGTTTTTTGGAGTGTTGGTGTTACAACCATGAAGGAAATTCCAATGTAATGGTCTAACAATAGTTTCCCATTTCACTAAAACATGCAACAATGTGATTTTTGGGAATTAGTGAAGTTTTCATAAATATTTGATGAGTTAAAGTGTTTTTGTATGACATTCTTGCTTTATTAACATATGTTGCTAACTTATACTTTACTTTATGATGTTTGCTATATATATGTCACTACTATAGATTTTTATAGCTTATCATATGAATACCTATTAAACGTCCCAGCACATGCCTTCCATTAGATATTGATCTACAGAATTAGGAAAAAGCATTTGGAGTCCTAGTTAAGATGGTAGAATTTATGCAATGTAGCAATATTTGTGCTTTGTAGTCTAGTACATGATTTTTTAGTTTGTAGTCAACTTTCTACTTTTTATAGAGACAAAGGTATTTGTCAATTACCCTGGTTTTAAAAAATGTCTAAGGTACTATGTTGTTAGAGCAATAAATATTTTCTTTTTCATTTTAATTTGTATTTGTTGGAATCAATGAAAACATGCTAACAAAATGACAAGTTTTTGACATGTGTGCGTCTAAGTACCATTTTCCTATCATTATATCTTTTTTAGCAACATCAAATCAAGGTAAAATAGACTCTTAATTGGTTCGTGGACTAGTTAGTAAAGTAGCATGGTTCAGTCATGGTGATAACTATGATTGTGATGATTCAATTAGAGGATTGCAACTTGTTTTAACATCTTTCATGAGAAGTAGAGGAGATAGATATGTTTGTCGACTGGTGTGTAGGCTGAATTGTAGTATAAGATTTTAACAAAATTTGCTATGTCTGATATTCACCCAAATATATTCGTATGTATACTTTAGGTTAATATTGGAGTAAATGAGAACTCTAGCCATCATGTAGTGTTGGTTATTGAAGCTTGACATTCGAAACTAATAGTTTTTTGTGGATAGGTATGTGGCTAAGAATGTAGCATTTAAAAAATTTCATTATTATGTTATAACCTCATTTAAAACATGTTAGAATGACCATTGTTGAAAAAATTGTCTAGACAAGGGAGGTGAATGTGAAATATTAAAAAATATACTATAAGAAATCTAATGATAAGGATTTTGAAAGGAATTTGTATAATTTGATCATAAAAAATAAGCAAAAATGTTAATCAAATTATAATATATTAAATATGGTGTTAGCATGAAGTGTTAGGATGCTAATTGATGATGGGAAATTTTGAATTTTTATTGACAAAAAAAACTTAAAAGTGCAACAATTTAAATAACATTTTTTTCTTAATCATTGCAAGCAACAAGAATGATACATTAGTCAATGTGTTTGTTTAGCAACCTTTAACTCCTTGGGCATGACAATAAAATTTGGATATTCTCCTAATTTGATTATCATCCTTGTGTTGTGCCTCCCAAATTGATACTTGTATCCTCACCACTAGTCACGCTAGTTAGCCGAAGGACTACTTTGTTCCATGTTAGGTAACTTCCAAATATGTACTTAAATGTCCATGGCATGAATAGAAACCAGCTAACATGTCATAAAGCTTATCTACAGAAGTATATGGAGTCAAATAAATATTTTCATGATCCTTAATGTAACGAAAAGTCTAAGTTTATCACATGAAATGTAAAAATAAAGATATCAAAGTCCATTATAGTAGTTACATACAATCCAAAGTCCAACAAAAATTTAGTGACTACGTTATCTATGAATAGAAAAATATAACAAACCAAGCTAATGAAAAGAGCAAATCAATAATCATGAGCTTCATCATAATACTCATCAAGGTATCATAGGACACAATGACACCCTAATCACGAAGTTAACATGACATATGCTTAGTGATTACGAGTTGTCTGGCATGCTCTCCATCCCATGATGTCCTCGATGCATGTTCTTGACATCTATCTCACAAACTAATTTGGAAATTTGTTATAACACTACGATCTCTTACAATGTATTATAAATCAATGAGACTCACCCAATGGTAGTTAGTACATAATCAAAAAGTAGAACTGTACCACTCACATGACTAGTTGCATATGACACATTGAATCATAAAACAATCATGGCACTCCTTACTTTATGAAACCAAGTCCATAATCTCTGATTGATCTTGAATGAGCATATGGTATACAACAAAAAAATTGATAAGAGTCTTACCATCCACTATATTTAATTAGCCTAAGTTTTCTTAATGGATATCATCTGAGGTTTACTACATGATAATTTATGCCATCATAAATGTATATTTTATTATCATGTATTGTCATTCCATATTGTTTTATTATCCAGAGCTTAGGGGGTTCATTATATATTTTTATTAACCCTAAAATATCATCTAAAATAATATTTGAACTTTGTCAAAAATCATAATCATATATCTAGATGATCTAGAGTTTTCTTAAATCTCTAATAACTAACAAAGCTAACTGAGGATTTTTGCCAAATTATAATGGGCTTACTTGTGAACTATTGCTAAAATCGTTTAAACTATATGAAAATAAATTGAGCTCAAGCTCCAAATTCTATGTTGGATTACTTAAAGTTAAAGAAATTATTTATAATCCTTGATTGACATGAGTTCCACTAATAACTCTCATGCGTGATGAGAAAATGTGAGCCACCACACCCATTTCAAGGCCACCTACATGGGGATTACTCTCATTCTTAATTTAGGACTACTCCTTATCTTACTAAGGAATCCAAAATACATTATTGTTTAGCCAAATTCTAAAAAAACAAATAGCCTCATTTGCCTCTCTTAACACCCTTTTTAATGCCAAAACTTACTTATCTATTTTAGTTAGCTCTGCTCCATGGTCTAATTAAGAATCTCATCAAATCATAACCTTAAACTAGGTTTCCTAGAGGTCTCACCTACTACTTGATATCCTTTTTACAGTCCCAATATTTTATCTTCTTTTATTCCTTGTGTAAAAGTTGAACTCCAAAAGAATTGTTTTATCTCAATATATGGTTAAGTATTAATAAATAATTAAGCCCATTTAACGCCGATTCAAGTCAAACTTACTTGTGACGCTTACTTGGACTACTTGGGTCCTTAACCTTGTCCAATTTCAAATTTCAAACTTAGGTATTTAAATTCCAAATCCTAAATATTCAAATTTCTAACAAAGAAATATTGAGACTTCAATTGTGATATATTTAAATTTTAAATCCTCAATAATATAATTAAAATTCTTAAGTTCACTTGGGCAACTACTTATAGAATGGAACAAATAATGATTTTGGAATTAACTATTAGCTAGATTGGCTATGTACTTCAATTCTATCAGAGAAGATCTAGCCTTTTATATTAACGATTGTAAACATGGAAGAATTATGAATGATCATATAAGTGAGGATACAATCTTGCAATTTAATCACATCATGCAAGATCTGGTTGTTTAATTCATCAACAGAAAAGGCCAAAATGATCTTGGATGCTAAATTCGAAATTAAAAGCTCTTAGCCACTCAATTCAAGGATAAGTTAACTAATATAGCAAAGAAAGTGCTGATAGTTTGATAAAATCATATGAGGTTTTGGTCATCAAATCTGTGTCTTGAAACAATATTTACTATAACATAAACTCTTAGCTATCCAATAAATGATTAGATGGTTGTAATTAATACATGTTTAGTTGATGATGTGTTGGACATTGGATAATAGTTCAGGCTTACATGATAAGATATCTAATGTCATCTTTGAAAAATATTATGCACATGCATAATGTTTGGTAAGATGGGGTTGCTTCCTGCTTATGTGCTAGGGATTTCATCAACTAGGCCACTTGTATCTTACTAGATTAACATATGTTGGTTTAACTCAATGCATTAAGCACTTGTTCAAACTTTAGCAAATTTGATCCTTCCTTTGTCTAACCCCATTTGAGCTTAGGGCTACACAATAACCAAGATTTGGCTTGACCATACTTGGTTTTAATGGTTAGCTGACCCAAGGCTATGCAGGCTTGCTTGGGTTTGATCGACCCAAGTACTTTTTGCGTCGATCATATTTGAAGGTAAAGTTGAAGAAATATAGGCTTTTATATATTAGTATATATTCATTATGAAAATAAAATTATTTTTGTTAAATTTTATTTTTCTACTTTAACCAAAAAGAAACTTTGCAAAAATGCATAAGTGACATTTAATAAAGGTAAGAATTGAGTGAAAAATGAAATCGAAGATGTTTTTGAAACCATGGAAAGTATTGAAAAATTTGGATGCTTTAAGTAGGATTTGAAATTAATAAGAGTAAAGAGATGCACCTTTTGACTAAAAGTAAGTTAATATTTTATTTCATAAAAAATATTTTTTAAATATGATGTGCTTATGTTCAATCATTGAAACTTTTTTAACACTCTAAGATGCTTTAAGGAGCACTAATTTACCATCCTTAAAAGTGTATTTCTTGTTGTTCAAAATTAATGCTAATTCATACTAAACAAGCCCATTAGATTAAAATACTAAATATTTATGACTTGTCTCATCAAACACAATGGTATGTAACAATCTACCCTTTCGATAATGGCAAGTCATAAATGTTTAAATAAAAATATAATAAGTAAAAACATATATTTATGAGATATTATTTTTATTATGAGGCATTAAAAATCAAAAACATATGCTCACAATTACTTCATACTCATACTTAATAGATTCTCCCTTTCACTTTTTTACTATTAAAAATTTTATCTAAACCATGATCATAGTACATCATTTGCATAATAAAAGGGGAGGTACAATTTGTACAACTTCCATTAAACTTAGTTGTTGCATTATAAATTGAGATTGGTTAGTTGAAAGAGATTTAATGACTATGTCCACCAACTTTTGCTTGGTAAGAACATATTCAAATTTTATTATGTTTATAACTACTTCATCTAAACATCTATGAGCTTAGTACTAAAATGATGAACTCGATTCTTTATCTAGACAAAGCAACTAGTTTTATCCATTCTAATGAGATTATGTGAGAGATCTAAACCATTGCCTCAAAGTTTTTGTCTTAACTATAACACCTAAGCAACATAGCTCCTAGGCACTACATACTCAGCCGTTATAGTTGATAGAGCTATGTAATATTCTTCTTAATTATAAAATTAAATTGTTTCTTAGGAATTGACATGCTCTTAAGGTACTGTTATTACCTATAATAGAGCCTACAAAGTTTAAATCTATGTAACTTATAAGATCATTTGAAAAAAATACTTGTAAGGTGAAATAATACTTATTCATTATACCTTTTTAAATATTTGAAGGTTGATTTAGCTAACCTTATATAGGTTTCTTAGAATTTGATTGGAATCAAACACATAAGAAAATAGTAAATAGGTTGTTTGGTTTAGCTTAATGTTCTTAGGTAATCATATATGATAATATCCTATATATGAAAGGCCTGGGTAGTATAAAAAAGTTGATGTATTACTACTTAAAATTTTCCATGAACATATGGAAGATAAGTCTTACTTTGTGTTATAGCTATGAATTAGTTTATGTTGAAGTTGATCCTAATGGAGATCTTTTTATTACACTTCCCAAGACCCAGTAATACAACATGTAAATCTAGAGCTAACTTGTTCGCTACAATAGCCAAGAGCATTCATAGTATCCCAAATAGAGCAATTTCAAGATAACAGATCAAGTTTAACATATTGATCAAGTAGGTATGTGATAAGTGACTCTAAGATTGTTAAAACACCAACTAAAGATAAGCCTCACCAACTGGAATGTTGACTTATGTGTTGAGTTATTCAAAATACCCATGTTAGAAGACATGATATAAATGCCAATCACTAGTTAGCATGGTTAAAATAGATGATTCTATATTTGATGGTAGTTTAGACTATAGAGTATATAAAGATTAGGAAATGGAAGTATAGCATTATTTTGATTAATATGATCTTAGTGAGTATCAAAAGTACCAATTTATAAAGACTAAGCTCACATCAAATGTTAAATTAGTTTCGCACACATTAGGTAAGTGATATTTTGAAGAAGATCAAGCATTACCTTGGTAATATGACAAACTTAAGATTCATCAATGAGATAAATTTGCACCCACCTCTTATTCAGGTGAATCTTTGGATAGCTAATAATTCTTACCCCAAGGTTCAAAGACTTTAGATGAAATGCATTACTATATTTATTGATTTCATATTTAAATATGGTTTATAATGACCAGATCAAATAGTATTCTCTCAATTATGTGTTTGTCTTGAAGATTCCATGCATGTTGAGTGATAGTTAAAGAATATTACATTTTTTGAAAAGGAATATAAAGTTGCTCAAGATGTAGAAAGATTTAGAAGATCAATTACTCTTAAGACTAAAATTCCTTTAATCAGTTCTCATCCTCAAACTTACACTACTACCTCGACTATTCTTATTAGTTTTATTCCATAAGCAACATATGACCCTAAACCAATACCACAAACCCATCAAACAAGCCATCCAGTCGTTCTAGAGTTAAGTGTTTTTGTTATCATAAGAAAGGGCATGTTGTAGCCTAGTGTCCTAGGAGAGCCTTACACATCGACATATAAGATGAATTAAATGAAAGCATCGAAGTTGAGAAAAAAGAGGATATATAGATTTTTAAAAAGATGAAGAAGAGTTATAATCACTAGGTGAAATTCTTCACTATATTGAAGTACCCATAGCTACTATAAGATGCACATTAACTACATTAGGACAACTTAGAGATTAGCAACAAATTACCATCTTTGGTGCCATCATTAGAATTAAAGACAACACTTTCAAGGTAGTTATAGATAATGTAAGTTGTATCAAAGTCATAGTATGTACCACTACAAAAGAGATATGTTTAACTCATAAATCATTTTTATCCATGCCCATTTTAACTCTAGATGGAGAGACCATTTTATAGCTTTCTTGCTTCCATGTTGAAGGAAAGTGCATGGAAGAACCAAACTAAGGTGAACTAGTTGGAGATTTGCTTTGGACTTTTGAGTGAGGGGATAGTAGCAAAGGATGTTAAAGTAGTTGAAGATAATATTAGCGATAATGGTGTCCACTACTAGTATGGTTTACTTGTAAGTTTTTAGATTTCCATCCTTCCATATGTTTCCAACATATCATTAAAAAAGGAATCGAATCACCTCAATTCTAGTATAAATATTATTTCATTATTTTGCAACTAAGGATAATACAATGGTCTTCCTATTTAAATTAGCTTGTTGAATGTAAAAGATATTACTATATGTAGACCATAACTTGCATGCTATGTAAGGGCAAACAAATTCATGATCCATTGAGTTTTCCTTTTGACAATGTGAAAATTTTGATGCCATTTTAATGTGTAAGCTTTCTTGAGGTCTAGTGGAATAAGAATAAGTTATTGAACATTCTCTATATGAAAATAGAAATTTCTATAGGCATTTTGAGTTATAAATGTTTTCACCTTGATAGTAATATTTTTCCATTACTTCGAGTAGCTTCCTAAGGCAACTAAGTGCTAAACTTTCAATTAACAATTACACTTTAAAAGTTAATTTTCACTTGGTACAAAACTTTAGTATGATGCAAGACCATATCTTTTTTCATTTCAATAAGTTTTCATGTGTTAGATATGGTGTAATTTTTTCTAATGTCTTGTATTTTATTTTCATTTGGCTTGTCCATAATGAGTTCTTTGAGAGAAGTTTTCAATTATGTTTTGCTAAAAAAGTTGAGACTTTTGTACTAGTTTTTTATCGATTATGCCACTCTTGGTAGACCATTTTTCTTCTAATTTTAGTTCAAAGGTCATTGTGAGTACTCTAAACTAGAGCATAGTTTAGAAAAAGGAGATAAATTTCTTGGTTTAAAAAATTAATTTTTAATAAATATTAAAAAAAATTAAACTTTTAATATGCTCGAGCAAGTCCCTAAAAATAATTTTATGTAAACTTTAATTTTATTCTAAAATATATTCATTATCTTTTAACATGACATTTTAATAAAAATAAAAAAATGAAAAAAATGTAACAAAAATAAAACTTTTAATTTTCAAAATGAAACCAACATCAAACCCTAGAAAAGAATGTATTAAAAAATAATCAATATAATCCTTATGCCAAAAACCTTGTTGGCAAAACACTCTATACAATGTAGAATAAATTGATAAGTTTCATTGACTTTATGACAAAATAAAATTGATAGAAAGAGTAAATGAAAGCAGTGATACAATTCTGTACTAAAAAATAAACAAATTTTCTTTGGTTGAGAAAATGCTAAACAAGGCATCAAGTGTTTTAATTTAATAAATTGAAAAATGTGAAAATTATAGCTTTGTTGAATTGAGAAGGAATAAGAAACTAAAGTTTGATGTTGGAACAATGCAACAAATGGAAGTGACAATGAGTATCATCTATTAATAACTTGAAAGACTAGAAAATTTTCATCTGAGTTAATAAATTTTTAAGTAAAATTTGACAATCTATTATGTTAAACAAATCTCTTTTTTTTTGATATTTTCTCATGATGAAATGTTGTTACCAAAAAGACCAAAAGTGTCATTACTGCTTTAACTAAATGAAGATCGATTTATGATTTTTTTATAAACTTGGGTATTTTAAAACAACAATTCAAACTACCACAAATAACATCTAAAATAGTGATTTTGTTAAGGATCCATGTGATTTGAAAGATTCATGAGTATTTGATAATAAAAATTGCATAATTAGTTGGCTAGATATAAGGTAACAATCTCTAGAAAATATGATTTTACCTAGACCATTTATTTTATATCATCATCGGCCAAGTAGACCTTGATCGTTACCAAAAATTAATTTTAGACCATGCATTCATGAAATTATGCAATCAGATAGCTAACGTATTAGCATATTTAAAAATTTTGATGAGAAGATTACTATTTGATAGGAAACTTCGAAGTGATTTTTAAAAGTCACTTCTACAATTGGAAAGTTAATGGCATGAATAAAGGAGGGGAGTTTAGTCCCACATCACACATGAAGTAAGAATTTTGTTTAACACTCTACCTATGCCTTAGAGTTAGCCTATTAATGGGGTTGGCTTCACTATGGTTTGTTCGCTTTGGAGTTAGAAAATTTACATTCCAACATGATTACAATGGCAAACTAGGTTTAGCATAAGATTTATTGTTATGGTTCATTGGAAAACTAGAATTAATTTTTTCTTAATATTGTTTATTTGTAATCAATTATTTTTTATATTATACTTTTTCCAACATGTTATTAAAAAAAATTTGAAATATATGATCATGACTAAAATGATTCTTTCAATAGTTAAGATAAGAAATTCAATGTTTTTAATCCAAATATTTCTTTGAAAAGGTTAATCTATATAAAATTTAAATTTTTCCTTGCAAGAATAAATATCAATCAAGCTCAATATTCTAATAAAAATAAAAATAAAATACAAAAACTTACAGTCTACTATTCTACCTAAGATGAAGTCCATGGGATTTGTCCTTTGCTCCTCTTCTTCAAGTTCTCCCTTGATCATGAGCATCAACTATCTAAAATATGAAAATTAACTCAAACATATTCAATAAATATTGTTAGAGATGTTATTATCAAAAAAAGTACTATTGCGAGGGGTCAATAACACAATATAAATCACCACTAGAAACATTTTAATGCATTTTTGCATTCTATGTTTTATAATAAATGGAGGATTTATTGCAATTAAAGAAGGTATAGCTATCAAATTTTGATTGCATTTCACAACAATAAGTTTGTCTACCACAGTGAAGAACTTCTTCTTCTGACCAATCTTACTCATATTGACTTATTATGTATTGAAAATGAATTATTTTTCCACCAATGAAGACGAGACAACCCTGATAGGCTATGTGAGTTTAGCTCTTTGAAAGCTAAGACTAGATATTTTCCTTAGAATGTCCTAAATTCTTTTTGTTCCCATAAATGAATTTTCATTTCCAATGGTAGATGTGCAAAATTTAAGCTTTTTAAAGTCAATAAGAAAGTTGTATACTTTAATATCTTATTTCAAGCGTCTAGTGATAAAGATTGTTATGACATCTAGAAAAACTAAAAGAGGTACAATAGGATAACATCAAGGATGGCAATAACCAAGAACCATAACTTAATTAGTTGGCTAGTGAAACTCCAAACTAAAAACTTCCATCAAAAGTATGAAACGTAAGGGTGAGATTTGATAAGCTTTCGTGAACACCAAAGTAACTTTAAAATTACCATTTGGCAAACTTTTGACGATATTTAGAAGCTTAGGGGCAACATAAAACATTCAAGATTACCATAAAAAAATTATCTATAAAGTTCAATTTCATGAGAACCTTGTTTTGAAATTCCAATGACTCAAAATTGAAACCACTTTTCAGATCAATTTTAAATAAATAATTGTTTCTTCTCACTCTTTTATATAATGTTGTACTCCATTCTTATGCATGTAGAACATT